>JARKID010000029.1:0-600000 GCA_029449255.1 Mycena polygramma
TTTGGACGCTTTACAATCCACTTTGCGAATAGGGTGCTATAACTTCGGTTACCAAGCCTTATTTCACTCAGACCACACGCGCGCTGCACACGTCTAAGACAGCAACCCCTTAATTACCTGCTCCCCTCATTACAATACGAACTCGGCAGTAGAAGTAGTAAAGTGTTTAGGATTAGGTTGTTTGTTGTGGATTAGATTAAAGATTCAACTTTGTTGTATCTTTGTCTTCATTCATATCCAAACCGTCGAATCTTGATTCCATCCGCTTCTCTTGTGCAACCCTTTCACCGGACCGAGGGCAAGGTCCAGGCATGGGCCAAGGTCCGAGGCTGGACGAGACACACCATCCAGGCACGCGTAGAGCGTAGAAGAAAGACCAAAGCCCAGAGGGCAAGACTTCGGAGGATCGACCGAGGTTGGCGAGGAGCTCCGCAGTTCTACAACCAAGCGTCTGACAGCGACCGCCACCAGGAGGGGGATGCTACGGGCCGAGCCATCGGACCGGGGACCGGACCGAGAACCCAGTCCATAGCGGAAAGGCGGAGGACGGAGGGCGGAGTCGGAGAGAAGAGAGAGGAGGGGAATGGAGAGATGCGGACGTACTGCACAAAGGCTGCAGTATCTGGCACGAGCCTATACGGCAGTAGGCCACGCCCGAGGGTGTCGGCAAGACCCGAGGGGGAGGAGAGGCGCTGGTTGCCGGAGCCAGACACAGGAGAGGGGGAGGGGTGTGGATGTATCGGGACTCCCGGAGTCACGATAGCGGGCACGAGCCTATACGGCAGTAGGCCACATCCACAGGGGGCAGAGCTCTGGTCTGCGGAACACAGAGAAGCTGGAAGGCTTCTCCGGAGGGTTCGCTCTCGGAGACCATGATGGGCGGAGGCGGAAGGAGAGAGGGAGAGCTGGAGCCGAAGCTTAGCTGAGCCGGACTGAGGCCAGGATGCCGAAGACGAGGGATGAAACCAGAGCAGCGTCAGAGACGACTTGGGAACAGGGATACCGGAAGAGGATGGTAGCCAGAGTCAGGAGTACGACCAAGCGGGGGCGTGAAGGTCGGACAACTGGGCTGTTAGTGGTGAGGCGAAGGCGAAGCAATCCGCAACGGGCTGGAGGGTTGAGGCGAGCCAAACCAGGTGGAAACACCGGGCCGCGAGGGCGTCCCCTGACAATCCCCTGGCGAATGCTGAGCACTGCGATCACCGTGATATTAGGTGTATACAAAGCTGTCGCTACCTATAGTGGGCAGACACTCGGGCCTGCCACAGTCGACTGGGTTATCGGTATTGTCTGGACATTAATGTATGCTAGTGTCTGTGTGCATTTGTGGTGCGCTCTGTCTGACCTCTGCCTTAGCATCTACTGGGTTTCCTTTTTCGATGATCCGACATCCAGTGATTCGAGTTGGTTCTTCACTCTGGATATATCTACATCTCTCGGCCCCTGGATCCTCATCGCCCTGCTTTGTGTCGGAGCCTTCGCATGTACGTGAGCGCAATATTCCGTACAAATTTATTGATAACTCAACACTATCGAAGTATACCGTTATGCTTCTGATGCAGAGCAGCTGTGGATCGGGCTGGGTTTCGGACTCACTGCAACCATTGTCGCGGCATTTTCTGATGCCAAACCGGCTGCAGCGAAACCTCGCCGGCGACGGCAATTTCACGAATAGGCTTCATAACACCTAAGTCATGTTAAGAATATGTATAAAGCCCATAAAGCCCATATTTACATCCAGATACGATTACTGTGCGTGGTCGAGGTATTGGTGGGGGTCTGCGTTCATTCCCGGTCCAATGTGCAATTACGCACTGTCAGAGCTGGGAAGCTTCGGTTTTGAATCCCGCAAAACTCAACCCCTCAACTGAGCACCGTGAACTTTTCCTCAACATTTTCCAGGTCTGCAGTGGGCATGGCTTGCAGTGTTGCAAAGTAAGGGGTTAATAAGGGTTCCGGCGGAATTTAAGGCCTTAGAATCAGATAAGGGTTATTAAGGGTACCCATTATAAGGGCAAAATAAGGGTTATTTTCCAGGATAAAGAAGTCAACGACACGACCTTTTTCCTGTGATGCTGCGTGTGCTGAGATCATCATGAGCTCGCGGTACACCGTCAGTGGGTCAAAAAAATTGTTGGGCTATCGGGATGGTCTTTCCTACTCTCGAAGGGATCATATTTTCCGCAGGATCAAAGCCGTTGCATAGGATTGACGTGGAGCGGCGAATGCCGACTTCAGCCGTAGTTATTCCCGCCCACCAGGCTGAGTCGGCAACATATCGGCTGCCTCGGCCTTCTCGGCCTCCCGTAGCTAAGGGTTAGTAGTAAGGCCTTAGAATCATCCTGAGTTCATTTTAAGGCCTTATCTTATAATTAAATAAGGGCTTATAATCAATAACCCTTATCATTATAATGCAACACTGATGGCTTGTCGAAGTTCAACGCGAGATGGACTGAAATGTGTGGTGATCCGGAATAAATCTGCCCGACGGCACTCTCCAGCACTGTTGGAACTGACCCATATTTTCAACGCATCTATATTCCAACACAATACCATGCCGCGGCAATGCGCGGCGGAGGTGGCATTTTCTCACGCCCGACACAGTCTAGGTATATGAACTTGACCTCGTTTTTTTTTCTTGGAATGCATGTCGCAGCTCTGTAGTACTAATCGTGCAGTGGGCTTTTGTGCTCCGAACTCGGCCTTTCCTTGGGCTTTTCATAATTTTCTAGTCTGTAGTTAGCCGCGCCACCGACTATTGGAGGGTCGGGTCATGACATAATCATCGGAGTTTGAATTTGTTCCCACGGCGCTCTCGACACGCCACCATTCCTTTTCTCTCCTCCCTCGGGCCTGCTGGCACTCTAAGACCTTGCGTGCCTCCCAAGTGTCGACCGAATTACCTTTCGCCCCCCCGGACGACCGCACGGACTGTCGAGAAAGATACTGGTTGTCGCAGCTGCGGCAGCATCTGGGCTCCGAGGAAGCGTCTGGTTTTGTCGGTACGGTATGCACCCTCTTTCCTTCCAATCCTTTCTCTTCTTCTTATTCCTGTACACGCACGCCCCAGCCTATTCCCGCTTGCACACCTCCTTGCGCGATTTGGCGCTCTTTTGGCCCAGGCATACTAGTAGCGCACTACATCCTCCACGCACGCGCAATGCCGAGACTACCGGCCCTACACTACTCGTCTCGGAGAAGTCCCAGACCGGTATCACTTTCTCATGCAGCGGCAGTGGTCTCTGCGTCGTGGAGGCTTCGTGTCGATTGTATGCATTGGCTTAATACGTGCCACCGTGGCAATTCTACGGACAGGCAAGTCGGCGACGGAGAGACAGGCAAAGTAACAGCATGTACGTCCCACTTCCTCCCTCTTCCCGCGTGCATTTGTACGGACACGTCGCCACCGAATCGTTGGCGCATTCGATACCCGTTCGTCCTGCGTTCTTGTGCCGCATCCCTCGATAACTGATGAGTGATTGCACAGTGCGCCGTTGCTCCACGACGAAGTACGATTAGCTGTGGTGCGGCGCGGGGGGTTTTAGGCAGACGGTACGCACCTCGCACTTCCCTCTCCTTCCCTTCTCTTTCGGTTTTCTGTCCCGAGCCATCGAGCCATTCCGGCGCGTCAACGGGTGCATGGACTAGGCATGGACTAGGCATCGCTCTCCAGGGTGCGCGCTGTGCGCAGGAGTCCAAGCAGGCGCCGCTGCTGCATCTCGCGCGGCGCCGCGCGCCGCTGCTGTTGCAAGCGCCCGTACAGGTGCATCGCGGACACAGGACCCGGCGCCGCGCACCTGCAGCTACCGCAGTGCGCAACGTATCCCTCCTGTGCTGCGCGTGCGCCGTGTCGAGACTCCCGTGTCTCGGGCTGCGTGGAACGTACGTCCCGTATCCCCCGCGCAGCGGCGCTCGGTTTGCTGAGGAGGAGCGAGTCGGGCGCGGAGATCGATGCCACATGTAGACGGTTGCCACATGTAGACGGTTGCCACATGTAGACGGTTGCCACATGTAGACGGTTGCATCGCCGCATCGGTTGGGGCGTACGTACCGGACTGAATACACATACTTGAAGGCTGAGACTGCAGAAGTTTCGTCAGCTCAAATCGATCCAGAAATTGAGGGAAACAAGGACACAGCAGGAGGTGAGACTCATGTAAGCAGGAGTCCAGTCACAGTGGGCGTGTGTTTCCAGATAGAATGGACAGTGGATGGATTGAACAATCAGTCCTGCGATTTGAAAGCGTCAGTGCGTGGTCGCGAAGTTGGAGTTCCAGTTTGAATAGAAAAGGACGTACAAATGGCCCTTTGAGTTGCCTTCGACCTGATTTGAACGGTGGTTGCGTTTGACCCAACGGATTTCGATCTATTCTGTGGGTCGAGTCAATTTTTTGTGCGTTTATACGCGCACATTGGTGAGATATAGGCCTCAGATGGGGCGGACGAGGGAGGAAGACGCGTCGAAATCGTCTGTCACACAATGTGACAAGACGCGAAAAATCTGTGATTATGTCATAGCCCGACCCTCCAATCATCGGATCAAGGGAATCGACAGACTACAACATGCGAGGTACGAGCTTCTTCGTTGTAGCGTCTGTTTATTGCTGAACCTTTAGGTTTGGCTACCCTGGAGAACTTGCGTTTCGGCCAACACAGCATTTCATCATCCAAATTTGTCATCGCTGAGAAAGAGATTTCAATGCAAGTGCTAAAGGGAACAATATCCTACCAGAAGTCCACATTACTTCATAAAGCTTCATAGATATTACATTCCTCAATCTACTTCTATTTCTTTGCAAGTAGATAACAGACTTTGTGAAGTTCCAGTTGGGTCATTACTCATTTCCACTTTGTGGTCGCGTCATTCTAACTTGGTCATCATGGCAAAACAGCTCGCCATGAAGAGGAAAAAAATCCTAGTGTAGTGCAATCTCACCTGTCAGACCTTTACTTACCCTCCCGTGACTTGGGTCTCTTCGAATAGCTCTGTATACTTCACAAATCTTCAAACCCGGTTAATTTGAAGTGTCATTTCCGCCTTGTAATCACCCGGGCTCGGAAAATGCTGTTCAACTCCGCTCAAAGCCTCAACCAACGCTCAACTTTGTTCCCAAGACCTACTTACATAGTCTCCCTGCCAAAAATTCCAAAATATTGTGTTCTCCAACCATGACTTTTCCCCATTTGTTTTTGTCAACTACAGCAAGAGAGGTGCGGGTTGGACACAGGCTGAATTCTGGGAGATAATTTCTTTCTCAACAAGACACCAATATTTTGCGACATACAATACAAACAATCCTACATCGGCTCACTCAGGCTCGTTGTAGAGCCGGATTTCTTTTCATTACACAAGACCTGCCTACGCTTCGCTCCGGCAGCTGTGGCAATAAGAGAGAGAGACTGTATTCACTGAGAAGTCAAGCAATAGAGATAGTAATTCAGGGTAATTGTTATGGCAGTGGACAGCGTGCATGAACCAACAGAAAATGTGGAACAGCATGGGCTGCTGAAGTCAAAATTGACACAGAGTGCCAAGAAGAAATATCGGATGAGCAACGCAGGGAGCCACCAAGACAGCATGAGCTGGAATCGAACGCGAAAGGAAACAGCATCTGCATAACCGTAAAATGAGCGATATCGGACAGAAGCAGGCCGTGATTGACGGAGAGGTTTGTTGAAACTTGTGAAACAACATTTGACGAGCGACCGGCATGAAGTTGAACGGAAGAAAGGACACAGGAGAGCCAGATTTGAAATTGTTGACATGCAGATCGATCCAAGCGGAGCCGCAATTTGACAATAAGAGCATGATTGAGGGGAAGACTTTTCTTGGAGATGAGCCAGAGCGGCGAGCGAGGGCAACAGATTTGAAGATTTGCCTTTTTATTGAGAGGATCCGGAAGCAAGAGCCGGAGAGGTTCAAACATGCTTGCTTGCAACTTGCCAGGGGGAAAGGGCGGGAAGAAAAGCGGGGACCCGGTACGGCAGGCAACGGCGTTCTTTTATGGTGAACAATCCTCGGAGAAATTGTGCTGTGTTCAACTGCGAAATGTCGGCTGTGCGATAAACCCTTTGAGACCACCAGGCAATTCGTCTATGAGACGCGGCTGTGTCTGCTGCGTTGCGTCAGGATGCAATGCTGCGCACGGTCAGCTGATTGACCGCAAGGGGGGACCGTGCAATTTTGCTGTGGTTGAAAACATTGCCGCGTTGCGTGGCCATCCGGCGAGGTTTGCCCAGCCCGCAGTGACAGAGAAGCAAGAGGACGGGGACCCCATCAAGCCCCCGTACATCACTCTGGAAGGAGCAAATGAGGTCGTGGTTAAACAGCGAGAGCAGAGGGAATAAAATGGAGATGTACCTGTATGGGGTAAAAGCACAGCTTACGCACCATCTCGTTAAAGAACGGCTAATCGAATGCGACCAGCTGGCTTTTCGTGGTAGAAGCTCCGAACTGCACTTCGTTTCAATCCTTGCACTACATGCCTAGGCCTTTTTTTTGGTCCTTGTCCTTGGTTTATGGGTCTAGCTGCCAGTGTTCATTGTCGCAGTCACGTTTGTTGGTTATCGAAGAGAATTCAGTCTCAGAGCGGAAATTCAATGCTCCGCTTAGCTGTTACTTCCCAACGTAGATTCAGGGGTACATATACCCATCCAGCTTATTGTGCTGACCACTTAGCTGGTAAGCTCGGATATGCAACCAAGGATGGTTGTTCAGAAGATACTACAATGTAGATATTTTCTGCAGTCTTGCACGAAAAATGAGGAAGAAACCTAAAGGTTCAGCACCCGCCTCGGAGAGGCCCAATCCAAGTCATAAGAGACTAATAATTTTCCGAGTTAAGGTTCAACTTGATGTTGGCACTTGTTTTGGTTGAATCCCACGCTGTCTCCCTCTGCAAGCGACATCTTTTTTGTGTGTGCTCTCTCCCGGGCCCTGCTCTCCATCGTCGACCACTCTCGTGTCCGTCCATCTTGTCGCATCGACCACCTCAATCGTCAACAACGAGTAAGGCTCCAACCGTTTAGTTTTCATTTACGGATTCCCGTAAACTAAACGAAAACGGTTGGTAAACTGTTTACAACCGATTATAAACGTTTAAAAACGGTATTTTTCCCGGTATCTATTCCAAGGGCCTCCTTGAGGTCTCTGGGAGGATTTGGAAGCTCGCTAGTGCTGTTTTAACGGGATTATGCCGCCCCGTCCACTTTGCTGCACTAGATGACGGTGAACGGACATGGGGTTGAGCACCGAACCTTAGCCGAGTCGTGTCAGCCTTCACTGTTAGAAAATTCCCGCCCTGTCGGGACGTCGGTGAGTTGAATACCATTGTAGTATGGCTATTAACCAAAGTTGGAGCCAGTTTCATTCATCCTGGGTGACATAGTGCATCCAAATTTCTCTGGGAAGGGATGTGGTATCTGTGGAAATAATCAACCGTTTAAACCGTTTGTTTACCATTTGTTTACCGTTTACAGGAGCCCGTAAACTAAACGGTAAATTTAAACGGTTGAACCGTTTACAAACGGTTGTAAACGGAAACGGTTGGAGCCTTAACAACGAGCATCTTGGCCGCCTTTTGACCGCCCATCTGCATTTTGGGCAGCCTCGCCCCGACCCCGCCCGTTCCAGACTCTGTGGGATCCCGATGAACCACGAAGTCTTATAAAGCATGCGATAGGGATCGCAGTGCTCCTACCTGCAGCCCACCACGCTCGCACTCGCCCGATACCCAAAACAGCTATTCACGACATTGATAATGCCTTCGCGCACCATCGTTGTAGGCGGCGGACTCGCCGGGCTCAGCGCCACTCACACGCTCCTCGAGCGGGGAAAATCTGTCTTGCTACTGGATAAGAAGCCGTCGTGCGTGCCTCTCTAACTCAGTATGTGTATATGAGCACTGATGACTGGTACGATGCAGCCTCGGCGGTAACTCAGTAAAAGCCAGCTCAGGCATCAACGGTGCGGGGACCGAGGCGCAGCGGGCACTGAATATCACGGACAGCGCTGAAACCTTGTGCGTCGCCTTTATGCCCCTCTTCCAATGCTTAGCTGATATCTATGTTCGTTCAGCTACACCGACACCGCTACCTCCGCAGGCACCGAGCTCGCCCGTCCGGCGCTTATCACCGCACTCACTGGCAATTCCGCCTCGGCCGTCGCCTGGCTCACGGGCAAGTTCGGCGTCGACCTCTCCGTCGTATCACGTCTCGGGGGGCACACCGCCGCGCGCACCCACCGCGACAAATCTGGCGCACCTGGCTGGGCTATCACCTCGGCACTGATGAAGAATCTCACCGCACAGGCGGGCGAAGCAACCCCGCGGGTCGAAATAATCAAGAACGCACGCGTGGTGCGTCTTCTGGAGACGGACGGGGTTGTTGTCGGCGTCGAATACGAGGCAGATGGCGCCAACGTTACCGCGAAGGGCAACGTGATCCTCGCTACCGGGTGCGTCTCCCCTTGTCAGCCTGATCCCCGTTGACGGCGCTGACACGCCACGTAGCGGGTACGCAGCAGACTTCGCACCAGACGGCCTCCTCGCGACGCACCGCCCCGCGCTCCTCGCGCTCTCCACGACGAACGGCGACCACGCCACGGGCGACGGCCTGCGCCTCGCCACCGCGCTCGCCGCGCCCGCGGGCACCTGCGACCTCACGCAGGTGCAGGTGCACCCCACTGGGTTCGTCGACCCCAAGGACCCCGCCGCGCGCACGAAGTTCCTCGCCGCCGAGGCCCTGCGCGGCGCGGGCGGGCTGCTGCTCGACGCGCGGGGCGCGCGCTTCGTGCGCGAGGTCGAGCGGCGGGATGTGGTTACTGCGGCGATGCAGGAGGTGGAGGGCGCGGGGCGCGGGCCTGTGCGGCTCGTACTGGGCGCGCGGGCGGCGGCCGAGGTGCAGAAGCATTGTCTGTGCTCGTTCTTTCACGATGAATCCGGATTCGTCGCTGACCAGTGCGCGCCCAGGTGACTTTTACGTGTCCAAGGGGCTGATGAAGCGATACCCCGATGCGGCGGCGTTCGCCGAGGACGTGAAGATTCCCCTTGAGAGCATTTTGACAACGTTCGCAGGCTTTGGCGCGGCGGACGATCCGTTTAACGGTAGTGCGTATATATCTCACAAGTCTCTCGCCTTTTGGTATTGACTCACTGCGGTTGCAGCCGACGGGAGCGCGCCGTACACCAGCACCGAACAGCTGCATGTCGCGATCATCACGCCCGTCGTGCATTACGTGCGTACATGTACTATTGCGCAGATGCAGGTGCGACTTTATGCTTTATGCTGAATACCACACAGACCATGGGCGGCCTTGCCGTCGACGGCTCCGCGCGGGTACTCACAGCTGGCAATGGCGGGACACCCATCCCGGGCTTGTGGGCCGCAGGGGAGGTCATCGGCGGCGTGCACGGGCGGAACCGGCTCGCGGGCTCGTCGCTGCTGGAGGCGGTGGTCTTTGGACGCATCGCGGGAGAGGGCGCTGCGGGTGAGGTTTAGAAGTCGTCGTCTTGGAGAAGGAAACAATTGACCGCGCTGTATAGTAATGATAAACAAGAATGTGTTGGATTGCACGTTTCCCTTTTGTATTGAGTCGCTCACTGGGACTGGCTCGTACCTGCTATCAGCCTGTTTGCTTGTCTTGGTCTTTTTGGCGTCTTATAAATATACGCAGCGACGGCGGTGATGCGCCTCGGGGCGCTTGTAGTTATTCTAGGACTCGGTATTCTTGCTATGGCTGATTTAATATGTGTAGGAATGTGGCGGCCGAAGCAGTATTGCTATTGACATCTTTGACTGGCTCTCGGCTGGCTGAATGCTCCGCGCAGAGTTATCCCTCTCTGTTGCGCCAGGAAAGTGCTCTCGTGTGACACTCGCTGATCTTTCCATTTGCAAGGTGGAGGACAAACGAAATCATATGGCTAAATTTCTGGTGAAGCTCACAGGTTAAGTACCTCCTTGATGCCCCTCCACTTATGACCCGGCCACGCCGCATTCCCGCTCCCCGCCGCCTCTGTCCCTGATCGTTCCACTTTATTCGCCGCGTCCCACCCCGTACTTCCGGCACCAGTGTCGAAATGGCCCAGCAACATAGTCTTCGCGGCGCCGTGCTCGCCTGTGATAATCGACACATGCTCAACAGCGCACTTGAAGTATTCCCCGAGGTCGTTGAGGCATGCTCTTTCGGCCTCGAGCCGGAAGATACGGTCCTCTAGCTCGGGAGGCGGGAGATGGGTCAGAATGTAGGCCACAAATCCTACAGCAATGTTGATCAGCCTCACGTCCTCGGCGCATGACAAGTAGAAGCAACGGACCTGCAACCTCGGCGAGGGAGGTGAAAGACACAGGCGCTTCTCCTTTCCCGACGATTATGACTTTGCCGTGTTCGGAGTACCCCACAACCCAAGGCACGAGTTCAATGAACATTGCAGCCTGGCAAGCAAGGCGATCAGTTGCGTCAGGATGCTGTCGATTGCGAACGCACATAAATTCTGGTCGAGGGAATGCCGAGCGATTTCAAGTCCGCTGGGAGTTTGTGAGCTTTTATCGACACAGGGAAGGCATATATTCATACCAGCGATCTTATTCTTATCTCCTAGGATACCTTCCGTTTGCCCATCCGTAGGCATCCCGTACTCGGACGGCACGAACAGTTTCACTGCAGCGAGTTTCGCAGCCTGCACCACGGCCTTCTGGGCCGCAGCCGCGAAGACGGTCATCGTCGCCAATACGACATCAATGCCATGCTCCTTGAAGACGGCTGCGACTGCTGCTGCATCGGTGAGGTCGACGCGGACAACTGGGACGCCCGACAGCACCGGCTTGGAAGCGGAGGCTGGGCGGGAGAGGAGCACAACGGAAACGTTCTGAGCGGCGAGGGCATTGACAATGGGTATTCCCACTCGCCCTCCCCCAACGACGGCGAATGATTTGTAAGTCGACATTTGAGTTGCTGAAACTGTTTCGTCGGGGTGGTTGACTTTCATGATCCAATTGTCGAGTGCTTTTAAACGCGTGGTACGAATATATCCCGCATGCGCCGGGGAATGAGCAATATTCTGACGCTTTCTGACATGGTTGCTAATCTTACAGTATCCGCGTTTGTTTCAAAATATTCGTCAAAGATCAGTAAATTTGTAACCAGTTCGGGATAGTTCGGTATGGACTGGGAGCTGACAGATGGACAAGAAATTGTGATATAGATGCGGGTTTTGTTGAGGGGCTACCACTAAGGGTAAGGGAACTCTTCGCAGAAGTCTGTATGTGTGATTGTGAGCTTGCGATTTCACCAGTAGGGTATCTACACTCACCGTCATCTCCGTCGGGCAAAACATGGTGACCAACTAAAGTTACCCTCAATTTCAAGCCCTGCGTGATGAGCTTATCGAATTCGACTTTCATAGACTCCGGAAAACGCCATCCGAGGTTTTTATCGTGAAATCCGAGCCGTACGGATTCTAAACGGGCGAATGAGCCGATGTCGTCGCGCCGCAGCTGCAAGAGTTTAACGAAGCCGATGTAGTCGAAGTATTCAGGAGAGGCTGTGAGTGCAAGGGTCCGGAGCTGCGTGGCGACGGGAGGGTCTGAGGTGAGCAGTTGGATGACCTCGTCGGCATCATCATTGACCTCGATGTCTAAGGATGAAAGAGCCGGTACAGCTTTCAAACAGTCCTTCGCACTACCCTCGTCTCCCAGCTTGAGAGCGAGATGATCGAGGACGCAGGACGATCGAGTGAGGAAGGGCAGTAGGGATGAAAACACGGGCGCGGTGTCATCCAAATCGAGTTTCACGTCGATTTCCAGTCGACGCAGGTTGGGGACGGTTAGAAAATCTATGTCGGACCCGGATTAAGGATTGAAGCTGTGGAAGTGGAAGGGGCTGGTCACAAAAAGTGTGGGGAACTCGTTGTCGATAGCTGCCCTGAGATGCAGTAGTCTGGGGTATCGGCGCAAGATACACAAAACGGCGTAGAGAGAAGCACCGTGGAGTCCGATGCTGGTCAACAATGGGTACAGCTCTAAGAGGCACTCGGGTGGCTTGGACTGAAATTTCAGATCCTCCAAGGTGGGTGCATTTCCAAATGCAGAGAGAGGAAAGAGGTCGGGAGTGCAAGCCTCGTTGGAGAAGACAGCGAGTCGCTTCAGATGAGGGAATACAATATTATCCCGTTTTAGGGACTGGAAATCTTGTTGAGGAAGCTTGAGCTCGAGCGTGTGAAGCCGTCCGGCGATTGAGGAAAGGAGGGACAAGAGGGGTCTGGGGACGTCCTCGTAGGAACGTATCGTGACGGATAGCGGCCTTCTATTAGCCCGAGAGAAGCACGCGTCGAGGAGGGGGAGGGGCCAACCATTCTCGACGCGCCTGTCAAACGGGAAAGACAGATCGACTGAAGCCAAAGCTCGGACGAGGAGATGACAATGTACCGCCACTGCCGGCAGATCTGCGCCAGGAGCAGCGGAGGCGCGCTGCGCGCAGGTCGCACGCGCCCATGATCTGGAAGACATGCCAAAAAAATCCGGGAAATAATCTCTGTGGGAAGGGTGATGAGAGGGTAGATGATTTGGGCCAGCTCCATACGCAGCTCTCGCTGCTGGCGCTCGAGCGCCTCAAGATACCTCTGCTGTCGCAGAACCGCCAATCTGTGTTCGTCAAGACATTTTTTATGCCGCAGGATTATCGAATTGACTTTATCCAACTGTGCACGGAGCTGAGGGGAAGAGGACAGTGATACACCATGAATGTCCGCAGGGGCGTTTGGTGGGCGGAGTGACAGACACTCAGTGTTGTTGTGGCCACAGTTCGAGCAGCTGGACATGGTGGTACGAAAGAAGGCGAGTCACAATGTGTGACATGTGACTTCGGCGATTGAACGGGAAGTGCCGGAGGTTCGATTTGCTTTTGGCAAAAAAAAAAAAATGTCAGCCACAGGAAAATCAAAACACCGGAGGAGGCAACCCCTTTACACTGCGGCGATGGTCAATGAAAACTTGCGGGACTCCTGAGTTCCACTACGAGGTCTGTCCATCGTTAATGAGCCAGACAACAACCAAATGGCAAAACATGCGATATTTTTACACCGCTGACAGCGTAGAGTGTCGACCGCCCTTGAAGCATCGAAGCGCCGGACATATAGGAACTGAAATACACGGTTTGATTTGAACTTTTGATTCACGGATCGCGCTGGTGATTGGCAGGAATAACGCTGACACCGAACAGACGTACACATGTGAGGCCTCATAAGTATGGGCTCATTCATTTCGGCTGAATCTGTTGTCTCACCGAGAATTCCTCGACAAATAATTGTCGGTCCAAGGCTGAGCGTTGAGGCTCGAACACAGCTGGCTTTGCCTCTGTTGCTGCCGTTCGGCGGCGTCTTACCCGGGGCTTGATAAAAGATGGACACCGCTAACTCTGTCCTTGAGTACGTTAGTCCAATGTTGGATACGCCGTTGCAAAAGCGATCGCTGCGATTCACTCCCTCTTTCAGGCCAGCAGCTGTCCACGGGCCACAGTCCGGCAGTCGCTGAACGGCAGTCCAAGCAGAGACAAGCAATGATTAATTGGTTGCTCAAATAGAGGCACCTGGTTTGTTGCCAACGTGAGAGACTCCAAGAGAGCCGTCGCTCGACGGTGATGCGCTCACAGCCTCCGGCGGAAGAAGAATCACCACTGCACTGTGATCATCAGTGGTCTTGACTCTTGAATGACAGACCGATCCGTGGTGCGGCACGGTATGCTGAAACGGTTTAAAAGGCCGCCCGTGAACCAATGAGCGGTGTTTCCATTCCTTCTCCCATTTTTTTTTTCTTCCCTCTGAGCCAGTCTCGAGACCTTATTCATTCATTCTCATCCAGCAATGTTTTTCCCCTCCACACTCCTTCTCGGCGCCGCCGTTGTGCTCCCATCTGTAATGGGCCTCACCCTCGACACCCCCGTGACGACCGACGCCGATGGGACGCTCGAGGTCACCTGGAAGACCGTAGCCTCCGACCCGTATGTCCGCTCGAAATTCAACAGCCTGCTGATCCTGAATAGTTTATCAGCGCATTCACCCTCCTGCTCAAGGGTCCCATCACGATTGACATTGCCACGGGGATCGCCCCCGCCACCCTCAAGTCAAGCGTCGGGCTCGGCCAGATTCCCCCCGGGTTCGTGCTCATCTGCACCACCCTTGCTGCGTGCGCTTACCTTCTGTTTCGGCGCTATGTAGCAAGTACACCCTGGAGGCTGTGAACGCCGACGATATCGAGCAAGTCCTGAGCAAGTCGAAGGAATTCAGCATCGATGCCGCGGGCGACCCCGCCGGTGCGCCCCCTCCGCCTCCAGCCAAGGGAACGGGTGCGGGCAAAACCTCGACTGTAACCGTCACGGTCACCGTCACCGAGACTCCCGCCGCCACGGCTAGCAAGGTGCCTCCAGGCAATGCCGCGCCTGCGACGGTCACCGTCACCGTCACTGAGACGGTGACGGCCGGCGCTGGTGGAGCAGCCACCGCGAAGGCGGGCAAAAGCGCCAGCGCTGGTAACGCCAAGTCCACTGGTGCTGCGAAACCCGCCGCTAAGCCCGCCAAACCCGCTGCCAAGCCAGCGGCGAAACCCGCCACAGCTTCGAAGCCGAAGGGCCGCATGGTGTATGCTCGGGCAATGGAGCTCCATCTGGACTGAGCATGGGTTTCGCTTTTGGCTTTGGGGATTTGGTGATTGTGTGGATGAACGTCTGATGAATGGTTAACGAATACAACCCGAGCTTGTCAAGTATGAGTTAAGTATTCATGCAGTGTTGTTTTTGATAATTGCGGATTTGGATACGCCGTTATTGCCGTCAAGCCAAGCAGAACACAGTTCGTCGGCTACGCACCGACAGCGAAAGGCGGAAGTGATCTTGTATCACCAGAAACCTAAGGCACCGAAACAACTGTCGCCTTCTCCACCCCACCCGTCCGCCCCCGCAGTGTATTGACCTTGATCGTCTTGGACTTCGGGTTCCGCGAAAGGCTGAGCAGTGCACGCGCGTTTTTCAAGCAATCCTCAAGCGAGAGGTACCCATGCGACCCGTCAGTGTCTGTACGATGAGCAAATTCGAGGTAGCAGAGGTTCGTGAGTGTGCGCATGAAGGCGAAATCGTCCTGGGGATGTTAGGATGTATTTCTGCAAAGTACATATATTATGAGACCAACCTGATATAGGGTGTTGCGTAGGACGAGGCGCTGGATGTTCGGTGTTGCGACGCATATCCCTGCAGCAGGTCGTTGGTTTAGAACGAGGGACGGAAGATAATATATATGAATAATGCATGCGCTTACATCCGATCATCACACGCGATGAGCCCGCGTAGGCCACTTCCTCGAGGTGCGGGCAGTAGTTCCTGGCGGCTTGCATGAGCCGGAACCCCGCCGTGGGACTGTCCTCGCCGCACATCAGGACCTGGATGCGCGGGAACGAGGATAGGATCGGGGCGAGCATGTCCGGCAGGACGACTTTGCGCATCGACGGCAATGCGTGCGCTCGGAATAGAACGAGTAAATAGTCGAATGTGCCCAGAGTGTTTGCAGCGGGGCGATCCACGCGCAGCGAGACGATTTTGAGGGAGGTAAGATTTGGGCATGCGCAGATGCACGCGATGAATAAGGCAGCACGTTCCGGATTGCTGAGTGCTGGGCCGTGAAGGGAAATAGATATAGCTCTGGGGGAAGACACATTGTCAAATTACGTTCAACGAAAAAGAAAATTGAGCTCCTACTTGACATGATCGAGGAGATATTGCGCCTGCGTGAGCTCGCTCATACGAAGTTCCAGCCTCGAGCCCCCTTCGTCGGAAAAAAATGTGTCCAGATGCGACCAGAGGCGAGGAAGAAAGACATTTCGGAATAGACAACTGGTTTGGGAGAGTGTTCGACAGGTTCTAATCTGAGCAAGTCGCTCTTCCCGCTGTCCGACAAGCGCAAACGGGGGACCCAGGAACCAGGAGGAAACTTCCAGTAGGAGTTCTGGCGGGAGGCGAGGCTCATCTGGGATCGAACCTTTGCTCGGAGTTTCTGTGGTATGCGAAGAAGATTGCATGACCAGTCGAATTCGAGATGGAGGGTGGAAGAAAGAGTTTCCGCACAGCCTCCGGCATATCTCGGCAATCTGGTGCTAAGCAACGCCATCTTCTGTCCGGAAACTGCCGAGAAATTGCCGAACGCACTTTTCAACCAGCATCAAACCAGCATCCATCATTATGTCCACACCGGCCAACGATTCAATAAAAGCTCCAATGCATAAACGGCGGGGTCAAGCGGCGCTGTCCCGCTGCTGGTGTCAACTGAACAGTGCGATCCGGAGCGCGTAAATTCCCTGCTTAACGAGAGAATCGGAGTCTGCGTTGACGAAATTCCATCGCGGGTGACTGACGGACTGTTGTGGTGACAAAACGATCCGGAGACTGTGAATCTCCTGCTTCGCAGCAGACCATGAGGGAAGGAGATTCAGGCTCCTTGTCATTGAGAAGATGTCGCAATGCCCAACCCTGGTCCGAATCGCGCTCTGGTGGAAGCTGACACTGTGACAGGAGTTCGACAGAAACGCCAAAAGGCAGCATGGAACGAGACAATACCGCCGCGTAATAAAGCAGAGCGTAATGCGGAGCCCAGTGTTGTATAATTGGCCGTCCTTACGCCGATGCGCCGAATCCCGATGAGGGCGGCTGCCGGTTCACCGCCGACCGGCCCACCGACGAACGGTAATATGTTTCAGAACGCACGGGGGGACAAGGTGGCACTTGCAGTTGCTAGAGGTTGAACTTCGGACCGATCAGGTATGTTCTTGCAATCCATGCATGACACGACAACTCGGAATTGAGTGGAACAGCGATGATGTTTCAAGAGGGTGAGTTATCCGCTCGGACACGGTGGAAGAGGTGGCCTGGGCTCATTGCATTACGAACAGATGCTCCGGCGAAATGCCACCCGCGCTCCTGCAGAAGTCTGCTTAGCAGGTAAAATTCAACCACAGGAAGAGTGGAGACCATATTGTCACCCGGAGCGCGCAAATCACCTGCTTAACGAGAGAATGAACTTCAGGCTCCACTCCCAAACTTCCATCGTGCCGTTGGCTGTCTCTTCTGGTGACAACCTAGTCCGGGGAGTTCAAGTCTCCTGCTTATCAGAACTTCAGAAACCAAGAAGCGAATGAGGTTCACATTGATGAGCCGTAACGATTCTCAACTTTTGAAGGAAACCAAAAAATTCAAAACAGTGGAACCACCGGCAATAGTTCAGCGCCAAGGGTGGAGCGAACACGTTACTGGACAGATGAGTGCACTCACAAATGGTATGGACACCGCGAGTTTCGAACTGATCGGGGAAAACTTGGTTTCCACCTTGCGTCCGATTCTCTTGTTCTTCACGCCATTCGTATGCTGTGTGACAGTAGTGGAGCAAAGTTCCATTTTATCCTTCAAGACTTCTGTCACAAGGCGTCCTCGTGGGCAGCGAGAGGAGTATAAGAGCATGGGCCCGCGCCATGCAAAATCAGGCAACTCACTCTCCACTTGTTTCCCAACTCACTACCATGTCTTCTACTCACGACACCGCCATCATCCAATCGCCTTTGGTGGGCGATATCAAAGGCCCGCTCTTCAACGATATTGCAAACGGTTGGCAAAACTGTTTATTTGGTGGATGTACATTGCTCACGAAGGCACAGTCGTTGGCACCGGCAACATCACCATCAACACCGTGGACCCAATCAAGGAGCTAACCGTCATGCACGGGCAAGTTGTGAGTCGACCACCCAGTTTGAACAAGCCCAAAATTGACATCGGTCGTCAGATCGACGGCCTGATGATCACCTACGATAGAGGCTCGGGCAGTGGCAGCACCACCACCACTATCACACACGGCACCTCGGACAGGTCGACGGACCCCGAGCTCAAGAAGACCCGTGTTCAACTCCTTCGTAATTCTTTGACTTACTGTCAACACAGTGCACTGATTTCAGCGGGCAGCGACGGAGGCGATGATCGCCATTACTGGGCAGCATGGGCCCGTGGCGCGCTACGGCACACGCGTCACCCAGCTCAGCTTCGTGATCTACAACTCTGCGACCGGAGGGGTGAGAATCGCAGGCGTAAGTTTGTCTTGCCCAAATGCAATGCGGTGGCTCACCGATCTCGTTTGCAGCCATTCGGAACCACAAGCTCAAAGTCTTTCTACGCCACCGCAGACGGCAATTTCGTGGCCTTCGGCGGGTACGCTGTCGATACGGACGATAGTGGTGCGTGCTGTGCAGTCCTTCCTTCAACGTTTACCTCGGTGTTGATTTGTTAATTTTTAGTCGGTCAATCTGCGGCCAAGGGGCAGGATGGCGGCCTCTACGGCCTGACGTTCTCTGACGTGGCGTACCGCACCGTTTAGGTGCCTTTTTGGAGTCGGTTTCGAATCGTGGGCCGGCCATACGTGGCTCCCGGGGATATTCAACTACCCCTGTAATGTTCAACGCGCAATCTGATCAGTTTTCTTCTTATCGACCCGTGAGCCTCAAACGACATCGAGCGCCTGGCTCTTCAGTTGAAGTACCGTGCTGTATGCCGGATACGCCGAGGATTATATGTGGGAGCCTTGACAATTGGGCAAATCGTAAGTAAGTGTCTACGCTCCGTTCCTTTGCATTCCGACCCAGTTTGTCTCAGCCTGAGATACATACATAATTTGGTCTTCCCGGGATCTTATTGTGGTATGTCAACAGGGCAGCTCGAATAAAAGCAAGCTCGTTTCACTGCGAGCGCACAGCCTCCGGGCCAAGTCGGATGATAAGCATCGTTTGATCGGAAAGTGTCGGATAGCACCTTTCTGCGTCCGACCACCATCATCATGACACCATGCGCGTCGACGTGGCACTTGGCTACAAGCTGCTCTTGAAGACCGCTCCCCGCTGCGACCTGATCCCCATTCCCCGAGCCTCGCATGGTGACCATGGACACTCGGAGACACGTATGGGACTGCTTTATTGCATCCCCCGTGCGCCATCTTCCAAGCTTCCAACTTGCTGGGTCCAAGGAACAACTCGTAAGTACTGCATGACCGAAATTTTACAAGAATTGTATCCGCTTGCCTCTCGGATTGAGCAGGACATCAATATTTGGGCGCCGGTGGTGGAATCTATGAGGAATGACCTTCATCAGGACGATCAACTAGTGAGTAGTGAGTGGTTCAGCGCCCATGGGCATTTCGGCTGTATTAGACCGCGACTGAGACGCAACACAACAGCCAAGCCAAGTCTACCGTTCGCGAGAATTTGGTTGGTGGTCACGGTGGCGACGGAAGCATGCAGCGCTTCCAAGTTGCGGCGAATTATTTGTCGGATATTATTTCCCTCGTTGGCGCCCGGTCCGATGGGTTCGCGCGCCCAATAGGTCCGCATTCAACCCCGCACTTGTATAGGTGGCCTGGGTCGGGAGTGAATTTTGGTGGGTTTTGCAACGTGAGAATGGCGTATGCGCTCTTGCTCACATTTGCCAAGGCATATTAGGGTTTAGCCCCTTAAACGTCAAACACAGGTTCATTTGGTCCCAAATATCTCCTAACCATCACTCATCCCATCACGTACGCCACCAAGTACGCGCGCGCTGTCAGTCCTGGCTCGTTTATAAGGACGCGCTGTGCGCTCAAGTCTTTGCACGCCGGTCCGCCACCAATATTCTTATTCGCAATGTCCCCTTCCACCCTCTTCGTCTTCTCCACCCTCATTTCTTTCGTTGTGGCCGCGCCACTCTTCAACCTCGCCACACGGGCTGTAGGATTCACGGCAGCCGTCCCAGTAGATATCGCGGGGATTCTTCTGGCCGCGCAGGCGTCGACGCAAGCCCTCGCAACATTCCCGCACAACGCCGCCGCCAAACCGGACGTTCCGATTTTCGGGGACTGGGTGAACCTCGAGGGCGTGTCGGCGTTCCATTTCTTCGCGGACATGGATGTGGACTGTGATGGCGTTGTGAGTACTTGATTGCGGTCTAACACACCAACATGCTTTAATGTAATTTCTTCCCCGATCAGGCTGGTTGCTCGGTGCGTTCTTATCGAGGCCTAATAAAATACACAAAATATACTCACCCGATCTTGAACACAGGACGACCCTACCGGTCAACCACAAACCTCCTTCGGACATCTCGACGCCGCGCAAGTCCCCTACTTCGTCCTCCCAGCAGACTTCCTCGCTGCGCACGAGGACACCATCAAGCCCAACGCTCTCGGCGCAATCATCTGCGACAAGCAGGTCGTGTACGGGATCTTTGGTGACACTAAGTGCGTTTGCTCTTCACTCTCTTTCCGTTAATTTCGAATGGTATCTGACGTTCCATTGTTAGCGGTGCGACACCGCAGGTGATCGGCGAAGGCTCGCTCCTTCTCGCGCAGACCTGCTTCCCCAAAGAGGGCCTCAGCGCCAGCAATGGTCATACGCCGCTCGATGTTCTCTGTGAGCTATCTCTTTCCTCCCTCGCGTGCGGGCGTCTGAGTGTAATCCTTTCGCGTAGATATCGTCTTCGGCACCACCGTCACGCCGAACGTAGGCGACTCTACGATATCGATCCCGGATTTGCAGAAGTTTGGGGATGAGCAGATTGAGAAGTTGCAGACTGCGTTGAAACTGTGACCTGCTGGTAGGGTACTTAGTCTTGTTTATGTTGTAATGGTGCGAGTCACCGTATATTTCATTGAATTGGGTGGATTGGCGTAGTCGTGTGTTCTGGGATAGCTAGTCTGTGTCGGTTTCATCAAGAAGGTAGGTATTGCGCTTGGGAGCAAAATGAGCATGCTGGGATAAGACGGAGAGAGAAGAGAAGATGCGTAGTGTCAATTTCACCCCTCCACTTCCGAAGAAAGAGTGTCTCGGCTTGTAGCCAGTATGCACCCCGGGTGCCTGCATCCCAATCACTCTTGTGGTTACGATTTAGGAACACAACCGCAAGTATGAGCAAGATGATTCAAGACACGGGCGATGTCGAGGCTCCTCTTCACGCCGAAGAAATCGAGAAAAACATGCCGCACAGCAGTCTGCAAAAATATCGCTGGCTTGGCTTGTATTACGGATGAAATGGGCGCAGTCTAGTCGGTGATGACGAGGAACTCGTAGAGCAGTAAGTCGACCCTGTATGAGTCACAGTGGCAGACCTTGGCAGACCAAGCGGTCGCAGATGCCAGAGACTCTGAGTCGAAGTCTGAGAAGCTCAGCACACAATCAGCGCCGTGCACGCATGGACTCGATGGCACATTCAAAGTGGGGATCATTTAGTGCTGCTATTGCAAAAGATTCGGCGCTCAAGCTTGAAGAAAAATCGACGCTCGACCTTGGTGGACATCGTGATGGGACGCAAGAGGCGGTGTTGAAGCGGTGTGTCATCCGGCAGTTCCCGGATGGTTCTGTATGGCATCGGCTTGATCGATATCCGGCGGGCTCTTGTGCAGTGCCATAAACATGCCTTTTTTGGACAAGATTTCTCCCACGCTCTGCCCGCCGTCCCTACCCACACGCTCTCATACACCCTCAATGCCGCTCGTCCAGCTGGGGTCTGAATCGGCCAGAACTCCCCAGCCATGGCATTCTACGGCTCCTACAACGGTTTCTACCCCCGGGCCTGTCTAAATCCACGTAATTGGACCACCTGCCTACCGACAATTTTCATGCAATCTCCGTCAAGTTTTCTTTCTACACTCTCCGCTTGTCGTCTACGTATCTCTGGGGTTTCTACTAGGGAATGAAGTCTGGACATTAGCCCGAGTTAATGACTGGTGAGCAAACTGCTGTAGATCTTTTCTAACTTGTCGGGGATGTCTCAACCGTCTATGTGGCGTGCTGGCGAGGCTTGCTGCGCTATGGTTGCGTGCATGCACAATCACTGCTGCCGCTGCCTTCCGCGTTTGCGGCACTGCTTTCCCGACGGCGCGAGCCGGCGACACAAGTTTTGGGCGATCTCGAACCTCAATGTTGGTCCTCGCTGCAGCACCTTCCCACCACTGTCCCCGGACTTTGTAGCGTACGCACAACGAGCACGCTGTGCTCGATTGAACCGTGGGACGTTTACGACGGCGGCGCGTAGCGCCGCCCCGAAATTTTATATGGGAGAGCCCAGGTGCGTTGTGCACCATCTTCTACATCTCCCGTACTCATCGCGATTGCAAACGGAGTGATGCTGCCTGCCCGTCGATAGCACCAATGGGACCGGTTGGGTGCACAATTCCACCGACATCTGCAGCACCAGTGGCAGCGCGGGGCACACTCTTGTCGCTGTGCGGGCCGTGTTCGTGTGGTGACGCGAGTTGGTGTGCTCATCCATCTGTCCCCGCGTCGGGCCGAGCCTCGCAACGAGCCCCGTCAGTGAAATGACATTTGGCGGCGCTACGCGCCGCCCGGAAAAATATCGTCCAATGAATGAGTTTGGCTTGAGGTTCGTCGTACAACCTTCCGAGTCCAGTCTTCAGTCGTTGACTTTTGGCATTTTTAAGGCACTGCAGCGCGGGCGCAGCCTTGCGGGCCCTGCCCTCCCTGATTCTACACAGGATAGAAGCAGCCAACGCGCGGTAGAACGTGTCCGGCTTTTGCACTCGTCGGGATGGCGACGATCCCGCCACCTTCGGATAGGTGTGATGTTACTTCGCGCCGGACACAGTTACGAAGACATCGGCGGCGCGGTGTTCATGGGCGCCAAAGCGCACGTATATAGTCTGGCTCGGCGTCCGTGCTCGGAGTTTATAGACAGTGTAACTAACCTAAGAAATACAGTGGTGGCCAAAAATAATGAACGTGCTCGTTTGAGGTCATCTGTGCATCAAATCACTGCAAATAAAATACTGGTGTAATGTATGAGTGATTCTAAGGTATTTCGTACTGTTCGAACCATACCATGTCTGCCTTGATGTTCCCCAATAAAATAAATTGTCATTTTGGGGAAAATCAACTTTTCACATACATCAGATATCAAAAAATCGTTAACCTAGCATGAAAGTACTTGAAAAATGAAGTCTACCCACATTTTATTCGAAGCAGATTGAATGGTAGGTTGGCTCGCAATATGCGCTGCAAGTTGGCCATTTTGATCATTTTTGGGCTGTTTTGGTCAATTTTTGATCAAACTCGCCAACTTGAGAGGGCTCGTGTGCGCCAACCCACCACTCAATCTATATCAAATAAAATGTCACTGTACTTCATTTTTCAAGTACTTTCCCCCTATGATGACCGTTTTTGACCGCCATCAAAATCCGTGATCTTGATTTTCCAAAATCACACAATTTATTTTATTCTGGACCAACAAGATAGGTATGGTATCACTTAGACTGTACATATGACCTTAGAACTCTCCGCTCATCATCCTAGAATTTTGTTTGAAGTGATTTGGTGCACAGATGACCTCAAACGAGCACGTTCATTCTTTTTGGCCACCACTGTATAGTCTCTACTTGTTTCATTGAGAGCAGTAGTGGGCGCGTGTCGAAAATGAAGCGGAATTAAATATGGGTAAGCCCAACTTCTGAATATTTGAATGATGGCAAAAAGAGCTTGTCAAAGATGCGTCGTAGACAACTACGCGAGACATCCATTACCGGTATTATCCAATTACTCCACTCAACCAGCCTACGGCCCGAATATTTGAATAGCTTTCTATTCAAATATTCGCCAGGACATAACACCAAAGCCATCCGGCGCGCTGTCACCACCCCTTCGACCGCCTCTTTTTGCTTGCTTTTTGCCTCCCTCCGCATCGATGGAACGGTCCGATCCGGGGCTCGTAAACCGACTTCAATTGCCAGCATCCTGTGTACTTCTACATCACCAGTCTTTTACAAGCACAAGCACGATCCATCTTGCCAGTGGATTTATCAATAATGACTCGCTCGATGGATGGCGGTTGTTGCATCCAATGCTTATCATCCCCCCTCATCTCTGGCATACAGCGGATCATTAAGGGTCAGCGACTCTCCGCGGTATGTCCGGGTGCGTTCTGATTTGTCGTGGTGCGTAAAGAAAAATCTTATGTAACCAATCCTCAAGCTGTTTTCAACTTTTTTTTTGACCGGCCCGCAACTCTGGTCGGCGTGTCACGGCACCAATTCCGTGTCCAGTGTACTTTCGACTTCAGGGGGGGGGCGTAACTACATTCGCCGAAGGATTGACCGCATCACATCGAAAATTCTTGTCACGGCTGTATTGCGGACTCACATCGCAAAGGGCGGTGCGTGCACCGTCACAGCGTGCTGCACAGCGACCATCATGATGTTCTCCCGATGAATTACGGCCGATGGTATACGTATTCATAAGGCCCTCCGGGCACCCCTGGTACCTCAAATGGACCTACTAGCGCACCCTGTATACCGGTCTACGCCTCTATATCTGGCCCAAAGCTGGCCAGAGATATTTGTGGCAGCTCGCGGCTCAAAGGTTCGCTCGGTCGACGCTTGCGCGTCAACCAGCTCACATTGAGCCCACTTGACAACAGAGGGCTTGAAAGTAAGCCGCAGTGACTATAGCTTCTGGCAATATTCTGACCATTTCTCGTTTGAGAGTGAAAGAGCGAAGCGTTGAATGGTGTGCCTGGACACTTTAGTTTCCGGGTTCTTACCAGCCGTTTGATGGGCCCGATATAGTAATTTTCCGTACAGCCACCACTGGATAATCCTTGAGCCGGTCGTTTTTCTACCTGAGTAGGTTTATGTAATAAACCCGGTCCAGGCTGGCCCAGTCTCTAGTTGCGTCATTTTGAAGGGTTTATGATTAGATCAGCTGGGTATTATCTGCCAGTGGCTGTACGGTTATCTGCCACGGCGGCCTCGATCTTTACACTCACGAGCCGTAAATCCTTGAAAATAATACAGGAGCCGTCTCGAGAGGTAAGAAGACATTCTACATTTTTAAAAGAGTGAAATTGGGCCGATAGCTCTTGGGATTGCGAAGTGGCAGATAACTGCGTGACTGGCAGATAATTTGGTCACGTCACACGTTATCTGCCATCTCGCTACATCCACGTCGTCTTCGCTCGTTCTGTACTGGCAACACTACAAGAGGCTATCTACACCACAAGGAACCTACTACCTTGCTTCATTTCACTTCTGGGCACTGAAGACCTACTCAAATGCGACCGGACCTGACTCCGCAAAATTCCCAAGCGCAACTTACAAGTGGCTTCTGAAGGCGAAACGGACCTGAGCAGCCAGTTCTAAAAGAGGCGAGCCAGTGTCCCTGCTCATAGTAGGTCGAGTCATCTATTCTACATTGCTAACACGCGGTCAGTGACCCAGCTGTCATATGAAGTCAGGCTGATTCCTGAACAATCAACCGAATAGTATGGCAGTGGACTGAGCCACTTGTATGTTCCTATACCACTTGTTCTTGCTCTTTGTCATTCCATGCACAGCTGTCCTGGTTTTCTAAATCATTTTACGCTCTTTGCTCCGACACGCCATGGATCTCTCCTCCATGCGCAAGAGTGGTCTGGTTGGAGCTCTCTCCCCTCCTCTTTGCGGGCTATCCGTTTTCGAACGACGCGACGTGCTGCTTTCGTAGGTTCAGGCAAGTCCCGTCCATATTCGTAATCCGCCGCAGATACATTTGATGCTCAGTAATTGGCCGCACGATTTATGTTCCCTGCGTGCGATCCTCTCCAAGGCGGCCAATCGTCTTCGTGACTTTGCCCCCCAGCACCATATGCGTGAAAACCGTAACCGCGCGGGGGCCCATATCATCTATCCGGCAGTTTCCGCAGTCCGCGCGCGTGTACATTGCATTGTCGACATTACGCAGAGGGGACCCTTCTGCCAACGAAACCACGGGCTACTTTTTCCATCCTGTCTTTAGTTTCTCATGTAATACGAAAAGAACAGTGATTTTGTCCTCTATTCGTCACCCCGTGTTCCCTTTGTTTAGTAGTCAACCAGTAATGAAATTCTCCCTAAAGAGCAAATAACGATTGTTTTGATACCGCGATGATGTGTTTCTGAACTCTCCCTTTCCCCCCCCCTTCTTCCTTTTTTTTCTCCTTTTTTTTTCGTTCTCGGCCCGGACACCCAGTGCATTGATTCAAAAACCTTTTGAAGCGCGCTACGGTTTATGTACCTGCAAGTTCTCGATGGGGGAGTTCTTATGCTCCGCCGCACTGCTTTAAATCTTTCTCTGACAACTACGTACCCTGAAGGAATATGGAAACACGGGCCATCCACAATGCTCCACCTGAGGAGCTCGTACACCAGGTCAGTCCCTCCCCTTCCCCAGAACGGTGCCCCTGTTAACTCGGATCCGTCAGAAAGTCACTATTCAAAAACTGGGCCGCATCGTCCAGGACCTTTTTGTGAACAGCCCGACCACAACTCGATGTACACTCAAAGCACACAGCATCGATGACCTGCAAGCTTTTCTGAGAGCAAACAGCTGCAATACTGGGGACTAAGTAAATGATTGCTGACAATGCCGCGAGGAGTCAACCGAAGGTCGGCGACGAGCGGCATGTAAGAGCACCCCCGGGCCCTGATGATCCCTTTTCCTCCCAACCTGGTAAAATTTTGGGTGTTTGAACTTTGAGGGCGGTCAGGTCCCGTCTAGAAAACAAGTTCAATTTTAGGTTGAGGTCAAGGAGGAGTTTCTGCCAGGACACGAGTGCGGAATGAACGGCAAAGTTGGATGGCCTGGAAAATGTTGGGCTATGGAAGCCAGATGATGAGAGAGTGTCGAACAAGATAGGCACGAAATGAATATGTACTTAGTATAAGTGGCCAGGCTTCGCCCGAAGGGCAATTATCGCAGGATATGTTATACTTGGTAACATGAATGATGTTTGATTGGCATCATCAGATGGGACGAACAAGTGGTGGGCTCGATATTCCAGAGAGCGAAGACAGGCGAGAAAGCTGATCAAGGACACCGCATTTGAGGCCCGAGTGAAAGACGCTGGGTGCTCAGCGCTCAGCACTGGGACGCAAGATACCATAACCGAGTGCTGATGCATCCCGGGACGGGATGATTGATGATTGATCAACAGCGTCATGATCATCAGATGGGACGATCGGACACAAATTCTGGCTAGATAATTTAGTAGCCCGCTCGCGCGGCAGGGCCCACTATCCATCCGATCCCTATGAAAACTGAAGAAAACAGTTCTAATGATGTAGGTTGACCTGCGTTGCGGAGGTTTGCGTACTTATACAACAACCTCGGACAGGAAAAACATAGTGAGAGTGAGCACAGCTGTGACAGCACATTTGCAGCACATTGTTCTTGCGGTTCAGTCATGTGGAAGGTCAGTAAATTTCATTTTCAATACTCATCCAGATACCGATGGGAACATTTGTGGATTGTACATATTCCATTCAAAGCTCGGCACCCTCGCCCGACCTTCGGTCGGCTCCAGCGCCTCGCGGGAGGTTGAAAGCCCTGTTGGTCGTGGCCCGATGCTCCCGTGTATGTTTCTCGCTGGGAGGCAAAAACGTCTCGTAACAATAATAACATGCACAGTCTTACACCTTGCCTGAGACTAATGTTACAATGCTGCTGCTTGTGCGATGTGGACGGAGTTTATAGGCTTCGATATATTGCTCGGCAATAATGATCTCCAAGCCTTGGCTCATCCCTCGGAATATGTGGCCGATAATCCAATAGAAAGTAGACAGGGAGTTGACTGAAAGGTTCAAATGAACGGTGATCGTTGGTTGTTTTCCAAGTCCCAATTGATTGAATTTGGTCCAAGACTTGAGACATCAATGATGCCTCCCAAAAGACGATATGTCGTCCTTCTTGCAGTGAGTTATGACCCTGTATCACGTCCGCTATGCATTTTGCGAGATAGCGGATTTCTTGTTGGTGGCCCGGGTCTTACCGAAGGATCACGGCAGCTACCGGTGTGTTGAGGAGGTACAAAAACCCACTACTAAAGATGGTGGGAATCGAGGTTTTGAATAATGAAGAGCCCGAACGATCCGGGAGGGGGGATTTTGGAAGCCATGGAACGCAACAGCGTACATCCCAGGTATGTAGTATAAGCCCCGGCTGTTTCTTGCCCCTCCCTCAAACCTCCCTCTCAATAGTGCACCTAACTTCGTGACCTAATTTTGGGGGCTGATTGGATGTTCAGGCAGAACTAGATGGAGGAACTGTGTTATGTAAATATGACGTGGATTGGGCCTCTCCGAGGCGGGTGCTGAACCTTTAGGGTTTTCTTCCTTGTTTTTGTGCAAGACTTCACCAAACATCTGCATTGTATTTTCTGAACGACCGACGCAGAATTTGTGTATATCCTTGGTTGCATATCCGAGCTGATCAAATGAATGGTCAGCACGATAAGCTGGACGAGGGACGAGTATACCGTAACCTCCACCGAATCTCCGTTGGGAAGGAACAGCTAAGTATGACGTTCGGAACGTTGCGTAAATCAGCTCCGGATAAATTTTGTCGTTTCCACAATTTCTTTTTGGGACGAGTATGAAGTCCCTATTCTACTGTATCACTGCCCGATTTACAAGCTATATGCTCGGGCTTGAAGAAATAGGCCTCTAAGACGATGAACAGCAAGCCAATCACTCATTTGATGGTGGCCGGGATTTTCCGGTGCACGCAAAAAGTGCAAACTGGTATAGTTCCGTTGGCCAAATTGCATGCTGAAGCTCAGGTTTTATGAGTGGTTCTCCGGTATTGGACTTGCGTTAACCCTCCAACAACCTCGGCAAGTTCCGGATCCGATGATAAATTTGTATCCGTTGTTTGCCCGTTGTAGAAAATAAATATCTTCGTTAATGGTACGATGGGCTGTCAATTGTCAGCGGTTGCCTACATATGCGCAGAATGTATCCATTAGAAAATTGCTCAACTCTAAACTATGCTGTGTTGGATTTTGAACGTGCACCGGAAAACTCCGGCCACCATCAAATACCTCTGATCTTGTTCGTTAACTTCCTATTCGTCGTGCCAGAGGTCTATTTCTCTGATAGCAGGTATGCACAGCTTGTATGTTATGCAGGTATGCAGCACAAGAAGAATCTGACATCCAAGAACAAAAAATTTCTACAACCACCAATTTTTCTTCGATTTCTATTTCTGCAACGTTCCGAACGTCATAGCTAAGGACGCGGATGATGAGCATTGAATTATTTCCGCTCTGAGACTGGAATTCTCTTCGAGGTTCAACGAACATGACTGTGACAATGAAGACTGGCAGTTGGAGCCATAGTACAAGCACAACCCGGCGGCCCGGGGCCAGTCCGGTATCAACGTCTGAGTCAAAAGTCATGGCTGGAGAACAGGGCAGTTTGGACTTTTTCCGGCAGGGAGACTATGTAAGTAGGTCTCGGGAACAAAGTTGAGCGCAAACTTGAGTTGAGCGGCATTTTCCGAGCCCGCGGATGATTACAAGGCAGAAATGACACATTGAATTAACCGGGTTGGAAGATTTGTGTAATATACAGAGCTATTCGAGGACACATAAATCACGGAAGGGTAAATAAAGGTTTAACAGGTGAGATTGCACTACCTTAGAATTTTTTCCCGGTGAGCTGTTTTGTGATGACCAAATTGGAATGACCCGACCACAAAGCGGAAATGAGTAATGACCAAACTGGAACTTCACAAAGTCTATTATCTACTTGCAAAAGGGTGGCCGTGGATTGGGGAACATCATATTTATGAAGGTTTTTGAAATACTGTGGACTTTTGGTTGGATATTATTCCCTCTAGCACTCGCATTGCAATTTTCTCTCTCAGTGATGACCAATTTGGATGATCAAATGCTGTGTTGGCCGAAACCCAAGTTCCCCAGAGTAGCCAAACCTAAAGGTTCAGCAATCATGGCTTGACTTTGTCTGCAGTTTCGAGCACAAAGATCGAGAATCGGAAATCACCGTGATCGCACAAGCTTCGACAAATATCACAAGTTGACTTTGGTGCAGTTTCAACCGCAGAGATCGACAATGAGGGGCAAGCTTTTGGCAAACTTCGGCAAATATCATAAGTCGACTTTGGCACATTTTCAACCAGAATGATCGAAATGCGGACATCACCGCGATCGATCATGCACAAACAACAAATATCATAAGTCGCTGAAACCCGTTTTTTTTAAGGAGGTACAAAAACCCACTACTAAAGATAGTGGGAATTTTATTTCGCGTTTGAGACCTGGTAACCTATCGGTACCAGGAATAAAAGCGCAATACATTGTTTGCACTCCCTTATTCTTTTCATCCGCCGCCCCTTTTCATTTTACCCTTCTTTCAAGAGCAGAGTACGTTGCGCTACACCCAGTTTTCTCTGCGCTGCTAACTTCCCTCGCAAGGCTCTCCTTCCTTTCAATCTTTCTTTACTAATGTTGGCTTTCACACGTTTGTCTCTTGCGGTTGCGGCCCTCGCTCCCGCTCTCTCTGCCCATGCAGCCAATCTGGCGGTCTTGGTCGGGGAAAACAACGCAGTATGTCTCACCCGATTACAGAAAGACCCTGCGCTGATTTGGTTGAATAGCTGACCTTCTCGCCGCCGAACATTACGGCGGCCGCTGGAGACACTGTAACATTCCAGTTCCTAAGCAAGAACCACGTCCGTTCAATCCTGCTTGAAGGAGACCGTCACTGAAACTCTCCACAGTCCGTCACGCAGTCCAGCTTTGCCTCTCCTTGCACCTCCCTCGCTGGAGGCGTTGACTCCGGCTTCCAAGCCGTCGCCATCAATGCGACGGCCGTTCCCGAGTTCAGTTTCACGCTCAAAAACGCCTCCGCTCCGCTGTTTTTCTTCTCAAAACAGAATGCGTATGTCACATCTTGCCTTGAAAAATATAGTGTGCTGAAGTGGTCGATTTTAGGATCGTCAGCGAGTGCCAGAAAGGGATGGTATTCTCCATCAACGCAAACCCGAATTCGGCCAAGTCATTCGCCGCGTTCCAGGCCAGCGCGGAGGCTACCACCGCGCCCGCTGCGAAGGCACCGAAACAAGCGCTGCGGGCGCATGCTCGCGATTTTGCCCAATTGCACAAATAAATGTGTTGGCGGCTCGAGGAGACAGGATTGCTAGAGCGCGTACAGTAGCCTATTTACCATTCACACCTACGCAGAGTTTCCCAGCATTCCGTGTATCTCAGGATGTATTTTATGGGTGCAACCGACGTGGGCCCAGCAAGCCAATATTCAATACACAAGTTCGTGTGTTTTGATTCATTCATGAAGCAGCGGGAACCCAAGCGGTAGCTTGGCATGGAGATAATGCGCGAACAATGAGCAGTATGGCACAGGAAAGCTGAATGTCGTGAATCAATTGCAAGGACTGGTGTGAAGAGGACGCCACAGAGAAACTGATGCTGTGCACAGTTTCCGATAACACCTTAAAAGGCGCGCTGTGTGCAAGGTTCCATTGTGGCAAATACATGCGACCCGCACGGATGGGAATAGATTTCAAGTGCTACTCGGACTCTTACTGTCATGATTGTCGGAAAAACCAAATTTGTCTGACAGCTCCTGACCAGGGGTTATTGGTCATTTTTGAACCTGATCACCGGAGGGGGTGGTTGACGAGGCCTGACAAGGCCTGATAAGTTCTATCAGGCTGGGTCAGGCTGTCCTGACCGAGGCTGATCAGGCGGCGTCAGGCTGATCAGGTTCGAAAATGACCAATAAACCTTTACCAGAATCTATCAAGCAAATTTGATTTTTCCGACAATACTGTATTTCAACAGAAAAAGCTCAAGAATGAAAAATAGTTCAAAGAATTTGTCCTATGATAGTCAAATCTTGGTGTTGTATTCCCCTCTCAAAGAGCCTTCCCGACAATCGTCCTGCTTAGCCAAAGCCATGCCACCACTGACACCCCAAATATGCCCAAGATTAAGATGGGTCTCCGCCACAAACTTTGTCCTTCAAAATGTGGTGCTTCAGTTCTGCAGTCCCGTACAGGTCTTTTCTCCCGGCTCCGTTCTTACCTGCATCGACTACTGCAATTGGTCAGTGTTATGGCTTCGCTTTAAACGATAAACTCACCGTGCGCAAACAGTGCATCGCTCTCCACAGAGAGCTGATACAAAGGGACTCCAACATACCGCGCGATGTCCTGGCTCTCCGGATCGAACCCCTTTCCCGCGTGGAACTGCCGAAGCCCGGCGTAGACGCGCTCGTCCCACGAGATGCGCACGACGTGTACGATGAAATTCGGCTCTGGAAAGCCAAGGCGCGTTGCGTCGTCCGTGGTGAGACGATCTACTCCCAGTGGATCCAGCGCCCAGTATGCCGGGCAGTCCGGACGTGTATCGAATCTCCCAGAATCATCTGACTGCAGACTTTCCAGTGGACAGACGAATAGATATGCCGGAGAATCCATATCTCGCATGTCAGACAAGTATATCTTGTAGGCGATGGAGTCGACAAGAACTAACGCCAGAGTTGAGACGTTCAAAAGCGTACGACAAATCAAAGTACACACCATATTCTTCGTAGCAAGAGGTTATGTGCAGGCGTTTGAAGATATGGTTTGCTTGAGGAAGCCAATAATTCTTCTCGCTCCGACAGCGGATTGTTCTGTCAATGCATTTGTTCTCGGTCGCTCGGATTTCGTTGAAGGTAAATCTTTGATGGATCAGACGTTTGTTGACTGGTTGCCAGTGCGACTCACCTTGTCCAGCCGTTCTCCATGAGAGCCCTCTGCCGTTGCGGGTATTGATCAGACTGCAGATTCCACCCGGAATCGTGCAGAATGCGATCAACAACGTACGCAGCTTCAACGGCGGAATTGGGGTGGCACCATGCTGAGGAAATTGGCACAACTTGAATTGCACCCACTCGAACCATCGCATGAGCCTCCGTGGTGACGCTCGCATCGTTTCCGGTGTACAAGGCACATATTTTATGATACTGGTCCAAAGTCAACGCAGAAATGATCATGGCCTCTTGCTCTACGCTCGGCGTGGCGAGCGGCCGTTGTGGGAGCCTATCCGCGGAGAGGGAGTGCATTAGGAGGTTCGAAATGGGATAGTCTGGAGTAGGGGCAAGTTGGACGCAAAGCCGGCCGGTAGAACCACGTATCCATAACGTGGAGTTGAAGAGCTGCGATAAAAATGAGGTTATAGGATTATAGCCGGTACAGTCGGCGGCCAACTTGCCAGAGTATCCTCCGTGAGATCGAACAGGTGGTCCTCTGCGTCCTGTGAAAAAAGGGTAGACAGCAGCATGTGGGGAGGGATTGACTTACATATGCATCCATTGCCTGCGAAGTCATATTCACTGTGAATGTTGAAGGGACACAGAAGTTTTGAACACATACAAAATTTCCCAACAAATATGCCGTCGAAATAGGCGAATCCCGATACACTCGCAGCGTCTCATCCAAAGGCAATAGGTCTGTATCCCAGGCTATAAGGAATTCAACAATCTCACTGGACTTTCTTACCGTCGTGGAAGACTGTGGCAAATAATTGGCCTGACGTCGCCATAGCATAAACTTGGACCAGATTGGGATGGCTAACACGAAAGATATTCAGATTCGACTTCCTGACGAACAGAGTCACGCACCGAAAGGCCGCATATTGTTCAAGTTCACGCCGCCACACCTGGATGGTGGATGAGTTCAATTTTCCATTCAGTGCATGCGCACCTCTTCGGCATTCTGTCCCTGGTATAAAGCGACAGTCATCGTCGACTTTCTCCCATCCATGCTAGCGCTGTAAATACGGACAGCGCATCCACGACGATGGCATATCTTGGCTATGCCCCGATTGATTTCATGTCGGAGATCCAAGTCGCCCAGCGGCGGTATCCTTCGAAAATCTGCGAATCGATCAGCTGTAAAGCGATCTTTAGGACCATAAGAAAAGGTTACCATGGCGTGCAGGTGGAGCAGAATGGTGAATGTTTGTCACACTCGTGAATTCTCCACCAGAGACCACAAAGCTGTGTGAGTCAGGAAAGAAGGCGCCTGCGTGCCTAGTAAGCGTATTTTATCGTCAGTTTTGTGCAAGCTTTCGGAAGGGTGTTGCCGGAAAAGTGTACCCTGGGGTGAGGGAGGGTCTCCCCAGCAGTTCAGAACTTGGTCCAGAATCTGCGTGGTAGATCTCGCTCATCGGAGAAAGAGGAAAAGGTCAAGAAAAGGTGTTAAGAATAAGCGCCCATGAGTGCACAGCTTCAGTCAGCCGTGTAGCCTGCCCAATGGGGTTTCAAAGTTGTTGAATGGTAAAATTCAGGAATCAAAAGGCGTTGCATAGATATGAAATTGACGACCTCAAAGACGAATGAAGATGATTAGTTTGTGACCAAGATACAAACAAAAATACTTTGAGATATGTACTGTGTCGGATTAATAAAGTGCTGCACTGCGCTCCGGTCAATCAAGTCCCTGAGCCTCCTCCTCTTCGTCACTGTCTGGTTCATTGTCCCTCCGGTTAAGCCAACCTAAATCTTCCTCTTCCTCCTCCTCTTCCTTGATAGCCGCGTCGTCCAGCGAGTGGCAAATCTCTGCGAGCCGTAAACTTCCTGACGCAATTTTTCAAGTATGAATGACGAACCATGAGCCCACATCCAGGGGAACGATATCAGCTCGCGTCGTGTAACCTCCGAGTACTCCCCGTCTTCAGTCCCATCGTCAGAGATCGCCGCAGAGCCCCGTCGACTGAGATTCAGTGCATCAACCCAGCGCGCGCGATGCTCTTGCACATGAGTGACCTGGTAACAGGCGATCGCCCAGTTTTCGAGGCCGTTGCCGCTGGGGTGCTCCTTGACAAAACGGCGTGCGTCTCTGCGGTAGCGAGTTCGGAGCGAGTCCATGCCTTCCCGCACAGGACCCTGCGACCAAGGTTAGAAGCAGAACTTCGACGAAGTAAACAGCGTACTCGAATCGCGTCGTCGGCCGCTCGCCGTCGTTTCTGGTCACTCATGATCGAAACGCCCGCGATGATTTCTGCCTCGCAGAGACAGTGCCTGTCGAAGAATCAGCGGATGAATGAAAGACGAGTTGTGCCAACGCACTGGCGCATTATCCCCTCTAACTCGACGTCGTACTGAACGCAATTGTGACGTTAGAGAAATTGGAAAGAGACCAAAACATGAACGCACATTTTGTTTCGTAATCCCAGCCTCCCGAAGATATGTCGAGAGGACGCGCTTGGAGGTGATGCGCCTATCGACATACATCTCCGTCGATGGATGGTACTCGGGCGCGGGCTCGATGAGCCGATACATCATTCCAAGTGCGCGCGCGCTAGGATATGTACTATCGGGGTCCTTACCCATAAAGTCTGGATACCACTCTGGGCGTAGGCTGCAATTTCTGTATAAGCGCCGAAGGATAGAGATTGGGCAACGAGGCAACTAACTGCCCCGGTATGTGCACTGCCACACCGGACTTTGCGAAGTCGACCGCGTCAGAATTAAGCTTAGCAAGCTCGATGCAATCGGGATGGGTAGGTCCGAGTTGGTCGGCGAGGGCCTGGAAATTCGATGCTACTATACCCAGGACGTCGCTCTTGATGAAATCTGGTTTTAAAAAAAACGTCAAGCCGGAATCAATAAGAAAGGTCGCATGTACCCGCTACAAAGTCACAAATGTCGGCGATCTCGACCTTCTCCTTCCGTCGAGGCGGAACGGCGGTGTAATCCATGGGTTGGTGCTGCTTGGTAATTCTGAATGTAATGTGAGAATCTCAAATCGTGCTAACCATGAAAACACTCACTGCAACTCCTTGTCGTAAATGACAGTATAGAAGTCGCCTGAGGTGCGGTCAGCAGCTAAGCACAACCGAGACAGTTAAACGCACCGTCTAGATCTCCGCCTAAAGCATAGGTATTAAATGACTAAAAGGTGAGTGCAGTGGTTGGAACATACCACCAAGCCTACGCAAGTCTGCGATGAAATGAGGGATTTTCTTAACCCACCGGGACCAAACCACTCACCAAGATTAAAGGAGAGAAAAAACGACATCCGTCAGCGCAGAAATTCAGAGTCAAAAAAATACAACCAACATAGAGGGAAGATCCCTTGGGGCCTTCTTCGTGCTGAAGACAACCACATTCGTCAACGGGAGTTCCTGGAATACTGGGTGATCGACGGCCGTGACGACCCGCGCATCCCCCGGATGAATGCAGGGCGATCGGAAAATTGTGCACTGGAACGACACCGAAATCAGTGTACCGCAACAATCAAGACGAAAAAAAAAGCAAGACCTGGCCTGTTATCACCTGGCGGGAATTTGGCCCCGTAGGCGTGATCGCGCAGTATATTTGTCCTTCCTCTAGCACTCTGCGGTTGTTGAGGTCAAAATATGAGCTCGAAAGGAGGACAGAGGCATACTCGTATTCATCCGCGATACCTGTATCTGCATTAGCGGGAAAATTATTGCGCACGCTAAGGAACTTGACATACCCATCAAATAGGCGCCATCGGGCACCAGTACACGCTGGTCCGTCGTTCAGTAAGCTCCCCAGAGTTTCAAACCCCCTAAGACTCACCGCCTTATACTTGAGATCGCGCAGCAGCTGGCACTTGATGCACTTCAGAACATTCTTGAGCAACAACTGCTCTCCCAACCCCGCCTTGATCATCTTCGTCACCGGCACGAATGTGTTCTTGTACACATGCCGCGCAGGGTGGCGGCTCGCGTCGAGCGTGCGCAGTTCCAGCTCGAGGTTCTCTGCGTGCTGGATCTGGCGCGTGAAGGCTTGTAGCAGCGCGTGGACGTTCATACCGAGCGCTTCCATGATGCAGATCGCCTGGCGGTTTAGGTGCGCGGGCGCGAAGCGCGAGACCTTCATGACACCCAGCCCCATGAGCGGCGACTCGAACTTGTTCATCGACGGGCGGATGCAGACTTGGTTGTGCTCCAGATGTGGGTGAACGGAGAGCACGCCTTTGACTCTACACACAAGTAAATACTCAGCATAAGAAGCACGAAGACGAGGCACGACATACCCGCCCATGCGAATCTGGATAGCGGATGGCGCTTTCTGGTCGCTCCCCAGCGCGCGCGCACACATGGTGGCCAATTCCTGGCTGCAGTTGCCTACTCCGTCGGTGTATGTGCTATGCAACATGTTAACCAGGCCAATTGGTGCCCGAGCATTTAAACACGTACTACTGTAAGGGGACTTCGCCGTGTTTGATGTCGTCCAGTGGCTCGATATCCTCTTTCACGAGGTCGACGACGTGCCGGGTTGCGCTAAAGCACAAGCCCATGCGGGCCGCGTATTTGGCGACTGGAATGGCAGTTTTAGGACATGCTCGAATCTGCTGAACAGTAACATGTCGACGCACCAACTTGCTCTTTCGAGAAATCCCCCATCTGCTGCCGAACGCGCTCCGCCGTAAAATCACCGTCCTCACAGACCATCCAGCATGAGTGGTCCTTTAGCTGCGACTCTCCTGCCGCCAGGAATCTATAAGGCGTGAGATTGAACAGATCGGTGTACATAAATAGATAGTCTCACACATAATGCCTGTCCGCAATCCAAACGCCGTTGTGGAGAACATTGAGTATACGGGCCAGGAGCCCACGATCAGGGTCAATAGCCTACACCCCAAAGTAAGAGTCCTGGCAAGTATGAACACGATGTTTTTACCTCTGCTTCCGCAATCTTCCTCGTAATCCTCAACCGCCCATCTTCATCCGCGAACCCGACGCGTATAAAGCGCCCTGCGCGCATCTCAGCGGGCCACGCGCGCAGCACGCGGTTGCCTGTCTCAATTACCTCGGGGAAAAGCAACACACGCGTCGGGGTGACTACCGCGCGGCGCATCGACACGCGGTCCGCCGGCAGCTTGGGCTGGCGACGCGGGACGGCGAGGTGCCGTGTAAGAGTGTCGATTTGGACATCCACACCCGAGCCTACGAGCGCGCTGCGCTCGAGGCGGAATAAGGCGCGCAGGACAATTACGCGCCCGGCGGCGGGGACGGGCCACAGAATGTGGATGATGTGCGCCACTGGAAATGGTGATTGGCATCGAAAGAACCAGGGGCCGGATGCGGTACGTACCTTCGTGAGGAAGGACAAGTCCCTGAGACACGAGCCCAACAATAAGGTACCGCGCATCGAAGGGGTATTTATCCTTCGCGAGCAGTGCTTCCACCTGATCGGTGTCAACGCCGTAGTATGGACCCTGGTGCCTAATTATGGGCTTAAGGGGTTTGGGCTCTGCGTCGAGGGTGACTGCAATTTTCTCAACGCCGGGGCGCTCAAGCGCGCGCAGACGGGAAAGCGACACCGTTACACGCTCGAGCTCAGTCGGCCGGTAGAAGAACTCGAACCTGTACGTCAGCCATAACCCGAACTGTAGGAGACATTGAACAACAGCATTCCATCACTTGGAAAAGGGTGATGACGCCTCCTCACCTTCATTGGAGTGCGCACCCGCACTCCACGGGGCAAACTCCCCGGAGCTCCGGAAAAGCCCTCATCGACACCATCTGGGGACCAGTCGAGCTCGGTCGCACGCCGAGTCGCAAGCCCTTCGACCTCGTTGGGCATTCGGCGGAAGTCGGCCTCAATGCGCGGCGGACGGCGCAATATGACGGTCAATGTTGCGACGTTGTCCTGCTTGGTAAGGCGCACCGACTGCAAATCATCGGTCGGGCAGTCGGCGTTGAGGGCTAAAAATCAATTGGAGCTCTATTCGATTGACTTCGGGACGCACTGGGACATTCATATGGCGCATTGGCAAATGGAATCCGGAAAAATAGTTTCTAATGAAGTAAGCAGCTAGAGCACTTACGAGTATCGCGAAATTCACCTGCTGCTCCAGATTGAGCGTGACGATGGCGTAGTCGACCTCGATGCGGAATTTCTCTTTGAAAAGGGGTCCCTCTGTCGAGCCCATTGAGAAGACATGGGGCTGAATCTTGAAGGCTAAAGTACACCTCAGATTTGAAATGCGACTTCCATCGTTCAGCATACCGGGAGGCTCGCGCTGCTTCCTCACAGGTCGACCCATGTCTCGAGGAACCTGCAATAACCTGGCAGTCAATATCGCCCTCATAACAACGGCTACAACGGCCTAGAAGACCGCACCATTTCATCGAGGAGATCATTGAAGTTGTACTCCATTGTGGCCGAATGCAGGACTGCTGTGGTAGGAGCCGGAGAGAGGGCGGGCAAATAGGAGGTGAAGGTAAGACAAAGGAGATGATTTTCTGAAAGAGAGCACGTGCCATCAGTGTTGGCATCATCGTCCGGGCGACTATGCCGCTGACAAATTCGCACCGTTTGTTCTCCAAGGCATGTGCAAGGCATGTAAATAATATTGGAACGCTGTTGAACGGCATATGCGCGTACTTCAGGCTACCAAGGCAGAGAACAAACCAAACAAAGCTGAACTAGAACAAAGTTGTATGATTTAAACTCGTCACAAACGACGGCTACAGTTCTCATGTTTGCGTTGTTCCCATTATTTGAGGAATTTTCTGGTCAGCTTGGGCCGAACATTGCCTCCTCGAGTCTCGCGGAATCTCGAGGTCCACTTGCAAGTCTACATCGTGGGTGGCATCCAACGGCCTCCTCGAACGACTCAAAACGAGGCGTGGACAAGGTGTTGATGCCTCCGGTCCTGGCCACTTCAATCAACGTTCGATCTACAACCCGGGGCCGCCTTTCACAAAACAGACTCAGGTGGCTTCGCGGTCAAAGCGACTAGACAAAGCTTTTCCGCGCACTTTGATCGATTGCTCAATTGGGCACAATGTTGTCTGCCACCGATTGTCCGACCACAAAGCTTTGGTCGACCAGATTTCCTATAAAGGGCCGCTCGCTCACCGCTGAGAATATCAATCTGCTCCTTGCATCATCTGCCCATACACCTTCTACAACTCTTGCTTCTCACCAAGCCTTGCAATCATGCCACACTCCCAGCATGATGAACTCTACCGTCGCAGTTCTATCGCGAGTGATAACGGAAAGGTGTGTGGCATTTATGTGCGCGTCTCACCCATGGCTAATTGACTCATACCTGTAGTCTCCAATCCGCGCCTACGAGCGTATAGCCAACTCCCCACCTCCCCGACCCGTCCCCAAGGTGTATTCGGATTTTGACCTTCCACCCTCGCTGGCTCCCGGCGCTCTGTATCAACAACCCTTCCCCAGCCCTGAGATGCCTCATCTCCCGTGCGACTGGTGGCACTCCGACACCAACATCCGAATCGTCAATGGGACAGGGAATTTGTGGTCAGGCGATCGAATTCCGTTCGTTGCCGACCACGGACACTGCACCACCGGGATCTCGATGAAGCAAGCTCGACTTGGGATCGGAATGTTCCATGGTGGCATGGCACTCCATAGATTCATCCATCCGCTTCTCTTCAACATTCCACACCCCATGCTTTCTATCCGGGTACGTTCTTAGCTCTTACTTGAACGCACGCTGGCTGATTCTCCTTAGTGGCCCGGCTACTACTCTGTCCAGGAATCGTTTTATGAACAGGGTGGGCTTTGTCCCCTCCATATCGAGCGCCCGCTCTATTTCAACGAGAACGTTACTTCGGCGCAGTTGGCCCAGCAAGTCGCAGACTACTTCTTTCAATTCTCAGAGGTGCGTCATCACCCCGTCGTTCAATTTTCTGGTTTTGATTGATGTCCAACAGTCCTACGGCGAGAACTGCAACCGCGAGGATCCGGGAGCTATTCTCCTTGGGCGTGGTGGGATCGATTTCAATCGCCTTCGCTTGGTGAAGCTGTGGACATCCAACCACGGTGTCAGTTGGAATGCAGAGGTAGCCATTGTGGATGACTACGTGCAGTATTTTTGAACATTCTGCACTTTCATTGTATGAGCCACCTGTAAATCATCGCACTTTTGTCTTCTGTTTCATGTCCAACTATTCTACTAGTACTCCTGAAAGACAATTCAGATGTCGTTGCCCAGTTCAGAAGGTACTTGAGACGCAGACATTTGATACGGAGTTCCGTGTCCCACATCATATCCTTGTTTTCTAAATCACAGCCTTGAGAAGCGGAAAAATTGTGTTTGAATTGTGGAACGATGCCGAACCTCGGCATGGAAGACATTCCCACGAAAAACAACACAGCCTCGGCGCCTAAATTTGCGTCCTATTACATTGTTTAAGTCTCAATCGGTGTTGAAAAAATGGCTAGTTTAACGGTTGCGTGATATTTCCACCGTACTATTTTATTTTGGCGCGCCAAAACGGTGGCAGGGGTGCCGAAGCTCGGCATTGGCGAAAGTCCCACGACCCACACAGCCTCCCCGGCGCCTAATTCCCTCTCGACAAACGCTCATCATGGAGGATGCAACGATCGTAGATCCTGCCTTGCCGTCTTTCACTCAACGTCCCCCGTTCAACGACGCCAGCACAGACCTTATTCTACGCTCCTCGGACGGTATCGACTTCCACGTCCACCGCCTCGTCCTCTCACTTGCTTCCCCTGTATTCATGGGCATGTTCACGTTCCCTCAGCCAATCTCCGAACCCGAGGTTCCTACCGTGCAGATGGCTGAATCTGCGGTCGTTCTTGATGGGGCTCTGCGGTTCTGGTATCCTGGCGCCGAGCCGCCGGCGGCCCTGACTTTGGATGGCTTGCGGAAGACACTAGAGGCGCTCGTGATGAAGTATGACATGCAGTTCGTGGTTCCTTTGGCGAAGAAGCATCTACGGGACTTTATCGAGGACGACCCTGTCGCGGTGTTCGCTATCGCATGTCGGCACGAATGGAGGGACGTCGCGCTCGATGCAGCGCGCAGTTCCCTCAGGCTGTCCCTTCGCGCATTTGACTCAAAGCGACCTGCGCAGCTGAAATACATGACAGCTGACATGTACCACACACTCCTCCAGTATCACTCCGACTGCGGCAAGGTGGCTGCTTCGGCCACATCCTCACTCCAGTGGGCGAATTATCAGGACATCCCCGGGGCCGACTGCACGAATTGGATAGACCCTGCTGTATGTCCCCGCACCGGGCACTGGACTTTTGCACAGAACACGATAGCGCCTCTCACCGGATGGCTGGCAGCATACCTGACTCGCGCGACGGAGGTGTTGGCAAGGGCCCCCGCCGCACGACTCGACAGCCCGGAGTTATTGGCGCTGCCGATAACGAAAATGGGCTCGTGCTCGTCGTGCAGGGTGGACGGATTCTCCGGACTGATGAAGTTTATAGCCATTCTGAAAGCGAAAATTGAGTGCGATGTTGATTCGGTACGTCCTCATTTTTCCCGGCAAATTATCGCGATGCTTAAAATTCCCTGTTGTAGGTGGATTTGACGCTGGATTTGTAGAGGTCGACTTCTTGCTGCTTGCGTAAATTATCGAAGGATGTACTGTATTGCGGCTGCAATCGATCAAGACCATTTCCGCTACATACTCTTCCCCTGCCCACGGTATGGAGTCAGATCAACACAAGATTGAGCAACGTGCCAAACTACACTGAAACATTGCTCGCAGTCGAATCATCGCAGTAAGATCCTGATTGGCTAACGAACTTCAAGATTGTGGAAGACCCTTGTCGCTCCGAGGAATAAGAGGGCCTGTCGGACGTGCCGCTTCAAATAGTCAAACGTCCTCTGTGAGGTGCTTCTTGTTGGACATCTGCTGCATTTGAATCTGAACGTCCACTATAGCTCAAGTCGGGCCTCGAACTCACTCTCGCCGCCGACCGCTCTCGATCAATTGAGGTGAGGTTGACCATTCAATGAACACAATTATGTATCTCAATAATGGGAGGAAGGAACGCAGTGCTCACCCATAAACACCTACAACCTATCTTCCCACACCGAACCAACCGGAACTAAACCCACGAAGAGTTTGAGCTCTTCCCGCACGTGCTGCGAACTTTGCGGGGCTTGTATGTAATTTTTCTTCTCTTCGCTTCCACCACCTTCGTGCCCATATCTTTTGAGTCTTCGTCCTCTTATCCTCTCCACTTTCCGGTTCCTACACAAATGGGTGCGATCCCCGCAGAGCTGCGCCTCCAGAGACTGTCGCTGCTTCCGTCGGCGTTCCAGGTACGCCAGCAGATGTCTTTTCACTTTGCGCTAAGTAAGAGTCTCTTCAGACGGTAGCAAAAGATGCAGCGGCTGGATCTAGCGTGGCTCTCTCTCGCGTCTACAACATTGTCTCGGACGCTGGCGATATTCACGCGCAGCTCATGTTTCTCCCCGTGCTGCACGCAGTCCTGGATCGTTCCCGAATGCCGAGCGCAGAGGAGATGGATCGTGAACCACTGGGCGATGCCGCTGGCGCCATAGCTCGCGGACTTACCGCAATCGGCGCTCTCAAAAAGATGCACAAGATTCCGCCCCATCTCCTTGTCCACATGTGGCCGCAGATCTGGATCTGGATGGAGCTCATTATCCTGTATCGCTACTGTCTTCCTCATCCGGCCCCAAGCGAGGAAGCTCTGTGCTGCCGATTTGCGTTGTTCATCTCATATATCATGGGCGACTTCCGGGGAAGGGAAATACACGCGACTGATCCGGCGCTCGCGAGGGCAATCGCAACCACGCCGGGGGTGCGTACCCTCATCAGCCGGTCCTGGGCCGCCGCGGTTTCGCGCAAGAACCTACTCGACCTTTACCCCACTGCATTGTTCATGCTTCAGACGCCCCCGAAAGGAATTCCATCAGACCTAGATGAATGGATTGACGGTGGAGGCGGAACGCACTGGCATTTCGCTTCGACCATGATCGAGTACCTCGATTTCCTCATCCCTCAACCCATATACGTGCAGCTCCACTTCCAGGGTTGCCTTCACTTTCTAAACAGGCTTTTTGACGATGAGTACGCACAGCTCCTCAACACGTTTCTCAAATGTGGCCTTGTAACGGCGTTGACGCGGATGACCGCCGCTCTCCTGACACAAAACCTCGACTACGATATCGAGAACTCCCTTGAGAGCATCCTTGGCCTCCTGCTCCTCATATTCGTTGGCCCGATGTGCAACCGATGGATTGTGGAGGCATTTCGAGCTGGGCTTCTCCCAACATTGGTTGCTATCACTCAACGGGCCCGTGTCCCGCATTTCGCGGAACGGATATTCCAGGCAGTCCTCCCGTCATCATTGGCTCGTTACCGCGCATCAGCACTGGTCGAGGACTCTCTCTTGCCAGCAATGGCTACCCTAAATCGCCTCATAACTTCGAACACGGTTCCCGAATACCTAAAAGTCTTTCTGCAAATCGTGAAGGTCCGTGTCACGGTCAGAAACGACTTCGAATCAGGGAAATATGCGTCGACGCAGGCTTGCGATAATATGAAGGTCGGAGGGATTATTATCCGTGGATGGTGCTAACAGCTACTTCAGTGCGGCCAGATCTTTCGTAAATCACGATTTCGGCGGTGCTCTCAGTGTTTGCGGCGGTATTACTGCTCCGAGGCCTGCCAGATGACCGACTGGCGCGAGGCGGGCCATCGTGACGTCTGCGAAAGCTTTCGTTTCTGTACGTTGATACTATTCCCTGTCCAGACTTGTCGTCCTCAGAACTAAAATCCCTTCCAGCTAAATTGGATTCCGCCACTCCCCGCGATCGCGCCTTTATGCGCGCCGTCCTTCGCGACATGTACGAGGGACCTAGTAACGTGTCGCTGTTCCGTCGCCAGGTTCTATTCATGCGCGAGAATCCCGGCATGGATTTCTACACCTTGTTCAACTTCAAAGGCACCCACCCAACCTTTGGCGTGTATGCGGTGAAAGACCTCCCTCGCACAGACCCGGTGTGGGTCGACTGTATCAAGCGCGCACGCAGAAGTGGTGGACGAATGGAGATTCATCTGCTCGAGGTATGTAACGGCGACTACAAGGATTTGTCTCAGGGCACCAGGGGACTGTCGAGGATTTTTCCGTTGCGCTCGAGTAGCTCGGATATCCAAGCAGGGTTGCGAGCAATCGCCACGTCACTGCCTGTGGGCGTGCATGAGAGCACTATTGAGAAGGAGATGATGGAGCGGATTCGGGATTTGTTGCGGAAGACGCGCGATGTGGTACAAATCCACTGCGAGTGATTCACATTTGAGAAGGGGCAATCTGATTGAATGTGTTTATCTTGTCCTTACCGTTTCTTGTGTTATGCATCCCGACTTTTCTTGCGCATCAAGGTCCCTCTATATGTTGGGTACCCGAACTCTACAATAAAAACGAATGCAAGTCTGGTGGAAGTGGACCATACTAGCTTGGTGAAGATATATGGACCCGGATCCTCTGTGGCACCATGAGAAGCTAAAACAGTGTTGTTCATGAATTTGAGTGTCTTCCAACGCACAAAATCCAACCACCTTCCCTTTATGTCCTTCGGCACGACGATAGCATCATTGTTATGATCAATCCGATCAAAATCACACAACTTTTTCAATGACGAGTCCTACAGAAGTAAACCGCTGGCGTAGTTGATTGCAACCCCCCGAAAAAGTCAGATGAAATCACTCCCCTTAGTTGTGACCAGTTTGACAAAAATCGGGGAGATGCGACCAAAAACCCTGCATCCACCAAGATGCGACTAACAAATAATTTTTGGACAGTATATATGCCATAGACAAGCACCTCCTTCACGGACACGGTCCCAAAAAAGTAGGGCAATCATCGCGGTGCGTCGATGGTGCCATGCTGTACACGCACCCGTTGACCGTTGGCGCTCCTCCCAATTCTATGGCACACATACTGTGCAAAAATTAGCCAATGGTTGCATCTCGATGGAAGCAAGGTTTTTGGTCGCATCTCCGTGGTTTTTTCCAAACTGCTTACAACTAACGAGATTGGTGACAGCTTGACTCTCCTGGGGCTACAATTAAGAGCTGATGGACTGCATCTTATTTGACTTGCTTCTGGGGGACTTGGCGTTGAGAAACTTCAGCTGTCTCAGCAAAAATGATGGGAACAATGATACGATCACCGTGCCGAGATCCATAAACGGAAGTCGACAAGGCTTTCCCTCTCAGAAGACCACTGCACGCCTCAATAGGCACTGATTGAATGGGGGAAGTTATACACGGACTGTAGGACTATTGTATTCGAGAGCTGGACTTCTATCCGTTCGCAGGGTGTGTTGAAGAGGATGAGGCTGAAAATGCAGTATCAAAGGGTTTCTTGACCTGATACTCTACCAGTTGCTTCAAACAGGCTACGGAACCCGTCCATGTGGAGAAGGGCTTTATCCGATGCATCACGTCGCCCTCACAAGGGTGAGCCAAAGCATTTGGCGGTGAGCCGATAGCCAACTGATCCCGATCAGAGCCCAAATAATGACAATGCTGATGGGAGATCAGATGCGACCCAAGACAGCGAGATGCAACCCAAATGTAAGATGTAAGCCAGTAAGGGAGATGTCACCCAAGGTCGTTGTAAGCTGCAAGCAAAAACCTTGCAACTTTTTGCTAATTTTTGCACAGTATATCGCCCATACAATTATCTGCTCGGGCAAACTGTGCGTGAGGCGTATCTTCGGACGGGACCGTGGTAATTTGGAGGCACCAAGAGGTGGAGATGATTCGCCATGTGTAAGATGTAACCTGTATCTATATTTTACTATTGTTGTTCTGACGAAGCCCCCGATTCAGATGAGAGGTAGCTAGATCCGTCTCCCAGTGTACAAATAGGCTGGTTACCGTCTGTCTGCGTGCAGGATGAATATTCATAATAACACCTTGCCCTGGTAAATCGGATAATTCATTGAAGCTCTGTACCCTTGATACAGGTCGGTTAATCTGTGCCCAGGTATAATCTACAGTTCCAGCTCGCGTGCCACTCTTTCATCCTTCAAGAGACCGTAATGACCTACTCCGGCAAAATAACGCACGCTTACGGCTTTCCCAAACCGACTCGCTCCCAGATCTGGCCATGCCCCACCCGGTGACGAATTCACAATCCCTTGCTCTGCGACAAAGATGACCATTGGAGCTTTAACAGAGGAGACCCAAGTTTTGAAAGGTTTACAGAATGCGCCGTAAGATTTCGCCTCCGTTGATGGATAAAAGTCTTGGAGGAATCGGAATATGAGGGCCATGATGGTGCGGGAAGTGAGAACTTCTACGCGACTGCGGACGGAGGCTTCGGCCAAACCTTCGACAGCGGCTTCGTACTTCGAAACCGCTTCGGGGCCAATGGCAGGATCGTTTCGGAGCATATTTAACACAGCTCTGTCGGCCAGGTCCTGATATTCCCCCACCGTCTTTTCACGCAAGAGAACCTCAGACTCTTCGCGAGCCCATAGCAGCGGAGAGTTCTCGATAAACGTGAGTCTCAAAACGACCTCGCCAGCGTCCTCCATTAGTTTGGTCAAGATAATGCCTGCAAGCGCCGAGGCACAGTAGGCGGCGAAATGATATGGTCCATGGGGCCTCTTTTCACGTATCTTGTCCTTCCAGAATGCCGCCAGGCCAGGCAATGATTCGAGCGGGGTGGATTCTGTTATCTGCAATGTCCAAATTGGGCCCTGGAAGGCTTCTCGGAGGCCGAAGAACGGCAGTATTGAGCCAGAACCGCCAGGCAGGATAATCAGAGGCGTTCCCGGGCCGCTGCGAATTTCGACGAGGGGTTCTATAAGCGGGGTGGGCAACGAGCTGGCTGGAACATCCATTAGCTGCAGGAGTTCGGCCCAGGTTGTTTCACCCATAAGCTGCATCTGGGTTACAGTCATGAACGGCTGGAGGGCAGTTGCCAATCGCGCAGCCCCCAATGATTCCAGGCCATACGAACTGAGCGAAATATCTGGTGAGAAGTCGCTGCGTGGCACATCTAGCAGATCGAGTAGAATATTGGTTACTGAACTCGCTGCGTCCATTCCTGCGGCTGATTGCATTTCTTTGACAACGTCTGCCCAAGTGACACCCCCGAGAAGCTGCATTTGAGAGAAGGAGGCATATGGCTTCAGCAGGGAAGACAAGCGTGCTGCGCTGATAGAGTCCAGGCCGTAGATGGTCAGGGGCTGCAGGGCATCGAAGTCGCTTCCTGCAATGTCCAGCAGATCAAGCACTCGACGGAGGATCTCCTCATGAGAGTCGTCCTCCCCTATCGAAAGAATAGAACTCCGTGAGTGGCGCAACATGAGGTGTCTGTATGCCAACGGCAGGCCGAATTGGGAGTCAATCGAGTTCCAGCTCAAGTCAGGGATGTATTGGTTGAATGGGCGGCCATCGTCCAGCTTCTGGAGACCATCTTCCAGGCAGCCCCAAAGTTCTATTAAACAGTCAGTTTTTTTTTTTGCTACCAAGGGGTATTGGCGGTGTCCAGGTACCTTTCGCTGTCATGCTGCCGAGATAGCTTTTGTCTTTCCCATCTCGATCCTGCGGCAGGTCAGTTTACAAGACGGGAACATGGTGCAAAGGCTTACCAGGAAACCCACGTCTGTTATTCCTGGCGTGATCAATGAAAAGGCATTGGGACATTGCGCAAGGGCGCCATCTAGAGCAGTGCAAGCACTACGAATTGTCAGCAAAGAGGATTCACACGGAGCTATGGGCCCAAACCTCGCGTAATTGGACTGGCCTCTCAATCCGACGAGTCCACTGACAGATGACATACCCACGAAGAAATCAAGTTTATCGATAGTGACCTGCGCTGCGAAGATTTCGAAAACCTTAAGTTTAGAATCCTGTACAGCCTTGAATGTTTCGTGTGTTTGGTCGACAAATAGCGCATCGCGCAGAACCAAAGGCATATGGAAGCATCCAGCGATTGGAGCGGCCAAGTTCCGGAGTAAAAGTCGCATCGCGTGTTCATCAGTCGCATCGCACTGCTCTAGTTGCAGATTCAGCCCTGATTGACTTCGCAGATACGCGATTTTGGCTAGGGCTATCGCGTCTGCGTCGGGGTCCAGAGACGCGAGGCCTCGCCGTGACGTGAGGATAAGATGTCTTGCCCCGTGCTACGGGAAGCGTGAGATTTCTCGGCCTCTGAGATTTTTCTTCAAAAGAATTACCTCGTATAACCAGACTGCAAGATCCACCCCGAGCCCACCGATTCCACCCAAAAGTATGTAAGCATAATCCGGGCGAAAAGGAGGGGATGCGCGACGCAGCGGTGTAATTGACAGCGTATGTCGCATTGCTACTCGAGACAAGTCGGGAGTGCTCGGGGGAGTGAGGCCTTTGGCCAGAATTTGGGAAACGAATGAGGGATCGCGGCGGATCGCCGCTCTCAAGAGGGTATCCCATATAATAGTTTTGCCTCCTCGCACGATCCAGCGCCGCAGGTGTGGATATCGTGTATAGGTGCGGGAATCGCTGAGGATGATGTCCACAGGATTAAATGCGTCGGGATCGGTGAAATCTGCCGCCACGAGTTCGACCTGCGGTACAATCGACACGTGCCGCTCGAGAATTGCGACCAAATTCGGAGGTTCGACAGCGATTAGGATGCGTACAGACGGGAAAGAGAGGTTGTCAAGAAACGATCCCAAAACAGCGCCCAGGATTTCAGCGGAGAGACCTGAAGAAGGGGCCCCAGGGACTGGAATCGTGTTTCCAATGGGAACCCGAAAATTCCTGGCAGAGGTGATTTCTGCAACGCCCCCAATCAATTGTCCGGCGGCGATCGTTGGGTGGGTTGACAGAGCGTATCCTACGAAGCCGTCGTATCCATCAGACACTCCGGCCCATTCGCACACCCGCACATCAATCGAGTCCGTATCCTCGGAGACTTGGGGGATCTGAGCTGAGGTCGAAGGGGCGGAGGATATCACAAGACGAAGAACATTCGGATTGCCGTCTCGTCCGATGAATACCACATCTTCCCCGCTCTCAAAAATCCAGGCGTTTTGGGAGAGTAGTGGAACAGGATGCGAAAGACTCGTCGCGGATTCGAAGATGCACAGTCGAATGTTCCAAGATTGAAACTCTTTTCTCAGTGTCGCACATAAGCCAACCGCAGAGTCGGCATCTCGCCCCTGTACGGTCACGATATGCACCGTGATAGAAGAAGCTGTTGGGTCGTGGATAGTGAGGGCTGTTTGCAGCTCGATCTCTCTCCCAAATTGATATATATACATCAACGGGGAAGCGGTTGAGAGTTCGGCGCCGGAAGGAGAGCAAGAAGGGGATTTCTGCGCCACAAAGAAAAAATCGCGGCCACTGTCGCCATCTTCGGTGCACGTACAGACGTTTATAAAGTCCAGTGCCTCGAGTTGGGTCTTCCACGATGCTGGTGCCATAGTGCAGTGCTCGCGTCCATCGGCGTACCCGAACCATTCCGGGAAACAACCGAATACGCAGTCCAACCAGACGCTACCGGACTTCTTCGGCCAGGAGTTCCCATCGAGCTCAACAACGAGAAGACTGCCGCCCGGAACAAGCAGATTCTGAAGCGAACTGAGAGATGTCGCCACGGTTGGGGCCACGTGGAGTGCATGAAGCGCAACAATAATGTCGTAGGAGTTTGGCTGGATGCCTTGGATATTCGGATCTGCGCTAATATCATAGGCCTTGGGCACAACCGAGCCATGTGAAATGGTGTCGGCCAGGTTTGCGACCAGCTACAAGGAGCACCGAATATTTGAACGTGTAGGGAGGGGGATTTGAAAGGGGCACTCACAGCGTACGAGATGTCTGTCAGTGTATACTCGGCCAGGAGGTCGGGGTTTCGCTTCAATTCCTCGATCACAAGACGAGTCAACAACCCGGTTCCTAGTGAACTTGAGCACGAACACAGTAATTTGACGCACAAAACACGGACCGGCACCAAACTCCAGAATTCTAATCGACTTTTTACCACTTGCGCGAAGTAACTCCAGTATGCCAGAGAATGCCTTGGTGACTTCATGGCATATGTTACTGGTTTCACTATATTCGGAGTAGAATTGGGCCATGAGACCATCAGAAAATAAGGAATCCACAACGAGCTTGATATAACGGTCAGGAAACATTGACGATCGATGTGAGTGGAGTTACCTTGGGACCCTGAAAAACGGATTCGTGCACGGCGGCAACACGCCTGGTGACTTCGAAATGGTGCGGCCAAGTGCTTTTCAAAGCCTGGACGATTTCTGGGGCAAACGGTTCCTTGGTTCGACGAGTGAGAGCATGGCGAGCAAAAGACATATATCTGCGACGCGATTCCTATCCGAAGATTTAGTTCTTGACTAGTCCAAAGATAAGGATCGTACGTACATCCTCTCCACAGACGACGTTGCCTTCAAGAGTCTTGGAGACCATTTCGACAGCCAGGAAATCTAGGACATCATGCAAGAGTATTATTTGGCTCTCGTTTGGCCTTGCAGGGAAGGTCTCGGCGAGATGAGGGATGTCGATGGGGATGACTACTGGTTGAAATATCAGATCAAATCTCCGCTGGATGGTTCGTGGAGCCGTCGCAGAAAATTTCTTCATTGCTAGATTGCGCATGTTGCACAGCGGCAAACCGTTGGCATCGTAAACGCAGATGTCGTAGTATCGGCACTCTGTCGACTGATAAGAGACGAAATCCTCGAATCGCGGAAGAACGCTTTACCGGGAGTCCATTTCCGAAGACGAACAGATGAGAACCAGTTACCACCCCCAGTCTCGCGGCGGTAGAAAACAAAGTGTTCAAGGTGCGACGGGAGATAAACAACATCGTTGCCGTATTCCTTCGAGATGCTGGGATGCAGAACGAGGTGCAAGCAGACATCCAGAATAATGGGATGCAGCAGGTAGTTTTGCGTCCTGGGAGAAATAGAGAGATGAGAAGAGCGATATAGTTTTTGCGGTAAGACAAACAATTCTTCTGCGGTGGGCCCCTTGATCTCGGCGATCGCCTCCACCGGCGTCCCATGACATCGCAGGACTCGTCGAAACCTAGGGCCATAGGCTATAAGAGGTGCGAGCGACGAGTAAAAGTCTATCTAGGGAATTAGCCGACCGTCCAGCTGAAACAGCGTGTCTCTTGCCGCTGAAATTTAACCGGGGGAGCTTCTCCCACAGCTCAAAGACATCCACCGAGAGTCCAGGGTTGGGCGGATCCGATTTATCCATGCAGCCATGAGCGTGCTCCCGTTCCCCAGAGGCCTGCGCAATGATTTAATAAACTCAGTCAAATGAGAAATGCGCGCCTTACCGTGGTCGTCGTGATAGACCAATTGACATCCAGCCTTTGAAAGTCAACTTCAAGCGGAGAACTCGAAGCTAAGGATAGGATAGACAGGAAATTTACATCCCAAAGAAAGTTTGCTCCAGCTTCCAGAAGCTTTCGCTGGGTGAACAAGAGGGACTAACTGTAGTGTCGAGACACGTACCAATTCAATGAAACCGGTGGCAGGAAGAATAGGCTCGCCTAAACTCTGGTAAATAAGCCGTCTGCGCGTCTGACCAGCCAGCTCACCGTTGACGACATGCTCAGCCAAATCTGGATGAGTCGTGGTATTGATCTTGAGGGTTGACGATGAAAGTGGTCTGTTGCGAAGCTGTAGGGTTGCAGAGAGGTGCGAGGAGAACGTTTTCGGAGGAGGAATTGCACGGGGAGTGAGGGGATGGTCGATGAGGTTCGATTTGAGAGCGGAAAACCCGTAGAGGCCACTCAAGTCTATGGAATTGATACCGAGAAGCGACAGGCGACCAATCGTGTCCAGAAAGGTTGCCTGCTCGGTGGACGCAGGACCACTTGGCTTCGTGGACAGGCGCCGCATGGGGCATAAGACCAGAGTGTCGGCGACTCCATGAGCCAGAATGGAGGAGGATAGTACAGGGTGGCAGGATATCTCCACGCAGATGGGCGAGGATTTGATGGCCTGCGCAATTGCGTCGGAAAACTGCACGGCCTTTCTGCAATTATCCCAGAAATAATCGGCACTGAATGTCTCTACGAGTTCCTGTGCTTGGCACGTCGAGAAGACTGGAATGCAGGGGCTGTGAGGGCCCGGGTACCGAGCGAAGATGTCATCCATCCGAGCATAGTGATCGCATTTGATATCATCTAAGAGAGATGAATGCGAAGGGACCAGGGTGCGGAGTCGCTGGGCATATAGACCTTCCCTGCGTGCCAGATCAACGAGTTGGTCGAGGAGGGCGGAGCTCCCCGAGAACGTGATGGATTCTGGAGCATTGAAGCAGGAGATTTCCAAGACTCCGTGGGCGCTGGAAGTGACATGGGCGATGAGGGTTAATGCCCGGTCGGCGCTACAAGATACCATGGCCATTCCGACCTCCGGACTCTCGACGCTTGCCATACAATCCCCTCGCGCAATGGCAATCTCCATTGCCATCTCTTTGGGACCAGCCCCAGAAGCGTATAGAACCGGTGTTTCACCTGCAGAGTGTCCCAACATCACCTCGGGAATGATGCCGATGGACTTGAGCAGATCGAACATGGCTATCTGGACCATTGCGGTGGCAGCTAAGGTTATGACAGCAGGCCAAGCAAAGTCTGGGAGCATGACGGTCGGAGAGATTGATCGGGATCCAGGAGTGATGAAGAGGCCGGTGGATTCTAACAAGGATACGCCTTTGACGCGCCGGTACACCTCATCCAATTCGAGGACGGTGTTTCGGAATACGGGGTATTCAGCAAAAAGCTGGCGCCCCATCCCAAGGTTCTGCGGGCCCTGGCCACTGAAAATGAAGACAACCGGAGGAGCTTCATTCAGAACCCGAGTCGGATACGGCACGGCGGCGAGAGGTGATAGGGGAACAGTAAAATAAGTCCTCCAAGGCAGCTGACGCGCCCGACGCGACAGCGTAACAGCGTGTTGGCCAAGATCTGATCCATCCAATAGTGATACGGCCCGTGCGATCTGCTCGACCACGTTGGAGGATAAACCGCCAACGAGGAAAAGGACTGGAGTCGACGACGATTTCGCGACAGCTCTGTTCGGAGCGGGAGGAGCCTGGATAATAACGTGACCTGTCGCACCACCAATTCCAGCCGCTGAAAGCGATATCGTGGAGCGTCCAGAGGAAGAACGGCAGCCGAGTGCGGTCGGCTGTACAGGGACAACGACATGCAAACCATCCCAGTCGATTGTACGGGTCGCATTCGAGAGGTTGACAGTTGGGGGGATCGTTTTCTGCTCCAAAACTAGGCAGGCCTTGACAAGTGATGCCAGAAAAGCCGTGCCTTCGAGATGCCTAAGGAGATTTGTCAGCAGTGGCTTCCGCGGTGTCGAGAAAAATCAGGACCCGATATTCCCCTTGACAGATCCCACAAGGGCACCCGTATCCCTCCCAAAGATGGCTCCGGCCGCGTTCACCTCAATGGGATCGCCGACAGCGGTTCCTGAGTCCATGTCAGCGTGATGGGATAACCACGCAGACCAATCACAAACCTGTGGCATGCAACTCAATGTAGTCGGCATCCTTAGGATCCAAACACGCTCTCCTGTAAGCCTCATAGATGCATCCCTGCTGAGCGATCCCGCTAGGGACATTCAAGGGCATCCGCGACCCAGTGGCATTGATAGCAGACCCTACAATCTTCGAGCCGTGTCAGCTGGCTGTTGACTTCAACGCGCACATACCACAGAGTACACATGGTCGTTGTCCTGGATGGCGTCTTTCAAGGGCTTGAGAACGAAAACAACAGCGCCTTCGCCACGTCCAAACCTGTGTGTCACGTGAGTTACTGATCGGAGTTGGCCGTGATCCGCCGCTCACCCGTCGGCCCGTTTGTCGAAAGGCTTGCACATTCCATCCGGTGGCAAAAGACCCGCTTGAACGTAGCTGACCCACTCAAACGGACTGTCGGAGATGTATGAAATGAAATTCCACCGTGTCCGGGCATGCATACGCACTCTCTATTAACCTGGGCAGATCCAACTATTGCGGCGGAACAATCTCCATGCTCTATAGCATTAGTAGCAAGGTGAAGCGCCGTAAGGGAGGAGCTACATGCAGTATCCACAAAGCATGACGGCCCAGTGAGGTTGAAGGTGTATGATACCCGATTTGGCATTGCATTCAACATCCACGAGCAGCTTCCGTCGGCGTCGATGGTACACTTGATGAACGGCTCGCATGAGGACGGCGCGCCACTTAAGAAATCTACTCACCTCTGAGGGCCGAGTTTGATTACCGCTCATGAAGCAACCTATCCTCTTTCCGCGATAGTCGATGCCCGAGTCCAGAAGGGCTTTGAACGACAGATCCAGCAGGCGCCTTGCGCTGTATGGAATTACACGAGCGTCGCGGGCACTGATCCCGAAAGCAACGTTGTCGAAGCTCGCGATAGTCTTCAAAAAGGACCCTTGCCGGGGCATGCCCGGCGTGTGGCTGCTCACAGTTCTGTTCAGTCGCCAGCACGAATGTGAACACTACATACTCTGCAAGTCCCGGGAGAACATTCTCCAACGGTTCATAAGATCTGTCGCCCTGCAGAAGAAAGGGCCAGAAGGACGCATAGTCAAGGTCCTCCAAAGCGGTGGAGCCAGACGGCAGCTGAGCGGCGATTCCAACCTGAATAAGGTGAGGACCGTCTGCAGATATTTGCACACAAAATGACCTACAATCGCAATTCCTTGGGGTAACATAGGGTTCGCCATGTTGAAGATTAGACCACTCTGACCAAACTCTGACCTCCTTTATTCGCTTCGGACACTCCGTGAATGTCCGCATTACTATAACGTAAATCAAACGGTTCTTCTGTTGGAATAGTGATCGAGAAGGGTTGGAGCTCCCATTATTGTCCAGCGGCGCCCGTCCAGATGTCGATGACTGCCATGGTTCTCTGAATGTCTCGTCTCACCGGAATTCCAAGACATGACAGACAATGATCATGCCTCGTGGGCGCTCGAATCAACGAAAACCGCATCCATATGGCCACTTCAAACAGAGCTTGTGGGCTGAATACCATATGGGGAAAGATCGCTGGCGCTATGGGCAAGGAAAATTATGTTGTGCGAGTTGAGGCGCGGAAACTGATATGAGCCAAAACTGCAAAAATAAATCTCCGCGCTTTGCGGGCCTTGCTGTTAATCTGGGCTCCGCGCGCGATGGATGTGGAGGAAGTTACCGGAATCCCGGTTTCCGACTCGCGGCCTTGGCGGTGAGAGGCTTTCTATTCCTGAACATATTTGCAAATCGGAACCTTTCCAATGTTTCACCGAACATAACGGTGAGTTCACGGCAGTTCGGGCTATGTGGGTCGGTGCAACCGTATTTTTATGATATTGTCCCAAAACTGTGTTGGCCGACGGCATGACATAAGTTTGGGAAGATAAAAAGCTTCCTTGTCTTCAACATAAGTTAGCGAAGATTGTTGGGAGTAAAAAACAGAAGGCACAGCATATCGCCGCATCAGACCTAAACCTTATCGGAGATCGCTTGTTTGCGAGGAAACACCTCGCAAACACAGACCTCTGGGTCATTCCCTTCCTCGTTTCTCTTAACTACATTGTCCTCGCAAAATAAATTAGGCAGCTATGGGTCACAAAGGGATTGGCAAGACTGTGAACTACGCTACGGCTATGCCGAGTCACTTCCACCCGCAAAGATACCCGATTTACCCGATCCTGCGTGCTCGTTGAACGAGTCTGTTCCACCGACTTCGACCACGCGTGAGACTGTCACGTTTGTCAATGGGTATGAAGTATTGCCCCTGCGCGAGCGCAGACTCGCAAGCGTGGACTCAGTTTCTGAGCCTTGTTTCGTGATTGCAAGACGGAGGAGAATCATGCTGAATGTGATGCCCTGCAAAAGTATCTATGTAAGCCGCGTCTCAGCTGGGAATGCAACGTACAATCAGTGAAGTGACCTGGAGAACGGTCAGAAGTGAGCTTTTACAACGGAGTCGGTGAGTGCCGTACCACGTCAAGAACGATGTACTGTGCGTTGGAATTCAACACATAGAGCACGAGAAGCACGGTCAGAGACGATGAATAGATTGCCGCAGACTCAAGAAATATGATCTGAATTTAAACGGACGTTGGGTCAGAACGAGACAGCAGGGCTAGTGTTCAGCATACCAAGGCTGAATATACACGACTGTTCTGATTATTGTGCTTGTGTAAAGCCATGCGAGTCCCGAGAATGCGGTAGGCAATAGCGGCTATGTTGGGAGTCAATGAGCGCAAAGGGAGGGCGTTTTATCTCACCGGTACAAATGACATTCAAACTGAGAGATAGCGAAAAAAAGCTGGTGATCCATGGAGCCAGTCCCTGAAAGAATACGTCTTCTCCGGCCAATACGAGAGCATGCGTGGTGCCGAAGCCGCTAACTGTGGAGGATTCGGAGTCAGGTAAGGAAGCATGCGGGATTATTGTCCTTACCCGCAGTACTGAACCATAACAAAATCGGGAAGGCCACTACGAGCCATTTCCGATTGTAGACGATGAAAGTACGGTAAATCTAAGATAGGTCTTAGCCGAGGTGCGTCTAGGACGTTTGGTAAAGGAAATCCACCATGAAAAAATCGCCGGTCAACGTTACGCACACATAAACAGCGGTTTTCGCAACCTCAAGCGGATTCGCCAGATCCGCGTAATACGCGAGTGCCCCTGCAGGTGTAGCCAGGAACGCTTCCATAGCGCGAGTTATGTCAATAATCCAGTGCTATGCATAGATGCCTGAGCGAAGCTCTTGACCTGCGGTATGGAACGTACCGTCATAGAGAGGACCCATATCAGACACAGTACGGGCAACAAAAGTCGATTGGTGTTATTGATGCGCTTCTTGAGAATAAACTGCAGTGTAACGCCAAACAAAGTTGTGAATATTCCTGTGGAATCTCAACGCGGGTACATGGCTTCGACGTCGAGTGCACGTACCGAGATTAAATGTTTCCAGAACGAGTGCAATCAACTGCGATTGAACACAATCGTCAGGGATCGTCTTGCGAGGGAGGAGACACGTACGCATGCTCTGTCGAGGGGTATGCTGGTCGCCATCTGGGAGGGTCTTGGATTCAATCACCCGAGAGCGAGCTCAAGATGAGTGTCGCTTATAGATAAATGAAAACAAGTATAAGGAAGATAAAAACAGCGGAAAGCGGAGCGCACATGGACTCGACGCATTTGATGTGGCGTTTTGCGCAGCTCAACCTGGAACCCCGGCAGCGTGCGAGATCGTCGGCGCTCGGCGTGTGCGGCTTTAAGGTAGTTCCCATTGGGATATTATTTGAATAGCGGAAGAAGAAGCGCGCCGTGATTTGAGTTCACCGTGTTTGATGCGGGGAAGAAAGTATGTCTTGTAATCCTACCTACAATTAATAACTGCCAAGGTTCGCCAACGACTCGGAGGAACATACGGGTACTGCACCTAGGCATATGAACTCTGAACCTGGGACGCTCCGGACGCTACAGTGACAACCAGATGTTAGCCAATGGCCACATCCCTCTCACAAAAACCAACAGTCCCAACCTTGTTCATGATTATTGATTTTCCTCGACCGAAGCGACCGACACCGAAGAGACAGTCGAAATAGTGCACCGAGCCGCTTCTGGTCGCCACACTGTCCTATTCCGACCGATCTTTCACGCCATGTCACTGTCACTGAAACACTTCACTGGATAACGTCTTCATGCCAAGCCAATCACTTTAGTCCCCCATCTGCCCGAGTCGCGTTGTGGGAGCCGTTTTGGGGAGACCTCAAAGCCAGCCACAGCTGATATCTTGCGTAACATCGATTTTGAGCCCTTCAAGTTGAACCGTCATAGGGTTTGGTTTGAATTCCTTGCACGCGGGTTGGAATGTTGAACTGTCACGCGTCCACTGCTGGACGATTGGATTCTCAACAGAAAAAGATAGTTGAATTGAAGATCGTTATCCCAACCTTTCTGATCCCGTGGGTGGAGAGAATAATAAAGCAGTGAGAATCTGAGATAGAGTGGGATCGTTAACAGCGCCGGGTTCGGATCTATCCGAGTCAATAAGGAAGGGAGAATCGATGGCTACCGTGTGTACCCGTTTGTCGCGTAGATAAGAACGATGGCCTGGAAACGGAGGTTTCCATTGCACCACTGACAGGAATAATGCGGTGTGTGGCATATGGAGAAATTCAAACAGGTGTGCGGGTAGATCGGCGGGATCATACCATCAGCAAAAATCCCCCAGTATACCTAGCACAATGTAGACAACATACCTCTCATACCACGGTAGCTTAACCCCTGTTCTGTAGCAACGAATAGCTATAGGTATCAGCTACAGACTGCTATGAAGTTTGCAGTAGTCACACGTGTGACTAAAATACCACCCATAGCTCTGTAGCGCTGTAGTGTCAATAGCGCACTATAGCACAATAGAGCTCAATGTAACTTTACTTCGCACTACGAAGAAAGAAGACAACAGGACAGATACAATAAAAGAATAGGAATGAATACAAAAAGGCTAGGGATATTCTACTCAGACCGCTCGCCATTCTCGCCCTCGCTGGCAGTCTCCTCGTCCTCGTCGTACTCCCGAATTGCGGCATCCAAGGCGGCTTGGGAAAGAGCAGAGGGGGTTGCGACCGGCCCCATAGGCTGAGCACCCGAGTTGAAGCTTTGAACTGGGCGTGAGCAAATGTGAAAGCAAATCAGCGAAAAAAAAACTCACCGGCCGATGTTGTGAGCACGCGTCAAGATGTTCCCGAGGATGTCGCGAGGCGCCGTGTGCTTCTCGAACTCATCCAGGCACTTGAGATGATCTTGATAGACGGAGCGGTAGTCCGCCGCCGAGAACTGGACCTCGGTCTTGATCCCTGTAGCCCACTCGTCGATAGTGCACTCAATCTGTGAAAAGTTAGGATGGATTACATAAATAAAAGTGACGACGTACCGCGGTGAGAATGAGGGCAAATGCTGGCTTGGGAAGAGCGGGGCCGAAGAGTTCTGCGTGTGTGGCGCCCTCGTCGCGCTTGTTGTTGAACCACATCGTGTTGATGGACTTCTGAATGATTTTTGCCTTGTATAGCCCCTTGCGCCCGGCAGCATCCGCAGGAGAAGTCTGCGAGTGAAGTTAGTTCTGGAGGATATATGACGACACCGAACTGACCTCGTAGCAGTAGCCCAGGCCCTCCTTCAAATCCTCGGCGAGCTTCCTGTTCTTGCGGACATTGTTCTTGTTTTGACCGCTCTCGAAGCCAAAGACGAGCTCGGTGAGAGGGCGGGTCTTCGTCTTGAGCTCGCCGCGCATCTGAGACCCCCGCCGAGTGATCTGAGGAAAGGTTAGCGGAGGGCGGACAACGGCGAGTAGCCTCACCAATTTGGCAATATCGGGCGTCATAGACATGTGCACTCCGAGCTCCTGGCACGCCCAGGACCAGGACTGCCGGAGCATCTCCTGCTCGGGGGTGTGCTCCGGGAATGCATCCCGGGTGGCGAGAAGGCAGCGGAACCAGGTGTTGGTGATGCCGACCAACTCCTGGGTCAGGTCGTCGAAGTCCTTCGCACGCGGACGGCCTTGGTGATCATTGATCTTCTGGGCCTGCACAACTCGCATGTCGTCGTCGTCCGAGGGGCGGTCCCGTTTGTCTCCTGTTGCCGGGGAACGTGAGCGACTGGGGCTGGCCTCGGGGCGACGACGGTGTCCTTGCGGACGAGGGCGACGGCCCCGGTCATCGTGGTCATCGTGGTCATCGCGGTCGGAGCCTTGTGCAGGCTGGTTGTCGGGGGCGTAGCGCAGGTCGACCTGAACGCGAGCGGGAAAGACGTGGCCGTTAATGGACTGGAGGAAGAAATGAAAAATCTGACTCAGAAGGATGATTACAAATCAATGACTCACTCGAGGACGGGGCGGCTCCGAATCAATATCCATCGGAGCAGCGAAGGCAGACTTGCGCCAGTCGCTGAGGCTTTCCGACGCGAGCCCGGAACTGGTGGGCCAAACATTGTGCTGTCCCGAAGGTCCAGCACGACTGGCAGCATCGATCTCAAGTAAAATAGTTAGCTACATGTCTGAGACAATGAATGCGAGGAGGGCATACTATGTGTCGAAGATCCTGGGTGCGCTCATGAGTACGTCCGCGGGTGGACTCCTGGGAGCTGCCAGCGAGCGCTGGGTGGGCCGGCGTGCTTGGGATGCGACTATTGCGCTGCTGCAAAGCCTTCTTTTTGATGGGGAGCTCGACATTCCGGGAGGTAAACTGCAGGGCCTCAGCATACACAGCCAGACGAGGAATAGAATACTCACAACTGTGTCCTCGAATGGCACTGGCTCCGCGCCCGTCTCCTGCTCGCGTTGCTTCTTGGCAGCTTTGGCGCTCTTGGCAGCTTTGCGAGCTTCGGCTTCTTTCTTCTCAGCGCCTGTATGTCAAGGTGAATACATGACACTGCAAAGAGGACGACACGACTCACGAAGCTGGGCCTCCTTGTCGCTGGGACGGCGGATGCGGCGACGAGGAGCGGTGTCTTCTTCTTCGCCCTCGACTTCTTCGTCGTCCGAGTGGTCGGATACTGAATATTGTGTTAGTGGGAAAAGGGAAGGGAGGAGATGGAAGACATACAGAGCTGCGCTCCACGACCGGCGTTGGCAAAATCAACGTCATTGTCGTCGTCGTCGTTGTCTTGGCTCTCGGACTGGTCATATTCCTCTGGTGCGTGATATCAGAGGCGGGGAAAGAAGACTAGAGTTTATGGCTTACCGTCATCGGACACAACACGCTTCTTGGGCTGGCCATGACGACGAGCAGCTGAGGCTAGGGTACAAGGTCAGCTTCTATACAATGGCAGAGGCAGCGACAAACATTGCTGGTTCTCCTTGTCGCTATGGCTGGCGTTGGTGGAGCGGCCATCCTTGGCAGCGGACGAGGACTGAGTGCGGGGACGAGCAGAGGGGTTGGCGACTTTGGATTGGACGGCAGGCATATTGATAGGATAGTAAGTGTGGGTCTTTCGGTAGGAAAAGATTGATCAAGTGGGTGGGTTGTGGGGACTCACAAGATTTGACCAGCCCTCTTTATAGTGGCGCGTCTGTTTGGTTCTTGTCAACGAACGTGGTTGTGGTTGTTGAGGAAGGTGTACGTGTTGTTTTGCTGCAAACAAAGCAGGGTATATAAGGCTTCGGACTGTGGAGCGGGGCTGTGCATGCGCGCCCCCTGAAACATGTTGCCTGTGTCGCGTGATAAGAAAATAATTGTTTCCGAGACAACGAATACTTACCAATATATTCCTCCTCATCCACTGCCCACTTCGACATGCCCCACTGCCCATACTGTTATACGTCTCGGCCCAACCAGGGCGCTGTGAATCGCCACATCTCTAGGACAGACGAATGTCAGAAAAAATGGGCTCAAAGTCTTGGCATTACCGTTTCCGTCCACAGGGCTGAGAGCGAAGCCGTTGAGGAGCGGGACACCGATGGCGAGACAGCCCAGGAGCGTCCAGCGGAGTTTCAGCCCCCTCCTCGTGCAGCATCTCCCTCTTTCTTCAGCCATGAAGTCGAGGAGGACAACAACGATGATGGCGACGACAGCGGATTTGTTCCGCCGCAACGTGCGACATCCCCGGATCCCGAGGCGGTCGATGCTGGACCAAAGTCTCGCCGCGCCACTGTTGAGGAGGTTCTTGATGAGGACGACCCTCAGAACTTCCGTCGATTTGTGGAGGCCTTTCCCGGCGAGGATCCGTTTCCTGGACGCGAGGCGTTTGAGGGGGTCAGCGCGACAACTCGTGGAGAAGGACAAACCATCTTCGAACGGATGCGGGCGGAACAGGCTGCCATGGGTGAAAGCCCTCACGCGCCGTTCTTGGATTCGGACGAGTGGGAGCTAGCAAGTTGGCTGTCCAAGAACGTGAGCCAGACAGCGACAGATGCGTTCCTGAAGCTACCCATCGTGAGTCTGATTAAATGTGCTCTGGATATCGATAAGCTCACCTGCATCCTGTACAGACCCAACGCCGCACACGAGTCTCCTACCACAATAACTACAGCTACGTCCAAAAGATCGATAAGCTGCCGACCGGCCCTGGCTGGAAATGCGAGATCGTCACGGCGGCAGGAAACAAGCTGGACGAGAACGACGAGCTGATGACGGAGGATCTTGAGTTGTGGAAGCGGGATCCTGTCGAATGTATCAAGGAGTTAATGGGCAATCCGGCGTTCAAAGACTATATGGCGTACGTACCGGAACGCGTCTACGGCAATGACACTGGATCCGACTCCAGCCGGATATGGGACGAGATGTGGACGGCAAATTGGTGGTGGGAGATGCAGGTACTTCTCTACAAACTCCGCATCAATTTCTCGCTAAAACACAAATTCAGAAACGATTACCGCCTGGCGTCGTTATCAGCCCAGCAATTGTATCGTCCGACAAGACGCAGCTCACGCGATTCCAGGGCGACAAGACTGCATGGCCGGTGTATCTCACTATAGGGAATATTTCAAAAGATATCCGGCGTCAGCCTTCGGCGCATGCGATGGTCCTCATTGGCTACGTACCTGTCTCGAAGCTCGAGTGCTTCACCGAGGCAACCCGCTCGCTTGCCGGATACCGCCTGTTCCACCACTGCATGCGCTCCCTCCTCCACCCCTTGATCGATGCCGGGAAGAATGGCGTCGACATCGTCTGCGCCGACGGCTTCATCCGCCGTGTGCACCCCATCCTGGCGGCGTATATCGCTGACCACCCTGAGCAGTGCCTCATCGCATGCTGCAAGGAGAACCGGTGTCCGCGTTGCACGGTTCCTCGCGACAAGCGGGGGGACAATGCTGCATGGCCGGCGCGGGATGTCAAAGACACGCTGGCGACACTGGATGAACATCAGCAAGGGAAGAACCCGCCCAAATTCGACGAGGAAGGCCTACGACCGGTCTATAATCCCTTCTGGCGTGACCTCCCCCACTCCGACATCTTTACTTGCTTCACGCCCGACCTCCTTCACCAGATCCATCAGGGCGTCTTCAAGAGCCATCTGGTCCAGTGGTGCATTGCGCTAATTGGGAAAGATGAGTTCGATGCGCGTTTTGTAGCCATGCAAGGGCATGCGGGGCTGCGGCACTTCAAGAAGGGTATATCGGGGGTCAGCCAGTGGACGGGGACAGAGCACAAAGAGATGCAGCGTGTCTTCGTCGGGGTGATGGCCGGCGCTGTTAGCGCGCCCGTTCTCACTGTTGTCAAGTCATTGATTGACTTCTTCTACTATGCGCAATTCCAGTCGCATACTTCTACGACGCTGGACGCCCTCCAGTCCAGCCTTGACACCTTCCACGCTCACAAGGATATCCTGATCGAGCTCGGCGTCCGGGAGCACTTCAATATTCCAAAAATCCATTCACTTCAGCACTATGTCGACGGGATTCGTTTGCTCGGCAGCGCCGACGGCTACAACACTGAGGCGCCGGAACGCCTCCACATTGACTTCGCAAAGAAGGCTTATCGCTCTTCAAACAAGCGCGACTACACCGCGCAGATGACTGTCTGGCTACAGCGCCAAGAAGCCTTTGCGCTTCGGCACTCCTACCTCGATTGGCTTGACAAGACGCTGGCGACGCAAGCCTTGGAGGAGGACGACTCGGATGAGGATGACTCTGAGCCCCCGTCAGCTCGACAGGAGAAGGAACTCATCGCACTCCCCCCATCGAATCTCCCATCGACTGCTTACTCCATCGCCAAAGAACCTGCATACCCGGACGTCACCATTTCCCAGCTAGAAACGGTCCACGGCGCTGTCGACTTCCTCCCTGCCTTTTCTCTCTTCATCAAAAAATACTTCTCGCGCTCTGGCATCATTCCTAATCGCCATGATCGCTTTGCTGTCTACAAGCAGCTTTCTATTCAGCTGCCTCGCAACCGGTACATCGCGGACAAAAGCCGGACTTGCCGCATACGTGCTACTCCTGCGACTCGTGGGAAGGGTCGTGTTCCTGGCACGCCCGCACACTTTGATACAGCCCTCATCGTCGAAGATCCTGACCAATACAGCCCATCGTCGGGTATTCAAGGTGAGTTCTAGCATCATTCTTACCTTTCATCCTCAAATTTTCTTGCAGGGCTTCGTGTTGCGCAAGTCCGGGCCATCTTCATGCTTCCCCCGCAATACGGCACCTACTCTCATCCTCTGGCGTACGTCGAATGGTTCACCAATTTCAATCGGCCAAACAACACCAGCGGACTGTACACCATCCACCGCTCATCTCGGGCTCAGCGCCGCAATGCCGCCATAGTCTCTGTGGAGCACATCGTCAGAACTTGTCACTTGATGGGAAAAGCGGGCACAAAAATTGACCGCAAGTGGACGACGGACAACGTTATAGATTTGGCTCCTTATCTTCATTTTAATCCTTATATAGACGTAGATTCCTTCGCTAGAGACCGACTTCCTTGATGTTTTTTTTTTCTTTTCACAAAATAAAAGTGGGGCGATGACATCATTTCAGAGAGCGTTCAGGACTATGTAGAATTAAGTAAGCCATTCTACATGGTCTTTAACGCTCTCACTTGCACGTGCGATCATTTTTTTCATCGAGTGCTCGATGTGACGTGACAGTCCCTTCATCACAGAAGTGCAAAAGCAAAAATATGCTCATCTCCAGAATTGAACCACCTAACCAGCAATCGCAAAGGTGGAGAAACCTTACAGCGCTTTTCAAAAAAGTATACCAGTTTGATCGTTTGTTGGGGCCTCAGATTTGTTGACCCCTGTTTGACCGTGAGTCTTCTTCTGTCCCCGTTTGTCTCTGCTCCGCTCCACACTCTCGTCACCTCACCGGCTGGCGCTCCAATCTCTCTCGATGGCTCACTGCTTCGAACTGCCATGCTCGCGGCGACAACCAAGATTTCTCTTCTGCACCAAAGAGGCAGTAATCCATATCTACTACCTAGTAGTACAACCGCCATCGGAAGGCTTCCGATGTCTTCTTCCCACGGAAGCAGACTCGACCTGCGGATATGGTGGAGCGGAGCAGAGACAAACGGGGACAGAAGAAGACTCACGGTCAAACAGGGGTCAACAAATCTGAGGCCCCAACAAACGATCAAACTGGTATACTTTTTTGAAAAGCGCTGTAACCATTGCCCCAAACGAACTTGATGTATACTCCTTCTGCGTTACCAACCATTGTTGCATTTTTGTAGCATCATGGTTCAACTTTATAATGGCTGTAGCAGTACATTGTCTCAACCGATGAATATAAAGTACTTTGTAGCTTCTCGCCTAAGTGTTGTAGCACATGGTAGCTGAGCATGCAAGCTATGCTGGGCTCCGTAGCTATGACCAAGTACTATCGCAGCACCATAACACTATAGAGTCGCTGGTCAAAGCTACCGGAGCTACAGACAGCTATTTTCGTCTCCATATCTAGCCGGCAGACTATTTCCCAGGGAGTTTTTCCTGATGCCTTCCGGCGCGTCCCAATTCGGAATCGCCTCAATAACGCCTATCCAGTTTCCCGGCTCGTGTTCTGGGTGCTCTCCTGTAAGGCAGATGACCGCATGATGGAAGCGCTAAACCGACAGATATGTTCGGTAACTGCGGGAGCCTGGAGGGCAACGTACCGCTGATGGACAGACTGCCACAATCACACGCGTTGATTTTGGTGGGCGGCCTGGTTCGAAGGCGTGCACATGTCGATAGCTCCCCGCGGAAGAAGAGAGCCCTGAACCAGGAAAAGCTTTTAAGATCCCAAGTCCGTGCATCGTGGTATCATCACGGTTCAGACCTAAATATACGCTTACGGAACAGGAAGTCACTGCCTCCAATGACATTGATGACACACCCACACCCACATTTATGGGCTCCTTTTGTCGTCCATCTTCTGGGGTTATATAGTCCCACTGGGCTCCCTCCACCTCGCGGACAGCTCGCAGAGAAGTACAAACAATGCATTTCACAACCATTCACGGCCTATCATCATCCACATTCAAACCACCTCTCTTGGATGGCTCGTCACTGCTTCCAGACGTCTTCATCCATCATGCTCAACACAGTTCCACCCACCCGCTGTTCGTGTATGTTAACGAGGACAGACTCCCAAAGACCATCACTTGGTCTCGTGCTGTCGACGCGTTCAAGGTCGTTGCCCACATGTCTCGCACCCAAGTTGTGGCAGACAGCGACTCGGAATCAGTTCCCGTCGTCGCCATTCTTGCCTCGACAGGTCAGTCAGCCCATTCCAAGGCGTGAATAAACCGTTGACCGCGGAAGTAGACCAAATCACTTATACCTCCATGGTCGCTGGAGTTGTCCTCGCGGGATTCGCACCATTCCCACTATCCACGCGAAATTCTCCCGCTGCCATCGCCCATCTCCTCCAGTCGAAATCGTGCAGCCACATGTTCGTGAGCTCCGACCCTTCGATGCACAAACTCGCGGCCGCAGCGGGAGTCATTCTCGGAGGGGACCTGAAAATGATACCAATGCCTACGTTCCAAGAACTTTTCGAGCCGTCCCACGTACCTGAAATTTTACCGAGAAGGGTGGCACTGGACGACGCAGCAGTCATAATGCATTCTTCCGGTAGTGGTTCACTATTTCGGGGATGCTATTTCCTGATCTGTCTGTCCACAGGATCGACGGCGTTTCCCAAGAGCATCACACTCACGCATCGTATATTCTGGGAATCTGGCCTTGTACCATGTACGTCGGCTTTCAGATATCACGGCCGAATTCTCATCATCTATACAGATCATGGAGACGTCGATCTTTGCGGCGAGATTATATCCGTGAGCGTGAACCACTTACAACAGGTCGGATCTTTACATCATTCAATCAACTAGGTCCATTCTTTGCCAATGTTTCGTTCGTCAATTATCGCGTTATTGCATTTTCGGACCCTTCTCAACGTCTCGTAGATCTTCTGGGTCTTATTCAGCTCACGGTGGCTGTACGCTATCCTGATCCATCCTTGTTCATTCGCTTACACCCGGCACAACAGGCATACACGGGCATGGGTGTGGCGGGGTTCTCTCCGGCCCTTCCACCCGTTGCACCGAGTGCCGACCTAGCTTTCGAGGAGGCGGTTGCAACCAAGTCGACCCTCATAATTTGCACGCCAATCTCTCTAGAGGTAAGTAGATGTTGGGCAAGTGCGTGCGTTCGATTGACTCGCATGTGCGATAGGCGTGGGCTCGCGACTCGGCCAAAATCCCCATCATGAAAAAGTTGATTACTGTGGTACGGTGCTCGCCTTAGCTGAATTCTGAAGACGTCGCTAAACGGAGTCGCAGATGTTCGGAGGAGGAACGCTGCAACGTATGTTTGATGCGCCTCTTTACCAAGCTCTCCTAATATTCGTGCAGCTGAGCTCGGAGATGAGCTTGTGAAGAACGGTGTTAATGTCTCTCAATTGTACGGAATGTAAGTCCTCTAGATCGTAGGCACGAAGAGTGAACACTGACCATTGAGTAACAGGACCGAAGCCAGCATTCTTACTGTATTTGTTCCAAGTATTCTCACCGCTTCTCTCGTCCATCCTACTCTCATCTTTCTATTTCACAGAATCGGTTCCCGCAGACGGATGGGATTACTTCCCAGTGAGCATTACAACCAGCGAAATTCATGTCCGTCGACCGTCCTTGCCAGATATCTGCTCACGTTGATCCCGCGCTGGTGCCCCTGGAAGATAACCCGGGCATTTACCGGGTTTATTTCAAGAAATGCGCGACTCATACTCCAGCCTATTTCAATGCGACGATCGATGGAGTACCGGCGCTGGACACCAAGGATTTGATTTATCGCCATCCCACAAATCCCAGGCTTTGGAAGATTTTCGGTCGCGCAGGTGAATTTCACTTTCTACCTCATAAAATCCCGCTAAGACGTTGTTAGATGATCAAATCATGCATTCCAATGGCGAAAAGGTTGGCCAGAACGCTATGGTTAGTACATACTGATAAACTCCTTGGCCTCCAGACGAACCCGGTTCCGATCGGTGCGCCGATGTGTTGCTTGTTCGCACTCTAGGTCTGCTAACGTTGGCTCAGAGAAAATTCTTCATGAAGATCCAGCAATCAAATACGCAATGATGTTCGGTCGCGGGAATTTCCACGCCGGGGTGATCATCTTTCCAGAGGAACCGTTCGATCCAGCGGATATGGAGAGGGTCGCCAAATTTCGGCGAACAATCTGGTTAGTTCACTCTGCGTCTTGTTTTCTATCTCAATCTGTATGACCAGGCCCTCGGTTGAACAGGCCAATCGAGTTGCACCCACTCACTCCCGAATCTTCAAGGAGGTTTGTCCTTGTACCGCTTGATGTCGGGTTACTCACGTCTGGATAGATGATCCTGGTGGCTGATCCGTCGAAGCCGATAGACTTGACTGCGAAGGGAACTCCTCGCCGGCCAGCTGTCTTAGAGGGGTACGCGGACGAGATCCGCAACCTCTACAAAACCGTCGAGGAGACGTTCCAGAAGCACATCGAAGCTCCAGTGAACTTTGACCCATCTTCAAGCCTTGACTTCGTCCGAAAAGTAGTAGGAGAGGTAATGGTTGAAACACCCGGCGACGACGACGATATATTCCAGTACGGATGCGACAGGTAAAGGACCCAGTGCTTCCCTCCCTTTGTTGGCTCAAATAAGCCATAATAGCTTGCAGGCAACCTGGATACGCAACTCTATCATACATGGCGCAACGACTTCCCAACAGATTGATACGCATGCAATTCCGACGAATTTCGTATATTCCCATCCTACCTTGCGCCTGCTGGCAGAAATGTTGACTAGGCTCGCTGCGGGAGAGGTCGTTGAGCCTGAACTCCGCACCGGTTCTATGGAGGCTATGGTGGAAAAGTACACCCAGGGCTTTCTTCAACACGTCGCGACAGTCGGAGCGCCGAGCGCACAAGCGGTCTTGGTCACTGGATCAACCGGAGCATTTGGATGCCACATCCTCGCGCATCTCCTTGCCTTGCCGGAAATATCTAGGGTCTACGCGCTGAATCGTCCGTCCACCGACCTTCGCCAACGTCAATATAACGCCTTCCTGCGGAATGGGATCGATGTTGCCCTGCTCGACTCTCCCAAGTTGAAACTTCTTGCGGGCGATTTGAACGCAGACCAATTTGCGCTCTCAAGCGAAGACTTTGACGCACTCTTGAACAATGTTACAAGCATCATTCATAACGGTAAGACCTTGGCTTATGCTCTTTGCCCTTCGACTTACGACAATCGCTTGGTTAGCCTGGCAGGTGAACTTCAACCTTACCTTGTCTTCCATGGAGCCATTGGTCGCCGGAACGCGCAAGCTGATCGATTTCGCACTTGCAAGTCCGCACCCCTCTCCCCCTCGCTTGGTATTCGTTAGCAGCGCTGGCGTGTTCCGGGGTGAGTGGCCTCCAACTCGGCGTAGAGACGGAACTGAACTGAAAGGGGTGCGAGCAGACTTTAATGTTGTAAAGTCTGCCTTGGAATGCCCAATCGCCGATCCCCGAATTTCGGTTGGGTTGGGTTACGCGGAGTCAAAATGGGTCGCAGAGAAGGTCCTTGAGATAGCGGGCAAGACGACGGCTTTATCTCCCGTCATAGTCCGGCCTGGGCAGCTTTCGGCGGCGGCTAATGGGGCGTGGAACACCAGCGAATGGTTCCCAGTGCTTCTGCGATCCAGCCACCACCTCGGACAGTTACCAGATATCTCTGGTGTGAGTGATCATTCAACCCATCACGGGAGCGCGTACTGACAAGTTTGAAGCGGGTCACCTGGCTCCCCGTCCATCACGCAGCTAAAGCCCTCGTTGAGATGCGCGGCAGCGAGGAGCGATACATGCACTTGACACACCCTTCTCCAGTGCCCATGGCGGACATTCTTTCCGCACAAGCCAAACTCTTGGGCATTCCGCTGGTGCCGTATTCCCAGTGGCTTGAATCTCTCGAGACTGCGGCTTCGCAAGAATCTGCGGCATCCGTGAATCCGGGTGTTCGCTTGATTCATTTCTTCCGTTCGTACCGGGAAGTGGGTCCAGAGGAGGAGCCATTCTTCCCGGCCTTTTTGTCCAACACGGTGGCGGTCGAGAATTCGCCTTCGCTGCAGTCCCTTGCGCCGCTGACCGCGCAAGACGTTGAGGGATGGACGGCGTATTTGCGCCAGGAGGGACTTCTCCCGTGATTTCTTGTAGCGCAACATAAACGTACCTCATTTTTGTATACTTTCATCGTTTTCAAATCATTCTTGCACTTTGAGGTTAGCTAGAAGGAAAGTAGTTGGATCCTCGAACAAGCTTTAAGATACGCAGAAGTTCAATCGCGTCCGAGTTTAGACTGCGTTTGCGTTTGCGCACAAAATACGTCGGTGATTGTGGCTGCACGCCGGACGAGCTCCGAACGGTTCCGAAGGGTGAGCCCGCTCGGAGGCATGGATGACGCGATCTTGGGCGACGGCTTCGACAGGAATTGCCACGGTGAAGGCGGGGCGGGGCAGGGGCAGGGGCAGGGGCAGCGACAGTAAGGCTAGGTGCAGAGTTGTTTGAGGACATCAGTCCCGCCGTCCGAGCTACCAGTTGGATTGAAGGACAAGGAGAAAGAAATGCGTTTGGTGAATGAATGGAGGGTTGGGATGAAATGGCAAGGAACATGCGGGGAGCAAGTTTCCAATGGAGGCGAGAATCCGCCGATTGACAAAAACGCGAAAGAAGAAAGAAACGGTCAGCACGAGCACTATAAAGGAAAACAGATCCACGTACCTCGACTCCATGCATTTACTCACTCGATGCTCTCATCTCACGGACAGATTTCGGGGCTTGGTAATGAGCTTCTGGAACCTCTCCGCTGTCGCCTGGGAACCCAGGCATGTGGGGGCCGCGCGTTGCCAGTTGGCCAAGCGCAAAGCGGCAGTCTTTACTGGACAAAATTCAATGCAGCACGAATTTTCACTTGTTTGAACGCGTGCAGTGCGTGCAGCACGGGTTTGCATGCGTGCAACAGCGTGCAATCTCGTGCTCACTCAGTGCCGCATCAATGCCCCGCTTTCTTGGTTCAACATGCACGGCCGTTCAGCACTAGTGCAGCGAACCTCCGACAATTTCCAGGTCCCCTCATCTAGTGAAGCATAAATGCAGCATGGATTCAGCACTCGTGCCGCGCTTATCAAGTACGCTGTCACATCGATGCAGAACGAGTGCAATATCTCAGTCACTTCTGTATCCAATTTCCTCTGATTTAATTCGTCCCGATCCTTGGCTATCATATTTGTCAATTCACCGTCGCTGACCGTTGCTACGGTGGTAAAGAAACTCACAAAAGTTAACACGGAAGCGGTGAGATGTTCAAAGTCGCATAAATACCCGTGGATGCCTGGAACGTCGGTATCGCTACCGCCACTGCGAACTAGTGTTACCGCCGGCTAAGGCTGGCTAAAAATATGGTTATAATAGAATATAATCGATTATAATCCTAGAATTACGATTAAGTATGGCGCCGCCATAATTTCAGGCCTTAAAATTATGGAGGATTAGATTAGATTACAATATGATTACATTACGTTACGGGGCCCATATTTAATCATAATATTAAGGATTGAACCAGTGGAGCAAGCCACCCAAATTGCCCTAATATGAAGCCGCAATGTCATCCGGGCTCCATAGGGTGGTACACAACTTCTGCAGCCAAGTAAGAGGTGTACTGAACATATATTTGAACATCATTTGGTCTTGTTTATCCCAGAATTTTGACGTGATGCTAGCATGTGACTTACTTCCGGAAGTTTCCGATATCTGATGGCTGGTTCAAAGGTGGTTGAGAGTTAGTTAAGAGTTGATTGTGGACATGTAGGCACTTCGGAAATTGACACAGACATTGGTACTATATCATCCGAGGCTTGGAGACCCGTGGATTGGAGGCAGCGGGCAGTGTTCTGAACATTCGGAGCAGAACTGCTCTTGCCAGTGTGGGGGGTCAATAAGCACACTCTTTCAACTTCAGGAAGAGGCTCAGTGGAGGGATCATCCCAGGGAGCTACCGGGAGAATTTATTGTGAAAATGTCGATTAAATACGATTAAATATGATTATCTTACCATTACAATACATTACGATATGGGTACGATTAAATATCCACTGAAACCTTAAGATTATATTATGATTACAGTACATTATGGCTGGAGACCGTATTTAATCATAATGTTCCAGCCTTACCGCCGGCTGGCTCCGGCTGGCTCGGCTCGGCTAAGCCGTCCGAGCCGTTGAGGCCTGGCGACCGTTGACTTCAAATTGGTGGTTCCCAATGCAAGAGACAGCATTTGGGTCTCTGAAGTCGCAAATATTGTAGGTGGGTTGGTGAAAGTTCTCGCTCAAATCAATCGGTGCGGAACCGGCTAGCCGCCGGAAGCCGAGCCGCGGCAACACTACTGCGAACATTTGTTACTCCTTGATCTCGGGCATCTCGGCCATGTTCATTACGAGCCTCTTAGCCTTGTATGTACTCCACCATAGTCGGTTCAAGTTCGAGGATTTCTCCATCGGGCTTTCAACTTCGAACATGTCCTTTCAGTGCTCTTCCACTTGTAGCTGTTAGCCCTGGTTGTCTAGTCTGTATCTGGTGGGGCTGGTAAATATCGCAGCTGGACACAGCATTTGACCCCAAGAAAAGGGACAATTTCGAGTCTGACAGAATTGGTGGCAATCCCCGATCGGGGGATCGACTTAAAATTTCAGAGCTGAGACACGAGTCATGCAGAGCGAGTGCAAAGTTTTCCATCATAGTTCCAGGCAAGAGTGGCCGCACAGTTAAGTTCGAGCATGTGGATGAAATAAAAACTGGTTAGCACGATGCAGATGCAATGCTCACCGGTGCCGCACTCGATCGGCATCTGATCCGCACTCGAGTGAACGAGCTTGCACAGATTAGCACGCAATTGCACGGAGGCATTCGTGCTGCACCGTGCAGAACTGATTTTTGTCCAATAATGACCGCCATACACTGGCACCTTCCGGAAGTTTCTAGTTCGCAGTGTCTTGAGCTGGCAGTACGCGCGCTCTAGGGGGTGTTGAGGAATTTTGGGGATTTTATCGAGGGATTTTTTGTTTTGGGGTTTTGCAGATGGACGCGTGTGCCAGCAGAGCTGTCACGCTGTCACTCCGTGACTCCTCCTTGCAGCGTTCAAGACCGATATCCGCCTACGCTCGAACAGGCTCGTCAGGCCTTTTTTCAAGAAAAAGTTGGAAGTTGGTGGAAAAACGCGAATCGCATGGAATTTCCCATGAATTTCCCCTTGCCACTAGGGCTGCCGCCCGTTACCGTGCCCACGGTTCTACGGCACCCGTGCTACGGCTGCCGTGCCCGTCCCGTCGAGCATTTATTCTGTTGCTCGACGGCACGGTCACGGCACGGGTCTGACCTGTCACGGGCCGTGAAAAACGGCCGTCACGGCCGTCGCACGGGTTCGTTTCGTTTTGCCCTCGAGCACATAAATCTACCCAAGGCGAGTGGACATTATGCTTCTGGACCGAATTGTATATAGACTGGACCAGTTTTTTCCAGTTCGACCCACAGTTCAGTCTGGTTCAGGATAATCCTGTCTATGTCGGCAGTTGCCGGTATTGATAGCCGACTCCGATGAAAGTTCGATTCGGTTCATCGCGAGTTCTTTAAACTTGACAATCGCTCAGAGCCGTCACCAACGAGAATGGAAGCCTAATAAATGTATTTCGACCGCATCGCAGATTGTGTATAGGATCCAATCCATTTCGGCGCGTGTTAACCTTTTTTTCCGGGCTCCCACACTTTCAACTTCAAGTTGCAATGCTCTGGATGAAAGCAACCATAGGAGCAGACCAAATCGACGCCATGAAGGACGCAAAGAAAACAATCGCCTACCCGTATACCCGTTACGGTGATAAGCCGGGTTTCGGGTTATGCCCTGTTTCTCAGGTTTTTCGCGTTTTATGGTCTTTAAGACGCGCATCTCGAGTGGATATAATAAGCTTAGAGTCAGACTATACAGGAGCATTAATACGCTCACCCGCAGTCACTGACCAGAACAGTTCATACTGGTCCGGGGCTGTTGTACGGGTTGCAATTCAAACTGGGTCCTATTTTCAAGATTCAGATTGCACTAGTTGGACTCCTCCAAGGTTGAAAATAACAAACATTGACTCAGGGGATTTTATTTGAAGTCAGAACGAGGCACTACAAAGAGGATACAACTTTGTTGTCTACTCTTTGTATCAAATCAGGAGACGCGTCTGAACACGTGACCGGCTCGGCATTTGGCCGAGGGCATGATTCGGGTAAGACCGACTCGGGATTATTCGGAACATGACCCAAATCAAATCGCGATCGAACCAAAAAGGGATCGATCTTGTTCCTTCTAGGAACAAGATCTTCCAAACCCTTCTACAAGGAGTGTGGGGTATCAGGGGAAAGCTACAGACTAGTAGAATCCAACCCCGCTTACCTTGAATGCGGGCAAAGGCCTATTCTCAACATATCACTTATTCTCTACTTCGGCACCACCTGAAGTCCGAGATAAGTTCCAAGGCGACCGATGGACACAGAGGGGTCCTATTCTTGATACCCATTTCAACTGTGACCACTTAATCATTTTATTCCTGACTCATTCTATTTAGTTTTAACACATGTATACCTTGGCTCGTCACAGATCATTTTCCGTTTAACCGTCATCATTTTCCGTTTATCCGTAGCACAGTAATTCTCAAGTTGTAAGCGTATATTGTACAGTATAAATAGGGTACAGAACTGGCATGAACGGTACAGAAGCCTTCCCGGTTATTGAGGTGCCACCCCTGCACGGCCCTCCTTAACGTACGGATTGAGTCTGGACTTGACACCCAGGACTACTCTATTCAGATAGTTCCGTTCCGAGTTGAAAATACATTTGCACGCCCCTGTGGTGATATCCTGACTCCTGATTCTACCGGCGTGATTGTGAACCTGACTGAACCGACAAGGCGTGTATAAGGCGTGTATAAGGCGTGGCATTTGGGATTTGGGATTTGGGATTTGGCTATAGCTTGGACGCTTTAAAATCCAATCTTGAGAATAAGCACGATAACTTCGGTTAGAGTCCTCGTTCGCTAGAAAAACACACAAGCTTCAAAGCAACTATAAACTACCTGCTTCTCTCAGACATATTACTCTCTTGAGGACGAACCCCTGGGTGTTTTGTAGCTTAGAAACAAGGGCTTTCGCATTGGAATAAGGTTGTTTGTTGTGGTTGTTGTAAAAGATCCAACTTTGTTGTATCTTTTGTTACCTCTGCATTCAAACCGTCGAGTTTTGGTGCCTCAGAAGTTCAAGCTATAATCCCTGAGCAACCCGTTCAATGCCCGTCCCGTAGACTGTGCCGTCCCATGTAGCTCTTTTACAGCAGCTCGACGGGCCGTGCAACGCACGGCCCGTGCCGTGGCCAACGGGCAAAGGGAAAGTGACGCCACTGCCGCCCTTTGACGCCCTTTGCCGAAGGGGGCGTCAGTGGGGGCGGGAATGACATTTTTGTTTCGCTGAAATTTGCATGTAGAAGTGTCCCACATGGTGTAACGTACCTTCCTTACAACAATGGGCCCAAAATTGAACGGCGTTGATGCGAGATACGAGTTAAATTTGCTGAAATACTCGGGGCGGGGCGTCAGATGCCGGCAAATTGCGGCGTCAAGGGGCGGCAAGGGGGCGTCAGTGGGGCGTCAGTGGGCGGCATGGGGGCGTCACCGGCGGCGTCACAGTTCGGGGCGAGGGGCGGCAGTGGGGCGTCAACTCATATGTGACAGTGTCACATGGGGGCGTCAATGGCGGCAAGTCCGGGTTAGAAAAAAATTCAAGCAGCAACGGGGTCCTCTCCAAGCTCCTTGTAACGCTGCGGCATGTCGGAAATTCAACCCTGGATGGTAAACTGTGGGAATTAGCGGCTTGGTTGGTTTCAATCGAGTTCAACCATGATACGAAGTTGATTGAACTTAAGTTGAAGTTCGACATGAAGCCACTTGTGTCGTTGGTTCATTCTTGTTTATTTCAATTTTTTTGTCAAACTGATTGTCAGTCGCAGTCGACGCCATGCCACATACCAAGACATAGATACACAGAAGAATCATGATGGTAGACTCAAGCATATCGTATACGTGCTGCTCAGATACTGACATGCTGCATAGGCTCTCGACAATTTCTTGGTTCAATCTCAATTGACTGATGTTCTAAGCCACTATTTGCATCTTCGCCCCGTTCCACAAGAGAACTGTGGACATGCTATGGAGCAATTCAGTAATGTGCGTGATCCGGGCCATGCCCATTCATTGAATATCTTGTGAACAACACAGATTGGGAGAATTTCTCTCACGCAGGACTTGGTATATGTACTACAGCGCCTATTGGCGCCCTCTCCTCCAATCCCAATTTTTCAATTTTGGTGGTGAGGGCGGCAGTTGAGGCGTGACGTGACATGGGGGCGTCAATGTTCCCAGGGAGGGTTAACCGATTAACTTGGCAGATTAACTTGCGCTGCCAGCGGAGTTTAAATTTGGCTGGGCTAACTTGGGTAACTTGTGCGTGGGTTAACTTGTGCTTGCGGCCTTTTACACTCACATACTACAGTGGCGGCGAAAAATAATGCACACCTGTGTTTGAGCTCATCTGTGGTCCGAATCACTTCAAACAAAATTGTAGCATGACGAGGATGGAATTTGAAGAGTGTTTGTACAGTTTGAATGACACCATGTCTGTCCCATTCCCTTGGAAAAAAATGGTTTAGCCGGTTCTAAAAAATCGAAATCTCAAATTTTGATGCCGGTCAAAAATGGTCACCATAGCTTGAAAGTACTTGAAAAACGGTTAATACCCACATTTTATTCCTTACAGATTGATCAGCTGGCTGGCTCGCAATGCGCGCCGCAAGTTGGCCATTTTGCACAGTTTTTGGCATTTTTGGCCCATTTTTAGTGAAAATGGCCAAGTTGAGAGCTTTCGTGTGAGCCAGCCTACCAACCAATCTGTATGGAATAAAATGTGAGTACCCACTATTTTTCAAGTACTTTCAAGCTACAATGACCATTTTTGACTGGCATCAAAATCCAGGATCTCCATTTTTTGGAACCAGCTAAATCATTTATTTCCGGGGGAACAAGATAGATATGTTTTCATTCAAACTGTACAAACACTCTTTAAATTCCATCCTCGTCATGCTACAATTTTGTTTGAAGTGATTCGGCTCACAGATGAGCTCAAACACAGGCGTGCATTATTTTTCGCTGCCACTGTACACCATAGCTGAATGTCCTATACCTTCCTCCCAAGGCTTCTGATCATCCCTAGAGTCCTTGAGGGTGTTCGGCACGGTCGTTGAGATCGCTCGGCATCGCTTGATGGGATCATTCCGACGTCGACGTTGGTCTTGGCATCGCCGTCGACGTTGACGGCGAACTTTGAAGCCCTTGCGTCCGATTCATGTATGAGCCTGCTTCGGGGATCGGAGAAGTCAGGAGGAGTTATTGAATTCACAGTACTGCTCACCGTGCCTTCACAACGTCGCAAAATTGTTCAACCTCGTCTCGCAATTCAAGTACATCGTCCTAAGCACGTCTCAAATTAAGTTGTGGTGCACGAATGCCGCAAGTCAATCTGTCGAACCAAGTCAGAATATTGAGCAAGTTAACTTGTCGCACCATTTGACTTGGGGTGCACAAGTTAACTTGACATTGGGCCTCATATGTTGAATTGGCACAATGCCCGCCTCAGTCACTCGCCGAGCACGCACGGTATACATCATCAATGAGCATTCAATATAAATTGAGCCCTGACTTTCCACAGCAAAGACACGTTAAAAGAGTGCGACACAGGTTAACTTGGTTATGAAAGTGCAAATTAACTTGGCATATAATCAGACACGTGCGACATCCTCATTTAGTGCTACTACCTGCGAGACGCCCACTTCTACGTGTTGCGACTGCACTGGGCTTCGAACTGGCCATGGCTGATTCTCTTCCCCTCTTCGGCGCCGGCTGCTCCGGTGCTTCTCCATCATTTCCCCCCTTGTGCCCGACGATCTCGGAATTCTCGATTGGTGCAACAGTTTCTGGCGCGTCCCAGGCGAGGGCGTCACAAGGGGCGGCAAAGGGCGTCACAAGGGGCGGCAAAGGGCGTCACTTGGCGTCACTGGCGTCACTTTCACCGAGCCCGTGGCCAACCCGTCGATTCCACGGGCGGCAGCCCTACTTGCCACTTGTGTCCGGATCTGTCGCCCGCGAATCGCGATTCCGGAATCCCTCATCAATGTCAAATGCACTTCCTTCCAGCTGAAGATATATGGAAGCCGCCGTAGACCGTGGCGGTCGCCTTTGACGCATAGTGCTTTAGCATATTATGGGATGCAAAGGAAGGCGGAGGTTCGATTCCTCCCGTCGGCATATGTACTGGTATTGCATCGACTTTTCTTTCTTTCTCAATGTGATTGAGTCCTGGTGGATGTGGGCTTCTATCCTCTCTCTTTCATAGGTTTTGATTGATTGTTTTGCTTCCAGGGTCTATCACGCTGCTTCAACGCGCAGTTTGTCTGGCACCTACCATTTATTTGCCTATGATTTGCGTTTACTTCATAGTCGGCTAGTAAAATGCAGTCCGGCTTATCCTCAACGTTCATCTCACTAATCTACTTACCCAGCTGGAAGAGATGTCCAAGCCGTCGTAGGCCGTGGTGGTCGCCCTCGACGCATGGCCCCTTTTCGTTTCGCGTGCGTATTCCAAAGGAAGGCGGAGGTTCAATTCCTCCCGGCGGCATAATGGGATACGAAACGGTTTTTTTTTCGTTCTCGGGTGTGACTCGCTGTGGGTTTCTATCCTTGTTGACTGATTGATTTCCTTCCAGGGTCTATCACGGTACCTCGACACTGAGGTGTCTGGTATTTATTATACTCGCGTGGTCCAAATGACTGAACAACAAGTTTACCGAAAACATACAAGCAGCAACGTACGTGAAAGTATGGCATTTGGGATAACCGGCGATCGCAACGGGATCAAAATCGGCGGCAACGCCGGCAATCAAACGGTGTACTCTCAAATATTGACAACCCCTTTGCACACCCTAGCCCGCCTTCGGTGTCCAAACCGTTCAGAGGACAGTGTTAAGTGTAGCATTTGCGTCGATGAAATGTCTGCTGTAGACAGATGCTGTACACACAGGAAATAAATATTGTATCCCAAGATGATGGCCGTTTGATGGCAATGATCGCGTCGGGTATTTCTTCCTGCATTTCCCTCAACACAGGTGTGAAGCTCATGTGGAGGTCACGTCACATACAGCCAGGATGAGTTCTTCACGCGTAGGGATGGTCAAGGATGATAGGCTGAGAGCACGCCAAGATAGTCTACCCATTCAGGGGCTTTGTTCGCAAGTTGGTCTACACTCTTACAACCAATCTATTCACAATATGGCAGGAGGGCTCTGGCGAGGACATGGAAGAGTATTCACAGCGTCTCTTGTAAATTCACGTAGGCTGGAGGTTGGCAAGAGAATCCAGACAGCTGAGGAGGCGGACGGCTCGTTAGAGAAGCCGTGATCGAGACTGATATGCCGAGCATGCCGCAATCGCGGGTACTGATCCCGTTGGTGATCCCGTTGTTGATCCCGTTTACGATCGCCGGTAATCCCATTTCCCATTTGTTCTCCAACGTACGGGTGTTTATCCTTACATTAACTACAGGATGTCAACGGAGCACACACCATTCCAGGGGGTCGGGCATACAAAACACTAGTTGGAAACTGGCCGACCTTTCGATAGGCAGGACCTCCGGTTGTAACCTCGTGGGCGCCCGACCACGAGTGTTCGTGGTGCACAAATGTGCGGGAGGAGGGGCCCTCCTCCCCAGACGGTGATAATGTCCCCGGTATCCACCAGTTCCAGTAGCATCTTGTACGGCTGTCCCTTTGCAGAATGCATGCACAGACTCACGCAGCGTGTTCAACTTCCGAAGAAGGTCCACAGCTGAAGAAGACCGAGATATGGGAGCCAAATGTTAAGACAGAAACAAGCGTGTTCAACTTTGCGAAAAAGGTTCACAGCCGAGAACAAAGAGAATCGCACCATCACAGCAAGAAAGAGACAGTGGGACGGGAAGAATGTTCAGAAATATCACATTGCGATAGACATACTAGTTCACGGTACAATAAAGTACGGTTATCGGAACAGCGTTAATCAACGACCCCGACGGGATGACCGATGACGTTGCGAGCTTGACGACGCACGCGGTTGGGCCCCGCTATGCGAAACCGAGTCGTTGATCACGGCAACACCATCCACTGCGTGCATCACCACGTCCTGGAACTCGAATGGACGAGGCGCCACGTCCCAAGCCTTCTTCAGAGCCGCCATCTGAGAGACCGAGTCGAGAGTGACGCGAAGATGATATGCATGCTCGGGGTCCATAGATGTGGAGTATTGGCCGGTGACGACGAACGTTGGGAGCACGCGCTTGATGAGAGTGTCGAAATAAGCGAGGGGTAATAGATCTGACTGCGGCAAGGGCCCGAGCCGCAAGAATCCCTTGCCTTGCGCGGTACGCTGCCGTTTGGCTGGGAGATCTGGCACCGGCGAGTGGGGACGAACAGAGTTGGGCTCCTTTTTATGGTCACGCGTGGAAAGGTGAGGTGAGCGCGAACGAGAGCGCTGGCGAAGCGGCGCCGGACCGCGCAACTCGAGACGCGTGATGGCTGCCCGAATTGCAGCCAGCTCCCCACGGAGGAGGTGGTTCTCGTGCCTCAGGTCGGCGGTAGTGGCCGCCTGCGTCTGCGCCTGGATTGTGAGCTTCCCGTTGAGAATGTCACGGTCAGCCGTGACTTCATCGAATCGCTGCGCCACGGCAGTGCTCAGCTCGGCTGTAGTGATGGCGTTGGAGGGTACAGGGGCAGACACGTCCTCGAGAGCAGAGATTCGGGCGCCGAGATCGTAACGCGCATCGCGCGCAGACTTCCCCGCGTCTTCGAGATCGCGTGTGCGGTCAAACAACTCCGAGATGTCGTCAGGTGTTGGGTTTCATTCAACTTCCAGTCTCGTTGATTTTGATGTCCTCTCACGGTCGAGACCGCGGTGTCCGGTAAGTATTTATTTGCCTGTGATTTTCTTTTACTGTAGCTTACTTCCCCAGCTAGAAGAGACATCCATGCCGCCGTAGACCGTGGCGGTCACCCTCGACGCATAGGCGTATGGAATTCGGGTTCCTGAGGACGGCGGAGGTTCGATTCCTCCCGGCGGCATATTGGGGTAACAGTGGCAACCCATTTTCTCTCTCTCGAGGGTGCTTCTATCTTGGCTCGGGGGTACGGCCTTCAAGTTCTACTCAACTTTTACCCTCGTGAATTTTAATCGATCTTGGGTGCGAGGTTCTATCACGGTAATGGTCATGCGCGCCTCTTTCACCTTCAGTCTGCTTAATCAGTCCTGCCCCTCACGAAGGATTCACTCTATGGTGTCAAGGCCATTGGCGCATGGTGCGTGTTTGCATCCAATTGCTCGCATCTGAATTGCTGCAGCAAACACCCCGTTCGATCCGGGGCATGGGTATACGACTGTAACAGATGCGTTTTGCTTGGAGCCATAGCTCCCCGGTCATGTTTATTTCTACTCTAAGTAGGCAATGGTCTCAGTCCATGATAATGCTGGGTCGTTCGTTCTGAGACGAATCGGAGGACCGGCGCCCGTTAGGGAATGGTTGAACTTTTCGGAATATTGGGTCGATATTGGCCAAGACTCGCGAACAGTCCACACAAACTTGACACAAACTACCCTAGTACTGGTGCCCCATTGGCCCAGCCCAGCCTCCGCAACGCCCTGCCAAACGCCATGAAGTTGAATATTCAGTTCAACAACCTTCATAGGGCTGGAACATATTCTCTCGGCGACGTGGCTGTTCTGATGAGCATCCGAATGGGTTCCGTACCCCGTTCCGGCGCCTATAGTAAGCATCGTATGAGGTTCCCGCCATTTTCTCGACGAATTCTGGACAGCAGACTGCAAGAAAGTCCGCGTGAGCACTGAGGATGAAAAATCGTCCGTCAAGTTAACCTTATGCAGGGTGGAACATGATGATTACCCCGAGGAAAGGCCGCGAGACAGACTTTGACAGACGTAGGCAAGAGCTCGAACTTGAACTTGCACGATTATTATATGGCACGATGATGGCCGGCAATTCCCGACCGCCAAAAAACACGTCATCACAGCCACCGTGACCGGCTTTCTCTTCTTCTCCACTCTAAGCTCTTCCGAAGTCTCCGCAACCTTCACCTTCACCCCGCTGGCAAGAGCCTACCACGCTACCAATAAGCTCTCCACGCGGCCCGAATCCAGCTCTCCTCTCGATACGTCCCCGGAATCCGCCTGAAAAGTAGACGAAAATCATGCCCCACAAACCGACGATGAGCCTCTCCATGCCCGAATGTACGTCGCACGCCTTCGCGGCCTTTCCATACCTCCTTATCCCGACTTTTTTCCCTTCCTTTCGTTTCGCGGTGCAGATACCCCCGAGCTCGAGTACTCGCTCGACCTCGGCGCCGAAGCCTCCGCCCCCTCGACCCCGCAACCGCCTCCGCCACCGCGCGCACGAAACTGGCGCCCCGCGGGCCACGAGCGCGAGCAGCAGGCGCGCTCGACTGCGTATGACTCCGAGGGGAATCTGAAGGTTGCGATGCGTGGACGAAGGGCCGCGGAGAGGGATTGTGGGATTTGGTGCGTCGCTGTCGCCTTGAGAGAAACAAAGTATGCTGATTGGAGATGGATGCGTAGTGCGGAAACCGCCGTCGCGCCGGTACGGACGCAATGTTGCGGGGCGTTATTTTGCAGGGCGCATATCGACGACGTGCGTTCCTTCGTTCTTTGGCCTTCTCGTTCTAACCCCGCCCTGGCAAACCCAGTGGATCTACGCCCCCGCCTCAACAGGTCTCTGCCCCGCCTGCGACGCCCCATGCGTCCTCCCGCCCTCGCGCCCCCGCTCGCCGTCGCCCTCCGCTTCCGCCTTTACCTCTGCTTTGTCTTTTGCGGGTGATGCGAACATTCTTGATACTAGGGGAGACACGCTTCGCCGCCCACGCACACCTCCCGCCTCGCGCGCGACCTCTCACTCCCCCTCGCGGCCCGCCGGTGCCGGCTCCGTTCTCGTGCAAGACGAATCATCCCCAGCGAAACCGAAATACACCCGCCCGGGCGCAGACGCGCTCGTGCGGCTCCTGAGCGTAGTCGCGGCGCTCGTGCTGTTGTTGGGCGCGATGAGTCGGCGTGGGGGTGCCGACGTTGCGGTTCCAGTGGGGGAGGGGGAGGGGATATAGCAGGGGCGGGTGTGGGGCGTGAAGCGTGCGCGTGGGCTGGGTTATTCTTTGGGGAGGCTGATTGTTTAGTGGCGGAGGTGGATTGTTTGGGATTCGTTAAAGGGTGAGGTGGAGTTGATATTCCTTTGGGGATAAGGATAACACTCCGGCTCACCATGTCACGTTGCGTGCTTCAATGTTGAGTCAGGATTTCAATACCCTGACAAATTTCGCGCATGACCTGACAAATAAGGGTGTCGTCCCGTGCCCAAACGTCGGTTAAACTTGTTCGCTGGTTCAATTCTCAGAGCTTACTACAAGTAAGTCAGCATTTCTCGGCGTTCACGGTGATTACCATACTCGTTTCACACGTTTACACGCTGATAATCACCCGAGTGCAAGCTGTATAAATGGGATGGGGAATAAGGGGTTATCCTCATTCTTCCTTCTCCGCGAAAATGTCCAAAACTCTTTACACATTTGGTCCCTCCGTCTGGTCCGCCGCCGCAGAACTCGCGCTGTACGCCTTCAACCCTTTTTCTTTTTCTTTTTCTTTTTTGGGCACTCGCTAACCGGTGTAACAGTACTGAGCTCGGGTACACAGAGGGCGACGTTGCAATCCAGAGTGTCAACCTCCTCGAGGGCGAGAACTACTCACCCTGGTTCCTCAAACTGGCGCGCACACTCTCTTGTTCGCTCGATATTCACGCTGATTGCTGATTTGGAAAATTAGAATCCAAACGGAACGATCCCGACGCTCGAGGCCGACAGTAAGGTCTACACCTCCACCGCCGAGGTCATCGCCGCCCTCGCCAAGGGCGCCCCCACCAAGGTCAAGTCGGGCTCCAGCTTCATCGAGACGATCCACGACGCGAAGTATGACCCTAATTTTGCGCTGCTCCTCGCGGTATGTGATCGATTCCTCTACGCAGGCGATTTTTCTGATCAGTCTCCATAGCGTAATGACGCGGAACTGGCCGCCAAGAGCGGGTTCGCTGGTCCCTTAAAGTCACAACGTCAGTGGTTGTCGTTGTTGTTGTTGATGCCGCACAATTCAAACGGAACCGATTTTTACAGTCCAGGCGGCGCTGGACAAGTACTCCCAGGAAGCTGGCGCGGAGGAGTTCGCGGCCTTTTATGAAGCCAAGAAGTCCCAGAACAGTCGTGAGCCGCCCGAGCCCGTTGCTGTGTCGTGATGTGCATTGACCGGCCGTTTGATCCCATCCCGCCTAGGACTGGCAATTTTCAGCGGCAAGGCGTCGGAAGAGGACAAAATCAGCTACTTCTCAAAGTCTGCGGCCCACTTCGTGTCCATCAAGACCGCTGTATTCGAGGTCGTCCACGGTGCCCTGCCTGAGAGCGGCTTCCTCGGCGGCGCCGCGCCCGGCGAGGACGACTTCCACCTCGGCGCGTGGCTCGCGCGTATTGCCTCGTCGATCGGCGCCAAGGGGGCCGATGATGCGGCGGAGGCAATGAGCGCCGCGTATGGGGAGACGATCCCGGCCAAGGTCGGTGCGTACTGGGGGGCGTGGACTGCGAGGACGAGCTGGAAGAAGGTATATGCCGGGGGACTCCACTAGATGCATCATGCACACCGCACGTAGAACTTGATGTCACGAACCTAAAAATTATACATAGCGGATACCTCTCTCCCTCCCCGAATCGTCTCTGAATCTCCTCACATATACTATTTTTTTTTTTACTTTGCAATACAAAATGAACTAGAGGTGCAAAAATTGGCTCGCTTGGGATTACTTTGGGGATTACTTCCGCACTGTTTGCCTCCGTGGCAGTTCCCGGAGGTCGGATCACACCGGCGATCTCGTAATTGCTCCTTGCTCTCTCCGTCTTCCCAGTTCCCCTTGTGTCCCCAATATCGATGGACCTGCAACTCGTCGATCCTAGGTTTCCTCCCGAACTGGAGCGGATGATCTTCGAAATCGCCGCGGTCTTGTCATGTCCGAAAACCATCCTGAAGCTCATGCTGGTCGCCTGGAGGGTCAAGGACTGGTTTGTCGCATTATCTACGGTCCTTTATGATATGCACCAATACCGACTGTACTGGCCAGGTTGGAACCTCACCTGTATCGGATAGTCGCCATCAGCACCTCTATTGCCCGTGGCCCCCTGTCTTCGCGGCGGATACCATTTAGTCGAATAATCGACGAGAGACCAGGATTATTGGAGTCTTGTGTCGAACATCTCTTCCTTGACAATTCCGGTCTGGCTGGAGCTCTTCTTACAAGGTGCACTCGCATCACGAACCTCTTTGCACAAATTTCGGCCAACCATCTCGCCGCAATCGCTGCTCTCCCGTGTCTCCGCCGACTTGCCGCCGATTCTGACGTCTTCCGACAGGCTGCCGTGGACAATCTCCACGGTGCTTTCCGAGACGTTACCCACGTTGAAGTACTGTCCTGCAGCACTGGCGACTCCAATCATCTAGCTGGGGACCTTGCCCGGATACCGAACCTAACACACATTGCGTTCAACACGGAGTTGGACCTCGGTGCCTTTCACAACGGGCTCGCGGCATACCCGCGACTCGCCACGCGCCTGCATTGCATTGTATTCCTGATGACGGACCCACAGGACTCGGAGAACACAACGGGTGTCTTCGTGGACGACATCCGCCTGGTGTGTGTTTACCCGTTGATAGAGTTTCGTCTGGATTGGATCCGCGGTGCGGAGTCGCGCCAGGACTACTGGGCAGTCGCAGACGAGGCCATTGCTGTGCGACGGGCAGGGACAAGGGATAGTGAGTGCTGTGTCCAAAACCATTCCTCTCAATCGCGTGACCGTATCTTCTTAGTTCCGGATTTTGATGACTACGTGGTTCCTGAGTGACAATAAATTCATCACCGCCGTCGTGCAATGCGTTGTCGACCGTCGACGTGGACTTCGTCTATTCATAGCTTGGTTCCCAGAAGACACAAGCGTAGGACTCAAACAATTTGGGGTCACTGTCATATTGCTGATGGACGAGGTTTACAACTAGTTCACTGTGCGAGTTTGGTCTCGACTGCCAGCCAAGGGGGCAGAGCTTCGTTGAATTCTCTCAAAGCCTGTAATTGACAACCGTTCAATTCTGGCGTACAAGCGGGCTGCATTATCATGGGGATGGTACAACACCAACAGCTATTTCATCGCGTGAAGATATGCCCTCCGCTGCTGCCTGCATTGCTCCGGGCCCATCCGTATCCTCTGTCACGGCTGCAAGTTCCGGGTCGGGATCTGGGTTCGCGTGCAAAGTTTCGAGGCCGTGCATAATGGCTCGCAAGCGGTCCAACAAAACTTTGGGAGAGTCGGGGTCCGCTGTCAGTGTCGTTTCGTAAGCCGTGAATGCGTCTCTTAATGTTTGACGAGCGGCAGGTTCAGTGATAGCGTCCTCGTTTCCACGGGTCCAGGAGTTTGGGTTCGGCACCCCTGCATACCAGTCCAGCAGGTGTGAACGGACAATGGTGCTGATAAGTTCTTTTGCCCATGTCCCCACAGCAACCGCATGGACGCTCTTAGCAAAACGGATCTGATGAACCTTCTGTATTGGTGGGTCTGCGCTGAGTTTATTGACTGAGGTCAATATTTTGTCCAGCGCTTTGTAGGCGGTGTTTTGCCGGTAGTGATGTTCAGGGCCCGGCTTGAAGCCCTAAGCCGGCAAAGCCGAGCCGCGGCTTTTGAAAGCCGGGCCGGGCCCTGTACAGGGCTTGAGCCGGCCAGGCTTGGAAGACAATCTCGCAGTCGCTTGCCGGTATGCAGAGTGAGTTGAGGACTTCATATGCAACTATCCGTGCTCACAATTGACTCCATTCTCAACGCCTCTGACAATCACTGCGTTCCGACCCCCAGTAGACCGACCCCCCGGGTACCTGCCTGTAGCTAGGTTTACCTCAGTCTACCTCTGCCTACCTCCGTGTACAGGGGGTAGTAGACCTATGATGAGTCGAGGTGTCGGTACCTCGGACGAGCCTGGTTTACCCCGTGTAGACGGACCTTCGGCTACATCCGGACTACCTGCGACTACCTCTGTAGACCAACGTAGACCGAACCCAGTCTTTCCCGACACATCGAGCAAACATCCTCAAAATAGCCCCGTAATCCCTCAGACTACATGGGTGTACCTCGGACTACGTTGGGTCTACGTCCGTCTACCAGCTTAGTCCGACGTAGACCGACATTGAAGTCCGACGTAGACAGAGGGGTCGGTCTACGCCCCGACTACCTCAGTTTACATGCCTTGGACTACACTGGGTCTACAGGGGGTCGGAACGCAGTGAATGCCGGAGCTCGGCATCGAGCTGGATTAAATGGGATGGAAAGCGACTATACACGTCTGAGTCTTCTGTCTTTGTTATCTTCTCCTTTTTTTTACACCAGCATGCAAAGGTAATCGTGTTCCAAGTTCAATTGAACTTGGCATAAATCCAACCGCGAAATTCAACGTGCAGCACACCCCCTCGGCTATCACACAAAAGCCCCGGCTCAGGCTCCGGCCTACGGCTTTGAAGCCCTGGTCGCGGGCTTGGGCTTGGGCTTTGAACTTCTCAAGCCCAAGCCCGGTAAAGCCGGGCCCAAGCCGCGGCTTTCAGGCCGGGCCGGGCCCTGAACATCACTATTTGCCGGGCGCATATCGACGACGTGCGTTCTCTTTCTTTCATTTTTTCTCTTCCCTCTTCCTCCTCGCCCTTTCCCTTCCTTCCCTTGCTTGCGCCTCGCCTTCCTTCCATACATTTTCTTTTCCTTTCTATATACTTTCCTTTCCTTTTCACCCGCAACATTGCGTCCGTACCGGCGACACCGCTGTCTCCGCACTACCTCAATATCAGCAACGTCGTTTCTCAAAACGGGAACAAGACAAGACGGAGGAGAGGGACAGAAGGAGGAAGGAGACACACCAAATCCCACAATCCCTCTCCGCCGCCCTTCGTCCACGCATCGCGACCTTCAGATTCCCGTCAGAGTCGTACGCCGTCGAGCGCGCCTGCTGCTCGCGCTCGTGGCCCGCGGGACGCCAGTTTCGTGCGCGCGGTGGTGGCGCGTCGCCGCCGAGCTGCGGGGTGGAGGGCGCGGAGGCTTCGGCGTCAAGGTCGAGCGAGTATTCGAGCTCGGGGGTATCTGCATCGCAAAACCAGCCCAAGAGATGGTTAGGAGCATGAATTGAACTCGCACGGAGCCGTCCGACGTACATTCGGGCATGGATAGGCTCATGCTCGGTTTGTGGGGCATCTTGATATCTTGATATTTCGTTAGTCTCTCCAGACAGACTATCACTCGTAATCTCACTATTTCGTGTACTTTTCAGGCCTGTCGAGAGCTGGATTTCGAGCGCGAGGTACGTGCGTGTAGAGCTTATTAGCTTAGTAGTCCGTAGCAGCCGGGCGAGCGTAAAGGTTGCGGAGAAGAGGTTAGAGTGAGAAGAAGAAGAGAAAGCCGCTGATCACGGTGGTTGCGATGACGTGTTTTTTTTTGACTGTCCCAGTCGGGAATTGCCGGCCGGCCATCATCGTGCGATAAAATAATGGTGCAATGTTCAGGTTCGACCCTTTTGCCTGGGTCTGGTCCCCTGTGCATCACTGCGTTCCGACCCCCAGTAGACCGACTTTGTCTACATTGCGGCTACGTTCGGCTACGTTCGGCTACCTCGGTCTACGTGTGGCTACATTGGTCTACAGGGGGTCGTAGACCAATGTCTGGCTACATTCGGCTACGTTCGGCTACGTCCGTCTACGTTCGGCTACCCGGCGTAGCCAAACCTCTGTGTACCTCAGTCTACCTCAGTCTACATGTGTAGACCGACTGTAGACCAAGATTGAAGAATATAAGACTTTTTATTAAGGGTGTTGAAAATTTGCTGCGGCACCCAGTCTACCCTCAGTCTACGCCGCTCGAGGTATGTCTACGTTTCTCTACCCTTGTAGACCGACGTAGACAGACACAAGAAACCGAGGTAGACACAGGTGTCGGTCTACCCCCAGTCTACCTCAGTCTACATGCCTCGGTCTACACTGTGTCTACTGGGGGTCGGAACGCAGTGCATAAGGTGAAATCAACGAACAATTTCCCAGAATTTTCTGGTGGTCTGCTGTCGGGGATTGGTTGAGAAAATCGTACGATAAGATCTATCATCTCGCGTTGTGACAGTGGGCTCAAAGTGGGCTGTACCAAACGAGCCAGACGCTCAGGTATGCTAAATCGTTCTTTTCTTCCCCAATATCTCAGCGGAAGGCTTTAACTGTACTTTGAACTACCAGGGGCGTCCTCCGGGCCATTTTCTACTGTACGTACTGTACCACTGTTGGCTTTCAATGAGGTTGACTTACTGGAGCGAGACCTTGAACGTTTTGGATGGGTTTAGGTTTTCTACACTTGAGAGCATCGCGAGAGGCCAAAAATCGAGACGAACTGGCCCGTCCATATTATTCTGCAGTTCAACCATCTCCTTCTTGTGCCTGCGAGATGCGTATCCTTGGGAACCATGGCTCCAAGCAAGAAAGAAAAAAAAGGAACGTCGCCACCGTCAAATGGCCAAGCCCCGGATCGAACAAGGTGTTTGTCTCAAGGGACCCTAAACAGAACAACGGGATGCAAATGCGCACCATGCGCGAATGACCTTGGTAGTATACGGTGAATTCATCACGATGAACGGGATTGAATCATGGAACCGAAGGTGAGATCTAAAGCGGCTCTGACCATCACCGTGTCGAATTACCATGATAGAACCTGGAAAGCAATACCAGTTAAGACCTACATGGGTAGAAGTTGAGTAGAAACCCGTACGCCGGAGCCAATATATAACCACGCCCGAGAAAGAAAAAGGTCAATGAAGATGAGTACTATACTGCCGGGAGGAATCGAACCTCCACGTGGTACAACCGGCTATGCGTCGAGGAAGACCGCCACGGTCTACGGCGGCTTAGATGTCATATCTAGCTTGGCAGCCAATGCACCATCCGAATGCTTGGTCAAAATATTCGAATCGCGCCTCAGTGCGGGTTAGATCCGTTGGGACGGGTAAAAACAGTTGTATTTCCGGCTGTTCACCGCAGTAGCCAGCCCTGAGTCGAACAGGGGACCACACCAGAAAACTGGGTAGCTTCAGAGAGATCATGATGCACCAAGCACCACCGGCTTTTCTACTGTATATACTACCGCTGTTGGCTTTCGATGAGGCTGAGTTCCGGAGACAGGATGGATGTTGAGACTGGGACGTTGCCGGCCTGAACCGTACGGAATCTGGGGATCTCGGGCATGGTACAAAAAGGAAATCCAGCTTTGAATTGGATGCTTTGGAGCGGGATGTCGAGCGTCGTAGACTGGTCTCAGGTCTTGAACACTCAAAAGTATCGGGGGAGACCAAAAAACGAACCAGCCAGCCAAGATTCTGCAATCAACCATCGCCGTTCTCGTGCCTGCAAGATGCGTATCCTGGGGAGCCATGTCTCCAAGCAACAAGAAAGAAAGATGGGTATCCACCACCGTCCAATGTCCAAGCCCCGAATCGAACGGGGTGTTTGCTGCAACGAGTATCCCCAAACAGGACAAAGAAATGCAAATGCGCACCATGCGCCAATGGCTTTAAATCCCTACAGCAAACCCTTCATGAGGAGCAGGACCGAGAAGGACTAAGTAGGACTGAGTAGGACTGAGTGAGCTCTGAATTGCATGCATGACCTTCACCGTGGCGAAGTACGGTGATAAGACCTGGAAAACAAGATCGATTTAAATCCACGAGGGTAGGAGCTGGGTAGAAACTCACATCCGAGCCAAGATGGAATGACACCTTCAGAATGAGGTTACGGTCGGGAAGCCAATCACGCGGGATACAAGAAGCAAGGAACTCACGAGCTTACCCTCGGAAACGCAGCGCAAAGCCAACTTTCGGCGATAGCACCTGGGGTGGATGAAATGTTTAAACAGCCGGAAAAGAAAGGGGAAAAAAAACCATTCAGCGCCTTTGGATTATGCTGCGGGGAGGAATCGAACCTCCGCCTTCCTTTGGAACACTTCGTCCATACCCCCATGTGTCAAGGGCGACCGCTACGGTCCACGGCGGCCTGAATATCGCTCCTTAATCGAGAATCAGAAAAGAAGGGACGTTGAAGATCCAGAAACCTGACTGTTCAGGCGAGTGGCAATACTGGAACTTGCGCCTCAGGGTGTGATGGGACGACGTATTCGCAATGACGCTCGCAAGTAATGCGTCCCAGTGCAAAACTTTGGAAGCGGACCTGGGCTGACGCACTGACGGACGAAGAAATTGTGCTGCGCACTTTAAAATGAATCCTATTCAAAGTTTCGTCACCGTACGGCGTGATAGCACCTGGGTGAAGCTTAGAGCGTTCAATGAGGCTGGAAAAGGAAAAACGTTGACCGATCTGAAAGCATGCCGCCGGGAGGAATCGAACCTCCGCCTTCCTCTGGAACCCATGGTTCAACCGCCTAGGTGTCAAGGATTACCGCCACGGGCTGCAGCGGCTCGGATATCCCCACTGGCTGGGGAAGTATGTCAGTGAGAGTAAGTATGAGAGGACAAGCAGCACTGCACTTTGCTATTGAACCACATAAATAAACGACAATCGCGGGTAGATCTAGTTGAGCACTGGTACTTTCGTGCGCCATGAGAGAACAACCAAATAAATGACAGTGGAAGTCGGGTAGAAACCCGCACCCCAAGAACCAGGATAGAACCACAGCCGGAAAAGAAAAATCAGGGCGGCATTAACTCATGCCGCCGGGAGGAATCGAGCCTCCGCCTCCCTCTGGAGCATAAATGTACAGCCCGTCTATGGGTCCAGGATGACCGCCACGGTCTACAGCGGCTTAGATATCACCTCCAGCTGGGGAAGCAAATCGGTGAGAAGGACACCGAGGACGTTGAGGATGCATTTTACCCAAAGGTAAACCAAAATCAGAGGCGAAAAAAGAATTGGTAGACACCTCCGTGCACCATGAGAGCCTGAGGAAAACGAAATGTATAAGAATGTAAGTTGGCCAACGGTGAGGGCAGAGCACGAACACCGGGATAGACGCGACGAACACCTCACACCCTCCACAACCGGAACCTCACCACCCGTACCCGCACCCCTTCGACTCACCGCGCCCAACAACAACACCAGTCTACGCCCCACCTGTTCGTCATCAAAGTCCCGCGATCTCCACAACAGCCACCTCTGTACCACCCTTTCGACTCATCACCCCCAACAACAGTACAAGCGCCGCTAGCACGCTCAGCAGCCGCACGAGCGCGTCGGCGCCGGGGCGGGTGTATTTCGGTCTCGTTGGCGGTAATTCGTCTTCTGCTGTATGCGCGGACGAGGGGGATGGGACGAGTACGGAACCAGCGCCGGTGGGCCGCAAGGGGGAGGAGGGAGGGGAGTGGGAGGTCGCGCGTGAGGCGGACGGGGTGCGTGGCCTGCGCAGGGACAGGGAGTCGAGGCTGTTCGCATCACCCACAAAAGGAGACGCAGAGGTAAGGGCGGAAAGGGAGGGCGAGCGGGGGCGCGAGGGGGGGAGAACGCATGGGGCGTCGCACGCGGGGCAGAGGCCTGTTGAGGCGGGGGCGTAGATCCACTACGGCGACGTTAGTAGATTCAAAAGTAGGTGCAAGGAAGGGGGAAGGGGGGAAGAGGAAGGAGGAAGGACGCACGTCGTCGATATGCGCCCTGCAAAACAACGCCCCGCAACACTGTGTCGTAACCGGAGCGACGGCGGTTTCCGCACTACATCGTATCTCGCATCAACATGGTTTCTCAAGAGCAGACGACTAGGAGAGGAAGAAAAGAGGCGGAGAGAAGGAGGCAGAGACGCACCAAATCCCACAATCCCTCTCCGCCGCCCTTCGTCCCCGCATCGTAGTCCTGTGGTTACCACGCCCTGTCAATAGGCGACCAGGCTTATTATATAAGCATCCCATTTGGGACATCACGTGTTGCTTGCGCTGACGCGACCAGACGCGACTTTACGCGTTCATCGAGGGTTCCACCATGAAATCTGATACCAGAGCTCTCAACATATGCTATCTCCCTAAAGTACGCCTTTTCTCGCCACATTTTGGTCCGGAGCTACTGCGTCACTCGAAGTCCGGCTTTATGGCCGCATTCAGACGTCAAGAGCTTATGAAGTGAGAGAAATTCGGAAAATGCTACAGCAGCATCCGAGAGTGTCCAAATCCCCTCACCGGCCATAACCTCAGTCTTTGGCACACAAGGTCGCGTCAAACTGCTCCAAGACGCGTCAAATGAACGTGTTGTTTGGTTGTGTATCCCTGATCGTTACATAATAAGGCTGGACGCCGCTTATCAGACGCGGTAACTAACAGACTAAGTAATGAGGTTACGAGTGATAGTCTGTCTGGAGAGACTACCCGCATCGCGACCTTGAGATTCCCGTCAGCGTCGTACGCCGTCGAGCGCGCCTGCTGCTCGCGCTCCTGCCCCGCGGGGCGCCAGTTTCGTGCGCGCGGTGGGGGCGCCGCGCCGAGTTGTGGAGTCGAGGGGGCGGAGGCTTCGGCGCCGAGGTCGAGGGAGTATTCGAGCTCGGGGGTACCGTAGTATTTCGATCAAATCGATAGTCACGCGTCACGCACCGGCCTATCGATATCGAAATTTGGTCCGTGTCACGCGTCACCCGGGCCAATGTCGAATTGGTCCAGCGGTTCGCAAAATGGCCGTAAAATACAGATAAATTCGTAAATATATTTGCGGGGCTTTGCGGCCATTGTGAGATCAAAATCCACGCGATTTTCATCTGGGACCCCCAAATCGCCGTTTCAACCCAACTTGTGGCGTGAAATCGGGGTCAAATTGCTGCAAGAAAGATGTGGGAACAAAAATTGTTGAAACCTGTTGGCACATAGCTGTATTTCCGGTGCCGGTGCTGGCACCAAATACCAATGAAAGTGCATCGTTCCGGCTGATTATCGAAATTTTTGTCGCTGTCACGCACCTTTCTGCCGCCTATCGAAAGCTCGAATTGGTTAAAGAAGTCACGCGTCACGCTATGGTTCGATTTGAAATACTACGGTATCTGGACGCCGCAACGACGAAAATCAGAAGAAAAAAGGGGGATGAAGAGGTGTGGAATGGCAAGAGGTGCGACGTACATTCGGGCATGGACAGGCTCATGCTCGGTTTGTGGGGCATCCTAATATCCCAATATTTCGTGTTCTTTTCAGGCGGATTCCGGGGTCGTGGCGGGAGGAGAGCTGAATTCGTGCGTGGAGAGCTTATTGATAGCTTGGTAGCTTTATAGCTTGATATTTCGTAGCAGCGGGGTGAGGGTGAAGGTTGCGGAGAAGAGCTTAGAGTGGGAAGAAGAAGAGACACGGTGGCTGTGATGACGTGTTTTTTGGCTGTCGGGAATTGCCGGCCATCATCGTGCCATACAATAATCGTGCGATGTTCAAGTTCGGGGTCTTGCCTGGGTCTGTCTCGCGGCCTTTCCTTGGCCTAATATTCCTGCTCCGCCCTTCATAAGGATAAATTAACGGACTTTCGTGCTTTCTGACAGTCTGTTGTCAAGAATTGGTTGAGAAAATCATACCGTGCGTGAAGGTTTCACTGCAAGGCTCATATGGCACCGGGAGGCTGCACACCACAACTCAGAGGCTCCCCGGGAGAGGCACTTTGGCGACAGAATATTTTCCGGGCCTCGCATTCGGCGGAAGGGCTTGTCAACTTCATGGCGTCCGAGTGTACATTGGGCACCCGTTGCCTTGCTTGAATCTGGATCGTTAGACTGAATCCGCACAGTACACGGAGCCTCCTCCGGGCCCTACTTTTGTATTAACCAGCACCCCAATTTAACACTCGAAAAAGAAGAAATGCTGAACGCCTTATGCCGCCGGGAGGAATCGAACCTCCGCCTCCCTCCGAAACAGACATGCACACGATGTATGCGTCAGCGACCCGCCACGATCCACAGCGGCTTGGATATCTCTGAAACTTGACGCTTTCTACCTATCTATCTGAGACGAACATTGACGATAACTTGAAGCCGGGGTGCCTACTATTGAACCACATCGTGAAGGAAATCACAAGAACTCTCGTACTTACCAGACAACTCCGTGTCGAGTCTCGACGATGAGAGGAAAACAAAATGAATGAGAATGGGATTTGGGTAGAAAAACACACTCAATCACACTCGAACAAGAAAAGGTGGGTGGGTATCTCAGTATGCCGCCGGGAGGAATCGAACCTCCGCCTTCCTCTGGGATCCAGATGCCTACAGACCTATGCGACAAGCAGTGTTGGACTTAAGGTTAAGGCTTAACTTAAGTTAAGCCTTAATAAGCCCTTAACATTAAGCTTAACAATGGGCCAAATCATCTTAAGGCTTAATTAAGGTTAATGATGCCATCATAATACCAGAATCCAAGCAAAAAATGCTCTACGTGAAACAGTATGTTCAAACCCAGGCCTCCAGCTGAATGTACCATCGAAGAAATCAGAGGAACAATTTGGTGAACACTTGCCGCCCAAATCGAACCGCCTTTGCTGAACATCAATTGTTGATAGAGTTGATAGTTGCAACAAAAAACTGCGACGACAACGAAGGGTTGGACTGCCTTGTGGATGCTACCTACAGAGATACCATGACCCATGATTTTCTGTCCTTCCTTGCGGCCTAAGATATACCCCCTCTGAAAATTAAGCCCTTAATATAGGACCCTTAATTAAGGCTTATTAAGGGTTTAAGCCTTAACCATAGATCCGACCCTTAATAAGGGCTTAATGTCTAACACTGGCGACAAGGGGCATCGCCACGGTCTACGACGGCCTAAATGTCCCGTCTACCTTGGGGACCAATCACCAAGTGTATCAGCGAGACTGCAAGAATGAACAACTGCAAGAATGAACAACGCAAGCATGATCAAAATATTCGAAATGAGTATGTACCGTTACGAGTTCAGTCCGTGTGAGGAACGAGTAAAAACAACTGCCTCCTTCTTTTCACCGCAGTAGCCAGCCCTGAGTTGAAAAAGGGACCGTACCCGAAATCTAAACCAAGTAGGTTCAGATGCATGCGTCAAGCACCACCGACCTTTTGTTATGGATATTGGTACATTTTGTATTTTCAACGCACATACCAATTTCTGCGAATATTCCCCGCTCTCCCACGGTTCGGAATTCCCGAGTCAACACGAGGTCCTCTCTGAGCCGTGGATGAGTCGGAATGACTCACAACATAGAATTAGTATAAATACACAAGCACTACTCTGTAATAGACACCACATCTTGAATACAACCGTCATCTCTGCCCCCACTTAACTGTGTGAATCTCTCTCTCCGAAGCCCGCGTCGCTTGCAGCCTTCGTCGTCTCACAAGGCCGCGTCTTGCAGCCTTTCAGCATCGAAGGCTAGCATCGTGCGGCTTTCAAACAACTCTATGGGAGGCCTGCATCTTGTAGCCTCTAACAGTAATTAATCACCGAGCCATCGCGTCTTTGTGATGGATCTACTCACCTTTAGCTTTTACCGTCCCAATAAACTCGAATGCGCGCAACCGCGCCTGGCCACGTGATCGCGGAATCCAACCACGAGTTGAACACCGCCTCACTGGATTGGGCATGGAACGTTACAGATCTTTGTAGAATATTCCGTACCTACAGTATATATACCATGTCTCCTCCATTTGAATGGAATCTATCTTTTACCCTTAACCATCATCTTGCTCACCGCTGCGTGAATCTGAAAGAGTATCATCACTCGACTATCTTGAGGCAAAAGCTACGCGCTTGCATTAAGCTTAGGACTGCAATCTTAAAGACTCGAAGACTCGCTCTCGTTGTTCGGTTGCTTGATTGACTCACGGAGACACGTAAGTTGTTTGGAAGGATTTCTGAACTAAGTCTATAGCCACACGGCTATACCAAATCGCTCAACACCTAATTCTAGGTATTTCATTGACACTCGTACCCGCAAACTAACCGTTTTGCTAACAATCTTGCGCGCTCGGTTATTGTTGCTAAACGGTCAATCTTAGGACCCTCTTACGGGGATTTCCTGAACTCTCAAGGACTACTCGCCAGCGAGTAGGCATATATTTTGTGCTCAAGTTTCTACGCGTGGACCGCTTCAAACAGCCCTGATCCTTAACACCTTTGGACTGTACACTGCCGCTGGCTTTTGATGAGGTTGAGTTCCGGAGAGAAGATGGAGATTGAGACTGGGACGGTGCCGCCTGACAGACTCTGGGGATCTCGGGCATCGGTCAGCGCATCGGAGAAAAAAAAAATCCTGCCAGTGGGTTGAATGGGAGCAAAATTTCGAGCGTCATAGATTGGTTTCAGGTGAACACTTGTGAACATCTAGAGAAACCAAAAAACGAACAAGCCAGCCAAGATTCTACAATTCAACTGTCTCCGTTCTCGTGCCTGCGAGATGTGTATCCTTGGGAGCCATGTCTTCCTGGGGGAAAACTACTTCCGCATGTTGATGGCCAAACCCCGAATCGAACGAGGTGTTTGCCACAACAATGCAAATGTGCACCATGCGCCAAGGGCCTTGACACTGTACAGTGGAGTCTTCACGGTGAGCGGGACTGATTAAGCAGACTGAAGGGCCAATCGTATGCGTGACCTTCACCCTGTCGAAGTACCGCTCGAAAACAAAATCGATTAAGATCCACGAGGGTAGGGGCTGGGTGTAAACTCACATTGAAGCCAAGATCGAAGCACACTCGAGTAAGGGGGAAAAAATCTGCCGCTTTTGATTCCAATATGCCGCCGGCAGGAATCGAACCTCCGCCTTCCTCTACATCCAATACGAAGAAGACTTATGCGTCGAGGATGACCGCCACGGTCTACAGCGGCTTAGAAGTCCCTTCTAGCGTGGAAACCGAATCACCAAGTGCATCAGAAACAAGCCTCACACCCCCCACCCCCACCCCTTCGACTCACCGCCCCCAACAACAACACGAGCGCCGCGAGCACGCTCAGGAGCCGGCCCGCTCCGGTACGGCCCGCCCCGTCCCGCTCCGCCCGGTGCGACCCGGACCGGCTCCTGATACGACTTCTAATACTCAAAGTATCAGCCGCGCTGATAATGCGGCTGAAACTAAACATATCGGGAACGTTTTTGGACCACGACGTTTGCCGCCGTGGGTGAACCGTGAAGGTCCCGGCGGGAGGCTGTACGGAACGATCCAGACGCTCGTAGGGATATCTACTTGGTAGGGAGAATTTTTCTGCTCTATAGGATCGACCATTCCCTCAGCGGCGCTCCAATTCCTCTGGACCATCGTCCTTCATGATCGAAAGCCGGAACGAACAGTCCACCATCTTGGTGGACTGCAAGAGGTGATTGATCGGAAGATCCTGGCCTTTGATGTGGCCACGCGAGCGAGGAGGAGGAGGAGGAGGATAAATTATACTGGCGCGGTCCCACCATTGGAACTACCGCGAGTGATTTGTAATACCTGATGCTCTGATGAAAATGAATATGTGCAGCTCTGTGAAGTTATGCATGCGGCAGCATGCACAGAGGTAATGCTTCATGCTGATTGCAGTCCTTAGAGTGCAAAGAGCGGCTGGTGAGCCCACACTGAAGACGTGCGTAGTGTTTGGTCAGACCAAACAATCTCCTTATTTGGGACCCCCTCCCTCGTGGGAACGGAAGCCAGGATCCTCCGATCAAGCACCTCTTGGTGGACTGTACCCATTTCCTGCGTGGAATAAACATGGTCCGGCAGCCATGGCTTCGAGCAAAAAGAAGAATAAAACCCCAAACGAATAGCCAAGCCCCGAATTGAACGAGGTGTATGCCGGGCCGATTGTTTCCGAATAGAGCAATGGAATGCTAACGCCAATGGCCTTGACACCGTACAGTAGTAGTGAGCTCTTCACGATGAGCGGAAGTACCGTGATAGAACCTCGCAAACAAGATTGATTACAGGAGTTCCTGAAAATAATGTCAAACATCAATTTTTTTTGGCGCGGTTCCCAAAAAGGAAATCAGCCTCCCCGCCCTTTCCGCGGGCTGTTCGTTGACGTTGTGGCTTTCATATCGTCCAGAGGCACCGTGCACGCACTACTGCAAGGCCCCTCGGGGGATCTGGCTATCAAATATCGACAAACCAATGATAAACAATGATATTTCAAGACAATAAATGTAATTTACAAGGGACCAAGAACCAGGCCAACAACGCCGACTAAGGGTAGAGACCAGATGAGGTCTCGCAGTGCGACTTAAGCAGGAAGCAGTCGTAGATGACATACCGCAAGGCCAAGCCGACCTTCAATGTCCCGCGGTGGTCCTATTACCCGCACGCCGACGCCATAGCGCATGTTGCAAATGTGCGAGTGTGGCAAAGACTCGCAAAGTAGAGAAAAAGGGCTGTGAAACTTTACAGAGGGTGCAGCGGGGGGGAAGAAAAGAACAAGGATTTGAGTTTTGAGTACCGTGCACAGTGATTGTGCAGTGAGCGTTGCGAAGAGGAAATTGTGGGTGCTGCATACCGTGTCATTCCTTGTCGGTCCCTGCAGCACGGAGACGTGAGGTAGCGGAATCTGCTACTAGCGTCCTATGTATTCACCCATGGGGTGAAGAACCCCAGGAACGGCTGAGATGATGCTCCCGAGCGAGAGGCAATTCGTGAATAACACTGGGCAAATGCAAACAAACGGCGAGGAAAATAGTGAACAGAATGGTGACTACCGTGCGTACGCTGCGTAAATCCCACGAGGTCTGCGGAGCTGGAGAGCTCTCAGTGTCTGGCTCGAGAGTCGAAGGCAGGAATATGCTACGCACCAGGCTGTGTCCTCCGCTTTGACACCGCAACCCCCCACAGTCCTTCACCCTCCTTCGACTCAGCCTTCATCGCCAAAATGTGTTGTTCAACGTGGCCTGATTGCGGCACACATCCATAGAGTGCGAAAGGAAGGATGGAATGTAACGCGGGGAGGCGAATCCACAAAGCATGGCGGAGGCGGCGGTTTGCTGCCAACGTTAGATCGCCGAAATGCACGATGAATGGGGCACGTTATGGGGCAGCTGATATAATTTGGTGCCTGAGGGCTTCATTAGCTTGCGCTGAGGCCATGCGAGTGGAAGAGAGGAAGAAAGAAGAAGCCCAAGGCCAATTTCCTTTTTTGGGAACCGCGCAAAAAAAAAATGATATTTGACATTACTTTCAGGAACTCCTGTAAAATCCACGAGGGTAAACTCACATCGAAGCCAAAATAGAACCACCCCCTCAGAATGAGGTCGCGGTTGAGAAGCCAGTCAGGCGAGAGAAAAAAAGCAAAGAACCCACGAACACTTTAGATATGCCGCCGGGAGGAATCGAACCTCCGCCTTCCTCAGGAACCCATATGCATCGCCTATGTGTCAAGGATGACCGCCACGGTCTACGGCAGCTCGAGTAGCTCTGCTAGCTGGAGAAGTAAGTTAGTGAGAACGGGGTCGAGGATAAACCGGACTGCATTTTACTAGCCAACTTCAAAGTAAACAAAAATGACGTGGGATTGGGCCTCTCCGAGGCGGGTGCTGAACCTTTAGGGTTTTTTTCTCATTTTTGTGCCGGACATCACCAACTATCTCTATCTAACTTTTCTGAACAACCGCTGAACAACCGACGCAGAGTTTCTGTACGTCCTTCGTTGCCTCACAGATCTAGAGCTGATCAAATAAATGGTCAGCACGATAAGCTTGAAGAGTATACCCCAATCACTATATTGGAGTGAGAGCACTCGGGCACATCACCGAGGCTCGGGCATCTCGGCGAAGTTGACGACTCATTCGTGAATCAACCAGAGTCAGTGCGCATCTCGGAGAAGAGTCAGGAATATTATGGAACCTTTACTTATGACTTGGAATGACTCGTAGAACTAGTATATAAGGAGTAGTTACAGTGGGGAATTCCTCACGAGCTTGTACCACTCGCCCTCACGGGCATCGTGTAAATCTTATCTTCTATTGAACCAAACACTGCGTGAAGCAAAGGCTTGAAGTCCTTCAGAAACTCCATTACACTAAGTCTCTGTTGGGAAGCAACAGCTAACTATGTGGAGCAAATTCAATCCCTGCTCTGAGACGCTGACTCTGCTCTAAAATATCCAACAAACGTGGCTGTGATAATGACCGATGGCAGTTGGAGTCGTCATACAAGGGCAAGGACCATGAAAAAAGGGCCTAGCCATGTAGCGCAAGGACTGAAATGATCTGCAACTCGGAGCTTCTAAGTACTACCAATAGCGGTCGCATTGTGTAATCAAACAAATCCGGCTCAACAGCGAGCCTGAGTGAGCTGATATAGGTTTTTGCATATTGTGTCTCAAGATATCAGGGTCTTATTGAGAGCGAAATTGTCTCGCATGACCCAGGCTGCGCCTCAACCCGCACCTCTTTGCAGTGGTTCAATTTGAGCCTCTGGTGGCCCGGAGGCCAGTCCGGTATCAACTAAGAGTTCGACTGAAAATATGTGGCCATAGAATACGGCGGTTTAGAATTCTTTTCGGCAGAGAGACTGTGTAAGCAAGTCTCGGGAAAGTTGAGTGCAAACTTGAGTTGAACGGCAGTTCCCGAGCAGCCCGGGGATGATTACAAGGCGGGAATGACACATCGAATTAACCGAGTTTGAAAGCTCGTGCAGTCTACAGAGCTATGCGAAGACACTTAAGTCACGGAAAAGTACATAAAGGTCTCACAGGTGAGATCTCACTACCCTATGGTGCGGGTCACCTAGCCACCGCTACCCCGTGCTTGAGATTTTCCGGGCCGAGCTTTGCCTCAATTTCTTATCCCTCTTTAGAAAGTGATTCTTTTTGCAATACAAGAAGATTCTAAAGAGGGATTGCTGTTTAATTAAAAACTGAGTGAGTTCTTTTTTTATCTTGTCTCGGATTTGGCCACAAGCAGTAGAAATAACAGAAATTTCAGCTGATTGTGGCTGTGTATCACCCAAAAATTTTCTCCGGCCAATTTGGCCACTAATTTCGGGTAGCGGCAGCTAGGTGACCCGCACCATAGGATCTTCTCCTCTTTCCTGGCGAGCTGTTTAGCCATGATGACCAAATTGGAATGACGCGAGCACAAAGCGGAAATGAGTAATGACCAAACTGGCACTTCACAAAGTCTGTTATCTGCTTGCAAAGGAATGACAGTGGATTGGGGAATTCAATCTGTATGAAGCTTCATGAAGTACTGTGGACTTCTGGCAAGATATTGTTCCCTTTAGCACTTGCATTGCAATTTCTTTCTCAGTGATGACAAATTTGGATGATGAAATGCTGTGTTGGCCGAAACCCAAGTTCTCCAGGGTAGCCAAACCTAAGGGTTCAGCAATCATACGTAGGGAAATACCCGTATTTACCGGACACCTCCCTGCACCATGAGAGGAAAACAAAATCAATGAGAGTAGAGGTTGCGTGGAGGCCCAACCACAAGCCGCGATAGAATCACACTAGAGAGAGAAAAAGTTGACCCAGGGGCACATGGTATGCCGCCGGGAGGAATCGAACCTCCGCCTTCCTCTGGAACACATACTCCAAAGCGCCTATTCGGCGAGGATGACCGCCGCGGTGTACGGCGGGTTTAACATTGCTCCTAAATCGGGAATCAAGTCAGTGAGAAGGACGTTGAGGCTAAGCCTGCCTGCATTTTACTAAGTACGTAGTCTGAAGTAAAGGAAAATGCAGGCAAACAAATACTTACCAGATACCACCGTGTACCATGAGAGGAAAGCAAACTCAACAAGAATGGAAGTTGGGTAGAAAAACACACTCAATCACCCCCGAGGAAGGAAAAAGTGGATAGCTATCCCAGTATGCCGCCGGGGGGAACCTCCGGCTTCCTCTGCACCATGTTCCCAAGCGCCTATGCGGCGAGGATGACCGCCACGGTCTACGGCGGCTTGTATACATCTTTTGGCCAGGGAGCCTTCAGAAACAATCCGCCTCCGCCTTCCCCCCACCCCGCCGACTCATCGCCCCCAACAACAACACCAGCGCCGCGAGCACGCTCAGCAGCCGTACGAGCGCGTCGGTGCCGGGGCGGATGTATTTCGGTTTTCGTGTGGTGTTTTCGCCGTCCGCTGTACTGACAATAGAGGCGGAGTCGTCGCCGGCGGAGCCTTCTCCCGAACGTATACCAGAGCGGGCGAGGAGGGTGAATTCGGAGGCGTCGTGGGCGGATGAGGGGGAGGGGACGAGCACGGAGCCGGGGCGCAAAGAAGAGGTCAAGAGGCGCGAAGGGGAAGAAGAGGGCGAGTGGGACGTCGCGCGCGAGGCGGGCGGGGTGCGCGGGCGGCGCAGGGAGTCCGCGCGTACGTCGAGGATGTTCACATCAGAAGCAAGTGGGGAAGCAAGGTGTGAGGGCGAAGGCGAGCGGGGGCGCGAGGGCGGGAGGACGCATGGGGCGTCGCAGGCAGGGCAGAGGCCTGTTGAGGCGGGGGCTTAAATCCACTACGGCGATGTTAGTAGATGCAAAGGCGGAAGAACGAAAGACGCACGTCGTCGATATGCGCCCTGCAGAACAACGCCCCGCAACACTGCGTCCGTACAGGCGCGACCGCCGTTTCCGCACTACACAATCGCATCTCCAATCAGCATATGTTCTCATTCTCAAGACAAAGACGGAAACACACCAAATCCCACAATCCCTCTCCGCCGCCCTTCGTCCGCGCATCGCGACTTTCAAATTCCCGTCAGAGTCGTACGCCGTCGAGCGCGCCTGCTGCTCGCGCTCGTGGTCCGCGGGCCGCCAGTTTCGTGCCCGGGGTGGGGCCGCGTCGCCGCCGAGTTGCGGGGTCGTGGGGGCGGAGGCTTCGGCGCCGAGGTCGAGCGAGTATTCGAGCTCGGGGGTGTCTGCCTCGCGGAACAACAACAACAAAAGTAAGAAGGTTGGAAAGAGGTGTAAGAGGTGGAAAGGACGCGAATGGGGTGGGACGTACATTCGGGCATGGAGAGGCTCATCGTCGGTTTGTGGGGCATCTCAGTATTTCGTCTGTTTCACGTGTGCTTTTCAGGTGGATTCCAGGGACGTGTCGAGAGCTGGATTCGGGCGCGAGTTGCGTGCGTGTAGACCTTATTGGCAGCTTAATAGCTTAGTGGTTCGTAGCAGCGGAGGGAAGGGGAAGGTTGCGGAGAAGAGCTTGAGTGGGGAAGAAGAAGAGAAAGCCGTTGGTCACGGTGGCTGTGATGACGTGTTTTTTTTGGCTGTCCGAGCCGGGAATTGCCGGCCATCATCGTGCGATAAAATAATCGTGCAATGTTCAAGTTCGGGGTTCTTGCCTGGATCTGTCTCAGGGGCTTTTCTTGGTGTAATAATCACGTTCCAGGGGGCATAAGGTTATTAAGGGACGATTTTTTCACGCTCACACAGATTTTCTGGCGGCCTGCCGTCGAGAATTGGTTGAGAAAATCTTACGATGCTTAGAATAGGCGCCGAGAGTCTGCATAGAACAATCCAGGCTCTCATCGTCAAAGCCAACGCGCCGAGAGAATATTTTTCAGGCCTACTGTAGGCGTATAGGGAGCAGATTTTTGAACCAATAAACGGGTTTTCGTGGGACGGCATTGGGGAAACAAGATCTGTATATACCCAGCCTAATCTGCAAACCAGCTCAAACGCCGCCGGTTCCTTCGAAAGACCTGTGGCTGTTCGCCTTTCTTCCATGGTCTTGCTGATTCTGCGGTCTGAATTCGCCGCAAACGCGAGGCGCCACCATCATTGATTCTGTCAATGGAACTTGTGAGGACAGTGATTATTCAGGAATTACAGTAGATAGAAGCCAGCACCCCCAAAGACTCAAAAAAAGCAAGCCTTAGAAGATATGCCGCCAAGAGGAATCGAACCTCCGCCTTCCTTTGCATCCTACATATGAATACTATGTGTCAAAGGCGACCGCCACGGTCTACAGCGGCTTAAATGGCTTTTCTAGCGTGGTGACTGAATCGGTGACAAAAATAATCCCGAAGAGTACTTAACAAACTATATATCAAGGAAACGAAAATCACGGGCAAATAAAATACTTGCCAGACACGTCCGTGTCGATCATGAGAGGAAAACAAGATCAATGAGGGTGGAAGCTGAATGGAAATCACTCTCTGAGCCGCGATACAAGTACATTCGAGTTTTCCTTGTGGAAGAAAATGAGACGCAATCCAAATACGCCGCCGGGAGGAATCGAACCTCCGGCTCCCTCTGCGTAATAACCTGGGCAAGCGGCTGCGGGTCCAGGGCGACCGCCACGGTCTACGGCAGCTCGAATAGCTCCCCTAGCTGGAGAAGTAAGTTATTGAGAAGGACAGCCGGAGTGTACTTCACTACTCACTCTAGAAAGTAAAAGAAAATCATGCGCAAACAAATACTTGCCCGACACGTCTATGCGCCATGAGGGGAAGCCGAAACGGATGAGAGTAGAAGTTGGGTGGGAACCAACCTCTGAGCCGCGATAGAAGTACATTCGAGTTTTTCCTCTGGAAAAAAATGAGACGCGATTCAAATATGCCGCCGGGAGGAATCGAACCGCCGCCTTCCTCTGCACCATGACTGTTCAAACGGCCCATGCGGCCAGGATGACCGCCACGGTCCACGGCGGCTTGGATATCCCTTCTAGCCGGGGAAGTAAGTTATTGCGAAGCACAGCCGGACTGCCCTTTGCGAGCCATAAAGTAAACGAAAATGAGAAGCAAATAAATACTCGTACTTACCAGACACCTCCGTGTAACGCGCAGATCACGAGGGGACAACATAATCATTGAGAATGGGAGTTGGGTAGAAAAACATACTCAATCACACTCAAACAAAAAAGGTGGGTGGGCATCTTAGTATGCGGCCGGGAGGGATCGAACCCTCCGCCTTGCTCTGGCATACTTTGATCGTCTATGCGTCGAGGGCGACCACCACGGTCTACGGCGGCTCGGATATCTTCTCTAGCTGACGTCGAAGTATTAGCTATAAAGCAAACAAAGATCATAGGCAAATAAATGCGCACCAGAAATCTGTGTTGAAGCAGCGTGTAGCACATGGGAGGAAACGCAAATCGATAGACACACACCTGGTAAAGAAAAAAAACTCGAGGGCGCCTTTGGAATAAGCCGCCAGGAGGAATCGAACCTCCGTCTTCCTCTTGAATCCGAACGCTAAACGCCCAGGGGTCAAGGGCGACGGCCGGGGTCCACGGCGGCTTGAATATCGCTCCCAAAACGAGAATCAGAAAACAAGAGAAGGGACGTTGAAGATTCAGAAACCTCACTGTTCAGTCGAGTGGAAATACTGGAACTTGCGCCTCAGGGCGTGATGGGACGACGTATTCGCATTGACGCTAGCAAGTAATGCGTCCCAGAGCGCAATTTTGGAAGCGGGCCTGGCCTGACGCACTGACGGACAAAGGAATTGTTCTCCCCATTTTGCAATGAACAAAAGGGGAGGATATCGCACTATGCCGCCGGGAGGATCGAACCTCCGTCTCCCTCCTCTGGAACGATTGCCAAACGTCCAAGCGTCAAGGGCGACCACCATGGTCTACAGCGGCTTAGATGTCCCCTCTACCTAAGGAAGTAAATGAGTGAGAAGGACATTGATGATAAGCCAGACTGCATCTTACTAGACTATCACTCAAACAAAAATCCTGGGCAAATAAGTACTTGCCAGACACGTCCGTGTCAGTCATGAGAGGGAAACAATATGGAAAGCAACCTCTGAACCACGATAGAAGCGCATTCGCGCTGGTCTTCTGGAGAAAAATTACACGCAATGGGAACACGCCGCCGGGAGGAATCGAACCTCCGCCTTCCTTTGGAACACCAATAAATGTCTATGGCTCAAGGGCGACCGCCACGGTCCACAGCGGCTTGGACATCTCTCCCAGCTGGGGACTCCAAACTGTGAAGCTTGTCTTACCCAGCTGGCAGCCGGTCATTCAGCAGGGATCTGGTTGGAAAACGTTGGCTTCGCTATTTGACTCTCAGAAACACAGGGAAAAACAAACCCCTGCAGCGAGAGCGAGCCTAATGGCAGCACTAAAAGACCGAAAGTGTAGGCAGAAATCGGTCGTGGCGGTCGGCAACGAATTGCACCTCGGCGGGGATGACATTCACCGTCACGCGCATATTACATAGTCATCGAAATCCGGAACTAAGAAGGGACGGTCACGCAATTGAGAGGAATGGGTTCGTTCAAAACACTCACTAACCCCTGTCTCTGCCCGGCGCGCAGCAATCGTCTTGTCTGCGACTGCCCAGTAGTCCCAGCCCGACTCCGCACCGCGGATCCATTCCAGACGAAACATCGTCAAAGGGTGGACACAGACCAGGCGGATGTCGTCCTCGAGGACACCAGTGTTGCCATTCGAGGCCCGGGGGCCCGTCGTCAACAACACAACGCATTGCAGTCGCTTGTCGAGTTGCGGGTGTGCCGCGAGCTCGGTGTGGAAGGCACCGAGGGCCGATGTCGCGTTGAACGCAATGTGTGTCAAGCTCGGTATCCGGGCAAAATCCCCAGCTAAATGGCTGGAGTCACCAGGCCTGCAGGACAGTAGTTCAAGATGGGTAAGGTTTCGGAAAGCACCGTGGACATCGTCCACCGCAGCCTGTCGGAAGACGTCAGAACCGGTGGCGAGTCGGCAGAGACGCGGGAGAGCAGCAATTGCGGCGAGGTGGGTGGCCGAAATCTGACCAAATAGGTTCGTGATACGAGTGCACCCTGAAAGAAGAGCTCCAGCCAGTCGGGAGTTGTAAAGGAGGAGATGTTCGACAGAAGACTCCAGTAATCCGGGTCTTTCGTCGATTAATCGACCAATGATATCCGCCGCGAAGATGGGGGCGCCATGGGGATTCGAGTCGCTGACAGCGACTATCCGATATAGGAGGGGTTCCAACCTGGGAAGCACAGTCCGTTTTGGTGCATATCATAAAGAGTGGATAATGCGACAAACCAGGCCTTAACCCTCCAGGCGATCCGCATGAGCTTAAGGATGGTTTTTGGACGTGACAAGACCGCGGCGATTTCGAAGATGCTCCGCTCCAATTCGGGAGGAAACCTAGGATCGACAGATAGTTGCAGATCCATCGATATTGAGAACAAGAGTAAGAGGGAAAGGAGCAATTAGGAGATCGCCGGTGTGATCCGACCTCCGGGAACTGCCGCCGCCTTTGATTACAAACTTGGAACCGAAGAAGATCGAATACATTAGAGAGTAGACTCCGAGTCGAGCCATACCGAAGCCACAGAATCACTCACAAAAGGAAGAAAAAGGGCTTGAGTGCGGTAACCCGGAATGCCGCTGGGACGACACGAACCTCAACCTCCCTTTGCAACATAATGCCAAGCGGCAGATCTATGCACTGGTTGAACTATTCAAGTTTTTTGGTGAAAAAATCAGTGAAAAAAAGTTTGGATTTTACACCAGCTTTTTCAACAAAACTGCAGTGAAAAACATGCAAGCTCTTTGTGAATTTTTCGAATCTTCTGAATTTCCTGTGAAAAAGCCTTGAATTCTTGTTGAAGTTCAAAAGATTCACCAAGATGTTTCACATTTTTCACTTGCATTTTATGTGAAAAAGGTGCTGTAAAATCCAAACTCTTTTTCACCGATTTTTTCACCGCAAAACTTGAATAGTTCAACCAGTGATGATGCAAGGACGACCGCCACGGTCCAGCGTCTTAAGTGTATCCTCTGATTTAGAGAGTTAAATGGGGAGAAAGAAATTCAGTACTGTATTATTTCGTTCAATTCGTCACGACCCCCAACTTTTTTCGGCCAAAAGATTTTCGATAAATCGAGAAAGAATTATTGCCGCAATAAAAAAGTTCGGGTGTGACGCGTGACTGACGAATTGAACGAAAAAATACAGTATCCGATTTTCAAACTCGATACAATTCAAGTATTCATGTCTCGTCAGAAGGAACCAATAAAACCATGTTATTTATTAGACTCGTAACCAGCTGCCTACGCCATTCTAACAAGGCGAGCTTGGGTTACGAGTCTGGTTATTTATTCAGATATGGAACCCAATCTCTCAGCACATGGAGCTCGTACATCGGGCGCGTACATCGTGTCCTCGCCTAGGTGTGGAAGAGGTCGGAGTGGACCGAGCCATCCCCCGAAATCTGATTGATCCCGCCGGCGAGGCCATTCGCCTGGCAGTCGCTGATCAGGGTCTGTATGCCCGCCGCGAGCTCAGGGAAAGGGATACACGTCCCGGAGGTGCCGCAGAGATCGGCTGCAAGCGCATTCGAGTCAGGACTCACCACAATCATACGACATGGAGAGACGATGAAAGCGTATATACCTACGGCGGTGCCGCCGCTGCTGGACTTCTGGCAGGCGCTACCGGTCAGCAGCGCCATCTGGTCGGCCATGGCGACCGCGTCGGCGGCGAGGGGGGAGCCAGGGGTGGTTTTGCAGGTGATAGCTAACGCGCCGGCGCTGGCCGCAAGGAGGAAGAGGATGCGGGTGAACATGTTTTAGATGTAGGTTTTTGTGTATGGAGGCTTGCTGAGGTATGTACCGGCTGGTACTGGAGCTTTTATGCTTGGGAGGCGCAGGACCTTCCCACCGTTGACCCATGCCCAATGACAGAGGCTATTCAGCCGCGGGTGTGCAGCTTAGCGTGTTCTACTCGTTGCCAGACATTGTCGGCGACACTACCGTCAGATCATCATACAGTTTTTCGGACAGGAAGTTTGCAGCCTTTGGGAGGGTGGAAACCCGCCCTTCACAATCGAAAATAGACCCGGATACTGCAGTTCATCAGGTTGAACAGACCCATAGCGCTACTAGAGGCAGGTATTACGCCGGATTCCTTTGATGCTCGTTAGTCTCACTGCATTCAGGCGGCTTGGAGGCAGAGTCGGTAGCCCTGGGTCGAGCTGTGCCTCCGTGCCGAGACCGACTCTGCCTACCTGAGAACCCATGGAGACCGACTCGGTCTCGCCATAGAGGCACAGCGTGGCCCAGGGAGACTTCCTCTGCCTCCGAGCCGTCTGAATGCAGTGTCTGCGTTGCAATTTATTTAGCCGTCGAATGTCCCACGGTTCAAGTTTTGAAACACCGATTTCAGCCCAAAGCTCTGAAGGCCTTGTGAGCTTCTGTGAGTCTCTCAAAACCACTCGCCTCATCCCAATTCCTACATTGCTTTTCGACGCTGATGCTTCGATTACTCGGGAGTGGATCTCTCTAAGTTGAATGAGTTGTGTCAATTTGTACGAAATTCAACAAGCTCTGGCTATTTCTATGGTAGCACGACTGTGGAACTCCAACAGCCACGTCTGGGGGACACTGAGTGTGTTACTGGTGTTGTATGTATCAGTCATTTGAAAAAATGATTTCGTTTGTACCAGCCAAATGTCCGCGTGCACGGCAGACTTCGCCGTGACGACACAGGATTATGGAAATTCTACACACCCTGGAATACAACGAACATTGTGAGTTGTCTTCTCCACTGGCAGGAGACACCCTGCATGCAACTTCTTTGAACCGAATAGAATTGAACAGATGAGCGGGAACGGATCGCAATCGAACAAAAGTCTGTAATCGGCTCCCGAAGGTGCCGTAGTTGCTAGCGCGACATCCTTTCCTTCAGACGGTAGAATCAAAGTGTGCTCTCGTAAATCAAAGATTCAACAAACGGGATTATATAATCGGTGCCTGTAACATAAATCGCTATTCGAGACGACCCGAGGGCCCTCCAGCCCCAAATCTTGGATGGTAACAGGCAGATGTCTAGCCCGCCGCATGTGTCGTCCTGTCTTCGACCCGATGGTGGATGAACCGGTTGATGAGTGGTTGCTTTCCGTCATCTTCCATCCAGAACTCGTCCCCTCCCTTGGATCTGCTGCCTTGGCGGCCGGTTTTCTCCCCCTGTCAAAAAGAATTCAACAAGTTCAAGAAACCGAGTCAATATTACAAGGCTCGGTTGCGCGCGGTGCGCGTCTGTGACTAATTCGTATATACGCGTGGGATGGTACGCAGACACCTCCCGTTCGACTCGGGACTGAGCCATATCCCTGAGCACAGCCGTTCTTTTTCTTTCATCACTGGACCATGATTTTAGTTTTCCTGTCGTTTGAGTTGGTGCGGAGAGAATTCGAACGGATATATATCCAGAAGTGTGGTTGAGTTATTATTCTAGACTGTGTGTAAGCATGCTGGGTCTCATTAGACTCTAATTCGAACGGCAGGTCCAAAGAAGCACTGGCAAGGCACTCAGGCAAGGCTCGGTTGCGCGCGGCGCGCATCTGTCGTTCATAGATTACGAGCTTTGACGCGTATCAGGCAGAACACCTCCCGTTCGACTCGGGACTGAGCCAGAGATCTATTTTTTCTGGGCAGGGCGGGGGGCACACCATTTACTTAGCGAATACCACCGCGCAGAGCGGAATTTAGTACACGGTCCAATTCCTTTTCGTTGTCATCACCTTCAGCGAGGCGGACCTTTGGGGGTAAATCGAATTTGAAAGTACGCGGCGTCAAGTCCGAGAACCGAGCCACTGTAGAAGGCTCGGTTGCGCCCGACGCGCATCTGTCACTGCTGAGTGAGCCTCGTCATTATACATGTACGCAGAATACCTCGCGTTCGACTCGGGACTGAGCCATAAATCGCAAATATCTGCCCCTCGCATTTTTGTAAAATTCTCATGATTTAGACGCTCGCGGTTGCGCTCTCTAGCTGAAGCACCGGGGCATCGCGTTGGGGCAGATGAGGCAGAAAGTGGGATACACCTGTGGAAAGAACGAGCGAAAAGAGGGGTTGCAGACAGCATCCTCGCTCCTATCATGACGCGGGTGCGGTGGTTTCAAACCGATGTAACGTCCCTCCGGGGGGAGTGAGATGTGGCATTGCGTTGAAGGGCAGTGTGTCACCTTCAACGGAGATGATCGTCGTATTGAACTTATTTAGCATATTGACCGTTCCATGAAAACTATTGGCGGCTCAACTGAGCCGCTCATTCAATTGTTCAATTCAACATGAACGAGCGCCTCGAGCAAGGTTCAACTTGATTTCTCGAATTTGCCTCAATCCCTGCTCTCAAAGGCCAGATTTCCAGCCCAATTGTAGCCTCTGAGTGTCTACAGCATGAAAGGTGACTCCGACCCCACCGCAGTCACTTGAGGTGGTTGAACAGTGTGATACGGCGGAGCCGGACCGGTCGAGTCACTCACGTCACGAAGCACGTGTGCGTGACACATCCTTGTTCTCCCGCCATGTCGTTATTCTCGTCTGCGCCAGCGCCGTCAAGCGGGACATGCATGTCCCTCCAAATATCATGCCTTCCTGGGCCCCAGTCTCAGTCGTTCGAGGTCCCCTTTTCCCCCGTCTTCCCTCGTCTCAAGATGACTAATTACAATCGACAGGAAGTCCGCATCGCCGACTACCTCATTGCCTTCCGCGCAACAGGACGCCCACCACAGCCATCCCCGCCCTACCCCCTTTGACCCGCCATGCGCGCTGCACAACAGCTGCCCAGCACGTCTGCCACACCCGCCGCAACTGCACCGGCATAGCTCTTCGGCGCAACGCACCCGCGCGCGGCGACGGCGGCGAATATTAGTACCGCGGATGGTGGTGCCGGGCGCGGCGACCACCGAGCGCGAGGTGTCTGTGAGCATCGCGGCGGCGGGTGAGTATGTCCATTGGAGTCATGAGGTGCGTCCCCACTTCCCTCGCTCTTTCATCTGGTGATAACCCCGCCTCACCAGGAACTCCGCTACTACGCCTAGCGCGCGGCATGCGCACCGCACCCCCGGGCACCGCCCCCTTTTCGCTCACCCTCACCAACGCCCCCGCTGCCGCGGCCGCGTTCCCGTCTTGACATCAATCGGTTATCGGTTATCCTATTCCGCCTCCCTCGCTCCTCCCAATCTGTGCATCCTTCCCACACCTAGGACGATATCTTCGAAATCCTACGGAACTTATCAAATACCAAGGCGGATTTAACGAACGCTCGTTCTGACTCACTCAGTTCACTGACGGCACCTAGCCAGGCTTGATCCTGAGGTCCTCGGACGGTACTCTTGGTATCGACTTGCTCATGCTCTCCCTCTGGCCGTTCTCGACGAGGCTTTGTGGTTCTGCTACATGTATCTTGGCCTGTCAAGTGCGCAGTTCCCTCAGGCTCAAGTCGATCTATCCGGCTCAATTCAATGACAGGCTCAAATGTTCCTCAATATTACTCGGGCAGTTGCAAGGTGACTGCTTCGGCGGTGTCCTCAATTGTTCACTTCACTGGGCGACGTAACAAGACATCTCTGGCGGCGACTGGATAGACATAGACTTGGGTGTATGTCCCCGCATTTGGCACTGGATTTTTGCGCGGGATAGCCCTTTTGGCTGGCTCAGGCTGGCAGCATATCTGGCGACGAAGGTGCTGATGAGATCCGCCGCTGCACCACTCCACAAGTCAGACCGAGTTTCACCGTTGCGTACCCACCGTACCTCGATACCTTAACCTCTGGTGACCGTTTCACAATACATTCGGTTTGATAACATACATGTATCTGGATGACAGACGCGATTTCCCTTCCGGGCACCATGTACGGGCATAGGCCTTTTATATACTAACGATGTGGACCGTGGCGGTCGCCTTTGCTCATACACTGCGCCATCGGCGGGCTATTTCATCTACAGCAGGTCCTATTGCCTGGACGGAACCTCAAATCTTTGCATTTAGCTGCTCTGGGGCATATTACTTGCGAACCAGCTTAGCCCCGTCGTTCTCACCGATTTGCTTCCCACGCTACAAGAGATATCCAAGCCGCCGTAGACCGTGGAGGTCGCCCTTGACTCATAAGATTGCGGAATTGGGATGCAGAGGGAGGCGGAGGTTCCTCCCGGCGGCATGTCGAAGTCCTGAGGAGTTTTTCTTTCTCGAGATCTTGGCTTGAGTGCTGGTTCATACTATCTATCCTCACTCGATTTCGTCTTCCTCTCGGGTTACATTTCGGTCCGTCGCTGCCGGCAAGTCATTTTCCCATCACCTGACGATTTTCGTTTGATTCATCTCCAAATAATGAAAGCAGCAGGTTGTCGCGATGTGTTGGGATCGGCCATGTCTTTTTTGAAAGAAAGGGTGGTTGGCTGATGATTCGGAGCCTTTCACCTTCGATTTGAAGAATTCGAGCGTCAAAAGTCTTGCTCACCTTGGACAATTCATTCCAGGGTGTCAAGGTCATTGACGCATGGTTCCCATTTGCATCTAATTGCATTGTTCGGAATCGATGCAGCACATAACTCGTTCGATTCGGGCTCGGCCAATAGGTTGGCGCATTTCGTTTTTTCTTTCTTCTTTGCTTGGAGGCATGTGGCTGGTCCTCAAAGTTCTGCAAAAGCTAACAGCACCGATGTACGACACAAGAGGCCGGTAGAGCTAGGTACGCGTCTACTACCCTGCCAGCATTTCTGCCAGCACGTCTGCGACATCCGCCACCCCTGCACCCACGTCCCTCCTTGGCGGCATCAACGTACAGACGTTCACATTCTCTCTCATGCATCATTCTCCACCTCGCCGCTGCTTCTGGGCTGACCCTGACTCCGATTGCCACACCATAATCTGTGCCTATCAATCTCTACACACTCTCGATCGTCGAGGCTACCAAGAGACTGCGATGGATTGTGAAGGTTCTGCTTGATTCCCATGTCCTACTCGCAGAGCGAGAGCGTGTTCGACTTGACCAGTTCCTTTCTCATGCAGGTACTACGCTTTCATTGTTTACATTCGGCTGAACATGTAGTCAGGCTTGTGCTTCCTCAACTTCACTCTCGAGTCTCTCTGATGTAAGTCTCGAGCGCCGCCGTAGGCCGTGGAGTTCGCTCTTGACGCATCCTGTACGTAGGTGCTTGAGGACGGTTGTAGAGGAAGGGTCGGTTCCTCCCGGCGGTATGTTGGGATAGGAAACCCGTTTTCTTCTTCCTCGTGTCCGGCTTGATAGCTTTTAATTGGCTTCGTTTTTCTCTCGGGTTGCATCACCTTACCAATACACGGAGGTGTCTGCCAGTAAGTATTCATTTTCGCATGTAACAAAGAAATCGAGGCTGAAACCTCAAGTGTTCGATTCTGGCGTACAACCTAGCTGCATCATCATGGGGACTGCCCAATGCCGTCAGCTATTTCAGCGTTCGGTAGTGACGTCTCAGTTATGTCTGGCCCGTCCGTATCCCTGGCCGCGGCTGCGACCTTGGATTCAGGATCTGGGTTTAGATGTACAGTTTCTAGGCCCAGGAGAATATCTTGCAAACAGTCCAACAAATCCTGGGGAGAGTCGGCATCTGCCGAAAGTGTTGATTCGTAAGTTGTGAATGCCTCTGTTAGTTTTTGACGAGCGATAGGTTCGCTGATCCAAGCATAGTGCTTCTTTCCCCGGCGGTCACCCTGTACCCCAGAATATCCATCCAACAACTGCGAGCGGACGATGACATTCAGCAGCTCTCTGGACCGTGCTGTAGCGAGCAGTGCCTGAACGCTCTCCACAAATCGGGTTTGGTATGAAGACTTGCGCGCCGGCCTGAACGATCCGAATTCCAAACCCTTGTCGATTAGTAAATTCAGCGTCTCGATAGCTCTGTAGGGCATTTCGGTTGTCGACGAACAGTGCTGGAGAAATTCCGCGAGAAGACCAAGTTTTGCGTCCATGATGTCCTCCGACAACCGACTTCGATCGTGCTTAGAACGCTCTGTGCCTGAAGGGAAGATTCCACGGCTGACTAAAGCCCTGAAGTCCTCTTCGATGATGTCGATACGCAGGTGCATAGTCGAATGCACCTCTTTCAAAATCGCCATTTTGATGAGAGCGATAGTAGAGATGTAGTATTCCCGGGAGGACATTGCTTCTAAAGCCTCCACATAACATCCAATGGCCTTAGTTGTGTGTGGGTTTCGCAAGGGCCCGCACAACCCATGGGCTGCCAAAGTCCAAAATGAGCTGATCAAGTCCGCCCTCCGGCTTTTGTCTCCGTACCCATGGAGGGAGATGGTTGGAGGAACGCAATGCCACGCATAATCACCTATACCACTCCTCTCTAGAAATTGTGATACAGCACTGTCCGAACCGCGCCGACTGAGGTAATGGATTATGCCAGTCGGTATGGCGACGGAGGCCATCGGCTTCCAGAAAGAACACAACTGGGCCACGACAGTGTCCTTCCAGAGAAAGCCAGGTTCCAGAGCCGAATAATCAAGACGTTCGATATCGTTGAGACTGTAGACAAGTTCTTCTTGGACGGCAATGTATGGGATCGAACTAGCGATCCTAATTGTTGCTAGGGTTTCGTCCCATTGATATGGGGGAGAATCCAAGTCGGCGGAACTGTTGAGGTACTGGAACAGAATTGTGTGGGGGATGATATCTGGAAGGCGTCGGACGAACGCCAGCTGCTCTGCAGGTCGAGATGGGATCGACAAATGCGGGAAAAATCCGCAATGCCATCCCACGAACGCTAAAAAGGAAGGGGTAGGCATCAGAGGAGGTTTGTGGTCGTCTGTGCATGATGTGCAGCTGGTTTGACAGTGGGCCAAATACAGTTGGTGTTGTTGAAGAGCAACACTGATGGCACAAAATGTACTCCATTTCATCATCGCTTCCGCAGAGATAACATAATGAAACGGCCTCTCCGGTGCTGGCAGTGTATACATCCGCGAGGGACGGCTAGGGTTTACAGCCCCGAAACGATATGCCCAGAAACGGTCAAAGGCCACCGGAAGCTCGGAGTCCTGTGTTTGACTTGACACAGGTCTGGCCACACTTGCGACCGCCCACAGCGCTTTGTAACAGGCAATTCGACGACGCAGGCCGGCTTCTGGAGATAGATTTCCCTCCAGGGTGCTGGTGTACAGTCCATCTATGCGCGAGCATAAGTGAACATCACGACGATTTGCCAGACGTCGGATGTGATCGCAATAGGTTTTCCGCTCTCCCCTGGGTCCCCATAATGCATCGGGGAGAGCATCCACAAATGTTTCCAGTTCAATGTCGTCTGCGAGGGACTTGACAGTCCAAACGAGAGCACGGTAATCTCGATCCCGCCGGGCGGGAGAATCACCAGTGGCGCTTCGGGTCATCACTTCGACCATGGTCTTGTTTTTGAACTGATCCGTTTCCATAGCCGAATCGGTGTGAAGGAGGCGACTGGCCCAGACGATCCTCATGCGCTGAAGCATGCGCCAGTATGCCCCAGAGAGAGGTGTGCGATACGGACAGTCCATGTATAAGAGGGGTAAGAAGGTGAGGATGTAGTACATTGTGTTGACGAGAGTAAGGAAGGCGGCGGCGATGGCGGCCATGATTGTGCTCACCGGGATGAGGAAGAAGACGAGACCGGCAAAGAAGAAAAGGAGGGAGGCATGTAAGAGGAGTGGGATGGTCTCCACCACCGCATGCATATTGAATCTCCTCATTCCGTAGTATAGATAGGAGTATATTCGGGCGCGTATCAGAGGAGCAGAGCGCATGTCGGCCTTATGAATAAAGTCCCTGGCCCATTGCTCTACAAGTGTCGCGACCAAGGCACAAGTAAGACTGAGACCGAGGCTGATAAACCAAAGCGCATTGCAGAAGAGGGATGTTGGGGACGGCGTGAAAGCAGGGGATGGGGAGATTGAAACTGCTGCGGTGCCATTGCATCCAGACGCTAGCTGCTGCGAGATCTGGGTAAGAAGTCTGACGGTTTGATCTCCCGAGTCAGGGCTGAGTGTTTTGTAGCTTTCCATGAGGAATGCGGTCAAGCTCGCGAAGAAAAGACCCGCCTGCGAGCAGCGTTAGTCAGGCAAGTACTGTGGTATCTTTCGCAACTCACAAATATAAGCATCCCTTTCATATCGTTCTTCCAGCTCTCGACCAGAGACTTGTCGTACTTCTCTGCCTCGGATATGTACACTGCCCACAGCTTGGCAGCCGCGGCCTCATCGCTCGGATCGGTAGCTTTTAATGAGAACTTAGACACTGTTTTTGATGAGATGAAGGTGGCGTACCTTCATGTTTTGTCCTGCCTTTCTGCTTGTCGCTCATCGTGATTTGAGACCGAAGAGACGTGATTTGTGGGCGTCGAAATTGGGCAGATGAGTGTTAGGAAGAAGAGGGTCACGCGGCGTGACAACGTGACGCTCGCTTTCTTTGCTTACTGTTTCTCACGACCATTAGGCCTCAGTTCAGATCGTGAAACGCCGCCCCCCATCCATCCATGGCATACACAACCTGTTCGTGTTCGGGGAAACATAAAGCAGCATCCGGGGGTACACCAACTCATTCATTCACGCCAACGAATAAACACAACACGATCACATAGATCGCCAGACGCTGGAATTTCCCGGTGCCTATGAACAAGACGTCAAGTCTTGACTTTCATTCACGGCACGGGTCAAGATCCGCAGGAGGCCAAAAAAAAAAAAGGATAGATTACTGGGTCAAGACCTGACCCGGACTCGAACCGAGCTCTCCTGCGGAACTCCTGAATAACTTCTTTAAAGTGAGCAGGCGCATGAACCATTATGCTGTCAGATCTTTCTGAAGACCGGAATACGACTTTACTCAACGCAGCTGTATAAACACCCAAGCGCAGGACACGGACACCCAAGAGCAAGACACGGACTCGGACACACAAAACACCCACGAATAAAACCCAAGACACATAACGGATACCAACAACAACGACAACAACAACGAAAACATAATCGATTTTTAAACAACTGACCCACCCAACCACCCAACCACCCAACCAAAGCCACACTAAAATAGCAATCACCATCGCCCGCTGTTGAGCGTCTCCAATGTCCACGCTCCCTTCGCTCCCTCTCCCTCTACGTACCCGTGCAAACGAACGCAATGCTAAAACCCCCTCCGCCCACCAAACGCGAACCCCGTCCCTCCTCCCCCCGTCGCACCCGCACCCGGTGTCGCAGCTGGCGTCGCGCCGAACGAAAACCCGCCTCCCCCTCCCCCACCTCCTCCTTGCGATTGTGCCGCGGGCGCACCGAACGCAAATCCACCCTGTGCCGGCGCCGGCGCACCGCCAAACGAAAACCCTCCTTGCTGAGGTTGAGAAGCAGCAGCCGGTTGGGAAGGTTGCGCACCAAACCCAAACTGCTGCGGACTCGCCGTAGGCCTCACCACCGGCGCTGCAGCACTACCAAAGTTCATCGTCCGCGCTTGGGTTGGTGCGCTCGCAAACAAACCGCCGCCCCCGAGTCCGCCCCCGCCGCCGACAGTTTGCGGTTGGTTTGCAGGAGCGCCGAATAGACCCCCGCCCACCGGTTGCGCAGCGCCGAATAAGCCTGGGGCGCCGAACGCGTTTGCGGGGGCAGCGGGGGTGAGCGTGAGCGAAGGTTGTGATTGCGAGAGGGAGGGTGCAAGGGAGGAGGACAGGGAAGGGGCGATGGAAGAAGGGGGCGCGGATGTGACGCCCGCAAGAATTTGCGCGGAGGTGAGTTCCGCGCCGGTGCGGAGGAAGGAGAGGCGGAGTTCCTGGGGGTTGCAAAGATGCGCCGAAAGGGACGAGGTGTCGGGAAGGCAGGGAGGGCAGGAGGTGTGGATGTGTGGAGGGAGGGTGGGTGAAGGTGTGAAGGTGTGGAGAGAAGGTGGATTTAGATTTGAATGAGAACGAGGTATGAGGCGTGAGGTGCGAGTCGTCGCGGGTTGGATTTGGGTTTGAACGTGGATATGGGGATTGGGGAAGGGACGTGCACGAGAGGGAGGGAAGACGGCATGCAGAAGAAGACAGTAAAGCGATGGGAATAAATGAGAGGAAAGTGGAGTGAGATATGGGTGAGTCGCAGCAGGACGTGCGGAGTACGATTTGGAGGAGATCCAAGTGGAAGTACGTGTTTGTTTGTGGAGGAACGGGTGACGGATGCGCAGAAGGGAAAAGTGGAGCGACGGGGGTGGGAGAAAGAAGGCAAAGGAGATACGGATCGAAGATGGAAAACAGGACGGTTCGCCGATGCGTGGAGGGAGGAGATGGGGCGAGGAAGCAGACCAAGACAGGAATGCGTCGCGGAGAGGAGAGGCACATATGGAGGCACGACAATGCGCGATGGAAAGAAAGAGTGAGGAGGACGAATCGGGGGAGTGGCAAACGCGCGAGAAAAGAGCAGCGGAGTGGGGAGAATGAAGAACCCGTCAGCACTACCCCAACCCCAAAGAAGAAGCACGCACCTCCACACTATGCCCTGCAAACTCTGGCCGACAAACGATACTCTGATACTGGTCGCCGTCCTGCGGCGTCGCGCCCTGTGCGCTATTACTGAAAGCCGACGCCAAACCGAGAGCGGCGGCGGCAGAAGAGGAGGAGGAGAGTGTGAGCGAGAAGGGTGCGGCGCCTGGGGGTGCGGTGCGCATGCCGCGCATGTAGGCGTAGTAGCGGAGTTCCTGTGAAGTGGCGAGTGAGCACAACAGGTAGTAACTTAATGAAATAGCAAGCGACGGAAGAGAAGTAGGGAAGCAGAGCAAAGAGAAGGAGAGAAACACACCTCATGACTCCAATGGACATACTCCCCCGCCGCCGCAATGCTCACAAACACCTCGCGCTCCGTGGTCCCTGCCCCCGGGACCACCACAGGCTGCGCGAACGTCTGCGGCAGCGGCAGGCGCGCGGGGTCCGTGATCGCCGCTGCAGTACTCGTACTCGCTGCCGCCGAGGGAACGCTGACGCCGCCGAAGAGCGAAGTGGGTGCGGTTGCGGTGGGTGTCGCGGATGTGCTGCCGACACCGGGAAAAGGCGCGGGGACGAAGAGCGGGGGCAGCTGTTGCGCTGCACGCATGGCGGGGTCGAGGGGGTACGGCGGGGACGGCTGGGGTGGGCGTCCTGTTGCGCGGAAGGCGGTCAGGTAGTCGGCGATGCGTACTTCCTGTAGCGACGATTATTCAGTCATTTTGAGACGAGAAAAGACACGGAAAGGGGGACCTCGAATGACTGAGACTGGGGCCCGGGAACGCAGGATATTTGAAGGGACATGCATGTCTCTGTTGACGGCGCTGGCGCAGACGAGAATAACGACATGGAAGAGCGGGAGAACAAGGGTGTGTCACGCACACGTGCACTGTGACTGGAGTGACTCGACCGGTCCGGCACCGCCGTGTATAAACGGCGTTCTACCACCTCAAGTGACTGCGGTGTGGTTGGAGTCACCTTTCACGCTGTAGGCAGGGGCTAAAGTTCGCCCGGAAATCTGGCCTTCGAGAGAAGCAATCGAGACAAATTCGAGAAATCAGGTTGAAGCTTGACCGAGCAGCTGAGAAGGCAGAAATGGCCGGTTGATTCTCAGCAAGTTCCCCGCGCAGAGCGTACTCCTGCCAATATTTATGGAGCGCTAACTATGCTAACTAAGTTCGATACGACGACCACCGAAATCTCGGTCGAAAGTGACACACCGTCGTTCACCACGATGCATCTCACTCCCCCAAGATGAGACGTTGCATCGGCCTGAGAGCTCCCCCACCCGCTTCATGATAGTCGGAAATCGGAGCGAGGGAGGTTCCTGTTTGATTCGGGGTCAGGCCATGTTCTCTGCAATCACTTTTTTTTCGCTCATTCTTACAAGGCTTTCACGGGGTGAGTCGCATCCTAATCTCTGCTCCGTTTAAGTACTCTATTCTCACAGCGAGCATCGCTGTGGCGCTTCAGCTCCTTAGAGAATGCAACAGCGAGCGTCTAGAATAATTAGTATTGTACAAAAAGGCAAATATCGACGACTTATGGCCCAGTCCCGGGTCGAACGGGAGGTTCTGTGCTTGGTACGTCGCCAATTGGAAATGAACGACAGATGCGCGCTGCGCGCAACCGAGCCGTGCACAGTGACACCGCCTCTTGGTCTTGTTGAGTACTTTTGAGTGGGGGTCGAGTTAACTCGACGTCTCGGCGCTTCTGCTTCGTTGGAGTTGACGGCAACGAGAAGGTCAGATCCTGGCACAGAAACAGAAGGCCAATTCAATCACACATCTAAAAAAGAAGGACTGTGGTGGGCCGGCTGTCTGCCTCAGTGGCTCAGTCCCGAGTCGAACGGGAGGTATTCTGCTTGACACGTTGCCAATTTCTTTCCAACAATGAAGGACAGATGCGCGCCATGCGCAACCGAGCCTTGTACAGTATCCCGATTTCTCGGACTTGTTGGATTCTTTTGGGAGCCGACCGGCCGAGCCACCAATGCAGAAACAATTTGTCACTATATGAAATGAAGACAGAGAGAAAAGAAAGGTAAGTCAGAACGAAAAAAACTTACACCTCTCATTATTATGGCTCAGTCCCGGGTCGAACGAGAGCTCCTTACGCGTAACCAATTCAGCGCCAGCCGACTGGGTACTGCGCACCGCAGAGCCTTGCACATTGGTTTCGTCCAGCCTGTATGATGGAGCTGTTCAAACGGAGAACGGTTTCTATTTTCATAGCGCCATTGGTATCGAGCGGCTGAGCCTCGCCCTAACGCGTCAGCAGTCATCTAGCTGAGAACGAGTATTCTACAAAAGAAAAAGAAAACGAGAAGCGCTACCATTCATGCTCAGTCCCGAGTCGAACGGAAGGTATCTGCGTATCATACATTACACGGGTTTACCATGAATCACAGAAGCGCGCCGGGCGCAACCTGGCCTTGCTTGAGTGCCTTGGTTTCTTAGACTTGACGATCGAATCGCCCAAACGTTTGGTTGAAGTTGACGATAACAAGGCATCGCTGAGCTCGAGATCCGGATGCCAATTCTGGCGTAGGAACAAGAAGGGCAATCCAACCACACATCTATGGATTTCTATGAAATCTCTCCACACAGAATGAAGCGGCACGAGAACGAAAAACAAGGCGGTTTTACCTGTTCAATGCTCAGCGCCGGCTCGAACGAGAGTTTGCTAGGTTTAATACATTGATTCAGTCACGGTCGCATTTAACTGCGTGCTGCGTACCACAGAGCCGTGCGGATTGGTATTGTTGCGTGTGATGGTTCTGTTCTCGAAATCTGACAAGAGTTCAATCCGTCAGAATAACGACAAGAAAAAAAAGCCTCTTACAACTTCATCGAATAGCCGGCCCTGAGTCGAACGGAGCACCTACCTAGTATAGGGTAGGTAAGAGAGGCGCTCCACGCACCACCTGCCTTCGTACGGTACCTTGCTGCTGTTAGCTTTCAAGAATGAAGGAGAACTTCCCGGGAAATAAGAAGCTAGGCATCTCGGCCATCAGCAAGCGTGTAGACGAAAAAGAAATTCCGAGTAGAACCAAGGGGAGCTGGGGCGAGATCGCGAGCGTCGTAGATTCGGTTCAGGTTTTGAACACTTGAGAGCATTGGCAGAGGCCGAAAACGAACTAGCCTAGCCAGCCGATATTCTGCAATTTTGGCTATCTCGTTTGTGGTGTCTGCCGCCGATCAGCCATTTGACAACACCTGTTATGCCCACGAAGCCCCGCTAGTTAGCGGTGGCAGAGTAGTGAAGTTCCACCGCTAACAAGCGGGGATTGATCTCGGCTGTCGAGGGAGGCTTGATTATCGTTAGCTCTCCCTCGCCAACAGGTGATATCTATGTATGGCGTTGCAAGTCATGGCCCAGCCCCGAGTCGAACGGGAGGTATTCTGCTTGAACCGGTGCTACGCTCGCAAATGAACGACAGATGCGCGCCATGCGCAACCGATCCCTGCACAGTGGTTCGGTTTCACGGACTTATTGGGTGCTTGCGAGTATGGATAACTCAATGTCTCAGTGATTCTGCTCGGTTGGAGTTGACGACAGCGAGAACGGTTGTAATAGAAGGCTGACAGTCAGATCTTGGCATAGAAGCAGAATGATAATCCAACCCAACCATGACACGCATCTGTGAATGTCTATTGGAAATCCCTCCTCACAAAATGAAACGACGTGAGAACGAAAAACGACATCAATCTTGTCTATGACTCAGTCCCGAATCGAACGAGAGGTCGCTAGCTCTGATCCATTATCCCAGTCGCAATTGATTGCGTACCGCGTACCACAGAGCCTTATTGGGTTAGTTTGGACTGTTTGGTGGATCTGTTCCAACGGAGGTTGAATGATTTCTACTCTCCCAGCATTATCGCTGCCAAACGTCGCCCTAACGCCTCACTTGAGAATGCAACAGCAGGCGTACCAATGAGTATTCCACAAAAGAAAAAAGAAAAAAGATTCTCCAGCGTTGTCATGGCTCAGTCCCGAGTCGAACGGAAGTTGTCTGCGTACGTACATATCACCCATACGAACGAGTGACAGAGACGCGCCGTGCGCAACCGAGCCTTGTACAATGACTCGATTTCTTGGACTCGTCGGATGCACTCGAGCGAGGCAATGGGGACTTCCTGCAAACTGCGTGTGATTTTGCCGCACTGGGGTTTATCTCGGGAAATCATCTCGGAGTCCTGCTTCGGCAAAACCATAAGCGAGTGAATAAGGTGACGGAGTCTAAAAAAAAGAACTATGCGTCGTACGTTTTCAATGGCTCAATCCCCGATCGAACGAGAGGCCGCTCGGTCGATTCCATTATCCCCGTCGTACCGCGCACCACAGAGCCTTGCGCATTGGTTTCGTTTGTTCAATATGTCGCATCTGCGAGTGTTCGTGAAGCTAAATGTGTATTCGTCGCACCAATAATACGAAAAATATTCGAGGGGGAATCAGAGGGCAAGAATAAAAACCAGTGTTTCCCCTCTCCATGTAACTGATCCCGAGCCGAACGGGAAGCCTACCGGGAAATTTCGGTAGGAGAGGCGCCATGTCACCGGCCTTTCTTTGTACGGTATCCCGCTGTTAGCTTGCTGGAACGAGCTTGCTGGAACGAGGCAGAATGCCGACATGGAGACTGCATTAGGCTGGAGTCCGAACAAATCACCGGTGTCACAGAGGCTGGGGATCTCGGCTATAGCCAAGCGAGACGAAAAAGAAATCCTGAGTTGACCTGGAGCGAGATCTCGAGCGTCGTAGATTTGGTTCAGGTTGTGATTTTCTGAACACCTCGGAAACTGACGGACCCCCAGGATTCCATTGCGGGTGAGACAGTCAGACGCAGCGCCAGGGTCAAGATAATGAGACGTGAGGTGCCGTGCAAGCTTCAGTGCTGACGGTTGGCTGACGGAAGAACCAAGGTTGAAGTTGGAGGAAGAACGTGATCGTGCGAAGAAAGAGATAGAGGGCAATGTCACAATCAGTGGCAATCACGCGTGACCGGCTTTTTCCTGACGCTCATCGTCAAGCTCGTCGTCTGATTGTGGGGTCGTGCTGGGCGCAAACCACGGCTTGAGTTTTGGAAAGACTCGGTAGCTGAGTACTGAGTACGCGGAATCTCCTTGCTACCAACTGGCTACGCTTAGAATTGTGTGATCTTGGGCAAATAGTGATGTTCAGGGCCCGGCCCGGCCTGAAAGCCGCGGCTTGGGCCCGGCTTCAGCGGGCTTGGGCTTCAGAAATCTCAAGCCCAAGCCCGAGCCCGCGACCAAGGCTTGAAGCCCCAGGCCCGGGCTTCCTCGGGCTTCAAATATTTTGGTTTGGAAACATATCGTGGGGCACCTGTAGGTGTTGAAAATGCTCTGAGTATGCACTGCAGTCATACTGGCCAGGTTCGCTTTCAGAAACAAGCCAGAAAGCAGCTTTCGAACCGAATCAAACCGCCGGGCTTCGAAGCCCAAGCCCGGGGCCTGGCAATTCTCAAGCCCAAGCCCCAGGCCCGCTCAAGCCCTGCGTCGGGCCCGGCCCGGCTTGGTGAAGCCCGGGCCCGGCTTGGTCGGGCTCAGGGCTTGAAGCCGGGCCCTGAACATCACTATGGGCAAATCTTGGGCTCCGAGGGTGTCGGCTCATTCCGGGGGTCTGTCCCTTGCTGGCTGCGTGCATCGACCTCCGGAGGCGTCTGGATATCAGTACACTCTCTTCCGAGCGGATACTGAAACAGCGACTCGGCGAGACAACTCTTCTCTGGGAGCTTTCCGAATTGGGAATTACCGCTGCTTCTTTTGACGCCCACAGACTATCACCACTCTTTGCTGTCCCAAACCACAATGAGCGACCCAGAAAAAGGCAAGGTGGAACACAAAGGTACGTCAATTTCCTTCCATCACGGACAGGGTCTGAGAGCGCATTAGCCACCGATCCCAGCGATGAAGCTGCCTCCAAGCTCTGGGCCGTGTACATATCCGAGGCGGAGAAGTACGACAAGTCGCTCGTCGAAAGCTGGAAGAGCGATATGGAAGGGATGCTTATATTTGTGAGTATCGAAAGATATAATAACATCTGCCTGGACTGAATCTCGCAGGCCGGTCTCTTCTCTGCGAGCTTGACTGCTTTCCTCATCGAGAGCTACAAAACACTTAGCCCCGACTCGGGCGACCAGACAGTGAAAATTCTGGCGCAGATATCCCAGCAGCTTGCGTCCGGCTTCAATGGAACCGCATTTCCGATCTCTGCAGCCCCCACTTTCACGCCATCTTCGACATCCCTCGTCTGCAATGCCCTTTGGTTCATCAGTCTTGGCCTCAGTCTCACCTGTGCCCTCATTGCGACGCTTTTGGAGCAATGGGCTCGGGACTTCATTCACAGGGCCGACATGCGCTCCGCTCCATTGATACGCGCCCGAATCTACTCGTATCTGTACTATGGGATGAAGAGGTTCAATATGCACGTCGTGGTGGATGTAATCCCACTCCTTCTTCACGCTTCCCTCCTCCTCTTCTTTGCTGGGCTCGTGGCCTTCCTCATCCCTGTCAACATAATCATGGCCGCCATCACTGCAATTCTTCTGTTCCTGGTCGCAATGGCATATTCAATCCTCACCTTTTTACCTCTGCTATACACGGACTGTCCGTATCGCACACCTCTTTCTGGCGCATTCTGGCGTTTCTTTCAGCATCTGCGGGTGATCTGGACCCATCACCTTTCCCCAGCGAATGAGGCTATGAGCGAAACGGATCCACCGCACGACGAAACCATGATGGAAGTGATAGTTCGGACAGCCATGGAGGATTCTCCTGCCCGCAGGAAGCGAGATTATCATGCTCTCGTGTGGACTGTGAAATCACTCGCAGATGAAACTGAGCTGGAACCTTTCGTGGATGCTCTCCCGGAAGTACTTTGGCGACCATACCGGCCACGAGATGTATATTCCGGCCACGTTCGACGTCTGGTGGATCATCGTGATGTCCAATTGTGTGCGCGCATCGATGGCCTCTATACCAGTTGTACCAACGGAATTCTCTTGCCTGAAGCCAACACACGACGTCGAATGTCCTGCTACAAGGCGCTTTGGGCGGTCGCAAGCCTGGCAAGACCTGTGTCAACCCAGAATCCTGACTCCGAACTTCCAGTGGACTTCCACAAATGCCCGATATATCCCCGTCGTGCCCTGTGGGAACGAGACGGGCAGCAGGACCTTCGTCATTATGCGATATCTGCCCAAGCATTGATGAAATGGAGTACCTTTCGCGCCATAGAAGCTGGTCTTGAAGACCATGGAAAATACTTGACTCACTGTCTAAGTGGATCCCCGCACAACCTCGAACCTCCTCCGATCCCCATCATTTCCTTCTTACGGTTCGTCACAAGCGGATGTGGGGTTTACTCTGAGGGCGACGGTATATTGTACGATCCGGAGTTTCGTCCTAGCGCAGACTGCCGATCGACTCGGACTTCATCCCAGAATATGAAACTGCTCGAGCTCGTCGAGAGGATTCGGAATATCACTCCTCACTCTATTCTAATGGAGTATATTATCAATTCCGCCGACTTGGACGCTGCTCCATATCGAGCGGGCGAAACCCTTGCCACCCTTTCGCAAGCGGTCGATAGGTCAATTCCTTTCACTGCATTTGAAAACCTACTTTTCGGGACACTGGAATATGTTTTAAATCGGGATTGTTCTACCCTTGGACCTGAACTATCCTGGTTCGACACCCTCATGACGGAGCTTTGTTCTTTATGGAAACCAGCCGACCCAGGTGTCATCCCGTCTGCCATAATCCATTATCTCAATCACCGAGGTTCGGACAGTGCTGTGTCGGAATTTTTGTTGCAGAATGGCATATGTGATTATGTGTGGCGTTGCGTTCGACCAACGCTCTACTTCACGGAGGCAAACCTGCTTTCACCCCATGGAAAACAAAACGATATGCAGGACTTGATAAGCGCATTGTGGACGTTCGCATTCTGGGACTGCTCCCGCAAGCCCCTCCGCCATTACACTATAACATCTCATATGGACACTTTGGACGCCATGTCCTGCCTGGAATCCTTCGTCACCATCATTGCTCTCCTCAAACTAGGAATTTTGCTCGACTGCAGTATGAGCTGGCAAGGGGGTGCCAAAATTCCTGGAGAGTGCTTGGATGCTCTACTAAGCCATGGAATATTCCCTCCGGACGCGGAACGCTCTGGCGACCGAAGCTACTCACGGGGGGACGTTGTGGAGGCAGTACTTCATCTTCTAACGGGATTCTTGGAGAACTGTACGGCCGCTGAACTGCCTTACAAAGCCGTGGAGACACTGGGCAAGATATTGACAGCAATCTATCGAGTTGGCCCATCCACACCAATACAGAACGTTCATCAGATCCGTTTTGCTACGAGCGTCCATGGGATTGTTGTGGGGACAGGAGGTAGAGCGCTTACCAGCGCAATTGTCCGTTCACACTTGCTGGATTGGTACGGAGGCCTGGGAGACAAAGACCTTGACCATGCTTGGATCACAGCGCCCACCGCTCGTCAAACCCTAACAGACGCATTCACAACCTACAAATCTAACCTATCAGCGGATTCCGACTCTCCTCAGGATTTATTGGACCGTTTACGAGCTATTCTCCACGGCCTCGAAACTTTGCATCCAGACCCTGATCCCGACTCGGAACTTGCAGCCGTGACAGTGGAAGCGGATGGACCCGAAGCAATGCAGCCCCGGAGGGAATATCCCCACACGATGGAATAGCTGTTGGTGTTGTGCAGTCCCCAGGGGCATGATAATGCGGTCAGGTTGTATCTAGTGATATATACTTCGAATTGGACAGTTCCTCGATCGAGGGGGCAAATACTGTAGCGGTTAGAGAAATTGATCGCGAACGGCTTCAGACTGCAACAGATCACTGGCATTGAAAGGATTCGAATTGGTAGGGTATGTAGCCAATAGTTGAGTGGGTCACCAGCACAGTCTAGTGTCGCGGGACGCCAGTGGTTCAGCGAGTGCGGCACAGGTTTAGAAATCAGAAATGTACAGGCACGCCCAACGTTAACATTCCCAGAAATCAAAAAGAAACCTTGAACTTGAAAATAGAAGTTGAATGCAAGCGAAGACGGAAGTACACCGGGGGAAAAAGTCCCAGATTCTCGGTATGCCGCTGGGAGGAATCGAACCTCCGCCTTCCTCTGGAACCGCATATCAAGCGTGCATGAGTCAAGGGCGACCGCCACGGCCACAACGGCTTGAAGTATCTTCTGACCTGGCGAGTAAACATGAGAGGAAAATCGAGGTGCACGAGATAAACGACGGGATAGTTGATGCTTGTTGGTATAAGTCCGTTGCAACATAGGCGTTCCGAGGGGAAAACTGCCTGGACCCCGGTTTATTCGAGGGGGAGAGATGTAGCCAAGGACTCAAGCTCGCTCCGTTGCGAGCATGTACCCAGGAAGTAAGTAGCAGTAGCTAAAACCATCGTTGAGCTGAGATGGAATTCGTCAGGGCAGAAAGATTCCAACAATGGAGACAACCCCAACCTAGCGCCGTAGACACCTGAAGGGCAGGCGATCGAGCAGAGCACTATTCGGCAGGTGTCGAGTACGTATCCATCCATACGTGACAGTCCGAACATGATAATGCCAGCGAATGATTTCTCAACGGTAGTGACGCGCAGTGTTTAATCTCGGGTTGGGATGACCGTGCATCGGGCTGGATGAAGAAAGAACGGCGGAACCCGTCATCAAGAAAGATTGCGGAACCCTAACAGCAACAACGTGGTGTATCCTCGATATTACGAGAGCAGCGAGAACTCGACCTAAATGACTTGAATCTAGCGGCAGAATGTGACCATCGTGATATTGTAGTGGGAAAGATAAGCAGTTACCGATTCACTCTTCGCCCACAAGAAGGCGACAAACTTCAACAACGCGGGGGATCCACCTCAGGAGTAACCGCCAACATGCCGTAAACGGCCTCTTAGGCCCCCCGCGCTGTATGAGTAAAGGGGGCCTAAGAGGCCCCATCCGCCGCGCGGATGCTTCTTCATAAGTTCATTAGTCAAGTTGCTCGGTTCTAGAAATATGTGCCGAGGCGCCGCGTTTATAGATTGATCGCAACTCTGATATCTACCCACGGTTCAACGTGGCGGGCGGAGCTGGCGGGTTTGCTCCCTCTTGCTGCTCGCCCCAATCCTGTATCCCCAGCCACAACGTGAGGAAGTTTATGTGCATGTGTCACATGGCCAGACGCAAATTGAGCCGTTGCGGCTGGATTCATCTCTGTTGTGTTGTTGGTGGCGGCAGGGTGCCTGCCACCCTTGCATTGCTTGGGCCCAAGATGCTTTAAACTCACTGTGGGCAGTGAACATGTGTTTCGTTCCACCTGCATCGACGAATGGCTTCAAGTCAATGACATTTTGACATGCACAATAGGACGGCGGAGGTATCCGCCACGACTACCTAAAATCGGGGTGCAGCCTTGGCCCTTTCTTCTCAGGGCTAGATATCTGCAGGTACTCTTTCACATATCAATGAGACCATGCAGATCCTGAACCTTGGTCCACAAATTACTGGCATGACAAATTTGCTGCATCCGCCACATCCGCCACATCCGCCCCATGTGTCCAACATGTGTCCCGTTTTGATTCTGTCAATCAACAGCTCCGGCAATAACTGGTCTCTATTTAAACTTCGGTGTAGTAGCCCTGCTTATTTTGTTTACAGTACTCCGACTGACATCGGGCTCAAACAGGTCATCGTGCGCAGGCCGGGTGCATCCGTGCCGCGCCGCATAGTTTGAAAGCAGTATCGGGGGTCAACCCAATTGATTGCTCACCCTTGACTTGAAATGAATTCTTGCAATAATATGACATGGCGGATGCATCCGACGCACTTTGCGTAGCAAATAATTTGTGCTCACATTCGGTTCGGATAATTGGGACGCTTTCCCCTGAGTAAGATTGCATGCAAAATTGGGATTGAGAGAATTCAAACGGTGAACAAAAGCTAGTCTTGCTTGGGCGGAGGCATCCGCCACTTCGGCCATTTCAACATCTTTGGACACAATTGAGATTTGAAACCTGATAGAGTGTCCACACATGCTGCTGCACATATGTCTGACTGCTGTAGTCTCCCGGTTCAACGCTCAGTACTGCCGGTGAAGCAAGTACGGCTCTTCGAGCACCCATCTTGAAGAACCAATGGACCTCATTCCGAAAATGGGTCTATAAATCTTGTCCGTGAGCCACAAAAAATGTGGAGTACGCTCCGGAGGCAACACCGGAGGTGTGGACGCAGTTTACGGTCAGTACTAAGATCACCTCACGGTGTATGCAATTTTTCACAGCTGAAATTGTGTTGTCTATTAATTCACCATATAGCGTAGTCGATGTACTAGAACACCTTACTAGGTATGCTGGGACTATTCCAAGGCTCCCGCAAAGCATCCGGGAACATTTGTAACAACGAAAACGTACAGTGCTGATTTTGCATGGAAGTGGTCGTGTTGAACGTTAAAGTTCAACTGGAATCCTGTTGACCCTTTGGCTATTTCGTGTGCCGGGTTTCATTTGGCCCATAAAAATCTGTGATAAATTTGAACGGCTGCGGGGCATGTACAAAATGAGTTTCCGCGAACGAGACCTGTAGAAATCACCGCAAACAAGTCCAGAGCAAAAATAATGGAGTGGGACCAGGTTTATTCGCCTTCTGATTGGTTGATATCTTGACGTTAAGCGCCGTAATTTATTACGTTTGTGACACGGCGGACCTTGGCGGTGACATCCGCCTGGCTCGTCCGCCGCATTCCTGTACATCCGCCACCATCCGCCATGTGTCTCCAGGAGCTGAAAGTTTGCCTGTTGAACTTTGGACGAAAAAGACTCGTTGAGAAGTTGTGCATCAGGAAAACCTGAAGTTACCATAAAGACCCCGAAAGACACTGATAGACATCATAGACCCGAAAGTAAACAGTGTCTATGAAAGAAAGGTGGGAGGGGCGTTTTGAAATCCAAAGACCCCCATAGTACTGGTTATGTCTATCATAGACGTAAAGACCGCATAGACCGTATAGTCGTCAAAAAGCTCATAGGCTCTATTAATCCTCAAGAGGACGTAAAGAGAAGTTGTTAAAAAAAATCATATTCGGCGATGCTACGACAAAGTACATAGATACCTAAAGCGAAGTCGAAAATCACCTGGTGATACTCGTAAGCATAACGAACGCAAACCGCTGATAGGGAGTATCGTGCAGTCGCTTGAGGGTATCCGGGAGTTGATTTGACTTGCACAAAAGCAGGGAACTGATTCAGCTTGAGAACGGCTTGAGTCGACTTGAGACCGAGTGGCCCGGAGACTTTGAGTTGGTTTGACTTGCGCAAAAGCAGAGAATTGAGAGCTTGAGGACGGTTCGAGAGACCGCAAAAAAAAATGTAGGGCTTGAAGGGCGGCAGCCAGTGCCAGTCGCGGTTTCCAATGAAGGCTTGAGCCTTGAGCTTGGGGAGCAAGGGAGGAGGGATGGCACAGAGATGGATGACAGAAGTCAGAAGTTCGCAGAACAGGCAGACGGAGGGAAGGAGGGAAGGAGAATTGCGGGGGGGGAGATGGGGGGAAAGGAAGAGAGACGGACGACAGACGACGTGGCAACATCATTGTTTGGTGTTGCTGTGGACGGGCGGTGCTCGTAGCCGATCGGCAATCTTTGTTGGCGCTGATCCATTTAACCGCTCGGCCCTCGAACTCACCGACGGGAGACGCAGCGACATCGGAACGGATTGTCACCTCAAGTTGAAGAAAACATATCTCATATTATCTGCCATGCATCCGTAAACACATCACATGGCAACTGGGACCTCCGTGAGCGGGGGAAGTTCCAACTTCATCCTTCACTCTAGATCTCGAGTCACTCTCGAGTTAAGTCAGTCCGCGATCCAGCTCTTGTTCAAAATTTTAAGTTTGCAACAACTTTTCTGGAGATGACTAGTATGTGGCACTACCTTCCTAATTTTTTTGTTGCGCTCAAAGAGAATCAGTCACCCAGAGAGACCGGAAAAGACCTTCATAGGTGGAGCCATAGATACATAGACCACCAGAGACATTCAGAGACACCCATAGTAAGCCTCCAACTTTCATAGACCCACAAAGACCCCGGAAGACCCACAAAGTAACCCTGGAACTATATAGTATTTCAGATTTTCCTGATGTGAGTTGATGATTACATGTATCGCCATGGAGTCATCGACTCCAAGTCGGATAGAACGGCGGATACCTTCGACTCTGGCGGAGTCTGACTCTGGCCATCGGGTGGTCGGTGGCTGTCGACGCCGCACAACACTCGTGCCGGCTTGAACGAAGGAGACTCATCAAGGCAGTCCCGATTGTCAACGTCCGCCTAGGTCCAACGTCCGCCTAGGTCCTACTGATTGCGTGAACTTGCTCTTGGCTCGCGTCTGTCTTATTCTTAGGCTCTTCAAGCTTGTCTTCCCTGTCTCTTGCCTCTCTGACTCCAACCTGTGAATGGCTGGCCCTCCACCTCTCCCCAGCCATGTGTCTTTCTACTTTGGCCTCGCTCTGCGGCGGATGCGTCCGCCGGCTCCGAAAAAAGAACCCCCATTATCATGCACCTCGCGGTCGATCGCAACCCGGAATCCTGCTAATCCCGCCTCTCCGTAGTTCCTTGTACTGGAGCATCGGAGTGGTAATCAACCATAGGTGGGCTGGTGTGTTTTACAGCAGACCTTCGCACACGGCTCTGCGGTGCATTCGTTCCTCTCTTGCGGGCCACTGTTCTCTGGGAACATTGTCTACCTCGTAGTATCTCTCGGCGCCGACCCCGCGCCTGTTCCTCTGCCTTTGTGCTCTCTGTCGTTTGCTGTCTCCGCCAGGTTTGAATGTGGCTGCTCCCCTTGGTCATCCTTCCCATCTAGATATCTGCTCAAGGCCGGGACACCACAACACTGATAGATCGGGATTCGGGGCCTTTTCCCCCCCGGCATAATCAGCTAGCGGATGCATCCGCCACTTCGGCTACCGGCTCTGCAATAATGTATGCCGTCCTCATGGTATTCTCTGTGGTACCCTCTCACTGCTTCCGTGTGTATACATAGCATCCTGGCCTCCGTATTCTTATCTCTCGAGCAGTTCAGTTTTATTCTGGGTTTTCAAATGTTTATTGCACGTACATGTCTGTCGTAGATATAGACAGAGGTTTAATAGGACTCCAATTTCTACTGAACAAGCTGATAATCGAAACGGAGGCGATGGCGCTGGCGCGCGACGCGCCGGCAGCTGGCACCAGACATATTCCCGAATTGGGAAAACACACCTAATAGTGGCGCAATCCGCCGGGCGGATGGGGCCTCTTAGGCCCCCTTTACTCATACAGCGCAGGGGGCCTAAGAGGCCGTTTACGGCATGTTGGCGGTTACTCCTGAGGTGGGGGGATCCGTCTACCTACATGACACAACAGCCCATTTTCGCCATCCGCCGCCAGACGTCTGGACTGCAGAGCCGTGCGGCGGGAGATCTTGCCAACACGTCCGTCGCGGAGGTCAAATATGCTGCCATCAATACAGTGAGAGGGGCGACGCTGTCCCGCGCAAAAGTCCAGCATTCGGTGCGGGAACATACAGCCAAGTCTATATCTATTAACATCGTGCAGTGTAGTCGCCGCGAGGAATGATACGTCACCCAGGACATCCCAGAAGCAGCCGCCTTGCAAAGAGTGGATTGAAAAATGTTTGAGAATGGAGTTGTGCCGGGTAACTCGACTTGAATGGAATGCACGAAAAAACAGCCTGAAGCGCGACATCCCTCCAAGCGTGGGGACATTCAGTGGCGCGCCGAGATATCAGAGCACCAGTGTCCGTCCTAAGCCCTAAGGCCTTAATTTGTTAAGGCCTTAAGTGGGCCTTAATTAAGGCCTTACGATTTTTTTGGATCCCTGCTAAGGCCTTATGAAGGCCTTAACGCCTCACATGGCCTGGGTTTTTCTGTGTGTCCCTTGTTAGTCCCTCCCCGTCTGGCGTCTCTCCGATCCTGTTCCTTCAAGATTACTTACATCGTAGGGGAAAGAGAAATTCACGGAATACTATCTTGGGTGGTGGTGGAAAATCTTATGTTTTGAACGCCGCGGAGAGCGTGGGAAATTTGTATTTAAGGCCTTAAAGTGCCCTTAAGTTTAAGGCCTTAACGCCTCTTAAGGCCTTATGGGCTGGGAAAACCTGAATTAAGGCCTTATGGACGGACACTGCAGAGCACAGCAGAACTCCGTCAAGGACAGCCAGAGCGAGAGTACGAGCAATTCGATACCCAGAATACCGTCAGAACACCTCAGAATCAAGCTAGCGGGTGTCGTCGAAAGGCGGACGTCGAGTGAAAGACGGCAAGCCAGAAATTGATAGGATCTGCGATCGTTGCATCCGTCACGGCGAGTTTCGTGGCAGCTCGAAGATATCGATCTTGAGTCAATCATTCCGCACCGCTCTGCTTATACGCGCTGTCCCTCCACACGGAAAAGCCCCGAGCCAGGGGCGCTGAACGCGTTCGCAGGCGCCGTAAGTGTGATAGTAAGCGAGGGTTGCGATTGCGAGAATGACGGCGTAAGGGAAGGGGCGAGGGAAGAGGGGGCAGAAGTGATGTTGGCGAGAATTTGCGCGGAGGTGAGTTCCGCGCCGGTGCGGAGGAAGGAGAGGCGGAGTTCCTGGGTGTGCAAGTGTCGTAGATGGTGGGTAAATGGACACGGAACATGAAATGAATCGCGGAGTGGAACGGAGTAAGTTGTAGGCGAATTCGGGCGGAGCGGGGAAGGAAGGGAGGCAAGGTGGATGATGGAAAACGGATGTGCGGAGGCGGCGAAGTGAGAGGAATAAAAAAGAGGTAGAGAGACAGTGATACGTGTGCGAATAAACAGTGGGGCGAGATGGGGGGGATAGCGCAGAAGGTGCGAAAATGAGGATGAATGGATGCCCATGGAGAGCATGGATCATAGAGTGGAGGGGACGCGGATGGCTGACCGGCAGGAGGGGAAATGGAAAGTTCGAAATGACAACGCGGCGGGTGCGCGATCCCACGCGATGAGTGGCAAAGGCGCGAGAGCAAAGTAGCGAGCGAAATTCGTAGAGGGAGGAAGGAAGAAACAGAGAAGCCCGTCAGCACCACCCTTTATCTCCTGAAAAGAAACCCACGCACCTCGACACTATGACCCGCAAACTCCGGCCGACACAATACTCTGATACTGGTCGCCGTCCTGCGGCGTCCCCTGTGCGCTATTACTGAAAGCCGACGCCAAGCCAGGGGCGGCGGCGGAGGAGGAGGAGGAGAGGGTGAGGGAGAAGGGGGCGGTGCCTGGGGGTGCGGTGCGCATGCCGCTCATGTAGGCGTAGTAGCGGAGTTCCTGTCAAGGAGAGGTTAGCACGACACATAGCAAGGGAAGTGACAGAAGACGGAAGAGACGGAAGGACGAGAGGGAAGAAGGGAGGAGAAAGGAGAAACGCACCTCATGACTCCAATGCACAAATTCCCCCGCCGCCGCGATGCTCACAAACACCTCGCGTTCTGTGGTCCCCGCCCCCGGCACGACCACAGGCTGCGCGAACGTCTGCGGCAGCGGCAGGCGCGCGGGGTCCGCGATCGCCGCCGCGTTACTCGTACTCGCCGCTGCTGAGGGCACGCTGACGCCGCCGAAGAGGGAGCTGGGTGCAGGGGCGGCGGGTGTCGCAGACGTGCTGGCGACGCCGGGAAAGGGCGCGGGGACGAAGAGCGGGGGGAGCTGTTGCGCTGCGCGCATGGCGGGGTCGAGGGGGTACGGCGGGGACGGCTGGGGCGGACGGCCTGTTGCGCGGAAGGCGGTGAGGTAGTCGGCGATGCGCACTTCCTGGAACAAGGTCAAAATTCAGCCATATTGAGACGAAAAAAGACGGGGTAAGGGGACCTCGAAAGACTGAGACTGGGGCCCGGGGACGCAGGATATTTGGAGGGACATGCATGTCTCGGTCGACGGCGCTGGCGCAGACGAGAATAACGACATGGGCGAGGAGGAGAAGGACCGGTGATTATCCCGATGGAGGTCGGATCCCAAATTTCGGCCTCCAAGAAATTTTGTCGGGACTTTTGGCCAGGGCGCTCCCCAAAATCTTGTCGGGATTTTGGCGCTGACCTCGGCCAAATTTTCGTTTTGTCGGGACTTCGGTACAGACCTCAAATTTTGCTCAAAAAAGCGTTAAAATTGCCAAAAAAATTGCTAAAAATATTTAATGGTGTCAATCCTCGTCTCCGTCGTCCTCACGTAGCTCCAGGATGTGAATGTTTCTCCTTCCCCTTCCTTCGCACCGTATTCAGGCTTGCAACGGCTTTCGAGAGCGGCTCTTTTTCATCCTCAAGATCCCCGAATAAGCTGTAAGCACGAAACCCAATTTCGACGTGGTCGCGGAACGTTTTGACCGTCTCGTCCTTCGGCAACACCAGGAAATTCCAGGAGGAAAGAAAACAACTTGTAATTTGGGTGGCACAGCGAGTACAGACCTCATTATCTACATTGTCCTGAAAAGTTACCCTTTCAGGCCACCAGTGGAAGTCGGCAAGGCCACTCTGCCCCACTCATACCTGATTTGGCAAATGTCAGGACTGAAACCACATTGTCGGGACTTTGACTCACACATTCTCCGGCCATCGGGTGCTTTTGTCGGGACTTCGACACGGACCTTGGCAGGCAAATCCAAAATTTTTGTCGGGACCCGGGATCCGACCTCCATCGGGATAATCACCGGTCCTGGAGGAGAACAAGGGTGTCACGCACACGTGCAGTGTGACTAGAGTGACTCGACCGGTCCGGCACCGCCGAACCCCCAACCGAACCCCGTTCACTTTCAGTGAGTCATGGTTCCCCATCGAAAAGGCGAGTCGCATATACCATCTTTAGACTGAATTCAAAGCCTTACCCTGGAAATAATGAACCAGGAGATCAAGTAGAACTGAAGTTCCTCGTTCACCGGTTGAGTTTTGTGAACAGGCTCGCCTGATAGCATCAGGAAAAGCCTACCCTGCTAATTTAGCGAAACTTCACTCAAACTTTGGGTAATTTCCTGAAATTATCCTCGTTAGACCGGTTTAGCCAAACTTGACCCAAATAAGTTACCTCCTACCAATTAGGGTAAGTTTGGCCAAACTTATGCGACATTAGGGCACCATTATCTCGCCATTACTGCTCATTTTCACCACTCAAAATCAAGCAAAAGTTATCGGAAAATGGTATATTCACAAACACGGATACTGTAACGCACCCGCCCAGACGGACACTCATTAACCCAGTCCTCCTAGATGGAGGACTGCGTCTCTCTCTTTTATCTACTTTCCTTAAACCCCGTGATGTTTGTTTTCGTTATAATTAGAGGACGTCTAGCTGGGAGAGTTCCTTAACTGACACTCTCCCACTTTGACGTACCTGGTTTCTTTAATAGAACTTGGGTTAACTCAATTCGGGTGTGCTGTTTAAGTTACAATCCACCCTCATTATACTTTTTTGAGTTCTAAAGCTCTTCTTACCATCGCAAGAGCACATCTACGAAAAAAACCGAAAATCTGCATTTTAACAGAAACTACCAACACCTTGAACATAGAGATGACCTCGCAAGGCCCTCAACGGACTCGCGAGTCCCCTCCGCACCTCCCTGACGGGGATGGCCACGGAACGGGGCCTAATGTGTCTACAGGCGAGACGGCACCCTTCGTGTCTGCTGCCTCCAACCTTCCGGCGTCCGACCCAATTCATCTGAACTCGGCCGCCCCATCGTTTTCCAGTGGCGAGCGCACGGCTGCGCCGGACGCACCCACTGGGCTACGTGCCAAGATCTTCCGGGACGATCGTGGTGTCCGCTACGCATTCCACGCTGAATCTGGCATGAGGATTGACTTGTCGGACGAGGAGGAAGTCCCCTACGCGGCTGGTTACTACCGCGCAGAAACCCCTCCTCGTTCTGGCCGATACTTGCACCCGAACGCCCCTCAGGACACCGTCCCCTCCCGGTCGACCGTGTCGTCCACCTCGGACATGCAGCTCACGTCGCAAGGGTCTACGCTTGCCCCCCCGACGCTGGCTGCCTCTCAGACGCCGGAGAGCGTGCTTGATTCGCTTGTCGAGGATCTCGGCGTCGAATTGACCACTGCCCAACGCGCTAAGTACTCAGCGATTCGCGGGATGCTGTCGACTGGACGCACGCACCGTGATTCTCTCCACCACCGCGCTGGCAGCGGGACACCGAACGGCCATCGAGGCCAATGCAACGGCCATTGAGGAAGTCCGTAAGATTACCGAGGTGAAGCTACAACAGCTACACCAGACCGTATCCTTGCAGGAATCTCAGATCGAGTACGCACTCAATGAAAATATCCGCGTTCTTCGGTCGTTTGGCACCACTGAGGACCAACTGGCGGATCTGTTGAAACTACTGAGTGAGCACACTGCGCGTAGCTCGCCTAAGCCCGAGTTGGCCCCCCTCAGTCGCGATGGATCTCGGTCCATCACCCCGCTGGATGAGTTCCAGTCGGAGCTGGATAGTGCGCTCCCGCGACGCGGTGCAGACGAGTCCCACGACGCGTTCTTCCGTCGCGGCAACGCAACTGTCTCCCGCCGCGAGCGCACCGCGACTTCCTTCGCGGTTGGGCGCGGTGGAGCTGGTATCGTTCCTACTCCCCTTGCCCAGCCCGGACCATTCGCCAAAAGTGCCCGATTTGAGGATCCGGGCAGTATCTCGACCGCTCACCTTCGCCCGTCTCGGGGTTATAGCGCTGCTGGCGTTCATCCATCCTACGAGAACGGTTCGGCGTATGTGGGGCCGGGATCGGTGGCGCCGATTGGCAGCACCTTCGAAAGCTTTCACCATGATCAGGAGAAGGCCATTAGAAGGATTGCTCACCGTGAAATCGGCGAGCCACTGAACCTCCCCCCATACATAAAAATTCCTAAGACGGATTCCCCCCCAAAGTACGCGGGCGAGGATAACCTTGACGTGTTTCTGAAGTTCGTGGAACTTCACTGCACCTGGCTGCGCTCTCAAGCGCTCTGTGGATACGAGCCTGCGATAGACAAGTATCGCATCACCATGCTCAAAAGCCACCTGGCCGGAGACGCTCTGGATTGGTTAATGCAGCTGCTGAATGATGATGACCACGCCGATCTCACCTATACCGAGATACTGTGCGCGCTTCATCAACGGTTCATCACGTCTGCCAACGCCCAGCGCGCTACCCAGGCCTTCGACGCGGTGAAATACGACCACGTTGCTGGGCCTGACTCGTTCGCTGAGCAACTGCTGAAGCGCGCGAACCTCATGAACCACGTACCAGACGAGTTCGCCATTAACCGGCGCTTCCTCTCGGGGCTCCCTCAACCCATTCGGTTCCGCCTGCGCGTGGATCGTCAAATGACCGCGGAGTATACTCCATTCGCGGTCCTACGCACAAGCGCCCGTCAGCTGTGGGGTGCGCTGAACGAGGATGGGTCGCGAGACGCCGCTGCATCCGCGCGATTGCTGCAACCTGCGGCACGCACTCCGCAGCCTGCCTCCTCCGCCCCTCGTCGCTCAGCCACCCCAGCAGAGAGGGTAAACCCCCGACCCGTGACTTTGCCATTGTCGGGCAAGCCGGCTGAGGAAACGCGCACCTGCTATAAATGCGGGGTATACGGTCACATCGGCTCCAATCCCATTTGCCCAAAGTATAAAGAAAACCTACCGGCTCCTGGGGCTCGGGTCGGCGCGCAGCGCGTCCCCGAAAGTTATTCTGATGCAGAGGAGCACTTTGCAAGTGATGAACAAAATATTGCCCAAGGAAATGAGCCGGTTGGCGATGAGTACGAAGGCCTCTGGGGAGGTGCCCAATACGACCCAGATGCTGATCCAAACGAGTCACCAGATTTGGCCGACTTGCTGCACAGTGGACATGGTGGCCACGACGGACTTGGCGGACAAGGCGAGGACGAGGTGAGAGTTGGGGCTTTACGCGCCCAATACTACGCGATCCGGATTCCTGAGCCCAGCGAACCGGCCGATGAGTCCGAAACGCCCGAAGAGGAAGTCGCCGTCCCGGTGCGCATCCCGAACTGCGATCTTCCTCCCTCCTCGTCTACCCCCTGGACCACGGCCTGCGAGCACCAACTGGAACTTGCGGCCTCTGCTGGCACCGCCCCTACCTCGTCCGGATACGAAGCCCGCCTCGCGGAGTTTGAGACTCGCGTAGGCTCCCGCACGCTCTCCATTGCCCAAACCACTGAATTGGAGGCAATATCGGCAATCGGAGCTGAGGAGCAGGCGCGTGCCGTCTGGCGCGCGCTTATTCCGCTTCACCCGCCGCTCCGCATCGACTACTCCCCGGAGTACCTGCGCACGACGTCCTTGAATCTGGTCGCCGAGTCGCTCCTCTTCGTACCGGAACTAGCAGCCCTTCGGCAGTACCAGCAAGACCTGGTTGATCTACTTGCTCGTCGCCTGGCCGCGCGTGACGAGATAGCTCGACTTTCGGCGCTCCCTACCGGCGCTTCCTCCCAACTCGGCGAGTACCTCGCGGATGCCAGCGCGATCAACCACCGCCTCAGTCTCGACATCCACCACCATGTCGAGCACGTTGACTACTGGGTACACTTGGTGTCCGACTCGCACCGCAACGTCAACGCCGAACTGGTACGCCGGATGTTCGCTCGCGAAGCACACGCACTGGAGATGGTGCATGGCACTTCCTCATCCCCGGATCCGCACTCTGCGGGGATTAATCCCCCAGCTGCTGCCGTGGATGATGCTGGTCTCATCGCCTCTCCAGCGGCGTTGGCTGGCGTAGAGACTCCGCCTCCCTCGATTGGGTCCACGCCTCCCCCCAGCTACCCCGGAACGCCAGAGTCACAAGGTGTATCGTCCGGATCCGAGGGACTGTGGGACGAGCAGGACGACCCGTCCGCCGTCTTGGAGGGCGTCATATTTCTTCCAGGCGACGCCCCCGTAATGATCTCGGATTCTGAAGATGAGTCGTCCCCCTCTTTGCGCGCTAATCGTATAATTACAGGCGCCACTGGGCCCGATGGTATCGTCGAAGCCCTTCTCGACATCCGCGTCCCCGACACGTACGAGGACGACGCGGAGCCGGCGTCCCCGCGGAATGAGGTCGACGGCGTCGTCGAAAGCCCCCTCGACATCCGCGTCCTCGAGACGTACGAGGACGAATCGGAGCCGAATCCCCGGCGGGATGAGGTCGACGGCCACCCAGACGCGGATCGCGACCCCATCGACGATGAGCCCCCTCGACTGATCAGCCGCGCAATCTGTCGCATGGGCGACATCAGCACGGAACAAGTTCTCACTTACCTCCGTGCCGATGGAACGGTGTACATTGAGTACACCCCGCTCCCGAGGTATCACTACCTCAGCGACTCATTCCGGGACGACCACGAGGTGGCCATGGGCATCGCTATCGCAGAGCGCGCAGCGGAACTAGGTGTTCCTCGAGACGAGGTCCGATGGATGGTCACGCTCGACGCCCAAGCTGACGTCTCCCTCGGGAGCCCCGTTCTTTGGCACCGCCATGGATTCCTCGACACGGAGCCCTTCATCCTCCCGGGCACCAACTTTCACGACCGAGTCGCCAGCCTTGGACCTGAGGATGATGACGAATCGGCTCTTCCCGGATTCCGGGTGCAGGTTCTGGCGCAGCAAGTCCCCGTCCCTCCTCGAGTGGAGCACATATCCAATGTGCGCCGCCCGGAGAAGACCGTGGGGCTCTTCGACCAGCCAAAGTGAGTCAAGTCTAATATGGCTTGCCTCGCCGCGCTGGTGTCCATCGGGTCGTCAATGGCCTACGTGTTATTCGACTCAGGGAGCAATACAGATTCAATCACCCCCGAGTACGCCCACGTCATCGGATCTCCCCGCATTAAGCTGGACGAACAGATTGTTCTCCAGCTTGGGTGCGTCGGCAGCCGCTCCAAAATCGTCTATGGCACCCGCGCATCCATCAGCTTCGGAGGTATCAAGGGATACCTCTACCTCGACCAGGTAAACCTCGACCGGTACGACGGCATCATCGGGACCCCGTTTATGAACAAACACGGGGTTGTACTGGACTTCGAGCGCAGGGAAATTCGGTTCCCCAAGGGCCAAGTTATCCCCGCACTTTCGTCGCTTGAAGAGGCGGCTTTGATCAATCAACGCCCGCACGCTTCAGCTCCTACGCCGCCTGCCCGCCTGGAATGACTTCATTCCGCTGGCGCTCAACGTCAACGGACTCGGCTCCCTCCTGCCACAGTAGAGGAAGTCGAAGATGAATATGAAGACAACCCCCGACCGGTACTACCTCTCGACTACCCCTCAGCTTTCGAGCCTGAGGCCTTCTTCGCCAATGGCACTAACACCCCGACGCCCCCGCCGGATTCCATCTCTTCCCCTTTCAAGGAAGATATGGCTCCAGCTTGTGAGCTTGACGGGGACGAAGAGGAATGCCCCGCTACTGCCCCGGAAGTCGCCCCACTCGAGCCTCTGCCTCCCATACACATCACCGCGAGCCATTCGGAGCGCGGTATGTTTGTGGCAGACAAGAAGCACCGACTGGCTCGGCAACTCCCAGGGCTCGTGGCGGCGGATATTATCTCGCGCCACTCCTCGACACAGCCCATTCACTGGACTGGGGAAGATGACGAGCACAACCTTTGCGACGATGCTCTCGACGACGCGGTTGCGTACATTTCGATGCGCAGCGCCCGCGTCGAGCTGGTTCCTTTGGAGCAACCTGATCGTACTGACGCACTCCGCCGCAAATGGTTTGACGCGTGCGAGGACCTGATGGGTCCCATCCCCCTACGGCTACCCCCTCTTCGTGAGATTAATCACGAGATTAATCTCATTGATGAAGAGGCTACTTACAACTACCACATGCCCCGCTGCCCGGACGCGCTACGACCTAAACTTCGGGAGAAGATTAATAGGTACGTGAGCGCCGGCTGGTGGGAAATGAAGCCTGTCCCTCAGGCTGCCCCCCTCCTCTGTCTCCCCAAGAAGGACGACGGCCTTCGAACGGTTGTGGACGCGCGCCTGCGCAACGACAACACTATAAAAGACGTTACCCCCTTCCCCGACCAGGATTCGATTCGAATGGATGTAGCCCGCGCTCCTCACCGCTCCAAAATCGACATGTCCGATGCTTATGAGCAGATCCGGATAGTCGACCGAGACGTGAAGAAAACCGGCTTTGCTACACCATTCGGCACCGCCGTGTCGCACGTCATGCAACAGGGCGATTGCAACGCGCCAGCAACCTTCCAGAGGCTTATGACCTGGACGTTTCGGGACGTCATTGGGGATTTCGTCCACGTCTACTTGGACGACATCTTCATTTTCTCCAACTCTGTGGATGAACACGAGGCCCACCTCAAGCTTGTATTTGACCGACTACGCGAGCAGCAACTTTACCTCAGCCGCAAGAAATGTGATTTGTATTCCAAAGACATGGACTGCTTAGGGCACCGGATTGACGATCGTGGACTTCACGCCGACGAGGACAAGATGACTAAAGTTCTCGACTGGCGCTCGCCGCGATCGCACACTGAGCTCCTCCGTCTACTTGGACTCATTCAGTACCTGGCTCAGTTCCTCCCCGACGTCGCCCACTACACATCCCCCTTAGAGGGCATATGCCGTGGAGGTCAACCTTTCGTATGGAGGCCATTTCACGAGCTCTGCCTCGACCGCATCAAGTCCGTGGTACGCAAGACACCAATACTGCGCCCAATCGACCCGACCAATCCAGATCCTATATGGATAATCTGCGACGCGTCTGTGGTCGGTATAGGCGCAATGTACGGTCAGGGACCTGACTGGAAAACCTGCCGTCCCGCCGGCTTCCTCTCCAAGAAGTTCACATCGGCTCAAAGGTCTTATAAGACCTATGAACACGAAGCTCTTGCGGTCTTGGAAGCTCTCATCAAGTGGGAGGATAAACTCCTCGGACGTCCTATTCGGATCGCAACGGACCACAAGGCTCTTGAGGCCGTGAAGACGGCTGCCCGCAACAGCGTCAGTGGCCGACTTATACGATGGGATGAGTACCTATCTCGATTTAACTTCGAGGTGGAACACATCCCTGGAGTCCAAAACAAGGTCGCTGATTGTCTCTCTCGTTACTACGAGAATGACACGGCCAGCGACAAATACTCCCCGCACGACTACGTTCGTGCAGACGTTCGACTTGACCCTGGCCTGGAGGACATGACGCGCGTGCGCACTGAGGAGCTTAAAGCCCTCAACCCCACCGACTTCATGTTACTCGCTAGGCGGGTTAGTGACCCCCTTGAGGATCGCATTGTCGAGGCCGCCGAGCTTGCCAAGTACAGCGAAGAACTCGCCTCTCAGGGCCACGCTCGGGATGCCATGACCCTTCGTGACTCGCTCGAGTCCCGAGAAGTACTAAAAAGCCGAATCGAAGGCGACACCGACTTCCTCAATGCTGTGAAAGCTGGTTACGTCCTCGACTCTGTACTCGGAAAAGTCCTGGCTGCCCCCTCGGAATTCGCCCAATTCAAGCACGACAACGGGCTGTTGTACGCGCGCAATGTCGCAGGCGAATTCTGCCTGTGTATTCCTCGAACCGCTCGATTCAAGGACAAGCGCGCCCTTACAGAGATCGTGATAAGTGAGTCACACTCTACCCTCGGTCACTTTGGAGAAGGTAAAACCTCCTCCTACGTGCGCCGCTGGTACTGGTGGCCCGGTATGGGTGTGGAAATCGGCAAGTTCTGCGACGGCTGCGGTGCTTGCAAGATGTCGAAGCCCGACAACCACGCCCCCACTGGCCTACTTCATTCCCTGCCCATACCCAAAGGGCCGTGGGACTCGGTGGGAATGGACTTCGTCGGTCCATTTCCCCCTTGTCTCGGATATGACTACCTGTTGGTGGTAATATGCCGACTGACGAGTATGGTCTCGCTCACCCCAATGAAAGTCACGGATACATCCTCGGACGTAGCCTGGCTATTTCTTCGGGACATAGTCCGCCTCCATGGATTCCCCACGTCGATAGTCTCCGACAGGGACTCGAAATTCACGGCTAAATTCTGGAAAGAGCTGCACCGTTTAACGGGCAGCAAACTCCTCATGTCTACGGCGTTCCATCCTCAAACGGATGGTGTATCCGAACGGGCCATTCGGAATGTGAGCCAGATCCTCCGCAGTGTGGTGGATCCCACTCAGAAGGACTGGGTGTATCACCTGCCCATGGTGGAATTCGCTATTAATTCCAGCATCAGCGCGTCCACCGGATTCGCCCCGTTCGAGCTCAATTACGGGTACGTACCTCGTATGTCAAACGTTTTCGACACGCCCTCGGACTACCCTGGTGTACGCCAATTCGTCGACCGGGCACTGGCGAACATCGCCCTCGCTCATGATTCAATCATTGAGGCGAGAGTGCGCGCTACGTACCAATCCAACAAAGGCCGCTCAGAAGAAATCCCGTACGATGTCGGGTCCTTGGTGTACCTCTCCACCAAGAACCTCAACTTACCAAAGGGACGGGCACGGAAGCTTGCCCCCAAGTTCATAGGCCCGTATAAAATTCTGGCGGCTAACCCCAAGACCTCCAACTATACGCTTGAGCTCTCGGAGGACCTAGCTAAGAGGAGGATTCATCCTACCTTCCACGCGGCGCTGCTGCGCGCCCACGAACCCAACGACGAAACGATTTTCCCGAGCCGAGAAGCTCAACGCTTCTACGACTTCGGGCAACCCGCCGCCCAAGAATGGTTCATCGACGAGATAATTGCTCATCGATGGACCGGGAAGAATACGTTGAAATTCCACGTAAAGTGGACCGCCGGCGACTTCACCTGGGAAACTCCCAAGGCCGTTGACGAATGCCAGGCACTCGATGAGTACCTGGAGGCTCACGGAGTAGACCGTTGGCAGGATCTGTCAAGAGAATAAGCACGCGTTTGCCCGGCCCGAGCCCGCATCACGCGTGATCGTGTCAAACTTAAGCGACATTTTTTCTTCTCGACTACTACCACCACTGCCTACGCCCGCCGACGCCAAATCCTCAGACGCCAATGCACCGAGTCCCCCGCAAGAGGAAGTCCCCGGATCCGAGACTCTTCACCAGAAGCACCACGGACCCAGGCGTCCACTACTACCGCGACCCGGTGAAAGGGGTGTACGGTGACGACAACGTCACCTTCGTCCCCCCGCAGTCAATGCCCACAGGCGCCACCGCGCCTGCTGCCCGAAGCCCATCGCCCCCACCGAGACGCCGGTCACCAAGCCCCCGGCGCAACAATCGCGGACACCCGTACTCGCGCACGTACTCGCGCTCGCCCACACGCTCCGGTGAGTACAGGCACGAATACGGCCAACAACACCGCGGCGCAGGCTACCGCAGCGGCCCGAGCCACTATCAGGCTGCCCGCTACCGTGCACGCACGCCCGAGCAGGGTGGCTCGGGTTCTCGCTACCGGGATGAAGGCCCGCGGTACGGTGATCACGGCGACGAGCGCGGTGAGGTACGCGGTCGCGAGCGCTCCTTTGGTGCTCGCAACCCCTCCCCACGTCGCTCGCCTCCGCGCCCACCTACAGAGGCGCCCGCCCCGGCTGGCGCATCCAAGCCATCGGGCCACAACGACAGCAAGAACAACAGCGGGGCGTCGAGATATCTCAACGCACCGCTGGCCGCCGCCTTCGTCATCACGCCACCTCCCAGCCTTCTCAACGCAGCCCGCAATCGCCGGGGACACCCCATGTTCCCGGACGACAGTGAGGAGAGCGAGTATGAGGGCTCGGACGTGTCTGACGCACCGAGCCGCACCGCGAAGTACAAGAAGACGGAGAAGGCACGCATGCTCCGCGTTGCCAAGAAGGCGGAGGCCTCGAAGGCGCAGCCACGCGCCCCTCTACCTCGCAACACAGACGCGCTCGGCATCTGGTACAAGGTCGACATCGAGACCTACGAGGACGCCCGGAACCTACTGCGCTGGTGCAACGCCGGCGAACCTCGAGCACGCAAGCTCGTGCTGCACCTCGAGCAGTACTACGGCATTCGCTCCAACCTTGCACGCAGCGAGGGTATCGCCCACGTAATGGCGCAGCAGTCGGCAAGCAGCCGCGCCTACCAGCTTGCGACCACGGGCACCGTCCCGCTCAAACGCGGAGCGCGCGAGAAGTCGCCGTTCAGCGACAGCGAGGTGACGCCGCTCCCCGACGACGTCAAGGCCGAGGACGCGGACATGCCGCCCCCCTCACCGCGCGGCCCATCGTTTGGCAACAAAGGATGGGTCAGCGCGTATCTGGGTGTATCTCCGCCAGGGAACGCCGAGAACTTCGACATACTAAGTTCGCGCGCGTCCGCGTCGGAGGCGATCGAGTACTACTTCGCGTCGCCAACGGACGAATGGCCCCCAGGCATGCGAACGGAAGACGGCGTGTACCCCGCGACGAAGTCGGAGAAGCCCCTGCTCGACGACGTGCGCGTGGCATGCACACTACGCCATCTCCTGCCCGAGGCCGACGGAAGCAGCGCCGGTGACGCGGCGAACATGCACGTACTGGAGCAGACCATGCTTCTGTTCTCCATCACCGGCATGTTCGCTCACTACGTCACCAAGGGCGGCCTCCGCTTCCAGGCGCGCCCCATTGACGAGAACTACAACTTCGACACGCGGAACGTAATGTTCTCGCACATCGCAAGTTTTATGTCAACGCATGGGATCTCAATCGCGTCGGACGACGTCCTCGCCCTCGAGTCGTATGCCCGCTCTTACAGGAACCGGGTCGCAAAGAACGACGACCCTGCGAACGAGTCGTTCAAGAGCTGGCCGCACGATACCTCATGCATTGAGATGATCGACGTCAACACCATAATCAAGTGGGCGGACCTGGACTACGGTACCCTCCGCCCCGGCTTGTCGTCGACATACCCTCGCCGCCCGAGCGCGCCCCACGAAGACACGGCGATGGACGATGTCCGTCCCGCCTGAAGCAAATTTATTGTCGGACTCCCGGAGGTTCGTCCTGGGGGGAGGGGTGTAACGCACCCGCCCAGACGGACACTCATTAACCCAGTCCTCCTAGATGGAGGACTGCGTCTCTCTCTTTTATCTACTTTCCTTAAACCCCGTGATGTTTGTTTTCGTTATAATTAGAGGACGTCTAGCTGGGAGAGTTCCTTAACTGACACTCTCCCACTTTGACGTACCTGGTTTCTTTAATAGAACTTGGGTTAACTCAATTCGGGTGTGCTGTTTAAGTTACAATCCACCCTCATTATAGATACAGACTATCTACGGAGTAACTATCTGCAAGCTGAGGAACCATGTGCTCGCGGACTTGCAGAGCTCGACAGATCGATGTACGCCGTCGATAATGTTGCAGAGCTTGACGACATCTTGGGACTTAAAGACTGCACCGGACATAGACGAGCTTGAGGGATGAGCTTGACGAAGTCTTGGGTAGGGGTCCCCACCGTACCGTATACGGTTACGGCCGTAAGAATTACGGTGTTGACGGGGTCATTTTGACCGTAACCGTAACCGTAAAAACTTTTCCAGAGGCCTTTACGGTACGGTACGGTGATTTTACGGTGCCTACGGCGGATTTACGGCCGTAAAAAGGAACAAAAATTCCGAACTCTCAACAAGACACAAAATGTGGCTCGGACTGCTATTCCTGGATGCCCGGAGCGCGTCGTTCCTACCGCCGTATGCTTTTGCTGGGCTTAATGTTGAATTCGGGCATCCCGGCCATGTTTATGGTGAGGTATATGGGCTTCCACTGGCTTCCGGAGTCCGAGTTTTGTCTGGTTTTCAAGGCTTGTCCTTGCACACAAACTCATTTTTCGACGCGCCGTGGTTATCCGTGGATATACATTATAAACGTGCGGACAGCTACCTGATGTGGTAAGTGGGATCTTGTCAGATGGTACCGCGAACTAACCGTGAACTTACTGTTGTTGTTTTTCTGAGGTTCTTTGCATTACATCTCGATGGTCTATTGGTACAGCGGGAGTTCACTGGTAGAATGTTCCCCGATCTCTTGCTTCAATAGGGGAGCTCAAAGTAAACCTTCGCCAGACGCTTTTTTCGCTTTTTCGCTTTTTCGCCGGTGATCAGCTGACTTGTCACTCATTCCAGCTCGTCACATCAACTGCCACATCATTTGCCCCACGATGTCCGGCGGTCGCTGCTCGTCGTCTTCGCCGACGTGGACACTTATTCAAGGCAAAATTGGAGTTGTTGAGGTGCTCTGTGCTGGTGAATTTGTACCGATGGTTAACCTCTGCTGCATACTTCAATCTTGGATGGCCTGGGAGCGATGAAATCGAGGCCCGCCGTCGAAAGCGACAACGCCCGACGCCTCCCGACGTCATCCCGAACTGTTGCGGCGATGAGCCTCGATGAGCGGGGCGACTGTCAGTATGTTGATCTGTGTTAAGGCATAGCACGAGTGCGGGTCACCCGCGGGTCCTCGCGAGTTTACCCGTGGGAATACTCGTGGGAAACTTGACCCGCGGGTTCGAGTACCCGTGGCCACGGGTTTTCGCGGATCCGAGTCGAGATTTTTGAAAAACATCCTTGACCCGTAAGTTTCGAAGTTGTTTGGAACTTCGATAACAAGCTGAATAACAGCAAAAGAATAAACTGACCCGCGAGTTGATCCGTGGGAAAGCCTGACCCGCGAGTCAAGTACTCGTGAACACCAGTTTCCCACGGATCCGAGTATGGCTCGAAATGATGCGGGTACTCGTGTCACGGATCCGGGTCTACTCGCGAGTTAACTCGTGACGAACCCTAATCTGTGTGATGTGACAACTTCTCAGCCGACGGCACAGATCACCTGACAAAAAGCGTCCGGCGAAAAGCGCAAAAAGCGAAAAAAGCGTCCAGCGAAGGTTTACTTTGAGCTCCCCTAATTCCGAGTCTGACAGTCCTACATACCTTTAGGGCGCGGTTGGGGTGTGGTTCGAACTTTGTACCTCGCCAGATTATTCTGATGTTCAATATTTCAACCCCACAGGCCGCCTAACGACGAACTCCAATCTCGGCGTCGTCCCGGGGGCTCCCGCAGACGTGTCTAGAATGGGTCAGTTCGCCTTTAATTTACGGTCCGTAAGGCACCGTATACGGCCGTAATTTTACGGTGTTTACGGTGTCGCACGCGGCCGGAACCGTAACCGTAAAACCTGCGCTCAAGTGCCTTACGGTACGGCTACGGTCACCGTAAACCCGTAACCGTAAACCGTAATTACGGCTACGGTGGGGAGCCCTAGTCTTGGGACGAGGGGATAGGAACTTGTATTGCACACGAGGGAGTAGCATTTGACGTGAAAGATGGGCGAAGCGTTGATGAAGTTGCAATGGACTTGGAAGGAGAAGTATTATATTTGCGGGGTGCATCTTACATCAGAATCTTGATGGTAGAAACTGCTCTTGACGGCACTTGTAGGCCGGCGGGAACGGCGTCAGAGGAGCGGCGTGCAGTACACAGTATGAGCGTGCGAGAGCCCGAGGTCAGAGTATGTGGGGTGGGAAACCGGCAGCGCGAGTCAGGGCCGTGGATGGGCATTGCTGCTTGGGTTACATATGCCCGGCGATGTAGATTGGCCGTGGTGGCACCAGAGGACTGTGACGCCACGGAGGGAGTAGGAAGCTCAGGTGGACGGCAACCGAGACGCTGGAGTGGCTTGAGTGGCTTGGGCTAGGCGGATCCACGGCCTAGAGGAGGGGGAAGGCTGAGCTTGAGGGAAGCAAGTGGGGGGGAAGGTGAGGGAAAAGGAAGAAAGACGTCGACGTGGCATGATCAACGTGTGGTCTTGTTGTGGCCGGGCAGTGCTTCTGATAATTCCGAGTGATTGCCGGTCGGCAACTGACTTGGTGCATTTTGCAAAACGGTGAGTAAGGGTGCTTTCTTGCTTGCACCTTACTGAATGGTTTAGCAATTCAAGGGAGCTTCAAGAGGGCACTCGTCGTGTCAATAATCCATGTCCCGCTCAAAATTATCCGGTATTGTCCGTCGTTATCCGAAGTTTCATCAAAGTTAGCCGAAACTTAGGCAAAATTATGCCAACTTTGCCCAAGTTGCACCTAATTATTTCGGGACAGTATAATCCTAGGGAAGTTTAGGATAATTGGCTCGGGAGGTTTTTCCTGATGAGAAGGCAGACCTGACCCGGTCAACATGTGGCAATTGAGCCACAACTCAAATTGATGTCGATTTACTCGCTGGGGCTGTATTCCGGCCCATCATTCATGGACTTTCAAATGACACCGAGTTCAATACGACGATCATCTGAGATTTCCATGGAAGGCAACACACCGCCGTCCAACACGATGTATCTCACTCCCCCAACGATATCACGATGGGACGTTGCGTCGCCTTGAAAACTCCCCATAGAGTTGAAAACGGGAGCAAGGGAGGCCCCTAGTCGACTCGGGGTCAGGCCCTATCAATATATTTCTGCGCGTCGATTTTTTTGTCGCTCATTCTTTCGAGGCGTCCACGAGGCAAGTCGCATCCCACTTTCTGCCTCATCTGCTGCACTGTCTCTTCCCGCGCGCTTCAGCCTAGAGAATGCAACAGCGAGCGTCTGACGGCATGGTTAGTATTCTACCATAGAAGAAAAAACTTTCACCGTTGCGATTTCATGGCCCAGTCCCGAGTCGAACGGGAGGTGTCTGCTTCACACATTTGAAGCTCAAATTAACGGCAGATGCGCGCCGCGCGCACCTGAGCCTTGCATCCTCACTCGGTTCCTTGAATATGATGGATTCTTTCTAGCGTGGGGAGACGACTGGCCGGTCTACGAATGCTGATCCAAGCGAAGTGCTGCGAGGGAACACTTTTTTATCATCCGAAACGAAGACACCGGCGACGAGAAAAGGCCCCAGTTGAACAACCAACCCAGAGATGTCGGTCAGTGAAATGAGAACGAAAAAAAAACTTACACCTCTCATTATTATGGCTCAGTCCCGGGTCGAAGGAGAGCTCGTTACGCGTTACCAATCCGGCGATAGTGGACTAGACTATGTACTGCGTACCACAGAGCCTCCGAATCGTGCATTGGTTTCGTTCGATCTGTATGATGGATCTGTTCAAACAGAGGTTGAAACCAGAAGGGTTTTTGTTTTCACGGTACAGGACGTCGCCCAAACACTGAGAATTCAACAACAAGCGTGTAGAATAAGTAGTGTTCTACAAAAAGGGGCCAGGGGTCGATCTATGGCTCAGTCCCGGGTCGAACGGGAGGTATTCTGCTTCAAACGCCGCTATAAAGTCCGAACAAATGGCAGATGCGCGCCGCACGCAACCGAGCCTTGCATCCGGACTCGGTTCCTTGGACTTGTCGGATGTTTTCGTGGGCAACGAGTTAACTCAAGGTGACACGAGACGGGGTGCACGAGACGGCAGTAGGGATCCCGGCATGGAAGCAGAGTCTTAGCAAAAGAACAACTCAACCACACATCTAAATCTCAGGCTGAATGTCTCCTGAAAATCCCTCCACACAAAATGAAACGACATGAGAACGAAAAACAAGCTCAAATTTTCGATGGCTCAGTCCCGAGTCGAACGGGAGGTACTCTGCGTATGCTCACACGCATTCACGAATTGGTGACAGATGCGCGCCGCGTGCAACCGAGTCTTGCTTGAGTGTCTTGGCTTCTCGATCGAAGCACCCAAACGTTTGATTGAAGTCGACGACAACGAGACGGCTCACACTCAGTGCTCAGTTCCTGGTGTATATAGAAGCAGAAGAATAACTCAACCACACTTTTGAATGTCTATTGGAAATCCCTTCATACAAAATGAAATAACATGAGAACGAAAAAATCACGTCAACTTATTCTATGGCCAGCCACGAATCGAACGAGAGGTCCCTAGGTCTACTCGATTATTTCTGGCACGGTCGAATTTGACTGCGTACCGAGCCTTGTGCAGTGGTGTTATTGCATGCGATAGTTCTGTTCTCGAAAACTGGCAAGAGTTCAACCCTCCCGACGGCAAGAAAAAAAAACTTCGTACAAAGTCATCGAGTAGCCGAGTCGAACAAGGGCCAGCCTCTTGTGTTGCAGGTCGGTGCTGTTAGCTCTCGAGAACCATGCAGAACTTTGATGAGGAGTGGTGCAAAGATTGGGGCCGTGAAAAAGCGAGGCTGGGGATCGATCTCGGTCATCGGTAAGCGATTACACGGTCTGTCCTGGTCCTCAGCCTCCTGCAGCTAACGCGGGTTTTGCTCGGCAAGCAGGTTTCATGTCTGTAATGGTCCAAGATAAAGAATTAATTACCGGGAACAGTTCGTTCTAATTCGCGCTTGTGACAACATGTATGAAGTCTAGGACAATTTCTGAGGAAGTGCCCTGGGCCCGAGTTGGACGCCGTCTATCCCGCACATTGTGGTGTGGTGTGTACATCTGTATCTAAGTCGCTGACAACGCCATGGTCTGTGCTGTCAATCTATATCTTAGGGAGTTTTTTTTGGGGGCCTCGTTCACACTGTTGTTCAGAAGACATCGACCTTCGCCTGCACGCGGCCATCGGTGATGAGATATCGGTCTGGATCATTGTTGGTAAATTGGACGCGGCCGCGGCCGGGGCTCACCTCATGTATATCACCTTTAAGTTTCAGAGTCGATCGCCCTTCCGGGGAAAATGCTTATCAGCCCGTAAGTCTTCCTATTTGGTGGTCGATAGCGAGAGCTTGACATTTATTTAGATGTATTGGCATATTTTTACCGCCGTTCTCGAACCCCACGGGGCACTGTTTGATTTTTTGCGACAGTTTCGGTTGGCGTTCCGCTCCTCCCGTGATGCCATGCGGTAGGTTCGGTCGACTCAGAGGTTCATAGTCCATATTGGGAGGCACCACCTTCCATCATATCTTGATCTTAGCTGAAACAGGGGGCCGGTGCAACATCCGATATCGCGTCACCAGAGTCGTTACCTACACCACCAATTTGATCAGTTGTCAAAACGATCGTGATTGCCAGATGCCAGCCGACAGATCCAGTGTTCTCCGAGGGAGCTCGGAACACCGTCAGAGTGATCCCGAACTGCGGAGATCAGAGCGAGCATTGTGCGAGGTCTGGAGCACATCTCAAGGATGTCCGAGGGATATCCAGTGCAATGTCTGCCGCAGCACTTCCATTCCAGCCATGATAAACCCACATTCCAGGACCATTTATTTTAAAAAATCCTAACATGCTGAATGCCGACTTCGCAAGCAACCTACGGCCTGCGTCGCAGTCTAAGAGAAGCTGGGTATAAGACTTGAAGGCGAATCCCCTCGCAAATTTATCGCAAATCGTCCGGAGTCATTACAACTCCGACCTGTCGCACGTCAAGCGCCAATCAAAGGCAACGAAGTCATACGATCTTTTTCTTTTCTTACCACCACCTCGAAACCCCCCCACCGGATTCTCCCCTGCTGGCGGGTTCCAGTCTTCAACGCCCCTACTCACGCAAAAACTCACCCCGCAAGTCCGGCTCAAGGCCTTTTCCTTCGGCTCCTGCTCCTCAAATCCATCAAATCCATCTTCAAACTCGACGCATTCAAGGCACATTCAAATCTTCAAGTCTCTGGTCTTTGGCGGCTTGGCCGTGGTTTCAAGATTAAACCTCAAGTTCATGCAAGAGGCTGCTGCTGTGGAATCTGGCCCTTTCCTCGAGCTCTCCCCATGGATACATACACTTCTCCTTGATCTTCTCTCCGCCGCTTTTTGCGTCATGTAGCCAATCGTACCACTATACCTCGAATGAATCAAAGTTTCTACGACCATTTTTTTCGGAGTGCAATATTGAATAATATATCCTATTTACAAAATAATGGAGGACTGGCCTGAAGATCTCAAAGGATATCACAAAGGCATCCTCTGAGTCGTCGTTGGGAGACCTCTCTCCCAGGGCTGTCATGGGATACTCGTTTTTTACGACTGGCGGAGATCCCGGCTGATTCTCGGCACGCCAAAGCCTGGAATCACGGGTGGGATCTCCTGGCGACATCCCCATCAAATGGCGGTGTATTGATGGAACACATGAATCGGTTGCTGCGCCATCATTTCTGGGTCAGATACCCGGGCCGACTTCGCATTCTTCTGGTGATACAGGATCATGCCCTCTTCTTAACGTTGTGCGAGCAGTATGCAATTATTTTTCAATCACTTCAAGAATGGCTTTGACGCGCGCAGAACTCATGATTACCAGGGAACAGAAAAGACCAAGCAACAAGAAAAAGAAAAAAAGCCGCGCAGCGGTCCAGGACTCGTACCGCCATGCGCACGCAGTGGCCTAAAGCCCAAGTCGACGGGGAGGGCGAGGGGGAAGGGGATGATGAAAGTGCGTTGGACGGGCTCGAGTTTTATTCGGAGTGTTGGGATTGGGACGACGATGGGTCGGAGTACAGCTGTGGGAGTGTGGTGGATGAAGATGAGAACGTGCTCGAGGATGAGTTTTACCAGTTTGAATTTGTGGCGGTCGTTGAATGATTGCTGTTTTCGCGCTTCTTGTATACGGTACATAATTTGTGTTTTGAACTTAATGGTTCCCGACTGCACTGGTTGAACTATTCAAGTTTTGCGGTGAAAAAATCAGTGAAAAAAAGTTTGGATTTTACAGCACCTTTTTCACATAAAATGCAAGTGATAAATGTGAAACATGTTGGATAAGACTCTGGATAAATTTCAAGCCCAGCGTGGTCCCATTTCGGAACGTGCCAGGTTGTAGACTGCAGTACATCGGCCCAAATAAATAATGTACTGGACTACACCAATATCCGACCACCCTCGACGAGCTCACCTTCAAAGAGGCGGTAGATCTCGGGCAACCAAATACCAGCTAGAGAGAATTACCGAACAAAAACTTACCCGCTCCCAGGCCACAGCGTGTCTCTCCGGAAAATGAGTGCTTGCCGGATCTCGGTGCCATCCTCCAGTGTCTCCTTGGGAGGATGACAGACAACCAACACAGCTTCTGGGACTCAAAAACCATGCTCAAAAGAATGTGTCGGACGTGCACGGCCAATGTATCTCGAAGCCTGGGTATGGGTTTCCGACTTGTTCAGTAAAAGCGGCACGCACATAGAACCAGGATAGTTTAACACAAAACTCGGTTTGCGCGCCTTATAGGCCTTGAAAATTAGGGATCCCAGTCGGGCCCTGTTTTAGCCCCCACACGGCCAGAAGGAATAAATGTTCTTTCCCAGATAGATGTGATACAGATATCGGACGAGGCCGTTTAAGATAGGAGGATGCATAAGAGAGAGAGAGATGATTATGAAGCTTCAATAGTAGTAGACAGGATGTGCCGTGCACGGCAGATATGAAGGTAGTAGATGCGCTAGGCGTTAGCACCTGTGCGCGAAAGATTCCGTGGGAAGAAGGCGCGTGTGGTGGGAGAGTGCATGCAGAAGTAAGTAGAGCAGGTTCGAGGACCGCTAGGAGTTATACGGCACGAGGGCCGAGGAATCAGCTGCAGATATGCGCATTGATCACCACAGGAGAGTGCACGATTTGGCCTAAAGGCGGCCGGATCATCGCGGGTAACCATCCGGTATGTGGTCCGTGCGCCACTGCAAGCGGTTGCGAAGGAATGCGAAGTGCTGCCAAATGCCCCAAAGCCACGCCAGCGAGCAGAGTGGGCCGATGGGCGAGGACAAGAGGGCTGGAGGGACTAAGAGAACAAAGAGGCTAACCGGAAAGTCCGACTGCCAGGGTGCTCGAGGAGCCACACAGGAGCGAAAGGAAAGCAAAAGCAAGCGCGAGGTCGAAGCGAGGTCGGAGGTGTCGACATCTTCGTACCAAAACAAGGGACGGGGCCCTGTAACATCCTGCAAGCCACTGAGAGGGACGAAAAGTTGAATGGGAGCCAGTGGGGCCAGAACAAGAGTCGGGGGAAATTGATGATGACGGTTAGGAGCATGTTGGTGAATCTTTTGAACTTCAACAAGAATTCACCACTTTTTCACAAGAAATTCAGAAGATTCGAAAAATTCACAAAGAGCTTTCAGGTTTTTCACTGCAGTTTTGTTGAAAAAGCTGGTGTGAAATCCAAACTTTTTTTCACTGATTTTTTCACCAAAAAACTTAAATAGTTCAACCAGTGCGACTGGTTGGCTTTCTAATCTTCCTTCGGGATATACAGATCGCGATGCAACTTAAGAATGGCACGGAGTCCACGGGTAATGGGTCGTTATTCAGGACTCCAGTAACCTTTCAATCGAGGTAACGGTCAAAGGTATTAACGGGTCAAAAGTTCATAATTGCTTGCCATGCTTGGCGATGCTTGGCTGTTTCAGACGCGACTTGAGCGCGCGATGATTACTCCTTTAATTTTCCCCGTTCAAATGGCCCAGCCGCTTTGACCGCAGGCAGAATGGGAGGACCGAGTCCTAGACCGCCGAGTTTCTCGAGAGATTTGTAGACCAACTGCAAAACATAACTGATATCTGGCGAATGGATTGTCAAGACATAATTGGATGCCAAGAAATCTCGACTCGCCTACCTAGCAGAAACCTAGTAGAAACATTCCTAAGCCGACTTTTCGTCATCTTTTTCAACGCCCGCATCCACCTGAACCACGTTCTCGTCCGTATCCTCACCCAAATCCACATTCGCCACGGGCCCTCGGAACCAATACACGCCTCCATAGATGGGGAAGTAGTAATAGCACAGCGCAAGGAGCAGGACGCCCCCGAGGACGACAGCGGTGTAGTTCATCGTCTGCGCGCTGGGATCCCGCCCAGTAGGGAACATGAGCACCACGGTCATGAAGGCCATCCAGAGCACCGCGATGACCGCGACGGGCAGGCTCTAATACGCAGAAGCGTTAAGTTTACTATAGATAAAGCAGGGAATACTGAATGAAGGGGGGACGCACAAAGACACCGAGATAGAACGGACCGCGTTTGAATGGCTGCCCACCGAGGAAACGCGCGGCGATTGGGACTGAGTTCGCAACGTACTGCCCGACGACGCCGAGGGCGAATAGGGCAGTGGTTGCCGCAGGGCCCGCGAAAGTGGTGAGTCCGAGTAGCGCGGCGCACGTCGCGGAGAACCATACGCAGCGCACGGGCGTGCCGGTTATGGGGTTGATGTTATAGAAGACTCGCGAAAAGAGGAGAGCACCGTCGCGGGAGAAACTGTTAAAGGTATGAATAGTGGCCAAGCGCAGGAAGGACAGAACACACGCGAATAGTTGGCGGGAGGAGGAAATCAGCTACACATGCGCGTCAGTGTTTGATTCTTCTTGGACTGCAGTACGGATGGTCTGACCAGCCCCACACCACCCAGGAACCTATCCGTACACTATATCAATCAAACAATTCCAACGCTTGAGGTTGAAATAAAACATACAATGCAAGAGATGTGAACGACCACACAGCCAACATCCCTTTCTTTCCGAAGCTGTTAAGCAATATCTGCTCTGAATTTCAGCGTCTCTCGGACGAGGGGCGCCAGATGAGGATTGAGCGCACTGTGGCCATGGGCTGCTGCACCGGGCTCGAAAGAATGTCAACCGTGTCGGGACCCATGCAGAACGCCAGTGCCACCTGCACGCCGAAGCCGAGCGAGGTGCCGACGCCCATTGCATAGATGATCCCCCAGGGGACGGCGACGTTTGCATTGCGCGCCTCTTCACTGATGTGCACGCCCGCGTCAAAGCCGCCTGCGCAGACGGTTGATCATAAGTTGCATCACATAAACGAGGACTCACTTATGGACCACTGTTGCGAATATGTATTCGCTCGAGGAAAAAAACGATGGTAGAATTGAAAAACGCACCAGCGGGGCAAGGAAGCTCAAAACGAAGGCCAAACCAGACGGCCACAAAGTCACTGAACACCACATCCTGAATCAAGGTATTCCAGGCGAGGCCGGTCCACTCACGATTTTCGAACGAGCCAAACGCGTACTTGGCACTGTTTTTCAATGCGGTGGGTGTTGCAGCCGGCAATGCTACGATCATGACCAGTACGAGTCTATCGTAGAGGTAAAGATGCGGGTAGCTGGAGTGGGGGCGAACGGACTTACAGTATATTGAGCGCAATAGAGGCGCTCTGAAGCCGCGCCAGCACACGCGTTGCACAGCTGGCAAAGATCCCGTACGCAGTCAGGATCGCGAGGTAGACCCCACTGCGTATATTTGAATTATATCCCAGCCAATATCCAGACTGGACATGAGCTCACTAGGTTTCGTACACAGTCGGGACAAAATTCCCGTCCGAGCCGATGCTCACGGCCGCCATGATTGCTGTCGCGCCTGCCCATCCCGTACCCGCAACGCCGGAGATGTACGTGATGGTGTTGGTGTAGCCGACCATCCAGCACAGGATGTTTCGATATCGCGGGGAAGAGTATTTGTACGTCCAGTAGTACACACCACCTGTGAATTCGGTTACCATATTTTCGTGGTTTTGAGAAATTGGGCGCACCGGAGGTCGGTGCGGCAGAGCTAAGCTCTGCCATGGCCATTGCGATGACCATGATGAACACGGACGACGTCGCCCACTATGAAATTGCTTATCAGTCTAATTTCCCTAAGAGAGCGGATTTATCTTACTCCCCAGACCATCGCGGACGGTCCACCGTTAGGTAGCGAGTAGAACAGCACCGAGCTGGGATTGTATCAGATGGGAATTGGCGTGGTCTACACGTTGTTACGCACGCGATTGAGGGCACAACGCAAGATACGGAAACCCCAAAGCCGAACATCTCCAAGGTCGTAAACTCCCGCTTGAGCTCCTGCTTGTAGCCCAGTTTTCCGAGGAGCGTCGTGTCATCGGCGCTTTTCGTTTCTGGGTCCAGAATAGGGAGGGACATGGTGGGCTGTGGGACGAAGGTTAGGTAAGTAGGTAGCTTAGGTAGGTATCGGGAGAAGCAGCACGCCACGCGGGAACGAATCTTGAAATTCATCGTGCGATTCGTCAAGTGACATGATCCTTGCCACCTATCAGGACAATAATTAGAAGTGCGGTGGACTATAGTTGCAGCCTTCACGTACCTGTTCAAGCCCAATGCAGAGAAAGGATGGATGTACGCACACCGACTGCTCAAGCTGGACCTAAAATTTATGTCATTGCTGTACACGTACCACAAACTACTGCAAGTTTGAGGCGAGAGCGGTCAAAATGCGGCTAATCAGCATCCGTGGTATGTTTGGATGAGTAGGAAAATGTCCGAAGAACTTCGGAGCCTCGAGTGGTTCCAATTCCGTACCCAGGGTTCGCCGCTCAATCCGCTTTGGAGATAGTTCAGGCATTTACCACCGTCCAGTCTTCGCATAAACTCGTCCAAATGCCGACAGCCCACCAGGGCCGTCCATCGCAACACCAGATGAAGTGCCTGAACAATCGAAGGTGGGAGTCGAGGACAGAGACTCAGAGGCATTGAGGCTGTGCGTAGTGATGATCATGATCAAACACTCACGTGCCTAAGTCGCGTCTGAAAGGTCACGCAAGCACCACCAAGCAATGATGAACTGTTTTTTTTTGAAGTAGATTAAAACAATTGTTTGTATAGCCAGTTTCTAACTTAGTTGACGACCCCAAGAATCCTTCCCAAGTTGAATCGCTCCCGTCATTTCCAACAAGCGAGGTACACGTACGGGTGGGTACCTGAGTACAAGCTTCCGTGTTGGCTGCAGTACCTGCCATTATTGTACCAACGAGAATACACGCTAAAAACCAATCCCGAGCCATTGAATTTGAAAGATAAGCTACTGATGGACCGTACACAAGAAGCGAGAAAACCAATGCTCATCTACTCTCCGATGGAGCCCGTCCACCCTCGCACCGGTCGTCGAACGATGTGCGCCTCTCCCGCTTGACGGACTTCGGGTCACCATAGGAGCGTGCACCTCGCTCGCCAAATGAGCCCGTCATTGTCAGTGTCGCTCATATTAGCATCGGCATAATTAGGAACTGCAAGTGGTGTTTTGTTTTGAACTTCCGAGTGGTTTTTCCGTCCGTCCGGTTTTGACGTATGCCTTCGTTCTTTTGCAGTCCTAGTCGAGCGAGTTTTGTGTTCTTCTTTCTCAAAAAATCAGAGAACGAGCGCTCGAGGCCGGCTTCTTTTGCGACGAGGTACAGCAACGAAAGAGCAGCTCTGCAGTATCTGCATTTGTGGGTGAAAGTTGTAGAGGGGGATTGGAATGTTCTCCCTCGAGGAATTATCAGTTTCTCGCTCGCCGCAAATCTGCAATGAACGGGGACTTACATTTAGTTCAATGTAGTGTAGGAAGCCTTACCCCACGCGTACAAACAGAAAACTAAATGGAATTCACTGTCTACGGGGAGAGTACGATCCGGAATCTATGTCTATACTCTAACAGGGGTCCTGCCTAGTAGCGTTCAAAATCACCCAGCTTTCGTCGGCCACGGCACGGCCCAAGGCAATCGTCCAAAAATTATACAAACATTCTGTGAAGGTGGTTAGCTGGAGTTTTTCTACATGAAGCAACTGACGCACCTACCAAGTTGGAGGAAAGACAAGTCAAAAAGTATTACGGGACAATGAGAGGAATGTGAACGTCCAGTATCCCCCGCTCCTCACACCGCGGCAGATGCTTGCGCACCGCGCCCGCAAGCGCCGACTTCTCCTTCCCCTGTTCTCCAAGACCGAGTCCATATCCGAGATCGGCGAGGAACCGCTCCCCGGAATCAATCGTCGAGAGTGTGATGCGGCGCAAGTGCGGATAGCGTTCGGCGTCCGCCAGCTCGGCGTCCAGCGCGATCCAAGTCTCGGGCACGTAACGCAGGTAGAGGACGATGGTGATCGTCTCCAGCGTGTTGCGGGAGGGCGAGAGGCGGAGCGCGGAGAGGACGGGGAGGACGCATAGGACGGCGTTGTACTGTCCGGTGCGGAGGGTTAGGTGCCGTAGATGCGGCACGGATTGGAAATCTGGTGCTCCAAAGTACAGCACTACATCATTGTGTGAGCAGATAGATAAATAATATAATGCAAATAGCCAAACGTACGCCTTTGAAAGTCGGCAAAAGACAATGTTATCGAGTTGATGGTCGCGCCGGCGGGACTGCGCAGGTACTTGTTGATCGCCGACCAGAGGTTCGGGAACTCGATAAAGTCGAGGAAGCAGACCGTCGTGATGTGCTTCGGGACGGGATTCAGGGAGGTAATCCATTCCGTGATCAAGGGGTTGCCCGCATACAACGTATGCAGCCTTGGAGGCAATCCCGCAGACGTCGGCACAGTGGGTTTCGCATCGCCCGTAAGGCCAGCAACCTTGAGCGATTCCAGAAGGGGGAAAGCACAGATGTAGTCGATAATACTGGCGAGAGCCACGTACGCCCAGTCGTCGAATGCGAGGTCGAGGTGCACGAGTGAGGATGTGAATGCTGGCGGGCCGTCTAGCGGGATCGTGAAGTGACGGTGACAGTTACGATAGAGGCGTGTTGGCCGGATGCCGCAGCCGTGGAGACTCGAGAGGATTTCTCTGCAGGAAGTGGCAGCACCTTCTGAGCGCTTCCGCTTATGCGTCAGCTTGACTTCCTGCACAAACGGGGCGAAAGTGGCGACAGGGGAAGCGACGATGGAAAGCAGCTGCTGCACTCGTTTGTCCTCCGAGTCGCAACCGATAATCAGAGAGAGCGTCGAAAAACGGCGATGTTGGCTACGTGGTAACCACTGGCGAGATAGAAGGCTGCAGGTGGCGAGTGCAGATGCATCGGAGCTCAAAAGATCTATGATAAAGTCTACAAGCTCTCCGGGGAGTCTAAGCATGGAGGATCGGCGTTGAGGGTGTAGTAAGGGCAAAGAACGTTGTGCTTACTATTTAACTGTTTGAAAACGCCCCGTCGCCCTTCAGAAACAGTCATCTTCCGTCCCAATCTTTTACCCGAGGATAAGCGACTCCACACTCCACACTCTCCACTTCTTCTTGCGTATGCTCTTGATGAAGAACGACGTTAGTTACGAGGCCGGACATATCGATATCTTCGAGTCTGCGTTCAAGGTCCAAAAAATGGACTTGCCTATGAAGCTCAGACGGGAGGAGGAATAAACAAAGGGCAGAAATACGTGCCGTATTGGGCGGGTATAACAATCCAGCATGCGCCCCGTCAAAGAGGAACAGAAATATACGACGCCGTAACGGGAAGGTGAAGGAGCGCCGAAATGAACATGCGAAGCAGGTCGTGGGGATGGCCGGGTTGACGAAGTGGGCGCACAGCAGGAAAATGACATGACCGTTGGAGCGGAAGTCCCGTTTGTTTTGTGCGTCCTCCGTGTGTGCCTCGGTGCCTGGGTACAGGATGAACCGGCGATGGGGAGCTATTCAGGATGGAATTTTGGAAAGCAGCTGGTGCGAAGTGAAGCCCATGTTTCAAGTTGGTGGACGTCAGAAGGCTGCAGGGGGTGATTGTGGAATTGTGAAGGATTTATGACAGAATATACAACCAGATTCGGGAGTTTCGGGTCGAGGCAACGTCGAGGAGGTTGTGGTGAAAGCAAGAACGATGGCTGACTAAGCTTGCCCTTGATGACAGTGGTGCAAGTGATCCGAGTCCGTGCGATTTACGTCAAGTCACATCGACAATGGCTGTGACCATCACGCCCCTTCTTTCTCTTTCTGCCACCATGGTGCTCACTCGCCGGGGGCACAAATCCATCGTCAGATGGGAAGTGATGGGCTACGCGTCTCCGATGACTCTGGTCGGCCTTTGCAGCACCTCGCGACTGATGAGCGCTCTCGCCACTCCGCTGCTTTATCGGACCGGTTACCTCCGTAACAGCAAGAGAATTCGGATCTTACCTCCACGATGCGCACACATGAAGGCTCGAACGATCCGCGCTCGAGACATGTACGGGAATTCACAATCTCTGTGGGGTGCGTGGTCCTGATCAGTCTTCTGTGGATGCCGTCACTTATCTCTCCATAATAGTTTTTATGCTGCCCGACGAAGTGGCCGATGATGTTGTCTCTATGCTCCCAACACTAAAAAACCTTTGCTCCCTGGTCATCCTCTGGTTCAACAAGGTACCCGAACTGCTGAGCCTGCGTCGCTCGCCTTTTCCCAACCTGCGCACCTTTAAATACCGCGTTTACAACTGCAAGTTCCCGAATGGCGAGTTCCAGAATTCCATTGGGCTTATAACACCATTTATCAATTGTCATCCGGCGATAACATTCCTCTCTCTCACTCGAAGTAAACTCATGTTCTCGTTGGGCCCTCCCTTGGTACCCGGTAGAAACGAGAAACGAAAACGAAAACGCGGCTGCGTTTGGCCGCATCAATCGGCAGTCCGGCGGCCTCGCGGCCATCGTCACGCTCGCTTGACCTCGCTTGGGCTGTCCCGCCGTTCTCGCTTGATTCCCGCCGCGTTGTGTAACGATCGAGCCAAACACCCATTATCCCCACAACAGTCTTCACTGCTGACTTTTCACGTCCGGATATTGCTGGGAAAACTTGAACACAACGCCTAACAACGACCAAAAAAAAAAAAGCCGAGCTTCGCGCACGCATTTCATTGATGCTGGCAGTTAAAATGTTAGGTAAGCCCTTGTCTTCCACTGACTTCTATGGGAAGCAAAGTGCCTTGAGGCGCGGAGGGCTGCCGACTGCCGAAATAGTTCCGATGATCACATGAGTGATCCCATTGGTCCGGCGTGGCTGCGGCAGAGTTGCCGGCTGTGGTTGAAATAATGCCGACCGTAAGCCAGCCCGATATTGCCAGCATATGGACAGTACCCAAGCAGGAAATCGTTCAACTATATTTTTCTCAATGAGTCACTCATTTTCTTTTTTGTTTTATATTTTGTTTCTCCAATAGGACTTTGCTCCTCGCGTATACGCACGACTGCGATCGCTGCATGCACTCCGCGTCGCCGCCGGGGTTATCGCCCACGGAGTTCAACGTTCACCTGCCGTGTGACGAGGCGCTCTGGCACGCGTCAAGTGCCACAGCCTGGTTCGCGGCCGCGCATACCCCCAGTCCATACGGCGTCGGTATCCAGAAGGTCTACGGCGTGAACATGCAGCACGCACTCGCCGCGCTAGCCGTCTTCCGCTACCGTCTTTCGCATTGTTCGTCCTCATCCACACCGTCCTACGTAACATCTGCGTCACCATAGCGCAACTGCGCCCGCTGCCGTCGCCGACGTTTAGTTATTCGACCTTGGCGGCGATGCTCCCCGCGCCACAAGCGTAGTGTTGTTCGGGTCGGGTCGGGCTTGGGCCTGAGCCCGGGCCTGAGTAAGTTACAGTTTCCAGAGGCTTGATAGGGTGAGTTTTTTCAACCATAAACATGTTGTATAATGTATTCCTCACCTCCTGTATCCCCTTCCCTTTCTCAGAAGTTTGAGGTGGGCTTGGAACGAAGATTTGAACACCCATCAAAATTGTCGGTAAGTTGTGTTTCACAGTCTGACTTCAAAGGTGCTGTCGAAATGGATGCGAGGTCACTGCTGCAGTATAATCCACAGTGTACATCGCAAAATCACAGGTGAAACATTTTTTTTCTTCACCCAAAGCTGGGTGTGTTGGGTACACGAACCGACCCGGGCTCAAGCCCGGGTCGCGGGTCTTGAAAAAATTCAGGCCCGACCCTAGGCCCGACTCAAACTAGGGTCGGGCAGGGTCGGGTCGGGCTTGGGTCGGGCTTGGGCCTAAGCCCTGGCCCGGGACATCACTAAGCCTCTCGGCCGAGGGTAGAGTTCGCGCTCCGGATGCAGGGCATACTCGACAATTGGCTGCAACTGTGGCGGATGACTCCTGAGGTGGCGCAGGAGACTGAGAGCGGCGCGCTGGCCCCCCCGTTTGTGTGCAACTCGCTGCCGATTTACTGGCACGCGCAAGTCTCGTTGTGGGATAGCTCATGCACCCGCGACGCCCCGCTCTTTTACCACACTGACGACTCGGAGAGCGTCTCCCCAGACGGGTGGGGCAGGTCAGGTCCGGACTGTGTTGATCGTTATGGACGCTTCGACAATGGCACTCAGTAGAAGGACCGATGGCGCTTGTTCTATCAGTGTGATTGTTGATAGTATGTCGTAGATGCCTAATACATCGACCAGTAATATTGTATAACATTCACTCCGAGAGAATCATATGAACTCAGCTCGATGATATTGGAAATAAAGCCTGTAGAGAAACAGGCTGCCGTATCATGGGATTTCACCTTCACTCAACAGGAGGGCGAGAGGTATATCCCATCTATGGAAGGTCCTGGCGATTACTTGGGCAAATGATGTCGAGAACAGGATCGATAGGAAATTGTTAGGAAAACAAAAACACAAGGGTCTAATGGCTGCGCGAAATTTAATGGGTAAAGAGCCATACATGCATATCACCGCTTCATATGAAGCGTTTAACACAGAGCGGTGCGCCCTTCTGCCCATCAGCCGTAACGGGCATAAGTGAGGTGGCGAAACGAGTGTGGGTTGACTGCCCCTCGGGTAGGGTAAATGTAAATTTGCCTACCAGCTCGCAGAAAACGACCTGCATCTCCAATATCCTGATGGTTAAAGTCGATCATCAGCGAGGTTCAGTGGGAGTTGGCGCTACTCATGTAAATCGCTATTTAGATGGAAACTGCGAGTGAGCACGGTTAGAAAACTGACTGGTGGCTGAATCGTACCCGAGACATGCCCGGGGACCGCCCAGGAAAGTTGGACTTCAAATGGAACGTCAGGTCGGATACCAAGAGTTGAAACAAACTCGACGAACAGATTTGCATAAACACCGTCCGTCGCATCTCCTTTGTACACCGTCTCATCTAGCCATCGCCTAGGGTTGAATTCCATAGCGTGCTCGCCCCATGCTGACTCCAACCTAACCACCGCTGCCTAAGCAGAAAGTAATATCCGGTGGACACGGCGCAACGATGGTAGGAGGACGTTGCGACCATTACGATCTGACCCTTGCGAATAGGAATCTGGGACAAGTGTTCGCCTGTTGAGGTCGTGATGCTGTGTGAAAGCGGAATAATTATGTCTTCAACGGCAATGCGGTCCACAATGGCCTCCGCCGGATAAAGCCGGAGACACTCCTGTACAGAAGAAAGTCGTGTAACGAACATCCGAAAGAGGTAACGTACCTTAATGAATCCATCCAACAAGGGCATGCTATCGTACACACGGGCATGGGAGCTACCAAGGGTTCCATAGATCTCTTGGCGGAGCTGATCCTGGAATTCTGGAGCTCTGGCGAGCTCCAGCAGTCCAAACGAGAGGGTATTCGCCTGGAATTGACACTGGAGGTGAGTAAACATCGCGGCAACACATTGAGCCGCACAGTTGTATCTTGCCCAGCAAGCATAATAAGCGCCGTCGACGCGTCTGAGCAACGACCCCGTCTTCAGTTAGTGTGTTCCGGCTCATATCTGAGGCACGCACTGGATGGCGAGTCGGCAATGAATCAGGAAGAAGCGGCGACATTCGATACAAACGCTCACGCAGCTGACCGTACAAGTCCGTGTCCATTTCCAGCCCTTGTCTGGCTGCGTCCCTTTTCGCCCGAACGCTCTGGGTACCAATCTGATCCGCGAGATATTTAGCTGTGCGAATAGTTTTGAATTGGTGGGTGGGAAGGTGTATGGCTGCCCTCCTTAGCCACGAGGGGAGCCGAGCACCGATCGCGTCAGCCATTATCTGTATCGAAGATTGGTTGGCTGCAATCGCCCTAGAATGTATGTAGGGTGAATGAACAAAAATTGAGGTAATCATGGCTACTGTTGGCGTACATGACCTGGAAGTTGTTGGACATGAACTGCTCGCCCAGATCCTTTGTTGAGTATCCCAAGGCAACTGTGAAGCGCTAAGTCCTGTTACCGCGGAAACGGTTAAGTAATATCTTCACTTATTGTGCTAAGGGTAGCTAAACTGAGGAGCGGACAGACATTGACCCACGCGCCTGCCAGTGAAGACTCTTCTATTCGTTCGGCCAGCTATGACGAGGAGTGGTCAGAGCACATCGGATAGTAACCAGGTGGGAGATCTCACCGTCTGCGCCGCCTGTTCAAGCACCGCAAGATAGCTACGAACAGAGGCGGCGGTAAAGCCCGGATTCAGTGCAACGCGCAGCCGTTTGTGAGCGCTATCTGTGCTACGAAATAAAAATCACCCATTAGAAATAAACGCAGGGTAAACGCACTATTAACACCCATGGAACTTTTCTCCCCGAACAGCAAACGGACGGCATTTCCCAAGTCTGGACCGATGGTGACATGTGGGTTGTTCAAAATGTACTGCAATGCGACCGGGTCGGATATCATCAAGCGCTCTTGCTGAGCAGGCAGCATAAGTAGTGAAATGAGCTGATTAGCGGATTGTGTGTACTCACGCCTAGACAGCCCACGATTTTATATACTGGGCCATAGAGTTTCTGCCACTTGAACTCGTAGTCGCCGTAATTGTGCGACAATTTCAACAGAGCCATGTGTCCTGTATTTCGTGAGGTTCAGGACGGTCAACTCAGATTCAAAGCAGGCTCACCGAATAGCCAAGACGGCGAGCGAGGTCCAGGGATATTGCGGAACGCACTCGCGGGACGGAACCAAAGGTAGACACCGAGGATTACGATACAAGAGGAGAACAAGGTGCCATGAAGCAAACCGCTTTCCAACGGTACCCGCGGCAGCAGAGACATGGAAAGAAGCCCCAGGAGATTTGCTTAAACAGCCGACGTTGCAACGCTAATCCCGGATTAAATCACTGCTTGATTAATCAGGGCGGACGGTTGAAACAGCGGTTAAACCATGGTAAAAGCTCAAAAAGGAGGACTGAATGAGGCTCAAACGCGGCACCTCTGAGTCTCCTGGCCATAGGGTGCAGAGTGCAAGCAGCCGTTAGACCACGGCGACGATGATGACAAATGTGAAAATTAGCTTCACTGAGGGGTTGATTCTATCTGGCCCACTCATAGACTCTGCATAATCCGACAACTGATTTATACCTCTCTGAAACTGGGAATGTGTATATAAGCAGTAACATGTAACTAATTCTAATTACATGGTGCGCTATGATTGCCCCACTGTTTAATCCTTGAGGAAAATCACGAGAAAATCCAGATTAAATCCACTCAAAGTCGGATTTGTACATTTCTAAGGCTACTGGGATGCTCAGGCTGGCCATTCAAGCACACACTGGCATAAATCTGTGGTTGAATCCAAATGAAAAACCTTGGGTTGAACCGGATTGATTGATTGGGATCTTTTCTGTTGTTCAAATTGTTTAAACCTTGGTCTAACAATCATTTATCCGGTTTAAACAGCCCATATTCATTCATACATCAAGTCCAGATGAGATTCAGCGCATACTCACAACTGGGGAAGGAGTACCCGTTTAAAAAAGAAGTGCTACACAGGCAGTCTAGGAACAGCAAATTCTTCCTTTGCCCAGACTTCCATGGGGTAGTGGTTAAGGTTCCCCCCCTCCGCTCTGGCCTTACGTTTGAACCCCGTCGCAGCTTTTTGTTGTATTTGTTCGCCGCCCTGATTACAGCTGTTTCCGAAAACAATGAGACGCATCAATTTTTTTTTGTTGCTCAACTTTTTTTTGGAGTGATAAGGATTCCCCGTTTGGGCGAGCCGACGGTAGCCGACCACAGCCGAAGGTGATAGAGCCCGGAGGACGATAATTTATTTTCCAGCGAAATGTGCACCAGGACAATGTCAAGGACGCCCAAGCTCACGGGTAAGCCAAGTCAGCACTTTCAATGTGCTTTTCTGGAGCTTCAAATTCCCCCGCAGCTTTACAGAATTTTGGCGACACGGCCTGGGCTAGGCCGGCCGTCGAGCCGAGCCCAATTAGGGAATCCTTATTACTCGAACAAAAATTGAGCATCGGCAAAAAAAAATGATGCGTCTCATTGTTTTCGGAAACAGCTGTAATCAAGCAGTGATTTGATCCAGGATTAGCGTTGCAACGTCGGCTGTTTAAACAAATCTCCTAGGGTTACTGACATGGAGTGATTGAATAGCGAGTAGAAGTTGGGCGTCTTTTGTACTTTGGGAGGCGACCTCCTCGCTGTAACCTTCGCCTTCTATCCCCTGATCGAAATTCGCCTGCTTCCAGGGAAGCAACTGGGGAAGTAGAGCTTTACTTCCGCGATCCGTACCACAAGGATTCACCGCGGAGCTGCTGAGGGGCGTCTTGCAAGCCGTATGAGACCGATCAGAGAAGCGTAAGTAGATTCGTCTGCCACCGAATTTGGATCCACGGGAAGGCAGGGATAGGCCCCTATCACGGGTGGCTATTCAACGCCTCGGACTAATTTGCGCCCAGGTTTAGGAGGAAATCAAAGTACCGAGTGGAATTCCCATGGGATGTAGCTTTAGGAGCGGAGTGGACGATTAATTCAGCAAGTCGTTCCGAATAGTGGAACGAAAGGATAATATTCTCCCTCTAGAGCCGCCAGGACCAATCTCATCGATGAGATGAACGTTGAAGCCCATACGCTAGAGCCTAGCAGTCAAGACTTGGTCAAGACTCAATCAGCTGCGACTGAAGCGAACCGGCCAAGGGGTTCAACGGCCAATAGCCATCATGCCTTTTTGCACATTGGAGCTCCAACAGGAAGCCGCAGGAAGGCCGACATGGGGGAGGGACTGGGAGAGGGAAAAAGAGGGTACACGGATCAATGCGGCCCGGCACGGGATTGTTGTCCTGCACTGCCACATGAGCATGTCAGCACTTTTCAAAAGGCGAGATATTTCATGGGTTCATGGCTACTAGCACCAGTGCAATCGGAGTTCGCTCCGTCTAACTACATCTGAGACTCCAGGGATAGAGAATGTTGTTGGAACGTTTGAACTTGGAACACTTCTGGGTCCACTTGAGGTTTGCCAGGTGGACTTCCACACTTGAAATGTGCACGCCGACGGTGAACGTCCACGGATCCGACCTCGCGCAAATTGGTTCGATTGATGGGATCAAAGTTGGTTTTGCCGCTGGTTGTCGGGAACCGACGAACATAGATAGGTTGGTGTTCAGATTCATGTGCCCAGGAACGTATTGAAGCTCCGAATATCTCATTCCGTGGTCTGGGCATTCTCAAATTGATGTTTTCCTTCTGGTGCGTGATTTTTTTCGCCTAATCATCATTAAACCACCGTCTTTCACTAAGGACTTCCAGCAATAAATGGAGTGGCCGAATACCAATCATTGATCCCGGGACACCCTCCGGCTTATCTTTCCGTCATTCACGCAGGGGATCGCCGTTGTTCACCGCAAAAATAGCGGTGTGTTGATTCACAAATGTGCACAGTGGTGCGTTGTATGTTGACTCACTGAATGCACATATTTTTGACGAAAAATGCTTTTATAGATACTTGGTCCGGCAAATGTTATCACACGTCTGGAGGTAGATAAAGCGAAACGAGTGCCCTATACGATGCGCTCAATGCAGAGTGGAGCACCCTTCTGGCCATTCAACATAGCGGGCAGAAGCGTGGTGGTGAAGCGAGTGCGAGCCGGCTGCTCCGCTGGCAGGGTAAATACGAATTTGCCCACCAACTCGCAGAGAAAGACTTGCATCTCCAAGATCCTGGGTTAAATAATCAAAATAATCAGTTCGGAGAAGGAAGGAGTGGCTGTGGCGGATGGCTACTGACGCAAATCGCCATCTAGTGTGGGAGCTGCAGGTGAACGATGTACAAGAAAACGTAGTGTCATCCTCAGCCTAGACATGCTCGTGGACCACCCAAGAAACTAAAGCTGGGAATGGTCAAACAAGGTCGTACTCCGAAAGAAAAATGCACTGACAGATTGGCGTAGAGCCCAACAGCCTCTCCTTTGTACGCCATCCCGTCGAGCCATCGGGCAGGTTTGAACTCCATCGCGTCCGCGCCCCAGTGGGACTCCAGTCTAAAAGATCCAAACAAAGAGTGCTCAAGGCGGATGTATGAGGTGAGAAGTTGAGAACAGAGCCTACCGCTGGTAGGAGGCAAGTGCCAGCATGAGGACTTGACCTTTGCGCACAGGGATTTGTGCTAGGCTTTCGCCCGTGACGGTCGTGATTCTGGCGGACAACGGAATCACCGTGTCTTGAGCGGCCGAGCGCTCTGTAATGGCCTCTGTGGGATACATCCGAAGGCACTCCTAATCCGCCAGATAAATTCAGCTGCGACGAGCACCAGCGGACGGATACCTTGATAAACGCGTTCAACAGTGGCATGCTATCGTATGCGATGCCACCCGCCCGGGAGCTGCTCATGATCTCGGTGCGGAGTTGGTCTTGGAGCTGTGGGGCTTTGGCGAGCTCCAGAAGTCCGAAAGCAACAGTGTTTGCCTGAAAAGTGAAAAGCTGGGATTTAATTCCATCATAAGCCCGAAGAGCACAGATACCGTGGTGTCCTGGCCAGCAATCAGGATGATCGCCGTCTGATTGACTAAGTCGTCCTCGGCAAGTGTGTTCTTGGTCTGGCCCGAGGCGTGTTGCTCCACTGAGTCCCGCGGCGTTAGCGATGATAACTTCATGCAGGTGATAACCTTACCAAGCTGGCCATACAAGTCCGTGTGGATATCTAGTCCTTGGCGTGCCGCATCTTGGTTCTCCCGAATGACTTGACGACCCACACCATCTGCTAGATATTTTGCCGTACGGATGGCCTTGAAATTGCGGGTCGGAAGATAGATGGTTGCCCTCATGAGCCACCCAGGGAGCCGCGCCACAGTGGCGGCGCTGAGGATTTGCAGCGGAGACTGACCAGATGCTAGTGCCCTAGAATCACGGTCAAGGTGGCGCCCACTTGAACGGCAGGTGCTACGTACATGATTTGGAAATTGTTGAACATGAACTCCTCGCCCAGATGCTCCGTTGAGTAACCCAAGACAACTACGGAACCGTTTGCGCGTTGCAGACAGTGTGAAATAGGATCCACATACCTTCGCTTACGGTGCTGAGGGTGGCGATACTGAGAAGCGGACAACTGTTGATCCAGGCTGCGGAAGACTCTTCTATTTGTTCGACAAGCTGAACGAAGGCAATGAGAGCGCATCAAATACTTATTTGTTGAGGTAAACTTACGGTTTGCGCTGCCTTCTCAAGAACTGGCATGTAGCTCCGTACGGCAGAGGCAGTGAAGCCCGCATTGAAAGGAGCGCGGAGCCGTTTATGATCCCGCTCTGTGAAAGACCGAGATCAATGAAACTAGACAAGGATGACACAGGCGTACCATTGGCGCCCATCATGCTTTTCTTCCCAAATAGTAAATGGGTTCTGTTCTCCGCGTCTGGACTGAGGGGGAAATGCGGGCTATTCAAGATGTGCTGCAATGCGACTGGATCCGAAACCATCAGACGCTCTTGCTGGATCATCGCAAGCAAAAAGATGAGTTGAGATGAGAAGGTGAGTTGGATATTAAGAATGCTCACGCCGTAACACCCCATGACTTTGTATATGGGTCCGTAAAATTTCTGCCAAGTGAACTCAAAGTCGCCGTACGTTGCCGGTAGCTGCAATTCAATCATGGTTCCTGAATATCGTAAAAATCAGGCTGGCCAAAACAAAAGAGCCTCTCACCGAAAAGCCACGTCGGGGTTCGTGGTCCGGCAATATTGCAGATGGTACTGGCAGGGTGGAACGATAAGTAACCAACGAGGATTGCAACGGAACCAAGAAATGCAGTGCCATAGAACAGGCCAACTCCCAAAGGCTCATTCTCAAGGAAAAGAGAGATAGACATGGATGAATGGCGAGGATCCGGAAACGCATATCGCCTTTTGTACTTTGGCACCAAGATTGAGGCGAATGCGGTCTGGTCCAATGGTGCCACAGGCGTACGATTCACCGCGGAGCTTCTAACACCTCAGGCGGTCCAACGATTGCATGCGGGAATCGCGAGGCGTCATCGAGACGGAGTTGCCGCAGAAAGAAAGTGGTGTACGCCTCTGGTGGAACGACCGTACTTCTGACGGCCGGGGTGCAATGTGCTCTTCGGACGGAGCCTGCAGAATGAAAGCCCAGATTCGAGCCCATCGTGGATCCGGAGAATAATGTTCACCTCCAGCCACGTCAACAGGGAGGCCAAATTCCGGACAACTGGGATCCGACCAAACGAAGCTATTGGGGTCGCACTCCCGATCCGTGAGGCTTTCAGTAGGCAGACATGGGGCTAAGTTCTGTCTTGATCAATTAAAAATCGGAAGTTATCTGCTATCTGCACAGTAAAAATCGGGGCGGCAACCAGGCGCTCGCCGTACCTTCGACAAGGATATCGCCGGTGTGTAACGGTTACTCAAGCAGCAGCGCCCCCAATTCATAAGAATCATTCCTCTGATTGATATTTGGACAAGGACAGCGGGACTCTCGTTCGAACTCATTCCACACATCTGCCGCGCAGTTATCACGGACAAGGATAGGGCAAACCAAGGCCCGAGCTTGCTGCTTGAACAGGCAACCGAAGAACCTTGAGCCGCTTGAGCGTATTCGTCGAGGAAGTCGCATTGTCTGCCGAACAGTCTCACTTGAATTGCTGTGAGCGCCAGACTCCTGATGTGCTGGCAGTGTACAGATTTAGGACGGTATGCAAAATCACAGTATCAATCGCTGATTATAACTCAGAAAACACTCACTGCATTATTTATGGCGGCCCATTGAATATTGAAGAGGGCGGCTACAAGCTCAGGTCCTCCCATCCCGTCCCCGGTCAATCTTGGCAGCCGACCGTGAGCCAAAGTAAAACGACGGCGTTTTGACTTTGGTGGAGGTGGACGTGGAAGGAGTACCGGGTAAGGAGAAGCCGACATCCGATGCGATATCAGCGCGTATGGTGATGGCCGAGCAACAAGCGAACCAACGACATCTCTGTGACTATCCATTGCCACGAAGACAGGTAACCTGTTCGCAACGAGAAGAGTCTATTTCCCGCTTGTCCTTGTTCTCTCGAGTCTTCCCCCATCTCCACCGGTGCTTTTGGATGGCCAACTCGCTGGAACCGACGTGAAACACAACGCCCTCGCACCGCCTCTTTGCGTCGCACAGGATTTGCTTAGGCGGCGGCGCATTTATCATTTCCCAGGAATGGCATCGCGCGCAGAACAGCACCGAAGGTCTCTTCGCGCCCGTGCGTCACCGCGAGGAATGATCCTTTAAAAGGTGACTCTGAGAATGCCGCGCAATTCGTATCCCCTCCCGATTCCTCTCCCATCCCCCCGACATGTCTCTCCCCGCCAGCCACCCAGAGGTCGACTCGAAATCAGGGAAGACCTGCCCCGTCACCGGGGAATCCCATGACTACCAGCCCCCTGCGGAGGGGGACAGCCGCTCCGTGTGTCCCGCGCTGAACACTATGGCTAACCACGGCTATATGTGTGTTCCCCTCTTTTATGTCCCGAAGAAAAATACAACTGACGTTTTATAGCCGGCGGGACGGCAAAAATCTAAGCATGCTGGCGGTCTTCCGCGGCCTCAAAGCGTGCTATGGGCTCTCAAGCCCTCTAGCCGCTGTGCTCGTCACAGGCGGCTGGCTCCTCATCAAGCGCATCGGGCACATCTCGCTCTTCGACATTGGGCTGCACAACGGCGTCGAACACGACGCCAGTGTTGTGCACCTCGACACCCCGCCCGGCGACAAATACGCACCCATTGCGATCCAGCCGGACCTCGTCGACGACTTCGCAGCGCACATCGTCGCCGCCGCGGGGCAGGTGCCTGAGGCAGAGGCGCTTGTGACGGCGCACGACATTGTGCTGACGCGAATACGGCGAGAGCGGCTGTCGAAGCCGCTCGACGCGAAGCATGCGGAGATCGCGCGGGGGGAGTTCTCGATCATTCTGGGTGTGTGGAACCGGACGGGCGGGGCTGATGGGCGCGAGGAGGGGGTGCCGTTGCCGTGGATGCGGACGTGGCTGAGGACGGAGCGGCTGCCGGAAGGCTGGCGCCCGGACCACGTTGAAACGCTCCGCTCTGTGGTGAAGCGGTCGAGTGCGATGCGCGCGGAGATGAAGAAAATTAGAGAAGCGGAGGCGGAGGCGGAGACGGCCAAATAGGCTTAGTGATTGGCAGGTTGACAGACGGACCGAATGGATGGATAAAATACCACAGGAAGGAATATTCCCTTACTTCACGTTATGCCTACTTTAATAGTTTGTACTTAGCTAGGACGGAGGAACCAAATGATATAAATGTATGACCTGAACGATGGCCTCTGTCGGAAAAAAGCCAGATAGCTTGCAACGGCTTAACTCCGCTTGTGACCTTGAGACGACTCGCGAGCGGTCCCAAGCCGCCCGGGCACTCCTTCTAAGTTGTCACAAGCCGCCGTAATCTGTGGGGCTAACTCGCAAGGAGCTCCAAGCCGTGCAAGACATGCACGGCTTGACACGGCTTGGGACTACTTTAGACTCGAGGCAGTCGCGATTTTGGCCTGAGAGAATATTAGGGTCGTTCACAGTTCCCTTTTTCCAGCCCTTTTTGGTTCCCTTTTTCACTCCCTTTTTGCTGTTTCCAAGAACTGAATAAATATGGGATGTTGAGGTTTGGTTCAAGTTGTCACTGAGTCTGAGACTCAGAGAGAGGGTCATCTAAGGCTCTAGTAGACTCCGGACACATACAGCACATGGATCGTTGGAAAAGAGAAGCAAAAAGGAAGCAAAAAGGGCAGAAAAAAGGGAATGCAGTCGGGGGGTTTCACAGTTCACTTTTTCCTGCCCCTTTTCCGCTCTGGTATTTGGCCAATTCCTCACCTAGGAGGATGGTGTTTTCCCTTTTATACCCTTTTTACATCACAGAATTGAAAAGGGGAAAAAAATCCGGGAGAAAACCGAAGGAATACGAAAAAGGGAGAAAAAAGGGAACGAAAAAGGGCGGAAAAAAGTGAACTGTGAACGACCCTATTTATGACAGTCGATCAATTCGCGGGCGAATCGACTATCATCAAAGTCCAGTTGTTGGGCGTCCGGTTGTGTTCGAGCCTAGGACTACTTGCAGCGCTGGCGGTGATTTTTTTTTCTTTTTCTCTTTCACGACACGTAGCAGCTGCATGCAAATACATGCGTTCGTTGGTAGGGTTCCATAATGTGTTTTGCGGGGGAAGTGCGGTCGCCGAAGAGGTACGGGTGGTTGTGGAGTAAGTGCCAACCATCTTTTCCGTGTGCACAGTGCAACTTGACCGCCCACTCAGAAAATCCCAGCCTCAAGAGTCGACGTTGAGTCGACGCCTCTCGGGGCGTAGAAAACAATTCGACAAAATTTTGACGGATCCGGAGGCTGCAAGAATCCTAGTGCGGCAATATTTAATCGTCCTCCAAAATGGTCCAGAGGAGTCCAGAGGCAATCCAGAGGGCAAATAAAGCACGCGAGCACCGTCACGCGTGACCGGCTTCTTCCTGACGCTCACTGTCGGAGTCATCCTCAAGCTCATCGCGGATTTGTGGTCATGCTGGGTGCAAAACGCAGCTTGAATCTTACCTGGCTACTCGGATTCTCTTTGCTATGAACTGGCTACGCTCAGAATTCTGTGATCTTGGGTAATGGACTCAGTGCCGACTCATTCCAGAGGGCTGCCCCTTGCTCGCTGCCCTCCGGAAGCGTCTGAATTTCCTTGGACTCCCATCGCGTGGCTATAATACAGACTTGGCGAGGCAGTCCTTATCAGGGAGCCTCCCGAATTGGGAATTACCGCTGCTTCTTTTGACGCCCACAGATCACCACCACTCTCTCTTGTCCCAAACTACAATGAGCGACCCAGAAAAAGGCAAGGTGGAACACAACGGTACGTCAATTTCGTCTCAGATCAGACAATGTCTGAGAGCGCATTAGCGACCGATCCCAGCGATGAAGCTGCCGCCTCCAAGCTCTGGGCGGTCTACATATCGGAGGCGGAGAAGTACGACAAGTCGCTCGTCGAAAGCTGGAAGAGCGATATGGAAGGGATGCTTATATTTGTGAGTCTCGAAAGATAGAATAACATCTGCCTGAACTACTTCTCACAGGCCGGTCTCTTCTCTGCGAGCTTGACTGCTTTCCTCATTGAGAGCTATAAAACACTTAGCCCCGATTCGGGAGACCAAACCGTGCAACTTTTGGCGCAGATATCCCAACAGCTTGCGTCCGGATCGAATGGAACCGTATTTGCGATCTCTGCAGCCCCCACATTCACCCCATCCTCGACATCCCTCATCTGCAACGCGCTGTGGTTCATCAGTCTTGGCCTCAGTCTCACATGCGCCCTCATTGCGACCCTTTTGGAACAGTGGGCCAGGGACTTCATCCATAGGGCCGACATGCGCTCCGCTCCATTGATACGCGCGCGGATCTACTCGTATCTATACTATGGGATGAAGAGATTCAATATGCATGTAGTGGTGGACGTGATACCACTCCTCCTCCACGCTTCTCTCCTCTTCTTCTTCGCTGGGCTCGTGGCCTTCCTCATCCCTGTGAACATAATCATGGCCGCAATTACTACAATTCTCCTGTCCCTCGTCGCAGCCGCATATTCGATCCTCACCTTCTTGCCCTTGCGATACATGGACTGTCCGTATCGCACTCCTCTTTCTGGCGCGTTCTGGCGTCTGTTCCAGCGCGTCCGAACCATGTGGCTTCGCCTCTACCCCGCCGAGGCCATGGAAGATGGGGATTCATCGAAGGACGAGACTATGATGGAAGTGATAGTTCGGACGGCCATCGAGGATTCTTCTGCCCGGAGGAAGCGAGACTATCATGCTCTCGTGTGGACTGTAAAGTCACTCGCAGATGAAATAGAGCTGGAACCTTTCGTGGATGCTCTCCCCGAAGTACTTTGGCGACCATACCGGCCACGGGCTGCGTATTCCGACCACATCCGACGTCTAGCGAATCATCGTGATGTCCAACTGTGCGCACGCATCGATCGCCTCTACACAACTTGTATCAACGGAATTCTATCGCCCGAAGCCAACACGCGACGTCGAATGTCCTGCTACAAGGCGCTTTGGGCGGTCGCAAGCCTGGCAACACCTGTGTCAAACCAGACTCCTGACTCGGATCTTCCGGTGGACTTTCATAACTTCGCTGCATATCCCGTACGACACCCTTCCAACTGGCACGTGGATCTCCCGGATCTTCTTCATTATGCTCTCTCGGCTAAAATCATGATGAAATGGAGCACATTTTGTGCTGTCGATGTTGATCTCGCATTACATGAACGATACTTGGCTCAATGTTTGACTGGATCCCCACACCGCCCCGAGCCTCCCTCGATCCCTACGTCTTCTTTCCTAGCATTCGTGGTATGGAAATGTAAACTTGGGATGCATGAAGACATGTATGGAGACGAACCAATAGAAGGCGTGCCTCAAGTGAACCCAGACACTCAGATAACTCGGTCCCAACTCCTGCAGCAGTTCGAATTCATCCGGAGCGTTCGGAGTCTCACCCCTCATTCAATTGTATTCGAGTATCTCCACTGTTGTGATGTCTTGGATGCCCCGCCATACCAATGGGACGAAACGATGGCCACCATTTCGGTTGATGAGGCGATCCCTTTCGTCGCCTTCCAAGATGAACTTCGCCGGAACATAAACAGAATATCGTCGGAACGGGACTATGCTGCGCTGGGATCCGAACCTTGCTGGTACGACACCGTCATGATCCGACTTTGTTCCTTCTGGAAGCCCACGGTCCCTGTTGCTATACCATCTGGAATCATATGTTATCTCAGTCAGCGCAGTTCGGACGCTGTGGAGGAATTTTTGTGGCAGTGTTCCATAGGTAAATACGCGTGGCCTGGCATTCGTCTAACACTGGACGAAAACAAAAACGACTCGGTGGACCTCGTACGCTCGCTGTGGGCCTTGACACTTAACTGCTCCTGGCGGCGTTTCGCTGCCACTGCCCCTGATGCCTTCACATCTTATATGGATGCTTTAGACGCGATGTCCTCTCGGGAATGTTTCGCTTCCGTTATTCCTCTCATAAAAATGGGGGTTCTGGATCACGTCGCCAAACACAAGAAACTTGACACTACCGACACCGACTTAGGAGCTTTATCCTATCATGGAATACTTCCTGCGGAAACGGAGCCCCGTTCTCTCATCGACAAAACACGGTCAACGGAAGTCCTAATGAATGCAAAACTCAACATTCTGGCGGAATTCCTAGAGTATTGCACATCAGCGGAGCTGCCCTACGAGGCTGTGGAGACACTGGACACCATGGCATCCCAAGCCACACCTCGATCAGCCGTCCCAGTTCAGAAGACTTATCAGATTCGGCTTGCGACGAGCGTCCACGCAGTCTTTGCTGCGGGCAAGCCCCAAGAATTCCTGACGGCAATCGTCAGTTCGCAGCTCCTGGATCCGTATGCAGGGGGGCAAGAGAAGCCTTGGTGGGACAAGCATTTTCGTTGGATCACCGAGCCCATCGCCCGTCACAAATTAACAGAGGCTCTCGCGGGTTACGAATCGACGCTGTTGGCGGATCCGGAATCTCCCAAAGATTTGTTGGACCGCTTACGAGCCATTATCCACGGCCTCAAAACTTTGCACGTGGACCCTCATCCCGACTCAGCACTTCGGAACGCGACAGGAGCGGGCCCGAAGTAACTCACGGGAGGGAATATCTACAAACGATGGAATAACTGCGGGTGTTGTGTCGTTTGTATCTCAAAATGGAAAGTGTGACCGTGTCCCGATGCTGTATTTGAACAATAAATTCAGCGAATAGCTCCGTTGATCCCAAGTTGGCACTGCTGCCAAGATTGGTTTACTAAGAACAATGCTCTCGACCAGCACGGTCCGCCCCCTGGATCTCGTACAGTGCGCAGGCTGACTCAGAAACGCACTGGCAGAGTTGAACTTTCTTCGATGGAACTCAAGAGAAAACGAAATAAAGCCTCAAACAAGAGAGGGATCCGTTGTATTTTCTGTTTGACGTTCGTGACATCTTCTACGTGCGGTTTGCATCTAGTTGACTCCCCCGGCGTATACTTTTTTCCAACTCGACCTCGCAGTCCACGTGTAACGGATGTGACAGTTCGCGTCGGCCCTGCCTCATATATGGATTTCTTTTCGCTTATTTTCGTCACTTACCACTTGCTTACCACGTTCCTTTTCCTCTAGTTTCATTTCACGCCGCTCGTCGCGTCCAACACTCGTTCAACTCTGTTTCTATTCGTGGTTGATGGGATCATTATTAGCACAGCCACCTCCTAGTCAGTATATAAAGCCCTGTCGTGTGTACGTTTCTTTGGTGAATCCAGCACTTACAACAGTCATTTGTGCTCGGTTTGCTCTACCTCTCGTGTGGCGGATCTCGCTACCCTGCGCATCCGTCACACCACGCACCCCAGTACGCAGCGACCTTGGCTGGGATCTTCTCCCCGTATGCGGCGTTCATCGCCTCCACCGCATCGTTGGCCGTCTTGGCGCCCGTCGAGGCCGCAATACGCGTGAGCCACGCGCCGAGGTGGAAGTCGTCCTCGCCGGGCGCGTTGCCGCCGAGGAAGCCGCTGTCAGGGAGGGCGCCGGGGAGGACCTCGAATACGGCAGTCTTGATGGACGCGGAGTGGGCGGCGGATTTGTTGAAGAAGCTGATCTTGTCCTCTTCCGACGCCTTGCCGCTGAAAATTGCCAGCAGCTCTAGGTGGGATTAAACGGCCGGTTAATTCACATCACCACACAACAACGGGCTCGGGTGGGCTCACCACCGCTTCGGGACTTCTTGTTTTTGTAAAATGCTTGAAACTCCTCCGCCTCTGATTCCTGGGAGTACTTTTCAAGCGCCGCCTGGCCTGTACAATTCAGTCATTTTGGATTGTGCGGCATGAACAACAACAACTGACGGCGGGACATTTTGAAGAGTCCAGCGAGCCCGTTGCTCTTGGCGGTCAGTACCGCGTCATTGCGCTATGAGAGACTGTGATCAGTTTGTTCGCCTGCGTAGGGGAATCGATCACATACCGCGAGGAGCACGGCAAAATTAGGGTCATACTTCTCGTCGTGGATTGTCTCGACGAGGCTGGAGCCCGACTTGACCTTGTAAGGGGCGCCCTTGGCGAGGGCGGCGATGACCTCGGCAGTGGAGGTACCGGTGTAGACCTTGCCGTCAGCCTCGAGCGTCGGGACCGTTCCGTTTGGGTTCTACCTTTTCGGATCAGCCTGAATATCGGGTGAACAAGACAGTGTGCTCGCCAATTTGAGGAAGGAAGCTGCATAGATCTCGCCCTCTAGGAGGTTGACGCTCCTAACTGTAACGTCGCCATCTGTGTACCCCAGCTCAGCACTGATACATCTGTTAGTGAGCGCCCTCACAGAAAGATGGATTGAAAACGCACAGGGCGAGTTCTGCGGCGGCGGCCCAGACGGAGGCACCAAATACGTAGAGAGTTTTGGACATTTTCGCAGAGAAGGAAGAATGAGGATACCCACCTACTCCCCATCCAATTTATACAGCTTGCCCTCGATTGATTACCAGCGCGTCGCCGTGTTGAGTAGTATGGTAATCACCGTAGAACACCGAGAAATTCTTGTAGTAAGGAAGTTGACAGAATTTGCTTTCCAAGCACCCAATGCGACGGAGTATTATCCCACATGGGTAAACAGGCGTCTTCCAGCGATGGCGTACTCCGCGATTGGCCGGCGGAGGTAGGGTTGACTTTAAAAGAGACAACATCGATGATCGGATTGATGGCTCGGCTTGGCTCGGCTTGGCTCGGCTTGGCTCGGCTTGGCTCGGCGGCTGCCCTCCGGAAGTCCGATGCTCTCCTCACACACGCCTATGAGCACTATTCAGGACTATGCGGCCGCTCACTCCAGTATCTGGTCAACTGCTTAGAGACGGTCAACCCATCGGGATTAAAGTGCACCGTCGGAGCAGCTGCAACCAGCATTTGGCATTCGGCGAGTCGTGGTCCTGGGTGGACTTTGAAGACTGCTGTCTGGCTGCATCAACTTATGGACTGCGTCAGCCCAAACTTTCACCGTACCTGATCCAAAGCTGAATAGTCCTGAATGCTATACGTGGCCCCACATTATGTGCACGGAGAATGTCGGGGCAGACGTCGCCAAGACCGCCGCCGCAGCGCAGCCGACGTGATACGTGGCACCCAGCTATGACTCGCAGTCCTACGTGGTCGTATATTCCCGCGCGGCAGAATTCGGGAAACCTCCCCGCAGTCCTCTCCTGGATAAAGATCTTGTCAGAATCGCGCTGTATCAATTTAATCTGGGAATCCGCGCGCAGGGGTAAGTGGCCTTAGCATTTAAAAGGAGCGCCGATGCACTTCGAAATCAACTAACCATTCGACACCACTATGTACCCTATCCGCTTGCGAAAACTTATTTTGCTGTCGGCGAGTCTTTGCTGTTTTCGCTTCACCGACCGTCCGACTTGGAGGAACCGTTCTCTCTGGGAGTATTCCCGCTCCGGGCCTGGAGTTCTTTGGAGGTGATGTTCGTCTCAGTGGTTCTAAATCCATCTGACATACAACAGGGATACCGTATGCTGAGCCTCCAACCGGGACCCGTCAGTTCCGCCGCCCGGTGCTGAAGACCTCCCTAAATGTGAATACTTTCAATGCCACTCAATTCGGGTCCGCATGTCTACAGCAGCCTACGGTGAGCAAGAAACGACAGTTCCGTCCCTGCATTAATGCAACGAACCAGGCGGCCCCGAGTTCCGAGGATTGCCTCACCCTCAATGTTTTCCGCCCCGCGAAGGCTGGGAATGAACGCTTGCTTCCAGTTGTCGCGTGGATTCATGGTGGAGGATTCGTCTGTGAGTAGCCTGTTGCGTTTCCCCGTCATAACCTTTGAATGAATCGGCTCTGAAGCCGACGACTCTTCCAACTATAATGCGAGCAGTATTGTGTCGCAGAGTGTCGCCCGAGTGAGTCCAGGGTTAATCAGCCTCTTTTCGTCCCGCATGACGTCCCTCCTGCCAGGGCACTGCCGTTCTATGCGTCATTCTGAACTACCGGTTGGGGCCGTTGGGATTCCCCACAGGTCAAGAAGCCGCAAGCGCCGGCATTTTGAATCTTGGTTTGAGAGACCAACTGGCCGCACTAGAATGGATCAAGCACAATATCGCAAATTTTGGAGGTGATTCAAAGAAGGTAAATACCGGCTACCAGGGACGTGGTCTTGTTGAACGAGCCGTTCTTTCTCCCAGGTCACGATATATGGTCAGAGCGCCGGCGCGGTCTCCATCGCCAACCTATTCTTGAACCCCATCCTGGAAAGATACGCTCGGGCCGTGGTATGCGTACTGTATCTCGCACGATACAATAACACTGAACTTCACGACCTGCAGATATTCCAATCGGGCAGCGCCGCGACAGGCCCGGCCTTCAATGCGTCTCATGGTCAAGTGGATTGGGACCACTTTATCCAGGCGATTCCCGAATGCCATTCAGCGCTCGAGAACTCAACATCGCTGGATTGTATTCGGCAGGTGGGCACTGACGACATCCTAAACGCGTTTGGTGTGGCTACTGGTCAAGCCAACGCCCTCTTCCCGTGGTATCCCACCATCGATGGACCCGGTGGACTCATACCGGACTTGCCATCCAAGCTTTTCGATGCTGGGCATTTTGCACGGTTGCCGTTCATCTCTGGCACAGTTCTTGACGAGGGTATCGTACTATCCCCAAACTAACTCTTATTACATATGACCTATCGCCAGGCTCCCTCTTCGTTTCCTTGTCAATAAACTCCACAGAGGAGATCAAAGAGCAAATCTTGTCCAACTTCACTGTATCATCGTCATCTGGCCCCAGTGCGGACCTCGAGACTGCGGCAGATGACATCCTTCAACTGTATCCCGATCTCCCTGAACTTGGTAGCCCGTACAATACCGGCAACGATACCTTCGGTTTGAGCAGTCAATTCAAGCGCTACGCCTCGATTGGTCAGTCCACCGTGAATCCTTACCCGGAGATGTGACCGTTGAGATGATTTTATAGCGGGCGACCTTTATTCGGTGGCAAATCGACGGGCGTTGTCCCAAACCGCAGCGAAGATTGGCGTGAAATGCTTCAGTTATATCTTCGCAAATCCACCGCCAGCGAACACTTTTCCGCCTTTCTTTGGAGGTACGTTATAATATATTCATTTCAGTTCATTTCGTCGTGATTCAAGCACATCTGAAGTCCCTCATGGCCTGGATCTGGGCATTTTTTTCGGCCAGGTTCCTGGAACGGCGGCCCTCCCTCCCTCGGCAGAATCTGCGCTCCTCGCTGAACAGATGATCGACTACTGGCTGTCGTTCGTGACGTTTCTAGATCCGAATGACGGGAAAGGAACGCAGCGTACGCATATTGCATCCTCCCTACGAGTTGGCGTCTTCACCTTTAAATTCACAGGACCGCTTTGGACACAGTACGGCTCCGGCGACAACGTTAGTTTTGTTTTTGACTCGCCGTCTCGTTCGCTGATCAATTCACTAATCTCAGGAATCCGAACAAGTGGTGCTTCAGTTGAAGCATGACAACGTGACGGTCATCCCGGTATGTCCACTCTCAAACATATTTTCTCCTTGTCAAGCTGACTGGTCCAGGACAATTTCCGCGCCGAACAAATGGAGTTCATCAATTCGCACCAAGTTGTCTTCCGCCATTGATACTTATGTTTTTCGAGCTCTATTCTCGGTTATCAGAGACCCGTATGCATGTTATTGTATTCCATCGCTTATGATAATGAATCGTGCTCGGTTTGGACTTGATGAAGGAACTTTTCTTTGACGCCCATAGAGGTACATTAGGTTTTGAAGAGTTCCAGACATAAATTATTGGGTATGTAGCGCGGAGCCTGAAAGATACGGCAAACGGATACCGGTTGACGTCGCGACTCGAATTGGTTTCTCAGACCATTACCGATTCGGACATATCAACGAAACACCTTTCAAGGCGTTGAGACGCTGTGCACACTCTTCCGCCATTGCTCGACGCCGCACCACAATCTCGGCAGACTCGAGGCGGTTTGATGTGCCAGTTGGACCTGCGACCCGCGATTCGACCATCTCCACCAGAACGGCATCGTCGACACTGTATTGGCCTTCGAGATAAAGACGGCGCAGTTTGGGAAGCAAGACAGCGGTCTCGTTGTGAATGGTCAGCAGCTCGAGGACCTTGTCTATATCCGCTGTCACGTCCACATCGAAAACTACGACCAACGATTCGAGGTCGCGCGAGTGCTCGAACATTTGTCGCAAGTCCGTCGTGAGGCTGTAGCACCTCCTGAGAGTCAAGCTCGTCAACGGACACTGCGATCGCGATAGAAAGGCTGCAATTGGAACAGGCACCAGGAGTGCTGTGACCTCGAGCGATATGAGCGCAGGGGTCGTAAAGAAGTCGAAGAAATCTGGAGGGGTTTGTGGTCCATGGCCAAAATCAACTTTCCAGCAGGTCAATCCAGGCAACGTGACGTGGGTCCAGTGGGCCGACTGGGGTCGGACGTCGTAAGTAAAGGCCAGGGAAGTCAGGTTGGAGAATCCGAGGAGATCCACGGGGTTGAGGTCACCCACGATACACAATGAAGTGACCTGTGAGATGGGCACGCCACGGGGCGGAGCTGCACTTTGCAAAGACAAAGTGCTGAGACGCGGGAGAACCTCGAATGGTTTGTAGAGCGCTGCAGCCAGGTGTGGAAGTCGCAGATTTTCCAGACGCGGCAAGCGCGAGTGCCACCCTAAGAGGTCGACCTGCGAACAATGCGATCCAGTTAGACTGAAACTGTATAGTCTCTCTAGATGGCCGTCCAGGAGGTCAAGTGTCCATGGGTTAAGCGTAGATCGTCTGAATGATTTGCTTGCGTGCATTTCAAGGGATAATGGGGCAGCTTTGGATCTTTCGAGGTATACTTGGACCCAGGCTAGAGTGGACGCAGTCACATCGAATAATGCGAACGAGATGGACGCCCACAACGCCGGGTGAGCGCAGGCAACGTTCCTCCACTCTCCGCACACCTGTGAAAGAAGTGGAAGGCTGCCTCGTCCGACAGTTTCGACGTCCTTCGTCCTGGCGGCCATGAATATCTCGAGCAAGACCTCTGCAGGGAGATGTCGGATGGGGGCCACGCGGAAGGCGTCCAAGGTGAATGGCATGAGGAGAGCTGCTTCATCCCGCAGCAAGCTATCTCGAGCCAACTCAGTGTCCTCCCTAGCAGCGAGCGCATGGTAAAGTGGTACTCTGGCGACTCCAAGCTCGTGCCAACTGTCTCGCCGCAGCTCCTGCAGTCTGGCCTTGGGAACTTGAGTTGACTCGGCATTCCGCACGACCTCGCGGGCGCGGGCCTCCATCCTGCCAATTCTCGCCTCATGCTTGTTGACATCACAGCGTAGGTGTTGCAGCTTTTCATCCAGTTGTCGGAGACGAGACCGTATCTGAATTAAACCGGACTCGGTTTTTCGAAGGTGGCCCTGGTAGAGCACTTCATCGCAATCGGGGTTGGTGCACATGAGCCCAGTCGGCATCTGCGCATGAAGAGTTGAATTGTAAAATAACTCGGTGGGATGAATGGATAGATACGCACTACTTGCCAATCAATTGCCAGTTGGCAGGTGCTGGCACGCACTGAGAGAAGATTCCCTGCCTTCAGGGGCTTCAAGTTGGGGCGATTTTATGGGGATTGTCGGTGCAGGGGCGAGAGCTGCAATTCGAAAGCAGGTATGCGGCGGAATAGAAGGATTGCCAACGTTGTATCGACTGGGTTCTTTCTTCTGCGGCGCCGTGGTAGGTGGGAGGATGAAGGAGCGTCACGGTCACGCCTTGGTCATCTGACGCTGCTGCACGCATCATGCAAATTGGGCGCTCCCTTTTCCGTCTCGTCCTACCCATCGGTCAGTCGACTGCGTCGCCCTTTGTGCTCTTCGTCTCAATTCTTTCGCAGTAAAACCCCATTGGTAGGCGAGTCCATGCATCCTGCTCTGAGCGCACATGCATTCGATGGTCTCCCCTTCACTCTTCGCGTATGTCGAATTCGAAGCACGATTATTTCGAGACGTTGTCTCACCGTCTATGCTGCAGAGGCTCGCAACTGCGGCTTTAAACGGCTCAGCAGAGGATCTCTCTCAGTGCTCTGCAACATGCCACCATCACAGGCGCTTCTATTTCTCCCTGTTTTCTTAGCAAATCTCCGCACACTGACGACATTCCAGATCCAGATGATGACCTCGACACCTACAAGAACGGAACAGCCTTCACACGAGCCTTCGGCGCCCTCGAGGGTTTGGTTAACGTGCCCGACATCCCGCGTGCAGCATTCCTTGACTTACGGCCCCGGTATTCAATACCGGGGCCGTGGAAATGGCACACGCGTGGTGACGCAGAGTGCAACGAAATTTCCTTGTCATTCCTGGACTTCATCTTTCCTTTCGGCGACGACAGCGGTTGCACGAGCCTCATCAGTGCAACGCCCGGCGTCCGTCGTGCAGTTGGCCGAGCTTGGACCGCTTCTCTCAGTCTCGAGGACTCCGAGCTGCCTTCTACATGGTACCCTCAGCTTGTCCATTGGATACTCAACCGCTTGAATCCCTCGGGCCCATCAAGTCTCGAGGAGTATATCCAAGCGACCGGTGGAAGTTTCAACGATCTTGCCTCCCTATTGCCTCGCCACATCTCACGAATAGTTCCACGCCAACATACCGAGCTTTTGGAACTGCCTGGGCGCAGCCTGCTTGGACTCATATTGTTCGTTGTTGCTGCGGACCACATTAACGAAGCGGACCTTTCCCAGAACCCTTCCAATGACCGTCGTTTACCATTGAGCGAAGCGCTGCGTCGGCTGGGGACAACAACACTGACCGTAGCAGCTTGCGCCGCTAGTAGCGCTGATGTTCCCGCCGCGTCAACGATCGTTGCCAACATCTTCTATTTTATAGCGCTTGCTAATCGACTACCTCGTGCCGAACTCTGTCTCGCAGAGTCTATTAAACACGGACTCCTCTACGCCTTAGTCGCCTCCGCTAGGCCAGAATTTTCCCGCCATGTGTTTCCTCAATCGAAAGTGCTACTCGCCTTCGTACTCCCTCTGTACACCATTCACCGCACTGTTCTCGGCCTCATGGATGAAGCATTCACCGAAGTTCAGCCTATCATCCGCGCCAACAACTTTGCCTCTACCGAGTTATGGTCAGACTGGCAAAAACTCATCGACTTGGTCGCACAGCGCCTTTCACTATTGGAGCGCTTGAATTCTCCTGGACGTATCCTGCTAAAGGCGTGTGCTAACATGGCGGTAAATCCCACCGTCGGGTCCTGATGCCAGCAAACTTATTCGTATGTTGTAGTGCGGGAGAATCTAGGAAGCCAGGCTTTTCCGACGCTGCGCTGGCTGCGGGCGTGTATACTATTGTTCGAAAATTTGCCAGACTGCCGACTGGCGAGCCGGTGGTCACCGAAATGTATGTTGGCCGCACAGCGCGTTGTCAATCAGTGTGTTGCCTCCACTTTTCATCCTGCGACTTGTAAGTTTTGAAACAACACAGATTGGCATTACCCCGTGTCGTGGCACGATCGCGCACTCCTCCGACTCTTGGTCCATCAGAAGTACGAGTCCGTCCGTTGGAGCGAAATATACCCCCAGCAGATCGCATTCATGTACCGGAATCCCGGTGCAGCGTTTTTCACGCTGTTCGTCCACGTTTGGGATGACTTTCGGGTCGAAGTGCATCCGGTCGGGAGCGTTCACGATGAGCCCTTCGCGGACGCGGAATGGGCGGCTGCCGTTGCGCGTATGGAGCAGAGTGTTGGGCGGATGGAGCTGCACGTCGTCGAAATCGGCGATGGGACACGGGCTCGCTACTGGCTGCTCCCGCTGTGGGTCGCAGATGCGCGTGTGTGTGGGAGGCCGTGGTGCAGGTAGTGAGTGAGATACCGCCCGGAATTGAAGAACTACGTTTGGATGTAACTGTTCCAGGCTGGGACCACCGGCTAAATGCGCTCAGCGAGGAGGGCGGCCCAGTTGCAATTCACGAGAGCTGTAGTACATTATACAATGGCTATTTTGCGAATGTTGAGCACAGTCATGCCCCAATTTCCGTAAAAGCCTGTGCCTGGATGTTATAAAGACTCGCATATTCGCCTTCGCTCGCCATCAGATCCTTGTGTGTCCCGAGCTCAGACACTTTGCCCTCTTTCATGCATCTGCCATCCAATGTGAGACGACGAAGCACAAAAATATCCAGAAAGAGCTAAACGCACATTATGATGTCCGCATGTTTAGTCAAATGCCCGAATCTATGAGTGACAAAGATCATGGTCTTCCCTTCCCCTACTTGTCGCAGGCGCTCAAAGAGCTCGAACTCGCCCCGTGGGTCGAGAGAACTCGATGGCTCATCAACGTTGAGGAGTTTGATTTGCCCGGTGCGCAAGCGCATGAAAGTCCGCGAACTAGGGAGGAATGCATGAGTGAAGCAGGCAAGAGAAATTTTAGAACCTACGCGACAAGTCGCTGCTTCTCTCCACCTAATTATAGATGCAACCATTCAGCAAAAGAAAGAGAACTGTGGGGACCGGCACATACCAGACACTTCCGTGTTATACTCCAGCTGATTTATCATATTTTTGAGCGCCTTGTGCGTCAAGTTGTCATCGTCCATCGAACACTTAAACGCTGTCCTAATCGGCGCCAGCGTCGTCTGCGCACCGTCCTTGAGCTTATCCAGCACCGCAGTCGCGCCGCCCTCCCGCGCCGCCTCCTTGACCATCTCAGTGTTTTCCATATGTTTTGTGTCCCCGAGCCCGATGTTCTGTGCGAGAGTGAGCGGGTAGAGTTTGTGATCCTGCGTGAGTGTCGCCTGCGTCCGGCGTAGGTCTGCCATGCAGTAGCTCTGAATCGGCAGCCCGTCGACGAGCACAACGCCTGCGTCCACGTCGTACAGCCGCGTAAGCAGCTTGATGATGGTCGACTTCCCGTTGCCATTCGCCCCGACGATGACGACGAGGCTGCCCGCGGGAATGCGGAATGACACATCCTGCAGCGCAGCTTCCTTCGACTTGTCGCCTGGGTATGCGAAGGATACATTCCTGGAACAATCAGCAATCGTGCAAGGCAGGATAAACAGATGCAACGGACTTGAGTTCAATTTCCGTCCCCTTGGACGAGTCCACCGTGGGCCGCGGGTAGGCGACATCCCCATCTACGATTTGCTTTTGAATTTCTGCGCTTTCGTACAGAATCTTGACGTTCCAGAAATGGGTCCCGACGCTCGAAGAATGGTAGAAAAGCTGAGAGAGAGAATTACTGAGACTGGCCGAGTACGACCGTAAAATGGCGATCGAAGTCATGGAAAATTTCGACGGCCACAGCATCGCGCTTAATGCCCAGTACAACTTCATTTGAAACAATGAGTAAACGTGTATGATATAAGGGCCAAAAAGTGCGCACGGTAGGCAATTCTCCCGCCCATCCGAGGGCAATTCCGGGGGCGGGGGATTCTTGTATGCCGTATAGCGACCACACGTCCTGAGATAAGACGGACCCCAGGGAGTTTCGGGCGCGGTGGTATTCTGTATGCAAAGCCTTCTGAGACTCCGCAGAGAACCGGCAAGGAAGTGTGGTGTCGTACCAGCTGTGATCCACCCCACAAAGTCCCCAGTGATAACATCGTCCCGGAAGTTCCGTGCAGACATTGATCTGAGGGAGCGCATGCGGAGATATGAAGCGTTGTCAGAGTATGCGCCGAATGCTGTTAAATATGTATTGTACCATCAACGACGAGAAGATTTCAGATAAAGTAGTGACCCACATTTAAGCGACAGTGTCCGCCTGCCCGGCATTGCCACGATTGGGCGGACAATAGCGCTCAGCGTGAACAAGCTGCCGCCAGCCGGTTGTTGGGCAATGTATGCCAGCTGGATGATGAGCCCGAAGAGGCTCACGAACGCATCGCATAATCCGCTGAATGAGCGCCAGGCGTAATACGAGCTGGCCTGCGACCGCATATTGCCATCTGCCACAACCAGTTGGTGAGTACTTGTGAGTATGCAATAAAGGAGGGTTCCAAATCACCGTCGGTCGTGGGGATATCGAGACGCAGTTTGGCTCAAACGAGAATCAGACAGAGGCTTAGTCTTCCGTTATCCGCGGCTGAACTCACCTCGCAATAAATACTCTTCAAAGTATTGCTCCATACTGTTCTCGAGGACAGGCGAGATGTATTGTCTGATGAACGTCGATGAGCCAAACGGATGAAAGATGACAGCCTGACCCGTACTGTGCCCATAGCGCGATGGCTGAAACAGTAACGGATATCATATGCGCGACGAGAGCCTGTATGATAGCATTGGCGTCCGGCCGTCCCTCGGTGAGACCGACTTCGATCTGTGCTCAGAGTGTGAGAGCGGTAGCATATAAGAAGCAGCCAGCACTCCCACAATCCGCAACAGTCGACCATCCACATACAGCCTCACGAGAGACTTCATCTCCTCCCAGAGCTTCAACGCGACGAAAAGCGCAACGAAATATGGCTCAAGGCGATAAATGTCCCGGAAGAACCGCAGCACAAGGGGATATGCCGACAGAATGGCGTTCCATTTCTGCTTGGTCGCTGGAAAAACACTGCTGGAAGCAATCTCGTTCGGGAGAAAGATTGTCCAGATCCCAAGCTTTGACGTTGTGTACGCTTTGGTATCGTTCGACTCCTGTACATCTTTGGATGGGGATTTTTCTGTGGACGTGCTCATGGGAGTAAGAGAAGGGATCGGTACACCAAAGTGGTACCCACCGACTAGCATAGGGGTGTACGGCATCCTGGTGATATCGATGGTCGATTGACGCCGCATCTTGCATTGTTCTCGGATTTTTTGCGAGGAGCCTGTAGCGCGAAGGGAATTTTCGCAGTCGTTCTTGCCAGGAACATGGATAGACGCGTTTCAATCCTATCGTGAATGCCTAGATTCTAGTCCGATTTGAGTCCGATGCCATTGAGTCTTTCTTTAGCTACAAGTACCAGGCGCCGGCGAATGGTCGGCGCGCACCAGCAATCGCATAAGTATGGGGGGATGGACAGAGTACGACCGTGTCGCAACTTACAAATGGTTGCAGAATATCGTCTTGGCTCGCCAGCAAGAGTGGTGGTCGTCCGACCTGATCCGACATCGCCGACTCAGAGCGTCCACGTGGTGCGTCACATGTGACATTCCTTTCTTTCTTTCTCCCTTCCACCAGCTTGCCACCAACCACGGCTGTGGCAAGCCGCTCTCAGGTGTTCGGCTCTGTACTCGACAACCACTCTATCCTCTACACGCAGGCTGGGTCTTCACTCTCTCCCTGGCTCGAAAAGGAGGATTTACAAGACGCGTGGCACGCCCGCCGATCTGGGAATTTGAAGCTCGAAAAACTCACAGTGTACGGCAAGGAAGAAAAGAGCTTCGAGGAGAAAGCTACTGGCGGCATCCGAGATATCAAGAGACATTCACCCGCAGAGCTTAGTCGTGCGATGGGGACATAATCATGATGGTCGTCATTTTTTATGTTCGTACAGAATCGTACTACAATATGCATGAAACTACTCAGCCAGCTGGAACTGGTCGATCAACGCTTTGCCTTGGAAAACTTCCTTCTCTTCCCCTTCGCTGTACCCTCCAATAGGCACCACTTCCCCGCTGATAGCTCCCACTGAACGCGTGTACACGGGCGTGTCCACGACCTTCTCCATCACACTCACATCCACTTCAAGTGTCCCCGCCTTCCCCAGGTCGAGCGTGACATGGTATCCGGATGACGGGCCTGGAAGTGGAAATGCCGAATTCTTGGCTGATAACCGCACACGGGCGCTCAGGGCTGCGCAACTCGCGGTGACAATCTGCCCGTCTTTCGCTGCATACGCGCTGACGTGTTCTGTCCCACCGTGTGCCAGGTAATCGAACCATACGATCGAATACGGCCCGAGTCGCCCGTGTCCCCAGTACCACGCCGCGACGTTAGACGTGAAAGCTTGGTTACTCCAGTTCTAACGAACTTGTCAGTCCATGCATGTTTCCAATGTGTTATAAGGACTGATAACGCACTTTGTCGTGATACCCCGCGCCTTTGAACTCCAGTTTGGAGCCGTTAACGGTCAACTCCACCGTGGAAACCGCATCGGGGATTGCGCTGGCCCATCCAATGCCCGGCGCGACTTCCATCGTCTGGCCGGCCGACCCTGGACCGCACGGATAATGCGCTGGAGCGATCTGGGATTGTGACCAGGATGGTTAGTCAATTTCCTCATCTGTCAGTAGCGTATCCACTCACCGATCGGAAGGTAATTCGGCCCTGCATTCCCACATGCGGCGCATCGACCAAAACGGTGTACGTCCCATCGCCGCTGTGTGTCCACCCCAACCCCGTGCCACGCCAATCTCCACTCGAAAAGTTTTCATCGGCCGTGACCGTCGCGCCCTTCGCGCCCATTGTCACACTGAACAAAGTGCCGTTCAGGAAGGACCCGGATATCTGCGCCACGGTCGTAGTGTCAGACGGTGGGAGGAATGGGAATGCGCTCGCGGCGCTGGTGTGGAAGACTACGGTCACAGAAGCATGAGAGCGCGGGTCGGTGGAGACGGCGTCAAAGTACCACCAGTCGAACGCGCTAGCGTTCACGGGCTGCACCTTGGGCGCGTCGAGACCGTGTGCGGAGGCGGTGAAGTGCGCGGTGCTGCTGCGGTTGCTGACGGCGGCGGGGATGTCGTAGACGTGCGATGCAGACGTCACCCCAGCTGTGAGCCAGAGAGCGGCGAGCCTTGCAATATACGGGCGAACAACCATGGGTGGGAGAAGAAGGTTGGTGCGGGCGTTGAGGCGGCTATATAACCGCGACGTGCTTCCCCATCTGGATCAGCGCGACGTGCTGAATGGGCGATGGTACGATGGATTCGCCCGATAAAGTGCGTCCCGCGCTACATTCCGGACACAGCGCTGTGAGTGTCCAACATCTTGATTCGCTTCAAAAATTAATCGAGTTGCTCGGCACGCGCGAAATCTACTAGTTGGAGAAGATTGATCGAAGACGACGCTGTTTTCATCGCCGTGATACCCGCATCTTGACCCTTGCACGTCCCGTTCAAGCTGTCAATAATTCGACAAACGCCGAAATTCGGCCGCTGGCGGCGTGATCCGTCTAATAATATTCGCCGGTGAGGGTTTCCCTGAATTTATCGTGAGCGGAATATTGAGGCTCAATTCTCTAGCCGAGGAACAACGAAGTTCGGGTACGAGGAAACCGAGTCATGCTAATTGTTGATTGAGACCTGGCGCTAACCTGTGTTACTCGGGATGCTCATCATGGCACCCAGCGGACTTGCTGTGGCCACGCTGGGACTCGTGCTTACTTGCGCTCTGAACGCTCGAATTAGCTTGGAGTTTGATATCGTGCATTGCAGAAAGGCATTGAGCTGTACTATGCACTTATTCGAAGCTGATTTCTCCACCCCGATGACAACGATTGGAATCCGGATCTTTAACCCCACAAATTGAGGTCGAGTAAGCTGCGAACTGCCAATGACGATCTGGTGCTACTACTTGACGTTACCAAAGGACCGAGCGAGACATTCACTGGTGTCTGTCCTCGGCGCTGCCCCAGCCCCATACGGTGATTGATTCTACGAAATAAAGCCATTATCCTCGGCGAACTGTGAGTGTTCGGCTATCTTTTCAAGCTGCAAAGATTGATTATGGATTAAAAAAAGTCACGAGCTACAGCGTTTCACTCGGTCTTCCTCAACGCCGTAGACTGGCGCGCAATGCGCAATTTGGGCACAAATGCCCTGCTCAGTTCATCATCCAACATTAGCCTTCTGTGAACACCGCTCAGGCTCCAGCAAAGCTAATTTATGTCGGGCTTGATGACGCTCTGGGCTCGGCCTCGCAAGATACTGTAGTATCTCGCAGGTAGTATCTCATTGAAGCTGCAATACTTTGAGTTGCAAGGGATGCGGTCGGCTTTCCTTGACATCTTCTAACCTATGTGCTTCCATTAGTAATGTGAACCCACGCAACATTAGAAGACTGGTGAGAACTCACGCAGAAATCGAGCTCTATGCACCAGTGAGTTATCCCGATGTTTCTGCGATCTCAGTCGACTCACGACGTTTGAAATGATCAGGTCATTCCGCCTCAACCTATCGTACGGCGCGCCGTGCGCTATTGCGTTCCTCCATCTGGTCGTGTGGAACATATTCCCACTGCGAACGGCTCCATCTATCTTGACTCTTCATGCGCGAGTGTCTCCTCGGATCACTGAGGGCCGGGGCTCCCTGGCACTGAAGGAAGTGTCCGTCGAATCGGAAGTGTTCAGTGGGTGTTTTCTTTTTTCTTTGATTGATTTTCGGATTGCCGACTTGGAGCTAACCCAGAGTAGCCAAGTACTTTCGCAGAAAAGAGCACCCGAGCTGTGGCAAAGGAAACTGAGTGTTTTTCAAGGTATCGATTTACCAACAGTTCAAATGTGTATCTCTTCCCGGGTGTCTCCTTGAGTTTTCTCAACACTCTGCAAGCACGACCAAGCACGACTGAAACCAGCTGAAACGCAGGGCAAAACTTGGGCTAGGCTGCTTCCACGGCCAAACTGCCAATAAAGGAACGTCATCAAAAGTTGAACAGCAACATCAACTAGTGGGACCCACAGCGTGTACAGAAAACAGTGGGAATGGGACCCACAGTGCAAAACAAAATAAAAGGCAGTGGGAGGGACCCACACGATGCATATGCAAGCTCACAGCGCCCTCCCCGTTAAGGTGGGCAGCACAATTCGGTGGCCAGACGATCTATTCATCCGTTTTCTCTGCGTCCTAGATGTCTCCGCGGATGCCACCAGAGTTGACAGATCGCATCATCGACTGTTTATCGGACAGCCATCCCGACTTGCGCGCGTGCTCCCTGGTGTGCAGGCAATGGCTGCCCTCGAGCAGCCACCACCTCTTCGAATCGATTACGGTGCAACCGACCCTCCAATTTCTTAGCATGTTACAAACTCCGTCCAACCTTGTCCAAAACCATACGCAGACACTGGATATTCGTGTTTGGCCGCCGAGAATGGACCCAATTACTTCGGAGATACTCGACCACCTCTGTCATGCCTCGCGCTTGAAAACCATAATAGTCGGCCCCTCCCCCCCTTCCGCCTTGAATTCCCAAGCGCTCTCCCATGTCGCGAAGCTCTCCCTCCAGAACTCTTCATTCAGGTCGTGCGCCGACTTCACATGCTTTCTGTCGACCTTCCCTGCTCTGCGCGAGTTGGAGCTCAAGTCAGTTACCTGGGCGGATGCACGAGATAATGTCTATCCCCAAGTTAAACTCGAGCTAGAGGCGTTGTCCATCCAGGGATTGCGGGGCAAGTCGGCCATCCTCCCGTGGCTCTCGTCTCCGGAATTCGCGCCACGGGGGCGCACACTCTGTCTCTCCCTCCCTCCAAAAGTCGATTCCGCATCGCTCAGTGTCCTCTCCAAGTTCCTCTCCCATCTCGACGGCCACTTGCAGGATTTGCAGCTGGACTTATATCCCTCTCTCCGATTGGACCGTACGTACCTAACCTATTCTGTTTGTCCAACACTATTCTGATTGTGCTGCCAGAGACTATTGCACTACTTGAGCTCGACAATTCCACCAGCCTACGTCGCCTCCGGATCAGCCGAGCCTTATATTTCGATGTTCACACTGTCGACTCAGCGCCCATGTGCCGAAGCTTCTCGCGCCTCCTTGACCTCGCCGTCTGCCTAGCGGCGAACAATCCGCTGGTCGAATTAATTTTCGACGTAGAGATTGGCGCTCCGCTGCGGCTCTCAATGTACAAGGCCGGTTTAGGGCTGACGGATATCCTCGCTAGCCCCGATATAGCCAAGATTCATAGGGTTGGATTCGATATTCTGCGCGACCGCGGAACATCAGACGAAGAGGTGGATGTTCATCATCGACGGGTGGTTGCGGCGTTCATACGAGGGGAAGAATCCGTATGGATGGGTCGGAATGTTGACTGCTGTGGTAACTTCAAGTATTTATGCGGGACTCTCCGTTGATTATTTAATCGCGTTTTTCTGATTATTTTATTGATGGATGGCGATGTTATATTCAATCCCTCTTCACTCAGCTAAATACTTTCAATTCATATTTCTCTTGAGGATAGGTATGGGAGACGTAGACTTAGTTTTCGGCTCCAGGGAGGAGGTAGACTAGGAAGCAGCGGTGGTAACCAAAGACGGAGTCGCGTGAGGCAGATAGACGAAACAGTTGCGAAGAGCGATCGGGTTAATTATTTGCCTTTGGATGTTTTGTTTTTCCGACTCCTTGAACGCCCACGTCGGAATCGATCGGAGGACACGCGGACCAGACCGGCCATCAAATAATGACGGCATCGACCGTGACGTGACTTCCCCGCTTCGGCCTTAAGCTTGCCCCCTCAATTGCCCTCCACCAACCGCATCGCGCCGGCGTCTCCAGTTTTCTTGCCACCGGTATGGCTCGAACGGGCTCGCAATTTCCATTTACGGTTCACGGCTCCGCATTCTCACTGAGATCGCAGCGGACAACTTGCGACACTGCGGTGAGCTCGACTTTGTCAACCGCTCAACCGAAACCATTCTGATAAGTATTTGCTCAACCTCCCCATGAAACAGCTGGGACTGATCCATGATGCCAAAGAAATCCATTCTTTCCGCCAGCTGCGGCATTATCTCCTTCGAAGTACTTTGAATCCCAAACGACCAGCTCGATCTCAGGATGTCTGTTCACAATTCTGCACCTGGCAATCCGAGGGTCGGAATACTGACGATACGAACAGTTACGGGTGCGTGCGTAGACACTTGTCCTAGACTATAGAGTAACGGCCTCCGAGGGCTTTCGTATAAGTACAGGGTATGCTGATATTACGTCCTCATGGGCGGTGGATGTTTCGTGCACAGCATATTGTGGAGCACGGTATGGGGTACAAATTTCCGAGCCTGGATGGCGAGTCGGAAGGCCGAACGGGAATCAGGCATTTCGCCCGTGAGCTCAAGATTCCTTGCCTCTGATTATTAGCGACCACCCAATAATGTTCCCTTTTTGTTTCTTGGCCAGGTTCTGACTTTCCCTAGCGTATTTCGTTGGTTCTGAGGACGCAAGACATCTGGTTGAGATCGGTATATAATTCCGCCAATCAGTTGGGAACGCTCTCTGCTTCTTTTCCCTGAACATTAATACTTTTCCCCGGTTCCCATGCTCAAGGGGGCAATCCAGCCTACGGAACGATTCATGCTTAGCGGGGATCTGTCTTGATCGTATGATTTAAAGGGCGAGAGGGCCTAGTGTGAGCTCCCATTTTGCTCCCATCGTGCTCTCCTTGATCTTACGCAGCGACCATGATTTTCCACACACTCCTTTCTGTTATTTCCCTTGCGGTTGCGGCATCGGCCTCTACGTCCATGGTTCTGTACGAGCGGCGTGCTGCTGTGCCGTCGGGATTCGTTCGGCATGGATCTGCACCTGCAAACCACACCGTCACTCTACGCGTCGGATTGGCCGCCAACGATGTCCCCGGTCTACATAAGAAACTGAACTCCATAGCGACTCCGGGAAGCGCCGAATTTCGTCAATGGCTATCGAAGGATGAAGTCAGTATATTCTTTAGTTCCTGCGTGACCGGGCTGACAAATTTTCAGGTTAAAGCTTATACTCAACCCTCCACCGAAATGTTGTCCGCCTTCAACACCTTCTCATCTGCGAGTGGCCTTGAACTCACCCCGATTTCGCCGAACGGGGACTGGTATTCAATCACACTCCAGGTCTCCCAGGCAAACACGCTTTTCGCCGCGGACTTTGAGCTTTTCACGCATCCGTCTCTCGATGCGCCCATCGCCCGAACTCTGTCTGTATCTTTGCCGTCCCAGCTGGTTAGGCATGTCAATGTGCTCCATCCTTCCATATCCTTTGTGACGCCTAATGTTCGACTGGTCCCAGCAATGTCTGATCTTCGCAAACGCGATGTTGCGGCCTCCTGCAACTCTACCGACCTTGCGGGTATCATCACTCCAACCTGTTTGCAGGAGCTTTACGGCATCCCAACCACCCCCGCAACCGAGAACTCAAGTACCCTCTTGGTGACCGGATAAGTTGACTCGTGGGCACAGAGCGCGGATTTGTCGCTTGGAAATCTTCCAACTCGCATGGATCGACAGCTGCCTCGAGCATAGCAATTCCTGAAACTAACGCGGCCAGATATGCCGTTCAACATTTAAGCTTTTGACGACGGACAATGGGACAAATGAACAGAACGTGAACGACACCGGAATGGAGGCCAATCCGGATACCCAGTACACGACTGGTTCGTTTGGATGATACCTAACGCGACTGATGTTACACTGAACTCTTATGTAAGATTTTGCGACCGGAGTCCCCACACAATTTCTTTCCGTCGGGGAATTCGACTTCCCCAAAGCTCTCTTCGATACGACCACCTTCCTCGACGGCATTGAAAACCCGCCAATGGTTATGACCACTTCTTACGGTGATCCAGAAGCCAACTTTGGAGCGAGCGTAGCAACGTGAGTGGTTGTATCTGACTTCGATCGTTGCAACGTCTTACCCTGTCTCTTAGCAAAATCTGCAATGGCTATCTGGCTCTCGGCACGCGGGGAATATCCGTAATGACTGCCTCGGGAGACGTCAGTTCATCTCTGCACCGCATCCGTTAAGAGCTGACGTTGTTTAAAGGGGGGCGTGCGCGGAAACCATGATTCCCTCAGCGTTTGCCAGAACAACACGTTCATCCCTGTGTTCCCTGCGACCTGCACGTTTGTAACCGCCGTGGGCTCGACGCAGGGTTTTGCGCCGGAGAAGGCAGTCAATTTTACCGGCGGCGGCTTTTCAAACTTCTTCGCTGCGCCTGACTTTCAGACCAGTGCAGTGGCTGGCTTCCTGAAGACAATCCCAGACAACTTTACCGGCACATTCAACAAGACTGGGCGTGGCTACCCTGATGTATCCACGCAGGGGTGGAACTTCGAGATAGTCGCTCTGGCAAGGTAAAACTTGAAGGCGGGACCAGCGCCTCGGCGCCGACCTTTGCTTCCATTATTGTTCTGATCAACGATCGCCTGATTGCGGCCAACAAACCCACCCTTAGGTACCTCAATCCCTTTCTCTACTCCATGGCTTCGTCTACGTTCATCGACATAACCGCTGGACACAATTTGGGCATTGTATGTCCGGCGTCTTCTGTGATTTGCCACCTCGCGATATTCTTCCGCCGCTGACGTCCTGCGTAACTTAGGTTGCTCTCGATGCGACGGTGGGTTGGGATCCCCTCAGTAAGTCTATCTGCCGTTAAATATCCAGCTATCTGACGCGAAGATTAGCTGGTTTCGGGACGCCAGTGTTTGCAGACCTTCTTGCAGCTGCCTTCGCCTGAGATAATAGAGAATCGTGTCATTATCAACAAGACAAAAGGAATGAAAGCCATATATTGCTAAGATCAATTGACAGTCGCTGGTACATGCCTCCAAAGGGAGTTGCACCCCCATCCTCACCCCGCCCAGAATCTTGTGGAAAAAAGTGTGGAGCGGTTGTTCATCCTCCTCCTCCTCCTCCCCTTCAACACTCGATCTCTGGGGGGCCTGGGATTTCCAATTTTGAATAGCATGGGGAAACGATACATATTATACATAGTGAATCATCTCCACCTCTTGCCTCCAAGTTATCGTGGCCCCAGCCGAAGACACGATCACATAGTTAGATGCTTCGGGAAGGGCCACGACTTCCCGCACAGTTTGCCCGAGTAGAAACCGTCGGGGCGGCAGACGAGCATCGACAATTCCGGATTTACATGTCGCAGCTCTTGGGGCTCGATCCAAGTAGCTGACCCCATATCCGGCGTAGGATATCGGAGAAGCAAGGTTGGGTACAGCTGGGACGGCGGAGATCCTGACCCAGGTCAGACGATGATCAGGAGGAGCGCCAACGGTCAAACGGTGCGTGTACAGCATGGCACCATCGACGCGTCGCGATGGTTGCCCTACTTTACGACGGAGAGTGTCCTTGAGGGAGGTGTTTGTCACCCACATGGGATTCGACACGTACAGCATCAGTTGATAGGTATTGGAGCGGATCGGGTTGGGATGCAGTGTCAATTGAACGCGCAGATCGTCCCTGAAAACGCGGTCGTTGCGTTCGAGCCGTTCGACGATTGCGGGGGGAATATCGGAGGCGGAAATACGAAGACCGTCAAAGGCGCGCACAGCAAGCTGCGTCGTGGATTCGATGTCGCGTACCGGCTGCCAACGCGATGCAACCGAAGCCACCGTGTATACCGCGCACAAGTCCGCGTGTGGCCCAGCTGTGGTGTTGTAGAGGAGAATGTGCCCCGGCAGGAAAGCCACGCGCGTTTCCTGATTCGGCTGTTATGTAGGGTCCAACTTGAGAGGCAGAGAAATTACCTCTGAAGCGGGGGAGCATGCGAATGTCACAAATACCCGTTTCCGCCAATCCAGGACCATGACCGCTCTCTCGCTCCTGCCCCACGGCGTATATATCAACTCCATCCCCAGAAAATTGCCAAACAAAGCAGGATGGCGGTATACCCCGACCCGCGAGTGGAGGACGACTTCAAACAATATCTCCGACTCTCCCGTGCGGAAGTCAACGTGGGCGATTGATAGCTCGCTATCAGCAGGATGTCAAAGGTGTGGCGGACAACACAGAAGCAACTCACTCGCGGTTTCTGCCGCTGGCGGTCTGGATGAGAAAAAATACGGCCGATTTCCCATCATCACCGATCTCTGCCGTCCATACCTTTATACGAGCACTCGGCACAGGGCACGTCCACACACAGCTTCCACTGGCCACGTCATAACAGCAGAAGCTGGGGCCTCGAAATTCAGCGAAGAAGCGTTCTCCGGGAAGAAATTGGACACAGTTTCCGCCAAGGAAGGTTTTTGCGGAAGCGAGAGTCGGTGGCCGAGAGGATTGCTCACTCCATGTGGCTGGGCCGCGGATGAGGCGCTTGACCTCCGCGATAAGTTGAGCGGTGCTATAGCTGTCGATCGCATGGAGGTTGAGGATGCGGTAATGCGCTGAGAGACCGAGAACCAGCGCGCGCCAGAGCCACTCGGACAACGCAATTGCGCGAAAGAATTTGTTGACCTGGGCATTTTGAGGTCAGCCAGCAGATGCAGCAGCATGGATTTGCGGTTACCCTCGACAAGGACACAACAGCGTAGACATCACAGGCCGTCAAAATCGCAGGGAGGACATCCTCGTCGAGGTCCTGGAAGAGCATTGATATGGTGCGTGTACCCATCTGATTTTGACCCGCTGACAGATAGCCGGAACCAAGCCGGAACGGTTTTACGTTGAGTTCAAAATTTCAAAAAAATTATTCAACAACCAATTCCGAGGGGATGGCCTTAACGAACCACGTCTTAGGAGTGTGGGCAGATAATGGCGGGCGACAACTTCGCACGCCAGTGCACTCCCATCCCGCACATAGAGAATTTATTTTTGGGGGCGATTTGGGTGAATTCGGGAGTATATGCGTGACGATGCGTCTGATTGGCACAATCTAAGGTTTAAACTTTATTTCCCTCCGCCTGGGCGATTATGGTGTTCAAATATTTGACGTATGTTACACTTTGCTCTCGTGAGCAACGGGAGGGAATAAAACATCCTGATGTAATTCTGTTGGACTTGACCATTGACGCGTCGCGCAATCATGGCTGAAAGTCACGTTGGCGATATGGTGGGTGTCATGGAGTAGGCCTGGACAACAGTCGAGTTCATTCTTCCTGTTCTTTGGCCACCTCTAAAATTCGGTACTCGCGGTATTGCACTCGATCCATTATTATCATCCATATTTCAGTACAGAGTTCAGGTGTCCAATACGTAAACTGAGGGGCCGCTATCAAAGAAAAGTCAGCATGCATAACACAGCTTTTATTTGGATCGGATCCGGATTCCGGATTCACTCCGGAAAAAGGCAAATTTTGGGGTCCCCGAAGATGTATCTTAAACTCTTAGTATCAGTAACAGTATTAGTAGCACGAAAACTGTACCTGAAAGGCAGGGTTTCTGGCCGCCTGAAGAGGTTTCTGAAATGATTGGTTTTGGAATCAGTATCTGGTGATCCGAAACTTACCGTTTCGAGCGCCATTTCCGTTCTCCATAAACTGCTCCTGAAACTTTGAATTTCAGGAGCAGTTTATCAAAGTTTCAGGAGCAGTTTATTGTCCACTGAGGACAATAGTATCGGTCACAGTTTCGGCTGTTACCGAAACTATTGTTTTTCGGACTCCTGAAACCGGCCGGCCCGGCCGGCCCGCCGCACTGAAAACAATAGTTTCGGCAACATCCGAAACTGTGACTGAAACTATGGTCTTTGGTGGACAATAAACTGCTCCTGAAACTCAAAGTTTCAGGAGCAGTTTCTGTTGAGTCGAAATTGCACCTGATACGGAACATTTTGGGTGGCCAAATACCAATCCCGAAATTTGCCGTTTCAGTAACCCTTTCAGTGCCCCAGATTTGCTACATTTCTGGTACAATTTTAGCCCTACTTATACTGTTACCGATACTAAGAGTTTAAGATACATCTTCAGGGACCCCAAAATTTGCCTTTTTCCGGAGTGACATATGACGTGGGATTGGGCCTCTTCGAGGCGGGTGGCTGAACCTTTAGGGTTCTGTCCAATTATGTGAATTTTGGCTACAATATTTGACCGATGTTTGACCGATCGTCTTGTCCTTTCGTGAGGTGAAATCAAAGCGATTTGTGATCCAACTGTTTCTCTTTTACTTTGCCTGCACCATTGTGGTGTGAAGTTCTTGGCAAGGGGCATCTAGCCACCATCACTGCATATTTTGACAAGGTTGTACGAAGAGGGAATATTACAGAGAAGTATCCGGGTATTGCATGAGCTTCGTCTCTTACAGAATTCAACGAAGGTTGAATGCATGATGTGGAAATGGGTTAGAGGAGCGGGGACAAGGTGGGGACCATAAAACGGCTGTTCCTGCGCCACCATATCTGACCATAGGAGTTTGAAAAACATCCTGCCACGTCTAGACTCTGAAGGGTTGAAAATCAAGGGAAAATCTGTTTTTTGCTTGATCCGCCTCGGTACAAGTCGAATAGGCAGTGGACACAGCCAGGCTAGCAGCCAATCCAGACACTACACCCTGGGCTCAACCTGGGCTACAATGTCCTAAGATTTATTTCACACACTCTCTCTCTCCTCTTCTCTCTTCTTGAAGTTGCGCCATTGCCACTTTCTTCTGAATATTCAATAGACCAACCGACGGTATTGAATAATACAGTGAACTCGTACCTTTCTAGTGACAACTCCGCACTGGCATTCCTCTTTGAAGTTTGAAGACTCCGCGGACCTGTGGATTGTTGAATTTGCGGTATCTGGCGACCGCCAACCGTGAGCCATCAGGCAATCAGCAGGTGATAAATTGGGGACGGCATGCCACAAAGTGGAAATGACACATATTTGTAAAAATTGTAATCAGACTTGAATCAGACTGAGAAGATCGAGGATTAGATGTAGATCGTCGCCCAAAGTGGGTAATCATAGCAAATCCTTCGAGATATTTTACCGTTATTACTAACTAGGAAGCGCCGACTGCATCGGCGGAGACCTTGCTTGCTATCTACTCTAGAAGTGTTGGTAGGAAAAGTGCTGCTCAGTGCTTTGGTTAGCTCCTGCTTGCGCTGCATTGAAATTTGAATCATTAGGAAGCTTTAGAAAAAGTGCTGCTCAGTGCTTTGGTTAGCTCCTGCTTGCGCTGCGTTGAAATTTGAATCATTAGGAAGCTTTGGGAATGATGCTCAGTGCTTTGGTTGGTTGCGCTGCGTTGAAATTTGGATCCTTAGGGACCTTAAATATATATATTTCCGAAAGGACATGAGTGCTTAGCGTTTAGTGCTTTGCCGGCCAAGTATAGAATTGTGTATATTGATTGATGAAGTGATTGATGAAGTGATGGCTCGGAACAATTAGGATCATCGGGTTACACGAAAAGTGGTGCCATTATGAGGGTGGAGAGACCTTGACAAGCAAGGTAATGTTGCATGACGAATTCCTTGTTTGTACATGTAGCAAAAGTGACCGAAACCCAAGTTCCCCAGAGTAGCTAAACCTAAAGGTTCAGCCAATAAAAATTCAAGACGAATAGATACCTTTCCAGCTGCAAATTATTCGCAATGAATTTGCACCACATCACGCATCTTCTGCACCAAGTCCCTAATCTGCTCCATCATCTCCTTCTCAATGGTGTTCTCATGCAGTTCAACAGGCAGTGACTTGGCGATTGCTCGAAGCCCTGCTTGAACATCGGAGCGACTCGAGCGCAACGGAAAAATCCTCGACCGCCCCCTGGTGCCCTGGGTCAAATCCTCGTGGTCGCCGTTGATCACTTCGAGCAGATGGATCTCCATTCTCCCCTCACTTCTGCGCGCACGCTGGATGCAGTCTACCCACACTGGGTCTGTGCGAGGGAGGTCTCGCACCGCGAACACGCCGAAGGTCGGCTGGACGCCTTTGAAGTCGAACAAGGTGTAGAACTCCATGCCGGGGTTCTCGCGCATGAATAAAACCTGGCGGCGATAGAGTCGCTCTTTACTGGGTCCCTCGTAGAAGTTCCGAAGGAGGCCGCGCATAAAGGCGCTATCGCGCGGAGTCGCAGAATCCAATGCGGCTGGATGGTATTTTAGTTGTTTGGACGACAAGTCTGGGGAAGCAATAGCGTTGACGTACAGACGCGAAAGCTTTCGCAGACGTCACGATGGCCTGCCTCGCGCCAGTCAGTTATTTGGCATGCCTCGGAGCAATAGTACCGCCGCTTGCACTGGGAACACCGCCGGAATCGTGATTTACGAAAGAGTTGACCGCACTGGGGCAGCTGTCAACACCATCCATGAATAAAAATGGAATGCTTGCCGCCGACCTTCATATTATCGCAGGCCTGCGTTGACATATACTTCCCGGATTCAAAGTTGGCTTTGAGCGTGAGCCGGTCTTTCGCGGTCGCCAGGAAGAGTCCCAGATAATCGGGAGAAGTCTTCGTATTGAGGAGGCAATGTATCGAGGGCATCGCTTGGGCTAGAGAATGCTCGACCTGCGCCACGGCGCGGTAGCGAGCGAGTGATCCTGGAAGGATTGCCTCGAATATCCGTTTCGCAAAGTGTGGCACTGGGTCCCGTAGAATGCTAGAAAACAAGGCGGGAAGAAGCCCAGCTCGGAACCCTTCCACAACCCATCGGCTGCACGTCGGGCCAGCAAATATAAAGAACAAGATACCAAAGACGCCATTAAGAGTGTTTTCGACGTCGTAATCGAGGTTTTCTGTCAGAAGGGCGAGGGACATCCGCGTCAGCGCCGATACGAGGCCACACTTCAGAAGCGTGGCGAGGAGCTGTGCGTTTTCATGCCTAATAAGCGTGTTCATGAAGTTGAGGCAACCCTGGAAATGCAGCTGCACGTGTGTGGGTTGCGGGATGATAAAGTCAAGGTACTTGATCAAAGTCGAGGCGAGGTGCCAGTAGGTTCCACTCACGCCGTCAATCCACTCATCGAGGTCTGATGTAGTTCTTTTGGGCGGCGTCCGAAGCAGGAATAATGCGGTGGGATACAAGTCGAGCAGGTTCTGACGCGAAAGCGCAGCAACCCAAGATCGGCTGATGAGGGTGCGCACCCCCGGTGTGGTTGCGATCGCCCTCGCGAGCGCCGGATCCGTCGGGTATATTTCGTTTCCCCGGAATTCGCCAGCGTTGGCATGAGAGATGAACAACGCAAATTCAGAATGGAGAGATTCCTCGCTCGGGACCGGATGAGGCAGGCAGTAGCGATGCAGGATAATGAGCTCCATCCAGGTCCAGATCTGAGGCCACATGTGGACAAGGAGATGTGGCGGAATCTTGTGCATGCTCCTGAGAGCGTCAATTGCTGTGAGTGCCCTGAATACGGCGCCTGCGGGCCTGCCCAGGGGATCAAAATCCATTCCAGGATCGTGTGGAGGACGGGGAGAAACAAGGACTGTGCTTGATGATCTCCCGTTTCCGAGATAATAGTGTATACGCGAGAGAGAGCTTCGCAAGACCCACTCGTTGCATCTCTTGCTACTGTCTGAGGACCCTCTCACTCAGCGAAGAGAAACGAAGTCTGCTGGCCCACCTGGAACGCTGACGGAAGCATTGAAAGTCTCTGAAGGAGCAGCTCTGCGGGAATGGCGCCCATTGACATAGGACCTGCGGCCGGCAGCCACAGTAGAGACGCCAATAGGACGGAGACCCAAGATATGGGCAATGAGCGCTTGAGAGGATGTAGAAGCGAGGAAGAAAATTTTACACGAAGTTGTGCACAGCACGTGCGGAGCTAGTTCGGGAAGAACTGGGTCCGGCCCGGGCCCTTGTACCGTTTTTGCCCGCACTGAAGAAATACTTTGCTTTCGCAACCCTACGGATCTCGTGTCTAGGAAGGAACATTTATCGGTAGGTAGTTCATACTAAAATTGAATTTCATCGGGACGGGTTGGAATACAATTGAATAGACGACTCGTTTTCCAACGGAGTTGTGCTAACTGTCAGCGCGCCAACATACATTACCTACCTACTCTATTAAACGGCAGGTTTCGCGAATGCCGGATGATCTCCCATGCGCTTCAATCGCTCCGGCGTAAGCTCAAGACATTCGGGGAGCCCCGTGTCCGCCCACGTCCCGCCCTGCATCAAGGTGACCAGCCCTGGAGCGCATGTGAAGATGTGCGCCATGCCGTGTCCATGGAAGCCTGCGCACATCCACTGCCCAGGGTAGTCGGGCACCTCACCAATAAACGGAAGACCGTCCGCGCTCTTCCGCTTTCGTAAGAGTATATTCATTGACGACGAGCGCAGCAATTACGCACCAGACCAATGATGCCACTCCACGAATATTCAGGACCCACGCCGGGTGCTGGTAATCCTTCGGTCCATCCTTCGAAAGTAGAGGAGGTGAAATCCTCCACTGCATCTGTGACAGGCTTGAAGTTGCCCAAGCTGTCGTCGAACAACCGGTTCGGGTCAGCGTCCAGATATGCCTGGAGCTGCTTTTGATTCGGGTTGCTTCCGCCGAAAAGGACGACACCATCGGTGGTGGAGCGGGGATTGATACTGTAGAGCGCCCCGCCGTCAGCCAGCACGCCGTAGGAATTCTGGAGCGCCTTGGTTCCAGCGAAAGCGCGAGGAGGGACGACCTTGTCGCACATATGAGCGGAGGGTTGAATATACTTCGCGAAGGAGGGTAGAACGGAAGAGGTGTACGCGTTCGTTGCGTATATGACTGTCGGCGTCGATATAGCGCCGCGTGCAGTAGTCACGTCCCAAAGACCTAAGGTTTCTGAAGCAGTGACGGAAGTAGCTGGCGTCCAAGTTTGAAAATTTAGTCCCTTGTCAAGGCACATTCTCGTGAGATGCGCGACTAGAGCGTCATCTGTGATCAAGTAGTTCTCTAAACAATGATCTGTACTGCTCACCGAGTTTCCATGGGTAAAATGTCGACGCTTTCCACGCCCACAGTGCTTTGGCGCCCTTGAGGCGCGAGACCTGATACTGGTGAGACGGGGTTGAGTCAAGATGGCGTAAGATATTTACCTTCTCGGCTTCCACTGGGTCAGAAATGTGCTTGATGTGGTCCACTTTGCCGCCGTACGCTTTGTACGCCTCAAACACCGCAACAGACCTGTTAACAATATCTTGGGACATTGCAACGTCAAGCTGGGAAGATTGTGTAAGGCCTACGTAGTAAATCCACTGTCCAAATTATGGCACTCACCGTATCTCCTACCCAAAGGTCGCAGTCAACGTTCTCCTTGCGAACAAAGTCAACTAAACGGCTCCAGGTCTTAAATTCGTGTTCAAGAAGCTGGGTTCCGCCCGTCAAAAATGTATCCGGCCTTGGAGATAAATGTTTCTCGCCTTTTTTGCTTGCTCTGCGCCGATCAACTTCGAATATTTAGCAAAACCACGGTACTGAGGGATATTATCAGAATTCCCGCCCAAAAATAAATACAGTGGCATAGAGATACCTGGTCGGGCTTGCAATGGCCCGCGTTTCTTCCAGTCGCCCCAGAGGACAATTCGCGAGCCTCCAGAATCACGACGCTTTTGGGAGGATTGGGACGTGTCAGTAACTCGTACGCGATCAATGTGCCGGTCATCTAGCAACGAATCAATCTATTCAATTGAGAGGCGACAGAACAGCGAGGAAACGCACCCCAGCACCGATTATCACAACTTCCGCAGTCTTGGGCAGCGCCTCTGTCGTTCGGTGGTCAAGCAAGGGAGACGCTCGGACGCCCTGGAGCCAGTATGAAAGCGACATTCCAGTGGGGAGAGGAAAGGCCTGTCCTCCCTCGACGCCCCCGGTGGCCGTGGTGGACTCCGACGAACCCATAATGGCGGGGGATGTGGGGTATGTGTGGTACGGGGGGAGGTGTGAGATAGAAGTACGCCGGTTCCTGGCCATCATCATCTTCCGGATGATTAACAAGGTAATTATTGGATCACCTTCACTCACCGTCACGGGATGATAAAAGGATCCATCTTCGATACATACTTCATGTGTGCTTGAACTGAGAGGCTCTGCAGAACACCAGCTTTCAACACCGCGCATTCAACATCAGTTAATCTTGAGACGTGGAGGCCATCGGAGACAGCCAGACTCGGAGCCAAAGCATTGGCTGCCCACGCTCGAATCGTGGCGTCCATGATAAGTGTTGTAAGTACTTCAGCCCTACACGGATATATATCTTGTGCTCAAAGCTGACTGTCAGAGCAACTCCAGAGAGCTGCCGTGGTGACGGTGGGGACGATACACTGCCACTGATCTCACTCGGTGATTGCCGCCCACTCTTGTCTCTTCCCCTCATGTCGAATGAGGCGAACGGTCCACAAGCTGCCGACGAGGCAGTTCGTTTGAACAAGGAGGTATAATTCGAACACTTTCACTAGCTTAGCTCATCAAGGATATTGTAATGCCAGGGTGGAGAGCTTTTCAAGACCGGCCAATACGAAGCCGCCGCAACGCGATACCAAGCTGCAATCATCGCAGACACCTCGAAGTCCCCACTCTATTTTTCAAATCTCGCTGCCGTATATCTGAAACTGGGGAGGTAAGCCGGTCCCCTTCCATGCGGCGCGTCACAAAAGTGTACTTGACCGCTGGTCGCAGATTCGCACAAGCCGAGTCGGCGGCTCACACATCCCTTGTCCGAGATCCAAAATCGATCAAATCGCGGCATCGTAGAGCTTTGGCTAGGAAAGAACTGGGGCGGCTCGCTGAATCCCTGATTGATTTGGTGAGTCTGCTCACAATATCGCCTGGCAACGCAGAAGCAGCGGCCGCGTTTCAAGATATATCGATTTTGTATGGCGCGGCAGACGAGTTCAGCTACATCTCACTCGAGGGTCTGGCGATCGCGGCGGCTCCCCACGCGTTTGGATCGCCCACTGCACTCCAAAATCAAACACACGATACGAACCCCTCTCCCAGCGACTACCAGATGTCACAGGCAATTCAAAACTCTGGCTCGAATCGTATTCTAAAACAAACTCGCTCTTGCACAACCTGCAAAATAAGCAAGGAAAGGGGCCAAATGAAGATCTGCCGCAAGGTTTGCTTGGAAGACACGGTTCCTTTCCGTCTTATATCTGCGTCCACAGTGCAAGCGCTCGATGTACTGCAGCACGGCGTGCCAGCGCTCCGACTGGTGTGCCCTTCCCGCCGGGCCTCCCTCCTCGGTGTAACTGAACATTGCTAGGCCGGTCCACAGACGCTCATGTAGCCCCCCGGAAGATAATAACTTAACGTTCCGCCTCGGACGCGAACTAGGCGGTCACGACCATTTCCGCACCCTTCTCACGGCGTACGGCGTGCGAGCGCTCGGTCTTGCTGGCACTACCAGGCCGTCCACCTTGCCTGCGAGTCGACATGGTCCCCATCGCCCCTGGCGCCGTGCGTAAGCGCCTACGCGTCAAGCATATTCTGCCCGTGCCGCTCGCCGTCTTACCCCCGGATGTCGTGCGGGACCACAGGAAGGTGCACCCGGACATCCAGGACTACGTCCCGCGTGTCGGCGTTTGCATCGGTACGATGGGCGTTTACGGGGCAGGGGACACACGCCACTGTGTCACGGCGTGCCCGGTGCCGCTACCCTTTCTGCGGCAGGACTTTTCAATGGCGCTTCGCAGCCACTCGCTCTCGGAGGACCGCAGGATCTCGCTGGATCTCGATCTGCTCTATACGTGGGTGACTTCGGCTTGAACCTCACCAACAAACACCCTAACCAGAGCCCAGAAACATCGAGGATGAACTGAGCTTGGACGCGGACAATCATTACGGAATGCAGGGTTGATTTACAAGTTGCGAGAAAGAGAAGTCTCGTTGGTGTCAATCTTTTTTAGGGTACAGTTTTTTGTGGAACCCATTTGTGCTACGGCTGAACGAAGAGGAAATGGCGGCCGATCTTACTCACTCGATTCTAATTTCATTGTCGTGTACTGTTCCCCGGTTTTTTGAAAATTGGGCTGGAGATACATCCTTGTTCAACGGTGCTCGAGCTAGAGGCAACCACAACTGTCAGTTACCGCCTATTTAATTCACAGGACTCCCGTTCCCTCAAGTTGAACCGTTTATCACCGACGTAAGTATGTACATGTAACTTGCATACATGTGCGAGGGAGTGAAGCAAGGACCTGGTAGAGTAACGAGTTAATACGCCTGCTTATCGAGAACGTAAGCAGCAGACCTCGTTCGATTTGGGGGCAGGCCATCGCTACATAAATAATTTCGACTGTCTTTAATTGGCTGAACCCGATTCAGAGGTTTGGCTACTCTAGTTGGACTAGCCTCGTCAAACCAGCATTCTTTGAGCGTTCTGGCAGCGTTCTTGAGGGCTTAGGGCATGAGATATAGCCCCTCAGCTCACTTTGACCCTGACGCTAGTTTGTGTCGCCACAGCATGTTGAACTTGAATTGAGCATGCGGTGCTGTGGGGTGTCGTTTCAAGCTGGTAAGTACCTTAATTCGACCCCATTTCAACCACGCCTTTAATTACAACAGATTAACCTATTCCTCATTTCACACACTGCGCCATGCTTCCGCATTCTTATGCGCCTCCAGAAAATCTCGAAGCCTCCGCGTACCCACGAAATCCGCTCGTCTGAATGCCCTTTCCTCCATCCCTCCCGCAATGAGGCCGTCGGCGTTGCTCATTAACGCGGCATAATCCACGGGCATGCCTCGCTGCACTATGATGTCCTTGTACTCATTTGTGGTCACATTCCTGTGCACAATCTTCCGGCCAAGCACATCGCTCAGCATTTCCGCGATCTAAGGGGACGTGTTCAATATTATCAATTTCGAGAGGCAAGGCTGGACTGCAAACCTGAGCATACGTCAATAATCCAGGCCCGACCATAATCGGATTCGTGTGCTCGATGACTGGGTCGGTGAGCGCTTTGAAGGCGACATCGGCGATGTCGTCGGTAGAGATCCAGCCAATTGACCCGTCACCCGCGGCATTCACAATCTCGTCGTGCTTGCTGATATGATCGGCATAGTGGAGCAAGAGGTTATCTGCCGAGCCTGGGTCACAGGGATGGCACAAAGAAAACGGAACCGGAACCTACCAAAGAACCACGAGGGGCGAAGGGCGCAGTATTCCACATCGCTGGAGCGGAGATATTCGTGAACCTTGCCCATTGCCGGGCCTCCCGCCTCCAACATCGCTGCACTCATGAGTACGAAGCGCTTCACCCCCTTGTCGATCGCGAAATCAATGAACGCCTTCATCGACGGGAACATATCGAGGATAGGTGGCGCAATGAGATAGACGCGGTCGATACTGCCGTCCGCATCGAAGGGGATCTGATATGTCGAGCTGTCGAGCCAGTCGAAACGCGCGCCTTTATGTGGAGCGGGGACTACACCGCTCCTAGTTGTCAATATTGCCGGGATGTTGGCGTCCAGAAGGCGCTTGGCCAGCGGTGTGCCGGATTTTCCCGTTGCGCCGATGAGGAGAACAGTCATGGTGGGGAAGTGATGGACTGCAGTCTTCCCGGGATGTTTAAATACCTGCTGCAGGTTAGTCATCCTCTTGGCTCGGTAATGGCGAGCGCCAAGGGCTTGTGAGGCCGGCGGCATCCGGCGGCATCCGGCGGTGGGACCTGCGCCGCGCCGCGTCTCATCTAGATTCTGGTCTCTCCAGACTCACGCTCGGTCACTTCCAACTGGTGCCTCACTCCCACCGGCGAGGGCAAGCCTAGGTTGATCAAGTATCTGCAGCTTGGTCTCGACACTCACTCGACTGATCGGTTGCAGTAACTCACGACCCACAGTTGGTTCAAATCTGGATCTCGCACTTCCACTTATCCCAGAGGCAGCCGTATCTGTATCGAATTTTGGTGAAATTGACGTTTCACGGCTTAGTTAGAGAAGCTTACAGATCTGCTTATAGAGACCGTTACCGATCCTTAATCTGTCAGATGCCCTGAAATATTGAAACGAAAAGTCCCGCTGTCATCGGGATATCCTTTTCCACGGTCTATATTTCCCGCAACTGCCGGCGAATATCCAGATAGACCCGGTGCTGGAAGGAGACTGTGGAAGACTGCTTCGAGAATAGGCGGTGTGCTTTAAAGCAAGCAGATCCACGGAGTGCTTGGATCTTGAAGTCGCACGCCATGGTTCAAGTAAGCCAGGCGTTGTTCGTGACATCAACCGACGGGACGAGGATATTCGCCGAAGCCAGAGGGGACTCGTCGAACCCATGCATTGTCTTCCACCACGGCATGTCCGTCGGGATGGGCTGCTTTGACGAGATCTTCGCGGATCCACGATGGACCTCGACACTCTTTCTAGTACGTCAGAAAGTTTCGAAATCCGCGAAAACTTGACTTGCATCTCACCCAGGTGCGATATGACATCCGTGGCCACGGGATGAGCCCGGTAGATCCAGAAGAAAGCACGAAATGGGCGTCGGCGCGGTTCGCGGAGGATTTTGATGCGGTTATTGGACACTTTGGCGTCGTGAAACCGTTCTTCGCTGCGTGGTACGTCTTTTTTCGCTTGCAGAAAGAACCCCCATGGCTGCGTTGCTCACATGTCCGCCACGTATTTGCCAGGTCTTATGGTGGTACGTACCATCCGCCAGAGCTGTAATACTCATCTGAACTGGAATTCATTTTCAGCGACTGTCCTATCAGACATCCTAACTGCACACGGACCGACGTACCTAGCGGGTCTCATCCTTGTGGCGCCACAGCCAACCCTCGTGTATCCGGATTTGCTCAGGCCAGAAGCAGCTGCGTTCATTCCGGGATTCATAACTTCGACCGATGTTCAGCTGTTCAAGACGACCGTCGGAAATTTCGTTGACTCGTTCGTGAAGAAGCCCTTGCGCTACTCCACGCGCTTCACAATCATGGGGGCGGTGCTGGCCCAGCCGGCTGCGGTTGTCCACAGTGCGCTTTCGCGTCCGCAGGACGCCACCATTTTCTTCGGCGTCGCGGCAAAAAAGTTGCCGCTGCTACTCTTCCTTGGGGAGCACGACAAGACACTGTATAGTCCGAAGCTGAAGGCGGACTGCGAGCAGGAATGGGTGGAAATCGAGACGGTGGTGCTTGATGCGGGACACGCAGTGTTTTTGGATTGCCATAATAAAGTACGCGAGAGCACCTTGGAGTTTGTGAAAAGCCACAGTGTGTAGATGGTCGCCCAAATAAAGCACATGAGCATTTGCGTGTCACAATAGTTCCAATCAGTACAAAGCGCTTTACGCTGAATCGAAAAATCAAAGAACGTCCTCAGAAAGAGCGGTTCGAGGACGTGTGTAACGGTGTGGCGCGACCAAGTAGATCCGTTAATGTACGGCATTGAAGGGATGATGGTACGGAGTGGGACCCAACCAGCCGAAAAGAATCCGCCTGCAAGGTTCAGGAGCTGCGAAGCACAGTGGCCAGCAATACTGGAACCTGTGCTTCTGGGAGAAGTCTGACAAGTTGCCAAGCCAGTCGGTAGATTCGAAAATTCGCCTGAAATTTGGCTAGACAGCGAGGGCCAAGGATTATTCGTTGGGCCAAAGACCGAGACCCACCTCGAATGTCGTGAATAGCTTGCTGAGATGGGGAACAAAAAAGGTAGATGACGATTCAGGACAAGATGGTTTGAGCCAAATCTGTGCAAACACGGTCGTGCCGGTTCGTTGCCGGATAGCCGAGTCGAATCTCTTCTTTCGCTTCCACCATGCCTTGGGATCCTATCCAGCTCAACGACGGTATATTGCTTTGTATTCAGTAGCTTTGTCGATGCTGAACCTCCACAGGACGCGAAATCCCGAGCATTGGCTTCGGGACATGGAAACTCGGAAACGGCGACGGGCCAATTTCCCAGGTCGACCAGGCTATCTCGTTAGGCTTCTCCCATGTTGGTCAGGCGTTTGCGCTCGTGAATGGGAAAGAACGAATAAATGAGACTTACTGGTGTGATAGATACCGCGCAGGCGTACAGGAATGAGGCCGAGGCGGTGTCGCGATCCGTGAGAGTGGGCTCGAGCGCAAGGAAATCTTCATCACCACCAAGTATTCTGGCCTCGACGGGCTGGACATCAAGACCTCTATCAGCAACAGCTTGACAAATGTGAGGTTTCAACCGCAGCAGGGCTCAGGTATTTGATTTCGCATAGCTCGGGGTGGAGTACGTGGACTTGTATCTTATCCACCATCCGCGACTCGCCGTCCCGGATATCCCAACGGCATGGAAGGAGATGGAGGACATTCAGGCACACGGTCTCGTCAAGTTCGTGGTTCACTCCCGATTATTTCGCAGCCCATAAAACTGACACGCCCCGCAGAAGCATAGGTGTCAGCAACTTCGAGGTCGCGGACCTTGCCATCCTGCTTGCCTCCGCAAAGGTCAAGCCCGTGGCGAACCAGATCCTGCTCCACCCCTACGTTGTAGTGGTGAGATCGGGTCGAGTGCCCCAGAGTGTCAGTGTGTGCATGTTTGGCTGTAGCCTTAGCACGTGTAGCAAGCCATCCTTGTCCTCGACCATTGCTATCGATCCTTTGCGCAGCGACACCGCGGGATCCTGGGTTCTTTGGGCTTCAGCTAGCCAGACCGTCCGTCCTCATCTGGTGATTGGAGTGATATTCGATCCCGAGACGCCATTCCGCACCGATTTTCCGCCATTCCGCCAGCCACGTCATCCGAGTCTTTTTTCCGCCGTCTACCGATTACCGCCACCTTACCGAAAATACTGCTTGATCCGTTCCAACTACCGCATATTCCGTTCCTACTACCGTCTGCCGCACCATGGGGAAGAAGAAAACAGATATTCAAGAAAAAGAGCTGCACGCTCTCGGCATACCGCTTCCCGAGGACCTCGACCGCTGCTTCCGGCATCCATCCGACGCGACTGATGACTACACGACTGCGTACTTCCGCGCGGTTGACTTTGGTGACGCACTTGGTGATACCTTGGTAGCGCATTTGTGGCAGCAAGCGTTGGAGATCGGAGTGCAGGCGGGGCGCGGCAACGTCGACGCGATGGTATTTGACGCGCAGGAGGAGGGAAGGAGGCGAGGCCAGGAAGAGGGCCTCTCCCTTGGACAGGAGGTTGGGCAGAAGGCGGGCTTGAGCGAGGGAAAACGGCTAGGATTTGTTGCGGGAAGGGAATTCGGAGAGAAGCAAGCCGCGAAGCTGAGTAAATCTCCCATTCCGGACCGTGTACTCGCCGACGCTGGGACGAACACTCCTGTCCCTGCACCCAGCCTACCCCCTCCTTCCCCCGCACCCACAGTGACTTTCACTTCGACCAGAATTGCACGCACCACCGTCCCTTCCACGGCGCAAAGTCCAGCCCTTAGCTGGGGTAACTTTCGCATCTACGCTCCGGATTCGTCCCCTCCCATCCACGCCTCTACCCAGACCGACACACTGCCCAACCCCGCTCCGCCTTCCATTGCACCCAGTCCGCCGTTCACCTGGTCCGATGAACCGAGCCTACTACCACCGCCCGCGCCTCACGACTTTTCCGTCCTGCGTTCCGCCTCGACTCCATTGACCCCGTTCAGTACCCTCCAGCGCCGCTCACATCGCAAGCAGAAATTCGCACGATCTCCCTGCCGGTCTGCCTCGCGCTCTGCACCTTCCCGATTTCCGCCCGCATGCTCCGCCCCCGCTTACCGCCCCCGCTCCGCATCCGCCACTGCGACTCTCGATTGGGATCACGACCCGAGACTTTCCGACTTGTCTCGCGCTCTACGTTCGTTGGGATGGGATAGAGGCGGAGGAGGAGGAGGAGGAGGTGTTTGAGGACGCGACGAGGACGTCGCTTTATTGTGGGTGGGCAGATGTAGTGGTGAGATCGGGTCGAGTGCCCCAGAGTGTCAGTGTGTGCATGTTTGGCTGTAGCCTTAGCACGTGTAGCAAGCCATCCTTGTCCTCGACCATTGCTATCGATCCTTTGCGCAGCGACACCGCGGGATCCTGGGTTCTTTGGGCTTCAGCTAGCCAGACCGTCCGTCCTCAACGTCTACGCGCAGCAGCTCCCGATCCTCGAGTACGCCGCGAAACACAAGATTGTGATCGAGGCATACAGTGCGCTCATGTTTGTATTTTCGAGTTTCCCGCCCGAGTTGTTCTAAGAGGTTTATTTAGACCTGTCACAACTCTCCCTGGCGGACCCGTCGACGCCCCGGTGCACGCTATTGCGGACCGCCTCCGCGTGACGGACGATCAGGTCCTCCTCGCGTGGACAAAGGCAAAGGGCGCCGTCGTCGTCACGTAAGTGCTTCCTTCTCCCTTTCCCTTCCCCTTTCCCTTTCCCTCCATTCCTCCTCACATTTTCAACTTGCTACAGCACGAGCTCCAAAAAAGAACGCCTCCTCGGGTACATTAACGCCGGAGAGCTTGGTACGCATTCCTCTCTCTTATACATCTTTTTCTCCAAATACAATTGTTAACGAATGAACACCACGCACGCAGAGCTAACTTCAGACGACATCGCCGCCATCGACGCCGCGGGAGCCAAGGGCGCGCCGCTCTCGCTCGGGAAGCGGTTCCTGCGCCGGCTGGTGGGTGTTGCGCTCGTGAGCGCTCTCGCGGGCGTGTTGTCCGGTCGGTTGCGGTTCTGCTAAGAGACAAGAGGTGAATGCGAAATTAACAGTATGGACAGTGGTGCGGTTTTGAGGTTTCAAGCCTCTCCTGTAGTCGAAAATTTTATTCAATGCTCCTTTGCTTACATCGCGCCGTCCCTTTCTTCTAGATTCCATCCACCCAAAACTTGCGAAGCGTCCTAGGCTCAATCTGATCCAGTAACCCCCGCGGCTGCTGGGTGCAATATATCGTACGATATTCAGCGCCGAGCGGTGTTGCGCTTCTTCTAGTGGTTCGGAAGCTCCAGAAGCCTCGTCGAGAAGTTCGAGCACATGAAAATCGACACCAAACGGGGGAAAATTGAATATGCTAGCCAGAAGATGAACGATGCAAGCTTGCAGGCATCTGCAGCCGCCTCGAGTCGTAGCGACTGGAGACCTGACTGTTGCAAGTCAGTTGGAATCGATACAAATGCCGCTTCATGAAGTGCCTAAACTCACGACCGAACGCTTGGTGGCAGGCGCATGCGGGAACACCCCGCAAAAATTAACAGAAACTAAGTGGGATAAGCACAGCGATGCCGATGACCATTGCCGAGCATGCCGTATGCGGCACCAGGTGCCGAGTTACCCGGTGATATCCAGTAATACACGCGGCAGTGGAAACGGCACTAATCGGCACCGTTCGGCATCCAGTGTTTTTCCGCCCTAAATTGGTATCCGCTGGCAGCCACTGTCGCCCAATAACTTTTCCCGCTCGCAAAACTTTGCCAACTACAAGCAAGCAAAGGGAAGTTTATTTCTCCGTTAACTGGGGCTTTTCGCTGGTTTTCAGGAAGTTTGCAATTGAATGCACACTGAGATTGCAGCGCTTTGCAATGGTTGAAGCCACTGGTATCCGCCGGGATCCACTGCAATCCAATGCAATCCCTTGCATCGTTTACCCTTGAAATTTGAAGCCTCCATGCCCAGTTCACTTGCTATCCTATACGGCCTCCTCCCGACCTGTGCTTAGATACGATGCAAATCATACGGCTCACAATGTGTCCTCTACTTCAGTTCAACGTCAATTCCTCCGAATTGATTCCAGCCAACCCGGCGTCCGGCCCATAGCACCTTTTTCGCATCCCGCTGCCATAATCTACTGGACGGAAATTGTATTGGCTCTATCTGATCATCTATTTCCCTTGAGTAAGCCAAACCGGCCCTCAAATCCAACAAATCTTGAAGATAGATCGGTTCTCGGCAATATCTGATGGAGCCCGTTATCTTATCATGGAAGGCATTGACACTCGTCGCACATCAGCGGCCGCCGATGGCCACCAATATCCAATGGCGGCCACCGGTGGCCGCCAATGAACTTTCCACTTCCGGGCATATCACTCGATATCACCCGGAGGCGATGCGTTTGGTAACGGTAAGGCTTGCCTTTCACCTTCTCAGACTGTGCGAGGCCAGTACTGATCCCAAGCCCGATGTCTCTGTGTAGCCAACCTACGGAGCTGCTAGATGCCATCGCTTCCTGCGTTTCCGTGCCCTGTGATCTTCTGTCCCTGGCACTAACGAGCAAACTCCTCCACGGCATCGTCGTCCCGCAACACCTGGAGTTTCGGAAGGTTTGCTGCGATGCCCGTAGGACGGAACTTTGGAAGGCAATAGCAGACTACCCTGGTCTTTCCAGCCGAATTCGATCCCTCGAATTGCTGGCCGAACCGATCCGCCACTCTCGCAGCACTGCTCAACTACGCATCCCGCAATTCCTCGTTGACGGCCATGGCGACGAGCAACCTTGCGCAAAATGGGGATCTGACTCCCCGCGTGTACTAGCGGCAGCGATCTCTTCGATGACCGCATTGACACGATTCTCCTGCGGACAAACAATTGCGGGTTTGCGTGAGTATCCTATGGACGCGGTGTTCCAGGCACTTCGCCAGTATTGCCCGAATCTGCGCGAGCTGGAGATCACATTCCATGACAGTACGCCCAGCTTTGACACCTTCAGCGCTCCGGTTAGTAGTCTCGCCCTGTCCTTTTCGTAAGAGGATTCTAATCCCGGCGTCAGATTTGGGAACTCGCGAACCTCACCTTGGTATCCATCACAGTCAATCGACGCGCCATGGATAGAGGCGTGCCACGAAACTTCCTGGGGAAAATGTTCGAAATGCTCACCGCCTGTCCTCGGCTGCAAGACCTCCGCCTCGCAAGTGAAATGCGGGGGCCCGCAGCGGATGTGTCGGGGCTCCTAGCTGACAAAGACTGGCCTGATCTACGGCGACTGGTCATCGAAGGAGACCTCACCTTCACCGACCACCCCGCTGTCATCGAGTTTCTCACCCGTCACCCGCAGCTCGAAACACTGTCACTGAACGAACCAATCCATCTCCCGCACCTGCCCAACCTCCGCTGGCTCTCCATACCCGACCTTGTGCGCACCATAATCCCCGCGCGCCTCCCGCAGCTGGAGCACACCGTGCACACCGTCACGCGGATCATGTATTGGTATGCACCGTCCACAAACGAGGGTGTTCTGCGCACTCTCCGTGCCCTGCCTGCCCTGCGCCGCGCGACGATCGGCTTCCACGAAGTTTCCGACGTGCAAACGCTCGCTCGCGACCTACCACAACTAGAGCGGTTGTTCTTCGTGCACACACCCTGGAACGAGCACCGCACGAAGCGCGGCATCGAAGCGCGTCTTGTACGTTCCCTGTGTGCCCCTGTTCTGTTCGCCGAAGTTGACTTTACTTAAATTACTCCCAGCCCTCCGCGGCATGCATCACCGCCCTCACGTCCCTGGTACACCTCACGCATCTCGAAACCGCCGCTCTGATCCCAAGCGATTCAGACGCAGATCCAGACGCCGTGCTGGATGGACTTCTTCGGAGTCTCTGTGCCGCGCCGAAGCTCCAGTACGTCGGCGTCGACTTTTTCCTGGACAGGCAGTATGAGTATCGCCCCGTGGTCAAGTGGTTTTCTTTGTTGCGCGATGCTTGTGGTGGATATACGGGTTGGGAGGAGGTGCGAAATCTGCGTAGGATCAGACACCACGACTGGGAGGATGTGTTCCGGTCGGTGGGGATTGAGAGGTAATCGTGGTACGATCGACATTGATTGACTCCCGTTGAACTTTGCTAAATTCTTACTGCCATTCGAATTTGCCGAGGCAGCATCTGAGCTATCACATAAAGTGTGCGTTCCAACATCTATTCCACGCGCATAAAACAGGTGCCGTCGCTGATTCTGTTTATGTAACCACCGCGCGTCTTCCCGGAAAGATCCACGTGTGAATTGGACCTGTTTCTCTTCAACTGTAGGCAGACACCCATGCCCGTGTGACAAGGCTACACTTGGTGTAACACTACATCTCCTTGCAGGGCTTATTTAATATACTTGCAAGGTGTCTTCGCGCAGCAGGACAATTAAAAAAACATACTGACTGGAAATGGCTTCAAACGATGGACATTTCAGGGGGAGAAAAGCATCCCGCAGGTTCAGCCACCCGCCTTGAAGAAGGTCAATCCCGCGTCTATTTTTTTTGTGTTATTGTGTCTGACTATGGGAGACTAGGTCATCGCCAAGATCGTTGTGAATTCTTTTTTCTTTCTTTCTTTCTTTTGAATTCTTTGACTCGTCATGAACCTTCTCACTGTTGGCATTGCGCATGGATTCCGACATCAGAGACTGGCATGGATCCAGGTTCAACTCTCAAGTTTCAACTGACTAGTTGCACCCGAATATATGACGGTGGGATTTTTTGCTTCTCGTCTCGTGTGCACACTGACTTCTGTAAATCGGCCTCTAAGCACCAGGATCAAAATAAAATACACCTCGATCATATTGGCCAGCAGATTCGTGCGGCGTCGTCGGTATGCACCTCCTCTGAGGGGTGGTATGTATATACATGAATATCTGATCGAAGAATGGCCTGATAGCATAACGGTTAATGCGCTTGCTTCAAGTGGCTCAGCCATTTGGTAATTAAGCAGGAGTTCCTCGTTCAATTCGGGGTCAGGTTATATCCCATCATCCTTACGGATTTTTTCTCTCGTGCTTTTCGGTTGATTTTTCCTTCTTACCAGCGAACGATCTTGTCTCGACGGAAGCGCATATGATGTCTCTAGCCGGCGTTGGGTCATAGCCAAGCCTCCAAGATCATTTCGATTGGTATCCGTTCCTCAACTTGACCTGGCTTCAAGGAAGGCCGGCAAATGATGAAGACAAATGAAATGATACAGACGGTTGAGAGAGCTGAGGCCGGTCCGAAACTTGGGATCTCCCGAATCGTTTATAGTTTCTTGCGCATGTAACATGAACATGAGATCCTGAGATCCTGCATCTTTTCGCAAATGTATACCAGTACTTATTGCGTCCGTCCCAACAATGCGCGGCCGTTGATATAGGCTAGCTCGTAGACAGCAAGAGTCACCGTCGCGCTAGGGATACGCCCCGCTGTCAGCGGAGGCGGGAGCGGGCAAGTTTATCCTCCGAGTCGTACACAAATAGAGTATAGATAGGAGACTGGACGATAAGTGGTCCATTATAGATTCAGTTGGCGCCACAGGCATGACTGGCCGTCCGCACAGAAGATTTTGCAGCGTTTGAGGGTGTCAAGCAAGTAGGAAAAAAGTTTATATCGGCGGGCGGTAAGCTACAGTGAGTTAGAGGGATACATGGGTTCTCAGTCAGAAAGTACGATTCAAAAGTCAAAGAACTTTGCGTGTGCAGATGCTGCTAAACACACGCTATGCGTCCATCGACACGATAAACAGCCGGTACGTCTTGTTGCTCCCCTTCGACGCACCCGCGCCCGTGTCGGTGGCGAGCGGCGGTGCCTTGAAGTTGACCGTGCGCGGGGTGTAGAGGCCCGCGACGGGCTGGTCGCTCTGTCCGCTGAGCTTGACCTGTCCGCGCATGAGGATTATCTCGATGTTGCGTGGGTGGAAGAAGTGCTGGACGGTCGTCAGTCCGCGTTCATTCGACCATTGCAAGGAAGTAAAAAAGGGACTGACGTGATTCCATTTATCCACAAACAGACTGACGAGCGCAGGCTTTTTGCGCTGCATGTGGTGCATTATCGCGCCTGCGATTGCTACGTCTGACAGCAACGACAAGTATTGTAAGTAATTTGTTTATATCGAAGCGCTGAGCGTACTCACTTATTATCGGGATCGCAGACAAAATTGGGATGCAGTACGCTGTATTCCGCTCCTCCTCTGACAGTCTCGCGATGACGCGCATCTCATTGAGGAACCTACAACGAGTCGTAAGAAGTTGTATCAAGTGTCAAAATAATAAAACCCGCACTGTGTCCAATCTGTCTCCTTGACATCCAACAAAGAGAACGGATGCGGCTGCGTCGCGGACGGGGGCAGCACGGCAGGGAACCCCTGCTTGAGTGAGTTGCCGTCCGCTAGGAGGAACATTGGTGGGAATGCCGTGCGCGGGAGATTAGACGGCGGTGACCGCGTGAGGGACGGCGGCGGCACGGGTTTCACTGGAAGGTGCGCCTCCGAGCGGGTACCTGATAACGGTGGAAACTGACCGCCCTTCACCGGTGAGTGTAACGCCGTTTCGCTGGAATTCGCCGGCCATTGGGGGTTTGGGGGTCGGAGGGTGGAACTGCCGCCAGATCTGGAGCTTGAAGGCGCGCTACTACCGAAGTCGCTTGGTGCGTAGTAGCTGGGCGAGGCAGGGGGGTAGCGCGACCCCGGGGAGAGGGAGGAGGACGAGGGGCTTGTCTGCTCGGCTTTCTCGTCTAGCAGGATCATCGTGGTGTGAACGGTAGATTGAAGCTGTGTACGAGGCGGTGTCGATCGAAAAGTTCCCAAGCGAACGCATCAGATCCGTACAAAGGATCGACAACTCCTTCCGTCTGAACTTGCGGCGTGCGGGTTTGAAGAGAATTGAGGAAGACACAGACATATGTAGGACTTTCAGTGCGGAAGGAATTTTCTTGGAATTATTTGGCATTACTAGTAGTTGGAAGCGGAAATGGAATGCCACCAGCGGTCCGGAATCCGATGTTCAGATCGCCGAAATCGCCGAACCTCCCCCACCTCGCTACTTTTTCTCCCCCCCTTCAGGCACTTGCTATCTGTCGGGAAAGTATCATGACCCAAGACTTACACAGATCTCAAACCAGCCTCAAAAACTTGTGGCTTGGAGATGAACGAGAAGAGGCACTGCACAGCCTGGGGACCTGAATTGGGTGGCACGACTCCACGGCCGTCTAGCTCAGTTGGTTAGAGCGTCGTGCTAATATCTGATATACGCGAAGGTCTTGGGTTCGACCCCCACGATGGCCATAGATGCTTCTTTTTTGAACCTTCCCGGCGTTTTGATGACTAAGTGTGCGCCCCTGGTATTTCGGCATTCCAATTCTCAATCACGCACCTTAAAATACCTATGTAGTGTTTGCCTAGTCTTTTATTAAACGACCACGGCGGCATGGCCTCACTCAACTCACTCGCTGGGCTAGCAAATTGTTGAGGGCCCTTTTTTTTTTGTTTGGGTACGGCTACGCGCACGGAAATATGTTTCATGTGATAGGGAAGCCACCCTGACATTGTGCAAGCTACTTACTTGATGTCAAATCAACGTCAAATGCCTCTTCAAACTTGGACTTGAAGGTGTCGCGCTTCGCGGCGCACTGCGCTCCGAAAGCTGATCCCCGAGCTCCCCGAGCCTTTGGTTAAATTACGCACATCGCGTCCCACTCCCGCTCGCAACCCCTCAGCACTTTATTTCTATTTACTCTCACTCATCTCGCTCCACTCCACTGCTCCTCGACCTCCGTTATGTTTATCCTTCATTTATTGGACAGCCTTTTCGCTCTTAGACACGACATCCTCCGATTTCAACTCCTGTCTCACTTACATACTATATATTCTGTATGACTAGCACTCTGCTAAACACGATCCCGTTGCCCCTGCCCTCCGTCCTGTGTCGTCTCAAACCCGGCCTTCGTCGTTGCCGTGGTACTAGCACACACACCCATCGTTCTCCCTCTTCACAAGGCACCAGCATTCGAGCTTGTTGCCCCACCCGCACTCTTCGTACACCACCTTGACACCCTTGTACTCGCGCTTGGACGGTCGGCTGGCACGTCGAAAGTTCGCACTGTGACTCGGAAGTGAATAAGTATAGCATACAATTGTCCTACAGAAATTTCCCATCAAACAGCCTCTGTGTCTTTCTGACGACCGCCCATTTCGAACGCCAGACTATCCACGTTGTGAAAGCGGCCGTCTTCACCCGAAGCCACAACTGCACTATTGTTCGTTCCCAAGAAAAGCGCTTTTCGATCCATACGAAGCCCATGATGGGCACGAAGACAGTCAAGACAGGTGCCAACATAATGCCTCGCACTTCCATGACAGTCCCTCGAAACACCGTGACTAGGAGGGCCAATACGAAGGTAATCATCCTATTGGACAGAGTGAATAACTTCCACGAACAAGTGCTGTCAGGAACATACCCCCAAATCATCAGTGCATATGGCAAGGAATACACGATGGACAGTATTTCTAGTCCGTAGAGCGATCCCGCATGACGTTCGAAAAAAGATGCCTGAAGAGGGAGGGCTCTTGAGCCAACCCTGATGGGGTAGAGGGAAAAGACCCACAGCAATGCTGATATCTGGGGCATCCGAAATATTTCCACGATGCTTGGTCAGAAACATGATGCCTGGAAAACACTGAGAATTTTCTATTAAAGCCCATCCTCGACATACCTAAGATAATGGAGCCAAGGCCGTAACATATTGACATGTAGCTGCAAACTTGGCCTAGCCTGGAATTTTCAGTGGCTGGTATCGTCAAAAATGCCACATTGGTATTTAAGATGATAGTTCCCTGACGCGGTGTGCATTTGAACACGGAAATCGATGCAAGCAATCATACACGATTCGACGACGCACATAGAGGACAAGGTCCTGCCATTCAGAGCGAAATGTGGTGACGAGTTTTTGCCATGACGAATAGCTGACAAGGTTGTCCATATTTACACTCTCAAAGCTGTGTATCTGACGAAGCGGCGCGTTGAATAACAACGGCGACACCATCGTGAACAGATACGATCGTTTTGGATCGTATCCGTATACAGACTGACGATTGCAGAGGCGGGCGGTTTTTTCGCCGTGGAAGTGATTGATCGCTCGCGTGCTAAAGAAATAATGGGAAACTAGCGTGTGATTGGACAGTCTCACCGAAGTCCCCATAAATCGGGCTGTGCGCGGTTGAGTTTAGAAGATAACATTTTCCCAAGGCATACCGAAGATAGCACCCGAACAACGGTTCAGGTTGACCCTGCTTGATTCACAAGTATGGGAGCTGAGCTCACTCATCATTTCCCTTGTTAATGCGAGCATCCGAGACAAATGGTCCACAGAATAACAAATCGTGGTTGTGGATGAGGTCATGGCGTCTGCAGCATTCAAGGACAGCATTTAAGGACAGAATAAAGGCCTGCAGTCAACGTACTCACCGCCTACACTGTATATCAGTATGTTGCGCAACTCGGATAGAAGTTCGCAAGATAGCGAGAGTGCGGTGGGAAAGAATTCACAATGCAACCTGCAAGATATTAGCCGTCGTCGGCCAAGAAAAGAAACTGATTGGAATTCGTGGTCATTACATAGTTCTTTCTGAACTTCCCGTGAGACGGCTTACCAGTTCAAGCGAAGGCTACCGACCAGTATTCAACCTCCAACCCCATTTCTGAGTGTGTCAGTGGCAACAGGCGATGAGTATTCGATTTTCTCACTGGCGTGTGAGGCTGTTTCGATGCCTGGAATGATATCCCATCTTTCCAATGTATGCATGTTGAAAACGTCCGCCCAGAATATTGGCTCCGAATGGTCCACGAAATAATAGCCGCACTCCTCGTTGGTAGAACTCTCCTCCGTGAGCTCCAGGACAATATCGATATAGCTGGAGTCGTCATTCAATATATCGTTTACTCCAGGCCTGGCAAGAAGCTGATCAACGGCACAAGAGATTTGAGCAAGGACGGGAGCGTTGAATAGATAGCAATCCGTAAAATACGCGCTAGACAATTTGTCAACCGGCATCAAATGTCGACTAGAATCAGAACCGTGACATACAAGGTGCTCATGGACAAAATAGAGGCCACCTTCTGGATGCCCTTGAACACTCCAGTGAAGGGGTGCGACACTGTCAAGCTTATATAACACACTTTGCCAGGGGAGAACATTGGACATACCGCGAGAAGGACCGCGTGAATGGGGGCACGGAATAATTAGTGTACCTGTTGGGGCTGTAACAATGAGACACAGGGCTTAGCGATGTGTAATTCCTCCTACATAGTCCGCCGACGGGTGTATCGTTGCAAGCTCGTCGGGGCGATTGGCAATAATTTGAGAATCACTGGTGGTACTCGAGAGCCCGATTGAACGGTCCTACAGTTCCGCCCGGCTTGATTTGTCATTGCTAAGTAAAATTGAGGCGGAAAAGGTTTGGGAGCGGAAAAGAGAAGCCGTCGCTGTCAAAGGGAAAATATGTCCTATAAAGCTTGCACAGTCACAGCTATTCACATATTTGGAACGGACACGGCACCTTTCAAAAGCTGTGGTCTGACACCTTCGAAGATTCCACTCGGCGGAGACTCTTCTCCGTCTGACATACACTGAGCCCCTCAGCGCCCTCTCCAAATTTACGGGGGCTATTACTTGTTCCTGAGCTGTTATTGGGGCCTTTCAGGTGGATTTAGAATTTGAAATTTGACTTTAGTTCGTGGATTGATATCACAGTGATGAGATGGTGTTAGAAAGTGGTTAGAAATTCACAGTCACCCGAGATTCGCAGCGAGCAGTGGGATGTCCAAGCTACATAATACAACGGACAAAACGACTGAGCTGTAAAAGACTCTAAAGAAGGATGTCACAAGCTGTAAAGAGGGTTCTACTACTGCAGATCCGGAAGGTGTGCAAGGCCAATGCAAGGCAATATATTCAACGGCTGTCCCTCCGCTGTAGACAAATGCTGTAGGGAAACAGCTCCTAGCTGTATCAGAACCACACGAAGTCAGGGCGCCTAACCGGCCTATTTCAACATCTGGCACAGCCCCGGCAACGGCTATGAGAACCGAATTGTACGGGAGCGGCAAATATCTTTTTTTGTTTCCGCCCCGGACCAACCCCCACAAGGTGAAGCGCATAACCACGCAGGCCTAGACATTCATTGACGATCTCATCAGCTTTCCAACCCACCCCTCCCCACCTCCCCCTGGCCGTCTCAGAGAAACTAACTCATGGCATTTCCGGGGCGCCCGTTAGGGCCTGCTGGCCACGGGTCCAGAGGCTCAGGAAAACCGCGGTACATTATAACAACCAACTTCATTTCCAGTGGAAACTGACCATTCAGACCTACTCCACGGTGACGATTCGTGCATTTTCAACGGACACGGCACCTTGCAACAGGCAGTGCTCAAGTATTCGATCTCTCCTCAAAGATTCTGTTCGGACATACATTTACATATTGAGCATCCTCGCAGTAATCCCTATTTGAACACCGAACAATCACTCCAAATTTAAGCACTTGTTCCTGCATTGATATCGGGGTGTTTCAGACAGATTTAGACTTGAAACGAACGTTCTCCAGTTCGTGGATTGTTATCGCGGCGTTGCGGGATTTAGATGGTTCTAGTGACGGGTGGAAGGATCCTGTGAGAGATTTCCGGCACAGCATGCTCGGCATGGGCTATAAGAACCAGTTGTGTACGGGAGCGGCCAACTATCTTTTGATTTCTATACTGCACAAGGTGAAGCACGCAAACAGCACGAACGCTCAAGCAGACACTGACAATTGCCTCAGCTTTTCGATCCAAACGAACCCATGGTAGTTTTCGGGCGCCCGTTGACGGGGCCTGCTTGCCAAGGATCCAGAGGTGGGCCTGCTGCCCATGGGTCCAGAGGCACAGGGAAACCAAGGTATGACCATGCCAAATTCCAATGGATTAAAAGTGACCATTCAGACCTGAGTCCTCCGCAATGACATCCGAGTCTGTGACAAGAAAGACTGGGAAACTGTATGCTGTAGGGGGATGCTCAGTTGTGGTTACGAAAGCGTTGAAGATTGAGCGTTGATAGTAACCTTGATACTGTTTCCGTGTGCTCGTTTTGTTCCGCGTTCAACGCTGTCACCGATGCTACCGCTTTTCATTCTTCCAAAACAGAAGAATTTCATAAGCTCAAGTTCTGAGCACGCACCGATGTCTGGACCATTCCAATTATATGGCCACAGCATCACATTGGTTCCGCCATCCAGACCACACGATTTGAATACCGTGGTTGAGTTAAGTAAGTATGTAAATTTGGTTGAGTTGAGAAGTACTTGATTTCAGCAATGTACGGGCTGAGCACATATTCAATGTGAAGCCAATTAACGCGGAATGAGCGAACCTGACGAGACAATCCAAGAATAAAAACACACAAAAGACGGGTTATTTGCAGGTTATATTCACGACGTTTAACACGGATCAAAACTCAGAGGTGGAAGAAGGGTACATGGACAACAACAACAAGAACAACATCGAGAATTTCCAATCATTTCCGAGATCAGCCCCAGGTCCCGACACAGCTGGTGGCGATTTCACCCTCTAGACAAACACGGTGTCAATAGGTCCTCCCAAAAAAAAACAGTGGAGTTCAAGTTGACGCACCCCATTCCGGCCTTGGCGTCTCGCACCACACGTTGTACTTGGGAGGGTAGCCGAATGAAGGGTAAGGTAGACGTTGAGATGGGCAGGGAACAACTAGCCAGTCATAGGTGGCCGCGCATTCTAAGCCGACCATGGGCCCGTACCGATTCAAGTCGCGTGGGTCAATATCAAGTTGCGCGGTAAGCTCCAGGACGTTCTTGCCGTAGGAAGGGCCCGATTAGAGCCGAGTGTCGCACAGAAGCGAATCGACGTCACGCGATTTGGCCACGGCGGCGGCACCAAGAGGCTGAAAAAGCGTTGAGCACGAAAGAATGCGGATTAATCGCGAGCGCACGACGAGCACAGAGGCTACGACGATAGCGACAGGGAGCATGAAATGCATTGTTTGACGAGCAAGAGAGGGCTTGGACGACTGGGATGTGTTTCGACTAAGGATTGAGAGCGAACGGTCCTTTTTTCTCCCTCAGTGAATTGGTTTTCGTGGCAATCGAACGTTTCAAGTTAACCTTCAGCTTGGGGGGCCATCGGTGCTGCTCCAACTTTCGAACTCGAGGAAGACCCGATTTGAGCCAGCATTCTTGATTGTCATTTCCGAGGGATAAGGTACCCCGGCTTCGCCGTCCCCTGGTCAAACGTCCCTGGGAGTCAACTTAGTGGCTCCGAGATCCAAAATGCCGCCGGCGCCAGCATGAATTTTACAGAGTCGTGGCCCACCCTTTCAAAGAGTGATCCTGGGAGCGACGCCAGCAACTTACGGGTCCAAACCAGGGCTGAGACGTAGCGCGTTGGCGAAAAGAAGCCAAGAAGGCGATACCGGATCCAGAAATAGCTAGCTTGAAACGTATGCCCGCTTTTCTGCCGGACTGTGCCAATGAGTCTCGCAAACACCCTTCACTGGCTTCAGTTTCGGCCAGCTGCTGTCTATCGAAGAGACTCAAAGCCTTGGGTTAATGCGATCGTATCAATAACGCAGGTGCAAGATTCGGATTGATTTGAGGAGGTCCGTTCGGTAGTCGTCGTCGACCGCTCATGACCGCCACCAAAGACAAGAGCTGCCTGCGCGTCGCGTGAATCGGACGATACACAGTGGTACGCAGCGCGCCGGTGTAAAGAGATCGCCAAGGCGAACGAGGGAGTCGCATCCGCAGCTCAGAATCTTCTCGATTCGACTACCACTCGCGCCCGCGTCCGTCAGCACCACATCCCCATCCCCATCCCATCGCAACGCGTCAAGTATCAGCGAGAGCGCAAGACCAAAATCCCGAGCATCCGTGGAAACGAGTCGTGCTGCGTCCCACGCGGGTCCTCGAGGAGCACCTCCATTCACCCGGCCACAAACGCATTGCTGCACGATCTTCTTCGACGCTGTAGCCTGCGACCTAGACGTTTCGTACCCTCCCGCTGCTGTAGTATTGTCCACCGCCCCTCACTACCCGGCGCGCGGCGTCAAATCACGTCCCTCTCGCATCGCCGTCGAATCAGGACATGCGTTATGCCAAGTCCCGGTCAAGCAGGCGCGCCTCACAGCGTCGATCCATACGGCCGTAAGCGCGAGTACGAGAGGGAGGGAGGGAGGCGGAGGAAGGGCGTGAGGGCGTCGTGGATGTGGTGCACGAGGATAAGGGGGACGGGGGACGGGGTGCAGGGAAGAACGACGAGGATTTCGACTACAAGTCCTCCACGGCGGCGCAAAGTGCTGCGCAAAGCGCTGCGCTTGTTACATTCCCCTCGATTGCGTATCCCCTCCAGCTGCGGCCTATTCTTTCCGCCGACTGCTTCTGGGATTGCGTCGCCGTATGAGCGAATCTACAATGCCCACTCCTCCTCGCGCGGCTCGTCTTCGCTCCTCAGCGTGTCCCCTCACCGCCAGAGCACGCCCCTCGCGCATCGCGGCATCAGGCCGAGAGCCGTCGCTCTCGGTCGGTTTCCATCTCCCCCGATTTATCCTCAGTCGCGCAGCAACGAAGGACGACAGAGAAGCCCCCCGCATCGCGCCATCGATCCACCCAGCCCGGCAGCGCAAGTACAAGCACGAGAGGATGGGTGTCGTGCGCGCGGTGCACGAGGAGACGGCAGAGAGGCAGTACGAGGATGCGGGGAAGGGGGACGAGGATGCGGCTTGCAGTATCGTCCCAAGGATCGCTGCGATTGCGATATTCACCAGCGTCCTCGTAAAAGCGCATCCGAAATGCCCAGTCCACCCGCCGCGGGAAGGAGCCGCACTTGCTCGCGTCCCTCAGCATATCCCATCCTCGAAGCATATCCATCCCGCACCCGACCGACTGGCTGAGTGGCTGGGAGTATATTCTCCGCTGCCCACCCGCAGTCGAGCAGCCGCGGGACAAGAGAGAGCTCGTGCTTCACTGCGCCGATCCAGACCGCCGGGTGGTACGTGCAAGTGGCGGTAGAGAAATGAGGGCGGAAGGCGGGGACAGGGCATGGTGAGCTTGCGGGTGTCGCGCGCGGTGCCCGAGGGGGATGAGAATACGGCGGAGAGGGAGGTCGAGGATGCGGGGAAGAGGGAGGAGAGGTCCTCCCACCGCGGCGATGCAGTATTGTTCCGAGGATCGCTCCTATTGCGATCTCCACCGATGCCACTCTCGCTGTACACCGTCTCCCCGTTTTCTGCGTCATTGGCGGCGCGCGCGGCGGGCGAGTGCGTGCGTGCGTGACCTGTGAGATGGAGTGGGGAAGTGTCGGCGCCAGGTACTCGCAAGGGACAATCGACGCGATCGCGCGCACTATGCAGCCGTATTCGCCAGGTAGCCATCCACCTTATCTCCCGCTCACCGCCGGCGAGTACCTGTCGACCCCCGGTTGCGTCGCGGCGGCGGGTGCGGCGTGCGGCGTGCGGCGTGCGGCGTGCGGGTGCGACATGCGGGTGCGACGTGCGGATGTGGGCACTGTAATCGGGGCGACGGCGCACGCTCTCCAAACATTTGCGCCACTACCCTCCCCCCTCACCGCCTCACCACCACCACCCCGCGCTCCACTAGCCTCGGCAGCCTCTCCCTCACCGTCCTCGAAAATGCGCAAACGCCTCCGGCGCGCCGACCGCGAACTTCTGGTACCCCTTGAAGGTCACCGTGCGCAGGTGCGGGTACATGGAACCCCCGTACGCACCCGTGTCGTCGGCGTCGCCAAGCAGCGCACTCTCGATGGCGCGCCAGGTGGTGGAGGGCACGGCGAGGAGCTCGTGCCGGATCATGCTATGATCGATGGAGAGGTGCTCCAGCGCGCTTTCGGGGTGTGTGTCATGGGGCACGAGTGAGAGGGCGGGGGTGGGCTGGAGAAGCGCGCCGAGCCAGGCGAGTGAGTCGGCGATGTCGGCGTCGGGGCCGTCGCGCAGGTGTAGCGTGCGGAGGTGCGGGAGGTGCGAGGGGATGGCGATGGAGGGAGCTTTGGGGTCGGGGGAGGCAAGGGACATTGCTGTACACCGCGTCAGCAACAAGGAGGAAGAGTGGGAAGACAAGACGCACGCGGATCGAGATGCAGCGTCAGCTCGCGCAGAGACGCCGCTGCCGCCAGCACGATCGGCGGGCGCGCATCTGGCGCATCGTAGTCGTCCGGCAGGTACTCCAAGTCGAGCACAAGCGTGTGCAGCGCCGCCAGCGCGCCCTGCGGAAGGAGCCACGCGCCGAGCGGCATGAGGATCTTGCAGTCGCCCGAGACACGCAGCGTGTGCAAGCGGAGCGTACTGGGCTCGCACGGCGCGGGCATGGGGAGCGCGACGTCCGCGGCAGACCAGATGCCCCACCCGGACGCCTCGGCGTGCACGGTGAGGGCGGTGAGCGCGGGGCAGCCGTTAAGGAGCGCGGCCCAGACGGGGAGCGTCCAGAGGCGGTCGATGAGGACGTCGACGGTGGTGAGGCGGCGTGCGGCGTCGGCGAGCACGAGCTCGTCGGCGGGGGAGAGGTGGCGGAAGCCGAAGGGGTCGCAGTGCGTGGTGAGGTGGGTGATGTTCGGCAGCTGCGCGAGAGTGGCGGGCGGGAGGAGCGCGGATGCGGGGGCGTGTATGGCGGGGATGTCGAGAGAGCGCACGTAGGAGGCAACCGCTGGCGAGAATTCTACGAGGGCGCGGAAGGCGTAGACGTTGCTGGCGGTGAGGCGCACGGAGGAGAAGAGGTGCTCTCGAGTCCAAGGGAGGAAGGCGGGAGAAATAAGGGCGCAGGTACGGAGGTTTGAGGGGTCGTCTTCAAATTCGCTGACAATCTTATCCAGAAGTTCTTGCGGCAAGTCCATTATTGAAGCCATTTGATTCAAGCCAGAATCCGTCTAAGTACCTTGGAGGGTGAGTGCCAAGTCAATTGATTGCGGTTTCAAAACAAGTCTCCGTGATGGCGGACACAGCCTCGAACCTTAGTCCGACTCCAAACTGTCATGACCATCCTACACTTCGCGGCGGAGCGGTTCCAAGGCTCTCATATGTGGCTTGGAAAATATCGTGCAAGTACATACTTCGTACTGTCTTCCTTAGATACTGACGATTCCTTCATGCACCAGACCTTTTCCGCCCAATTCCGCCGCTATGTTTTGGCTATTCAGTTATGTTCAAGAGTTTATCTACTAGCTTCGCTTCCAGATTCGTTAATAACAGATAAGTGTTGAATTTGATTCGCACTGATTCAGTCTGGGAATGTCAGTGTCTCGCACTTAAAACGCCAGCTGCTTACCTAAAACGCCAGGCCGTGCTTTTTCGAATCGGAAATCTATTCAGTGTACGTGTTCTCCAAATTTCCCCCTTCTACCTTGCTAGCGTTTGCACGGCTCTAGAGTTGGTGAAGAACTACCCCGTATACAGATTTTTAATCTCAGAAGGCATTGGCGACAATCATCGGACGAAACCTCGGCCAGCGCAAATCAGGAGCCCAACAAAATGCAGGCTTTCCAGCTGTCCGCCTGCATAGCCAGACTGGCTAGGCCTCGGAATTTGACACCACCATGCGTTCGATTTCTTTTGCGAGTACTCAAGGCTTGTTCCGCCTTTATAACGGCCCTGACTCATCCAAAGGTGGGACGCGCCTCTGACGCGGATCTCACTGAGATTCGCAGCGACGTATCAAGTTCGCTTGCTTGCTTTGCTGATTGTACTCAGGTGACGGTCTCGAGTGTATGCAACAATCTGGTTGACGGCGAGAACGAAGCCGAACCGAATCACGGATGTTGGCCACACTGTCTTACTATGGATTGCGCTCCCAGAACTAGTTCTTCCAGAACGCAGCCGCAATCGTTCAAGCCCGAGACCATGGTTTATGCTGTTCTTTCCTCGGTCTGCTGCAGGCTCTGTGAGCCGATGCAGTATTCAACAATGGGAGAAAAACGCTCTGTCCCGAGGCCGCTTAGCAAAATTCTGGTTCGATCTACCTGCCGGTGCTTGCCTAGTCCCTCCCTATGAATCATATTTACGGCCAGATCGCAACCCTTTGTTCCGCCAATGGGAAGAGTCTACCAGATGAAACTTGAGTTATGTTCCCCGAGGCCGCCTACGCAAGCACTTGGAATTCAATGTCTCTGCTGTGAGGTACTTCCTGTTCTATCCAAATTCACAATAAGCTCAGTTTTTTAGTTGCGCATCCAACGTCGTCCTCAACTGCCTAATATGCTCCGTGAACTTGAAGCACCACGTTCAGCCCGACTCGCCCGCATCATCTTCAGGACTGTCAAAATCCGCATCGTCAACTTGGGGATCTTTCTCAGGGTGTAAAGTCTCGAGCCCCTCCAGGATCGCTCTCAAACGCTCCAACAAATCTTTAGGAGGGTCGGGGTCCACTGCCAGTGTCGTTTCGTAATTCCTCAAGGCCTCTGTTAATGTTTGACGGGCCATTGGGTCGGTGATCCAAGGATACCCCGGGGGCGGACCAGTGATCATGTCTCGAATTCCAAGCCCAGCGTATCCATCCAGCAGCTCCAAACGAACGATGGCATTCAGAAGTTCTTTTGGCCGCGGTGCGGCCCAAGGCGGCAACACGCCAGCAAAGACGGCATGGACGCTCGCCACGAATCGAAGCTGATAACCCACAGGAATTTGGACCGAGTCACCTCCGACTGAGTGCCACACAATTTCCTCGCGGTTACGAGCGTTGATGGTTATCATTTCTACTGTATCGGCAGCTCTGTACGGCAGTCTTCTGCCCGGCATTGAACAAGCCTCCAGAAACTCGGTCAAGACGCGAAGTTTGGCACCCATAATGTCTTCCCATAACTGACTTCGGTCTTGAAATACGATCCATCCTTCTGCCAAGTCGCGCATAGAACGTTGCGGCATGTCCGGGGGGAATATCTCGTGGCGTAGTAAAGCTTCCCATTCTTTTTCAGCGATTTGAGTAGAGTCATCATAAACATACTCCTGATACAGATCATTCAGAATGTCCATTTTCATGAACGCAATGGTGGAAGTGTAAGTCCTCCCGGCGGACACGGCTTTTTTCAACACCTTCGTATAGCATTCACGTTTGACGATGCTGCTGTCGTGAAACCACCCAGTCGAAGGGATCCCTACGAAGCCTCTGTGGCCTGATGAGCCGTTCCGAGTCCAACATGTCAATGCCCAAAGGCAGCGCGCCAATTCCCTTGCCCTAGGGCCAGTACGCACACTCGTTCGATCCAGTCTGTCAAGTGTCGGACGAACGCAACGCCACGCGTAATCACCTATGCCACTCTGCGTCAAGATATGCTGAACAACCTCGTCCGATCCACGACAACCGAGATAACCGAATATCCCATCTGGTATGAGTGCAGGCTCGCTTGGCCTCCAGAAGGAGAAAAGTTCGATCATGGCAGTGTCGCGCCAGGACAATTGAGATCCCATTAATGAAAGCTCTTCGTCTGCGATATCCTTGAGTTGCCAGCTGAGCAGTGCTTCAAACGCGGCGAAAGGGATGGCCTTATTGATCCTGATAGTAGCGCGCGTTTCGTCCCATTGATACGGGCGAGACTCCAAATCGGCAGATTTGCAGAGGTATTGGAATAGAATTGAGTGAGGGACCGTATTGCGAAAGGACTGCACAAGTTTGAGAATCTCAGGAGGGTCAAGATCGAAGTTCCACCGGACTGCCTCCGCACAGTTCCCGAGGAACCTACATTTCCGAGCCAAGAACTCTAGAAATGAAGAGGTCGGGGTCAGGGGAGGCTCTCTGCAGTACGAGGATCCAGCTTGACGTTGAACTAAGTATTGTTCATGTTCTTCGAGACTGGCTTCGACGGCTCGGAATGTACTCCATTGCATCAATGCATGGGCTGAGATAGCATAGTGGCCAACCTCCCGTGGCCCATCTGTTCCGTCATATGCGGGATGCCTTGGGGGATATGCGCGTAAATTATGAAAGTCTACCGGACACTCCGAGTCGTGAATCTGGCTTGACATGGGCTTCGCCAGGCTTGCGACGGCCCAGAGCGCCTTGTGGCATGAAATTTGACGACGTTTGCCGGCTTCGGGTGATAGAATCCCCACCGTAGCGCTGGCGCAAAGACTATCAATGCGCGAGCACAATTGAACATCACGATCATTTGCCAGACGTCGAAAATGATCGCAATATATTTGGCGCTGTCCTGTTGGGCCCCATAGTACATCGGGCAGAGCACCCACAAATGGTTCCAGCTCGACTTCATCTGCGAGGGACTTGACAGTCCACACGAGAGCATGGTAATCCCGCTCTCTCCGGGAAGGAGAATCTTCGGTAGCGCTTCGGGCCATCAACTCAACCATGGTCTCGTCCAACGGTAGATCCGCTTGGACCACCGTGTCATCCATGGCTGCTTCGGCGTGAGGGAGGCGACGGTTCCAGACGACCCTCAAACGCTGAAAGAGACGCCAGAATGCGCCAGACAGAGGCGTGCGATACGGGCAGTCCATGTACCGTAGAGGTAAAAAAGTGATGATGGAGTATGTTGTTGCAACAAGAACGAGGAGAACGGCGACAATGGCGGTCATGATGACGTTCACTGGGATGAGAAAGACGACGAGGCCGGCAAAGAAGAAGAGGAGGGAGGTATGCAGGAGGAGCGGGATAATGTCGACCACCGCATGCATATTGAATCTCCTCATTCCGTAGTACAGATACGCGTAGATTCGCGCCCGTATCAGCGGAGCAGAGCGCATATCGGACCTATGAATGAAGTCCCGAGCCCACTGTTCCAAAAGCGTAGCAATCAAGGCACACGTCAGACTGAGTCCAAGACTGATGAACCAGAGCGCGTTGCAGATGAGGGATGTCGATGACGGCGTGAAGGTGGGGGCTGGAGAGATTGGAAATGTTGTTCCATTAGATCCAGATGCTAGTTGCTGCGATATCTGTGCCAGAAGTTTCACAGTTTGGTCTCCTGAGTCGGGGCTAAGCGTTTTGTAGCTTTCAATGAGGAAAGCAGTCAAGCTCGCGGAGAAAAGACCAGCCTGTCCGTTTAAAGTCAGGCAGTCGTTGGGAACTCTTTAGAGGCTCACAAATATGAGCATCCCTTCCATATCGCTCTTCCAGCTTTCAACGAGCGACTTGTCGTACTTCTCCGCCTCCGAGACGTACACCGCCCAAAGCTTGGTGGCGGCCGCATCCTCGCTGGGATCGGCCGCTAATGTAGGTAGAATTTGGATCAGATGAGTCGTGTAAGACGAGAAGGGGCCGATGATGCACCTGTCCATTCCACCTTGCCCTTCTCCTTGTCGCTCATTGTGGTCTGAGGGAAGTTCTGTGTGTTGGCTCTGTGGGCGTGCAGAGAAGCAGCGACCTGTACAGAAGACATCAATCGATGGCTGATTGACGAGATGTCGACTTCCTTCCTTCTTTCCTTCTCTTTTGTAATGAGTTGGTAATGAGGGTACTTTCCGGTGTTTGTAAAAGCTGCGCCTGTCCCCAATGCAACTGGGCACCGCCTCCGAAATTGAAGTAAGAGGAGAAATCCACCGTCAGAAAGAAGATACGGAGTGCGCCGGGACCGAAAGGTTGTGAGATGATATTGTCATGCGCTCTCGCGAGAAAAAAAAGAGACGGGAAACTCATTCAGAGCGAGCGTAGCACGGAAAATCCACTTTGATACAGCGCAATGGGAGAGGCCATCGGAAGCAAGCACCTGCGTTCACAATGTACGGGTCGATCACATAATTGATGTGAAGCCTATCATCACGGAACGAGCCAATGTCGGAACTCTCGCCGGACAATTTCGAAGTAATCCAAAGGAGGACGAAGTGGCATTATCGCCGCGCGCATCGTCGAAAAAAATCCGCAGACAAACCTTTTTCGTTTCGAGCTCACTAGACAATGGGAATGCATCCAACGGCAACGAGACCCAAACGAGACCTAGACGGGTACACAGTGGGTCCACAAAGATAGACAGTGAAACTGATATTTGACGTACCTCCTCCTAGAACCAATGTGCAATCGGCGTTCAACTCGTGGGGGTGGGGGTAGCTAGATAAAGAATGAAAAACACTTCGAATAGATGTTGGAATGGACGGGGACCAACTTGCCAGGGGCGCGTGCCGTCGATGGTCGTGCAGTGTAGGCCGATTGATCCAGGGAGGTCAAGGAATCGGTTGAGTGTTCCAGTCAGCATGGGGCAGCACTGGGGCGATTTCGCCGCAGGGCCGTCGGGCGGGGCGGAACTAAGAGTCTGGAAAGGTATACAACAGGAATACATGCAGATTGATTGGGAACGTACAGCGAGCACGGCGGCGACGATAGCCATAACGAGATTGAATTGCATTTTTCGGTGAGAAGAGGGCTTAAAAGAAGGGGTGTGTTCGAGTGAGGATTCGAAAAGGGAATGCCCTCCTTGTATAGGCGTTAATGATTGAAATTTTGTGTTCAATTCCGACGCCACCGCGGGTTGAGAGTTTCTTCTGCAGCGCCGGCAGCCGAACAGTGGGGACTCATGGTGGATCCAACTGCGACGCTATTCCCCAATCAAACGTCCCCGAGGCCTCGAAGTGGCTATTGCAGTTTCCGAACCAAAATTGCAATAGGAAGCAGACTTGCTGTTTGGCTATCTGTACGGAAGAGCAAAGCAAGGGGGCAGGGAAATACATTTAACACAAACGAGTTGTGCAATTGTGGCGCGGGTCTTCTTAGATTCACGCATCCGAGACAGCAACTCTACGCCAAAATACCAGGGATTCAGAGGCGTCAATTATCCTCTGATTCCGTCTGGTACGGTTGGTAACCGAACTTGAATTTTGGGTTGCAATCTACCACGTACGGCTCATGCTTTCGATGGGTCAAAATCACCGCAAGAATCAACATCTTCAACTTCATCGTGAAGCAGGGTTGGACCCTCGGTTCAGGCGAGAAAGTTGCAGACTGAACGGTTTTCAAAGAGCACAAGAAGTGCCTGAGCTACGCTCAGGCAGTTTCGGATGCTTGAATTTGATTGAAGAGTGATTTCATTCGCAGAGAAGGAAAAGCCCAATAGCAAGATAGCCTTAGTCTCTTATAAACAGACGCTACAACGGAGAAACTCGTACCTCGTTTGTTGTATTTAGAACGGGAGAAGTGAAAAGCATATTGTGAATGTTTCTGACACAGATCTCAACGCAGTGTATCAAGGACCACTGGAACAGCCACAAGGGAGGGGAAGCAAGAAGAATTGGGGCACCGATAGCGGGCAAAACAGTTTTCGGTCGAATTAAATTTGAACAGCCAAAGAGTGGCATCGCGGAGGCGAGATATCCGTGCTGCAGTATGGGAATCACAGCAGTCAAAGAGTATGGAGATTTCGGCGACGATTGGTTAACACTAGGAGCGATGGCAGCAGCTGCGCATCCTCCCACTGCATTTTTTCTGCCTGCAGCGGTCAAGCACGCATAACTTATAAGATGTCGAAAAGAAGCCCGGGAATACCGTGGATCGCGGGAACCCGTCCCTCATTCTCACCTCCGTATCATCAGCCAGTCTCGAGAACGCCCTTCACTTTCAGCCACTTGCAGGGAATCAGTATCCAGGGCTTGGGTCAATGTAGTGGTGTCGTACAAGTAACCCAGCATACGTGTCCGCGCCCTCCGATTCCACCTGAGACAAGTCGGCGCGTCACGCTGCAGGTCACAAATTCAGTGTACTGGGGTCAATTTCGTGGTCCTCGTCCACGGCGGCGGTCGCAATCCTGCATCTTCAAAAGTGGTCCGTCACCGCCAAGGACAAGAGACGGCCCATGGTTGTGCAATAGCTGCGGTATCGATGCACAGATCGGAGTATACACCGTGGTACGCATCGCGTCGGTCTGACGAGCGCGCGAAGGCGAATATTAATCAAGGTGTCAGATCCGTCCTTCCTCCTCGTTGACGCAGGTCATTCTGCAGTCTCCGCATCGTGCGATCCACCGCTCTCGTCCATCGTGCGGAGACTTCTGCGCGCCTGCAGTCTAGGGCCACGCTTATCTGGTCTTTTGTCCAGTCGCGTCTCTGTCAAGCACGTTAAGAGTGCTCATGACCGGGACATCCACGTATGGCGCCCACAAAAGTAACGCGCATTTCTACAACCCCGTCCCCACCGCTCCCTGCATCCGCACCCAAATTTGTCCGCACTCAATGTCCATCCCTTCGCAGCGCAGCAGGCATCGTAAGCTCAAGCCACGATCTACAAAGACAAAGGGCGCTGCGCCCTCGTTCCTCCGATGAATGGATGTAGATGACAATGGCGCAGCCGGTGGACGTCGACGCGTCTGTACATCACCCACATGCGCACCGGAACAGTCCACACTTCGCCACCCATAGCTCCCGATCGCGGTGCGGACGTCGTCATGCAAGTCGGACCGCCCCTGCTGCTGCTCGCACTCCGCAGCGTACGCTCTGACCGCCAAACTGCATCGAGCCGAGAGCGCTGGATCCACTCCCCGAGAATTCGCGAGAGAGAACCCCGCCTCATCGCGCCGATCCTCGCTGCCCTGCGCCGATCCATACAGCCCTCCGTACAAGTACAATGGGAATGCTAGAGGTGGAAGAAAGGTGTGCGGATTAGCTGCGGGTGTTATACGCACGCGCCAGAGGGGAGGGAGAGGAGGAGAAGGACATGGGAGACGGCCATGGGAGACGAAGCTACCCACCACGGTGAAGATGCGGCGCAGAGTGCTGCGCTAGCTTCAAGAATGCCCTTCCACTGCGTTATCCACCGACAATCACTCATAGACGAAACGATCCGCTTCTGCGATTGCGTCGAAGGGCAGCTGCATGGATGACATGGGGATGCACATGCACAACACGCCCCGCGGGGTCGAGCCGCGCTTGCTCGTGTGGCTCGCGTTCTGCCGCGTATCCCATCCTCCAAGCATATGCCTCTCGCACCCTCTCGAATGGCTGGGTGGCTGAGGGTATACACATTCTCCGCTCCCCACCCGCGACAACAGAAAGAATCCCCGCCTCACCACTCCTGTCCCCGCCGCACTTGCACCAATACATGCAGCTTCAAGCGCAAACACAGGAGGAAGAGAGGAAGCACGAGGGTATCGCGTGCGCGGTGTCCGGAGGAATGAGGAGAAAGCAGAGAGGAAGGCCGAGGACGCGGGAAGTGTGAAGCTGTCTCGCCCGATTGAGATATCCACCGACGCCCGTTGCATCAGCGACCTCTCATTGCCGGCCCCGTCTTCAATTGCGCCATCGGCGGCGGGCGCGGCGCGGGCGAGTGCGTCCGTGACCAGCGACATGGAGCGGGGAAGTGTCGGTGTGAGGTACTCGCAAGGGACGATCGGCGCGCTCGCGCGCACTCTACATCCGTATCCCTGCGCCCATGCAGACAGCCGGGCAGATTGTGCTGCAGAAAGGAGAGTGGAAAGCAGGCACGGGCAGTAAGGGTGAGCTTGTGGGTGCCGTGCGGGCGGTGCGGTGCCCGACAGGAATGAGGAGAAGGAAGAGAGGAAGGACGAGAGGGCACAAAAGGAGGAACGAGACTATCCGCGCCCGATTTAGATATCCGCCGACGCTCGCTGCAGCAGCGGCCTCTTGTTGCCGACACCATCGTCGACTGCGTCAAGGGCGGCGCGCGCGGTGCGGGCGGGTGCGGCCGTAACCAGCGATGTGGAGGGGGAACAGTGTCCGGTACCCGCAGGGGACGATCGGAGGAGACAAAGCCCTCCTGGAGGACCGTCTCGATTGCCTCAACGGCGGGGCGGGCGACGGGCGGGTGTATGAACGCCGGCTAGGAGCGCGGACGGGTCGGCGTTGGAGCATTCGTCGCACGCATCACCATTTTGCGTTTCCGGGGCATATCCCCGCGATCTCTTGCCCTGCGTACCCATCCTTCCGCTTTCCTCCCCCTCAACGCTTCACCGCAACCACCACCCGCTCCACCAGCCTCGGCAGCCGCTCCCTCAACGTCCGCGAGAAGTGCGCAAATGCCTCCGGCGCGCCGGCCCCCAATCTGTGGTAGCCCTCGAAGGTCACCGTGCGCAGGTGTGGGTACATGGAGCCCTCATGCGCAGCCGTATAACCCATGTCGCCGTTGTCGCTGTCGCCAAGCAGCGCGCCCTCGATGGCGCGCCAGGTGGTGGCGGGCACGGCGAGGAGTTTGTGGCGAATAATGCTGTGGTTGATGGAAAGGTGCTCGAGCGCACTCTCGCAGCTATCCGACATGAGCGACGGTGAGGGAGAGGGTGTGGGCTGCAGGAGCGCGCCAAGCCATGCGAGCGAGTCGGCGATGTCGGGGTCGGGCCCGTCGCGCAGGTGCAGCACGCGGAGGTGTGGGAGGTGCGAGGGAATGGCGATGGAGGAACCGTCGGCGGAGGGGGAGACAAGGGACATGGCTGTGCGCCACGTCAGCAATGAAGAGAAAGGGGGGAGAAGGAGAAGACGCACGCGGATCGAGATGCAGCCTCAGCTCGCGCAGTGACGCCGCTGCCGCTAGCACAATCGGCGTGCGCGCATCCGGCGCATCGTAATCGTCTGGCAAGTACTCGAGGTCGAGCACGAGGGTATGCAGCGCCTCCAGCGCGCCCTGCGGAAGAAGCCACGCGCCAAGTGGCATGAGGATTTTGCAGTCGCCCGACACACGCAGCGTGTGCAGACGGAGGCCACCGGGCTCGTGCGGCGCGGGCATGGGGAGCGCGACGTCCGCGGCGGACCAGATGCCCAACCCGGACGCCTCGGCGTGCACGGTGAGCGTCGCGAGCGCGGGACAGTCGTTGAGGAGCGCGGCCCACAGGGGGAGCGTCCAGAGGCGGTCGATGAGGAGGACGTCGACGGCGGTGAGGCGGCGTGCGGCGGAGGCGAGGACGAGCTCGTCGGCGGGGGAGAGGTGCCGGAAGCCGAAGGGGTCGCAGTGCGTGGTGAGGTGGGTGATGTTGGGCAGCTGGGCGAGAGTGGCGGGTGGGAGGAGCGCGGAGGCGGGGACGTGGTATTTGGTGGGGATGTCAAGGGAGCGTACGTAGGAGGCAACCGCTGGCGAGAATTCTACGAGGGCGCGGAAGGCGTAGACGTTGCTGGCGGTGAGGCGCACGGAGGAGAACAGATGCTGCCGAGTCCATGGGAGGAAGGCGGGGGAAATTAGCGCGCAGGTACGGAGGTTCGGCGGGTCGTCTTCAAATTCGCTGACAATTTTATCCAGAAGTTCTGGAGGAAGGTCCATTATCGAAGCCATTTCATTCAGGCCAGAATCCAAGGTGGTCGACCTTGGTTGGTGAGCAGCAATTGATTGCGGTATCAAAACAAGTCTCCGTGATGGCGGCACAGCCTTGGACCTTCTTCCATCTTCCTCAGCTTCGCGGCGCAGCCTATCTTGCGCTGGAAATGGGCTCGTGTAGGCAGTTTAGTTCCAATCATTTCCTTGCGAGGCTGACAACTTCTTCAAGAATTTCTTTCCAATTCCGCAGATCTTTTGCACCGCGAGCTCAAAAAAAAATTGCTTCCTAACCCAACCGCTGCGAGGGTAACCTGTCCCATTGAATCTACCAACGAACGATTCAGCTCCATTTATCGAATTTCCGTCGAATTGTGCGCCGAATTTTCAGTCTGTTGAGTCTACGCCTCCTTCAAATTTTACACAGATGATGGCCATAGTTAGCAAATAACTGCCCGTCGGCTCTAGAGTTGTTGACGAACGCTTGGCTTTGAATCGAAGAAGCCATTGGCATACCTGCGACGAACGGAACATCAGTGAGTAAAAAATCATTGACAAGAGCTCAAGAAATTGGACGATGCCAAAGTGACAGCCCACAAAGCCAGACTCACTCTTGACCCTCGGAGCACGATCCCTCGATTTTTCTCGGACATCTCACTCTTGCACTTCAATGGCGCTCTTTTCTTGTTCCCACGCAACGTTTCCCCTGAATGGGCTACGGCCCCATACCACAATTATGACTCGGTGTAAATTCAGGGTCAAGGCTGGATCTGCAGGTGTCTATTAAAGGTGCGACGCTTCTCACTGCCATTCGCAGCGACTTGCAGAGGTCGCTTGCTTTAATTTGCTGAGGTACTGCCGGTCCAACTTCACCCTCTGTTCCGCCGTCCTTGGGAAACTGGGAAAACTGTAATTTATCACCGGCTCGAATTTGAAGTCTAGTATTACGCTCAAACCGCATCTTCAGGACTGTCAACTTCCGGCGGTACGCTCTCCGGTCTTTCTTGTGTCGCTTTTGGGTTATCTGCGTCCACGGTCGCGTCGTCAGGTTGAGGATCCGGGTCGGGATGCATGGTGCTGAAGCCGTTCAGGATCGCTCGCAAACGCGTAAACAAGCCTTTGGGAGGGTCGGGGTCCGCTGCCAGGGTCGCTTCGTAGCCCGTGAATGCCTCTGTTAATGTTTGACGAGCGGTTGGATCGGTGATCCAAGGATGGCCCCTGATCTTTCCCCAGGTAACGATAATCTCAACCCCTGCATATCCGTCCAGTAGCTCCGAGCGGACGATTGCATCCAGAAGTTCTCGTCTTGGTTTCGCCCTAGCAAAGACGGCATGAACGCTTGATGCAAATCGGAGCTGGGCAACGCTGTGAACTGGGACCGAACCTGATCCAAGCGAGCGCCAATTCCGATCGCCCTCCCAGGGGTCCCGACCGTCGATGGTTAATTTTTCCACTGTCTCAGCAGCTCTGTAGGGCAGTTTGGCCGACGAACAGTACTCCAGAAATTCCATCAGGACATATAACTTGGCGTCCATAATGTCCTCATATGACTGAACTCGGTCGCGCATCGAACGCTCCGTGTCCGGAGGAAATATTCCGTGGCGGAGTAAAGCTGTTAGATCATCGTCCGCAATGTGCCTGCTGCGCCTGACAGCGTCCACGCCATTCACGATCCCCAATTTGACAATGGCTATCGTGGAAAAGAAAGATTTCCGGTGGGACATTGCTTGTAAGGCGTCCGTATAGCATGTATTGGCTAAGCTGTGTTCCGTGGTAAAGCACTTGTACTCGCAACCATCCCCAGCTGCCCCGGTGGCCCAAAATGCCAAAGCCCAAAGGAAGTGATTGAAGTCCATCTCTAGGGCGCGACCCAGTTCATAGTAGGAATCGAGGGTCGGACGAATGCAAGGCCACACATAATCACGTATACCACTCTCCGACAAGAAGCACGGGAGAACGCTGTGTCGATGCGTCATATAAGTGAGTAACCCCAACGGTATCTTTTCTGGTCCCATTGGTTTCCAGAAGGACGCAAGCTTGGTTACGACAGCGTCGCCCCAGTAATATTGAGGTCCCAGAGAACTATAATCCCAGTCTGCAATGTACGGACGGTCAAGCTCTTCGTTCAGCAGTTCCCCATACACGGCAAAAGGGGTGGAGCCATCAATGCGTATGGTGGCACACGTTTCTTTCCATCGATACGGAGCAGAATCCAAGCGAGCAGCGTTGCACAGGTACCGAAATAAGATCGAGTGAGGGACAGAATTCCGAAGGCTCTGGACAAATATCAGTTGCTCAGGGGGTTCAAGGATGGGCGACCACTTTCTAAAGGGCCCAGTGCTCTGGGAAGTAGCCCGGAAGCCACATTCCTCGGTTGCAAACTTCAGGAATGAGGAGGTGGGGACCGCGGGGGGCTTGATGGTGTGTGAAGAGCCGGCTAGATATTGAACCAAGTATCGTTCATGTTCTTCAAGACCAACATTGATAGCACAAAATGTACTCCATTCCATCATGGTTTGGGCGGAGATAGCATATGGCGTAAGTTCACCGCGATCCCTGGCTTCCTGAGCATATGTACGGAAGCTATGAAAGTCAACCGCAAGCTCGGAGCCGGGGGTCTGACTTGACACGACTCTCGCCGTACTTGCTACAGCCCAGAGCGCTTTGTAGCAGGAAATCTGGCGATGTTTGCTGGTTTCTGAGGATAGAATCCCCTGCGTGGTGCTGGCATAGAGATCATCTATGCGGGAACATAACTGAACATCGCGATGATTTGCTAGACGCCGAATGTGATCGCAATATGTTTGCCGCTGTCCCTTTTGTCCCCATAATACATTAGGCAGAGCGTCCACGAAGGGTTCCAGTTCACTGTCGTCTGCGAGGGACTTGACAGTCCAGACGAGAGCATGATAATCTCGCTCCTTTCGGGCGGGAGCATCTTCGGTCGCATTCCGGGTCATCACTTCGACCACGGTCTCGTCTCGCACTGAATCCCCGATATTCAAGGCTGCGTCGGGGAGGCGGAGCCGACGGGTCCAGATGATCCTGAGGCGCTGAAAGAGGGGCCAGAATGCGCCCGAAAGAGGTGTGCGATATGGACAGTCGGTGTATCGCAGAGGTAAGAAGGTGAGAATGGTGTATATTGTTGTGACAAGGACGAAGAGAACGGCGACAATGGCGGTCATGATAATGTTCACCGGGATGAGGAATGCGATGAGCCCGGCAAAAAAGAAGAGGAGGGAGGCATGGAGGAAGAGTGGGATAATGTCGACGATCGCATGCATATTGAATCTCCTCATTCCGTAGTATAGATACGAGTAGATCCGCGCCCGTATCAGCGGAGCAGAGCGCATATCGGCCCTATGAATGAAGTCCCGGGCCCACTGCTCCAAAAGAGTCGCAATGAGGGCGCAGGTGAGACTGAGGCCAAGACTGATGAACCAGAGCGCGTTGCAGATGAGGGATGTCGAGGACGGCGTGAAAGTGGGTGCCGGGGAGATTGGAAATGCCGTTCCATTGGAGCCAGATGCTAATTGCTGCGATATCTGCGCCAGTAGTTTCACAGTTTGATCCCCCGAGTCTGGGCTCAGTGTTTTGTAGCTTTCAATGAGGAAAGCTGTCAAGCTCGCGGAGAAAAGACCGGCCTGCCTGTTGAGAGACAGGCGCATACTGATAGATCTTTCGAGACTCACGAATATAAGCATCCCTTCCATATCACTCTTCCAGCTTTCGACGAGCGACTTATCATATTTCTCCGCCTCCGAGATGTACACCGCCCAGAGCTTGGTGGCGGCTGCGTCCTCGCCGGGGTCGGCTACTAATGGAGGGCGAATTTGTATCAGATAAATGGTGTTCAACGAGAAGAAGTACCTGTACATTCTGGCTTGCCCTTCTCTTCGTCGCTCATTGTGGTTTGGGAAGGAAGTTGCGATCTGTAGGCGTGAAGAGAAGCAGCGGCAATTCCCGTTTTAGAATTCAGATGATGGGACGCCTGTGAGAGAAGCTAGCCATTTATAAACCAAGTCTGAAGGTCGACGAAATGCCAATGGCCCCGCTAAACAGAACAAAGTCCGCCACGGACTCGGTCAGCCTGCAACTGTCGCAAGTGCACCCATTTCGACTGCGCCCATAGCCTACCGCTAAATGAGTCCACAATGTATGGGAAGACGGCAGCTAGAGGAAGAAATTCCAGTCGCAAAATCGGAAAACTCCAGTTCGCCATGCTATGCAACGGGTGCGAACTTTAAGCGAATGTCGTGATACTCCTCCAGCTCGCGGATTCGGGCTATGCTAGGGCTCCGAGCCGGCCGTCCCGTCGACGGACGGGCCAAAGAACGGCCGTCGCTGGCGACGTACGGGGACCACCCGTCCGTCGAGGTAACTGCCAGGATGTTCTGACGGCCGGGTGCCGTCCGTCAGACCCGTTACGGCCGTCGACGGGTAAGATGGCGAGTCAATTATTTAACAGTTCACCTGTGGTAAAAAATTGGTACTCAGATAGGCTTGTTGCATACCTTTATGCTTTTGATTCAGCCCTCCGCACATTTGCCCTCGAATTCCCGGCGCACCGGTATGTTCTTGTCCGCATCAAGTGTTGATCTGGTTGATCAAAGCTTCGTTCAACATCTCCTCGACATCTCCGTGTTGGATCCCTCACAGGCACTCAAAACGACGTGGCTAAAGCGAAAGAGGACGCTCATAATACGGTCACGACGCGCTTTGGGTGGCATATCTTCAAACCTCAAGGGGGGAGCAAACCGAGGTTCGGTTCCGGCCAATTAACGCGTCGCCAAACGTCTGGATTATGCGAAGAATATGGCCAAGATTGAGCCAAACTGCAACCAGAAGGGAAGGGTGAAGTCTGTGGGTCATTCCTGGTACAATTTCATGGAATATTTGCCACTCCGTCGAATTGTTCTGAGTGTCGATCAGCAGGACCCGTCAACCCGTCGACGGCCGAGGACGGGTATGCCGTCGACGGGTCCATCCCGTCCCGTACCCGTCCGTCGCAGGAGGACATTTTTTCGCGTGGCGGACGGGTCCCGTCCCCGTCAGACGGGACCCGTCGCCGTCGCTGACGGGGACGGCTCGGAGCCCTAGGGCTATGCACTCCAGCAAGTGTGTGTTGATCGTCTCATTCACAACGCGCAGGTCTTCGCTCATGGTTGGGAGTATCGGCAGAATTCTAGACGTGAGGGCATGCACGACTTGGGCTATGTTGTTCCGAGCGCCTAGTACATCCGGTCAGGCCATGTAATTGCAATCGTGGACGCTACGCACCTGCGTCGCTCGTGAAAGGATACCTCTGGACGCATGCTGCGGGTCTCACGGCGCCGATTTCACCCTGTAGCCTGCGTCGGGTGCCTTCCGCTGTTGTCGCCACGGGTTGTACTACTGTTTTTATGATTAAGCATTCCCTCGGGAGCGGATTTGTAGGAGTCGTACCTTTCTTCCTCTGTCCGGACTGACGTCTGGTACGTCGCTTGTGCCTCTTCCGATGTCCTGATTTATCCTGGAAGATAGCTAGGAATTGCTGGTACGAGGGAAAGAAGTCGTACTTGGTCATGTCGAATACAAATTGTGGTTTGCGGTTGCAGCCGATCTTCGCCTTTCTACACGTACGACAGCTTGGCCGATCGTCATCCACGATGCAAATTTTCCCCATCCTGCTTTTCACACATGGTGTGCATGCCTGAGATTGGGTGAGTTACTGGTCGTGCAGAGGGTGCGTCTCAGACTTCTCTGTTCTCCCAGTTCCACGCCTTGATCTCCGTCCCAACGATCCAGACATGACTCGCATCGTAGTAACGTGTTGTGAGCTCGTCTACTCTCCTCCAGAATCGATCCAGAATTTCCTCGCTCGGATGCACAGCAGGAGTCGTGACAGTCGTCAAGTCGGTTTCCTTCTCGGCGCTTGTGGCAGGCACAACACGGAATACGGTTTGCGCGGCCGCCAGCCGCGCGGCATGGATGTCGTCGGCCATAAATTAAGAGGCGGACAAAAGAGGGAGGAGAGGATGGTCGCCAAGTGGCAACTGCTCCCTCGCGTCGCGCTATCGCATCAACAATCAATCGATGCCTGATTGGCGAGATGTCGATTTCCTCCTTGCACGTTGACCACAAAATGAGGGCAAAAGGCTGGTGAGTACTGAAAAGCAGAACGAGAGCCTGGCAAAACGAGCCAAGATTATCGCTGCATTAAGTTTGAAGCCTACTTGCGGGTCGAGATTGGTTGATGACACAGCCAGTCTTGCGTGGCACGGCCGTCTAGCTTAGTCTCTCGCAGCCAGACGCTCTAACAATATGAAGCTCGTACCTCGCTTGTTAGAGTCTGTTGGTTACCGAGGGGCTCGGATCGCAGTGCGCCGTTGTTTAGTAAGCTTACGTAAAAGTATGTCGGCCCGGTCCCTCCCGAAAATTGATCCTCTCCTCCTCGACGCGCAGCGTCCCCGCCGCAACCATTCCTTGCTTGGTGTCGCAGCCAGTAATACTAGCAAATAAGATGAAGGCATCTCCAAAATTTTTAGGATTTTTTTGAGTTCCTTCGACGCAAAGTTGCGAATAGTCAAGACTCAAGACTTCGCGTCCAGTCCTTGACTCGAGAGCTGACAACATTATTGTGAGGGTTTTGACGATTTCATTGCTTCAAATTGTTAGGCGTAGCTAATGAGCTACGTAGTCGGCGCCGCCGACGCCGCTGAAGAGCGCGATCTCAGCGCGGCGGAGGCGACAAAGAGCTCGGGTACACGACATTCCGCAGCAAAATCGCAGGGAGTTGCAAAAGATGCGACCTCAGTGCGCCGGGTGCGCCGCCCCGTAGTGCGTCGTTCCCGCCGCTTCCGACCCCGCCTCCGGCTGCTCAGCCCGTGCTCCTAGCACCCTGTTCCGCCCGCCGCTTCTCGCCCGCGTTCCAGCTGTACTGCAGCGGCTCTGGGGGTTTGTCGCAAACTGGAAGTCGCACGCGGCATGGGATTCGGTGGCGACGGGGCATGGGTGTGGCATGCACAGCGTGTGTAGTGTCCCGTCGTCTGTACTGCGGTCGAGGTGCCCGGGTATTGGAGCGAGGTGGGAGGTGGGAGGGAAAGGAAGACGACGGGAGAGGAAGGAGGGGGATGAAAGAGGGCAACGGGAGGAGGAGTAAGGAAAGGGAACGAGAGGAGAGGAGGGAGACAGAGAGCGAAGGCTGCGCACCATAGACTGTAGACGTACTAGCTTTGTCGTGCACAGTCCTCCAAGTCGATGTGCTAAATTCGACGGCGGCGTGCCGTACACGCGTGTATCTCACGATTCATTGCCGGGGAAAGAACCTGGGAGCGAAATGAGAACGAGGGACGCGCTCGAGAACGAAACACGCACCTGCATGCCCAAACCCACTCGTTCTACCTTTCCTCGTGACCGGAGGATGTCTGCGCTCATGTTCACGCAGGTCGGTCCAGAGGAGCGTGGAGAGTTCCTGTGTGGGGGGATTTTTCGGCAGGTACAGATGGTGAGACGATATCGATCGGGCTGGGCGCGTGTCAAGCTTCCACGGGAGCAACAATAGGCTAGAGATCGAGCTAGCAGTGTCCAGCAGTGTCTTGTGAACAGGATAACGCAAAAAAGAGTCGGCAGGTGAGCGGGGAGACCAGCCGTAGGTCATCGAGCGCGTCCATTTTCTGTTCATAGGGCCGCTCAACCGGTTGAATGGAGGCTGGGAGACATCCAGAAACAATTCCGAGAGCAGGCGAGGTTGTACGGGCTGGATGCAGCGGATGCGGCGGCGGGACGCCGGGAGCAGGAGGAAGGCGTGGCAGTGCGCCTTTTACGTAAGCTTACTAAACAACGGCGCACTGCGATCCGACGCCCCGGGTAAACAACAGACTACGTCTAGCTCATGGTTGGTTAGAGCGTCGTGCTAATAACGCGAAGGTCTTGGGTTCGACCCCCACAATGGCCATAACGCATGGGTTGCAAATTTTTTCTCGTTCCGTTGGGGACGCTCTTTTAACCGACTCTTATACAACGACGGTAGGTAGATATCATTACACGGCGAAAACTGTACTTTGTCCTACTTAAATTGGGTACAAAACCAAGGAAGAATAGCCACTTTCAAGCACCGATGCAGTCTGCATAAATTCTGGACGTCGTGAGGGAGGGAGTAAGGGCCGGCCCGATTCCTTCCGCACACAATTTTGAATTTCCTTTATCAAAGAAACCAAGTCGTGGGTTCCATCGACATGCAATGCGACAAAGTTCAGCATGCCAGATCCAGTTACTATACAATATTGTGGGCCCATCTGCGAACTTCCAAGAACAATGTTTGGACACAAAATTCAAACGAGCTCCAGACGAATTCTATTGTTGAAAAAGTCATGTCAGGGTATATACATGGGCCACATCCATCATCGGATTCGCGTTAAATATCACTGGGTGGCCACCGAGGCAACAGCAGAAATAAGACTCAGATTGCGGTAAGTACGTGACGAAGTTATTCAGTCAGGGCCGCCACTGGTAGTGGTTCGACCGTTGAACGGCGGTTGCATCAATTGTTTCAGAGGTTCACTCGAGCTGGAATCAAATTTCCAGCCGAAATCTGGCTCCTTTCATGCGGATGAACATCTGGGACTAAGAACGCAGGAAACAAGAGTCCAACTTTGGTTCGACTACTTCTCCGAGTCGAGCGAAATTCTTGTGCAAGCAAATTGGATTCGAGCAGAAATGGGAGGGATTAGTAGCGAGAATCACATGATCCTGTGTTACTGAGAGAACGAATCGAGAGAACACATTCGAAGTTCAAGTTGTTACCGGAGCCGCAACGGATCAGTTCTGGCGGAGTTTGAAACTTCACTCTTTCTTCTTCCGGTCATCCCGCCATCGCCCGTCTTCTGCGATGCCTCATGAGTCACTCCTTGACCGTCGTGCAACTTGATATCTGTCATCCTGCATTCTCCCGCTTTGTGTACCTGCGCTCTTGTCAGGACCTCTCGAGCGTTCACCGTTTCTTGAAGACGCTGAAAAACTCTCTTTCACGATCCTGCGCTCGATCCGTTGAGGAGGGGACAAGATACGTCGCCTCCTGGCTGCCAACGGCGACGGTGTCTGGTCCATTCTGGCGAGTGACGTGTTCTGACTGCTTGGATCTCGCGCTGATCATGACCCTTTTGAAGAATTCTCCGACTGATGCTCACGGGCTATCTGAGTACGCTTGTGTCAACCTTTAGCGCCGCGCTTTCGTCCATGTTTCCGACGCTGAGCTTGAGTCTCCAGTCTAGAGAGTCTCCGGCGGGATAACCATCCCAACGAATATTTCCAATACCTACGCTGATGGTCTAACACAAGGCTCGGCCACCCTCACCTGTTTCGGTTCGCACATTTCGCTCGTATCAACTTTGGCACGTAAATGTCCGGGCTTTTTCTGTCTCGCGGTCATCACAATCCTCCCACATGGCAAGACGACTGTCGTGCATCTCGGGCAACTTTGATGGCTCTACATGCTCAGTACGCCTCCACTATCTGTTTCGACCTCAGAGAACCTAAAGTCTGTGTCTCGTTGCCTTCACGTTTGACTTGGACCACACCATTGTTGAACACTATAGCTCATCCGTAGCCTCAGCTTCAGACACTGACGTTTGTGGCCCATCATTGTGCTATACCCGATGCGCACGTTCAACAGCCTCCAGCTGCTTAGCCGGGATTTTTAGCCTTTGACGTCTCTTTCGGATTGCCTTCGACGCTACCCTCAATGACAGGGTCCGTGGTAACACATGCCTACTTGTCGTTTCTTTCTATGTCTATATCCATCGCTCTACCGGTCACCAGATTCGCTTCTGGAATATCTCCGGGCCTCAACCCTTACATAGACGGCAATGTCCCCAAGGACACCTACGGAATCCGCATTCCGGAGAATCGCAATGACTGGCCTCCATTTCTTTTTTCTTCGCACTTGAAAATATACTTATACTTTTGCGTGTCAGATTACCACGTTCGTCTATGACGTATCAAACGTTGCATAAATGCAACCACAAACATAAATACTTTTAGGTCAAATAAATATTTTCCCCATTGCTCAGTTTCCTTCTGTATTGCATAGGTGCATCCCTTACCTATGTAGTATGCACCCCCCGAGTCAATTCCGGTCGTAGGCGGCCACAAAGGACCTAGAAGAACTGTTTTCAAGTCCGTCGGCACTTTCCGCCTCCGAAACGTAAGCACCAAATCCGGATCAAGTCTCGGCAATTTGTTTGCTCGTCGCAGTACCCGGCCTTCTTCTTCCCATCTCGCTGCACTACCCGCCTCTACCGCTTTCCTCGAGTCCATATCGCTCTGCCATGCCGTCAGCGTCGCCCAGCATTGCTGCCGTCCCCCCGTCATCTCTGTGTGTACAGTGTTAGTGCGCAAGCCCCTCGTGTCCGTGGAAAGTGATGTGTCATCTCGTGCTTCTTATCAGACCTCAGCCCGTTGTTGTGACCGCTCCCACCCACCAATTTGTTGTTGGACTGCGTCCGCCCACAGCAAGCCGCGCAACGGCATATCAGTGGTGTATCACATCAATGCCGTAGCGCGTCACGCGCGTGCGTCACGCGCGTGCGTCACGCGCGTGCGTCACCGCAAGAGACCCGTGCGTGTCGGCTGCGCTATGTTACGCTATTCTGCGCAGATTCCATGCTGCTCACTGCATGCAGCGTCCCTTCCGTATTTTTGAGGCGCGTGCGTGACATGTCCAATGTTATATTCATGTAATCCAATACCTGATCCTTCAAATTATTACACTACGTATGGGTGACACACCGTGAGTTCCAAGGACTTTGATGACGGGTGCGCATCGGGCCCGTACATCGATGTTGCTGACACTGGTAAGTGAGCGGCAACTTCGTCAGAAACAAAGGAGTGCCGGTGTGCCGAGACTGATTACCGGATTTGGTGCCGACATGTGAGGCGGAAAGTGCCGAGTGACTTGAAAACGGTTATTCTGGGTCGTTTGTGGCCGCCTACGACCGGAATTGACTTGGGGGGTGCATACTACATAGGTAAGGGATGTACCTATGCAATGCGGAAGGAAACTGAGCAATGGGGAAAATATTTATTTGACCTAAAAGTATTTATGTTTGTGGTTGCATTTATGCAACGTTTGATACGTCATATTCGTCGGTATCCGCCGTTATTCTCATCGCCTCGGGGCCGAGCCCCGCGAACTCCCGTCAATCGAGTCGGCCGTCGTGGAACTGGAGATCTGCATACGCGGATCTTTACCCACAACGCACTCGCCGATATATTCGAAGCTCTCACTGCGCCCACCATGGAGCGACTTCACCTCCGCGGCGGACAGTCCGGAGAGCCTCTATTCTGGCCGGCGGTGAAGGGACGCGCACTGTTGCAGCGATCGGGGAGTTGGAACACGCTCCATTCCTTGAAACTTCACGATGTTATCATCGAGGAGGGCGATCTCCTGGACTGCTTGGCGGAGGTGCCGATCCTGCGATATCTTTTCCTGTCGGACCATCCCCACCTCGAGGGTGTCCCTGGAAATCCTGACCATCACCTCGTCACCGATTCGCTGTTAACAGCCTTGCTGCCCAGACCGGCCCAGCCTCTCGTTCCGCACCTCGCAATTGTGGACTTCAAAATTCTGGGTCGATTCTCCAACGACGTGTTCACTGTGTTCGCCGTCCAGCGGACCATGCTTACGGGGCAGGGTGAAGTGTTCGAATGCGCTCTCTTGTGGGTCCCGGGACACCTGTGTCCGTTCGGTGAGCAGGCTGTGACACAGGGGGCAAAGCCCTACGCACTAAGAATCATAGTGCGGTGAAGGCACCTGACTCCGTGGTACCAAGGGGTGGTGCGTTGGGACCACGCCATTACCGCATGGCCATCAAACCATCGCTCAGGCAATCACTCTATCCAAACTCCGACCACCTGGTACTATATTGACTTTGCAATGCAAAATAATGAACTTGAAGTGCAAAATGGAGTTGATCCGACTCAGTTCTTGTCTGCTTGCCTTGATAAATACCGGAAATTGAACCGACGGACCTCTAGTCGTAGAAAATAATAAAAGAGTGGGTACATTGGGATGAGAATTGACTGAGAACAGCTTTCAGCGCGTGAAACTACTGATTTCAGCTACAAAGTTGGATCCCGAGACCCTGGTACTTCTTCGAATCAGACTGCCAGAAAACTGAGGCCCCAGTGGCAATACAATGAGTGTGGTGTACACTTTACGGGTGACTGTAAACTCTCTCACAAATCCTCTTTGGGAGTCCAATGTCACGCATGTCCCTGCCGCCCTGGTTCCACTGTGGTTGTGCCCCCGAAAATTCGCGTAATGGCATTATACATGTCGTCTGACCAGACCCTGAACCTCTCATGAGAAGCCGGTTCCTCAATAATATGGTGCATCGAATTTCGCAATCCCCAGCGGAATTTTGTGCTCGGGGCACGTTCTCGCTCAATACTCATCCATTTACGCGCAGATTTCTTTCATATCCCAGGTACAAACATGTGTCGGTTGAATATCTGCCACCTCCGAAGGTGATAGCACAAGAACTGAATTGAAACGACCCCATTTTGCACTACGAAGTCAAATAGACTTAGTAAGCCCCTGCCGCACCTTGCCTTCGTCGCGGCATCGATTCGGCATTACAGCCGAGTCGATAACTCCGGGACTTGGCAGACACGAGAAAACAGCGTGGCCCCAATGCACCATGTTTTGATACCGCGGAGTCAGGTGGGCGCTGGGTGCCTTCACCGCACCATGGGTCTTGGTGCATCGGCTTTTGCCCCCTGTGTGATGGCGCTCGACTGCATAGTGAGGAGGGGAAGCATGCTGTTCACGTGTAGGGAATATGACCTAGATGACTACGAAACGTAGATTTTATTTTGTACTAGCTCACTGTATCTGTATGCATGCATCCCTCTGTTCACTATAAATCCCATGGCTCTTAGAAGGACTGTACTGGTGCTCGCCTTTCGCTCGCCTAAAGCTTTCACCCACCACCTCTCCCTCGAAAACGCCTTCGGAGCAGAACATGCTCTCCAACTCGCGTCTCTGTTGGCCAACCACTGCAAAAAGCAATTTAACCATTTAACCAGCTGGCCGTACCGGTCATTCGAATATTCTTTGAGTTAACTCTTGACCCAATAAGACACAAGAACCATTTGAAGATGCCGACGAACAAGCTGAGCAAAGAAATTAATCACATCTGAGATCCAAGTGAAATCCATGCCAATCCCAACTGTTACAGTCATTCCACGGTCCTTGCACGAGACCGCTTTTTTGAGCCAGGATCCAATATTTTTGCATGGTTTTTTTGTAAACCTCTTTAATAGACTCTAATCTAGCCTACTATAATTTCCTGTGGTGCAACTCTCCCTTGGGATCAGTGAAGGTAAGCAGACTGACAGGGAATTTGTGTTGCGAGCAACTGCGCCACGGGAGTTTTGGCATTTTTGATGGTCCAAGTTCACTCATATGTTCATGAACATGTTATGATCATGGCACAAAAAATTTGAGTTGAATCACTGACTGCACGGTGTCGAACGAGGGGCGAGAAATGTCGCGTTCACGTGATGTTGAGATTCGCATAAAACAATGATGACATCATTCTCTCTCCTCTCGCACCACCATGCCAGGCATCGCGCGCTCAAACCTCAAGAAGGCCGGGGACGTCAAAGCATCGAAAGACGAGGCCAAGAAGGCCAATCAGAGGAACTTTCGGCGGAAGGTTCTGATCTTGAGTCGGATCTCGAGTCAGAGGAGGAAATGTGAGCAAGATTGGGACTTGAAGATAAGAAAGAGTTGATAGAAAGTACCAGTGTTGATTGAAGTACTCCAAACCATCGAAGTTTTCGTGCCTTGAAGTCGTGTCGCTGAGTTTTGCACGAAAATGCAAGGACCGAATATGTCCGAAAATTCGGCCCGCGCCGCTGTGCGCCAAACACACAAAAGCTGGTGTATTCTTCCAATTCTTTTTGTGGTTTGGGGATCTAGGCCTTCACTCACATCCCTGACATACTTTGACCAGGCTGTGGAACTTAAATTTTGACAGAGAAAAGCCATCATTTAAAAGTTGATGCAAGTACCGTGGAATGACTGTAGTTCCCCGTTCATTCGCCTCCTTCCGTTTATCTCTCGTTGACTCGCGATCCACGCAGCTCCTCGCCTCCCCAAACGCTTCTACCACCCACAACACAAAAACGAACCACTTCTTCGACCGCAAGCTCAATCCCATTCAGCTGGGGAAGTGGAGCCAGGATCCGGAGAATAGGAGGCGGATGTGGGATGCTATGTTGAAGATCGTTGGGGTGTAAGCAATTTGCGGAGTGCATTGTACGGTTTGCGTGGGACATATAGAATTGTGTTGAATGCGAGTTAGATAGAAGTGATCAGGTCCCCGGGGTGTAATTACATGCACGAAACAACAAGGTCACTGTCCCCACCTCATATGACTCCCACTCAAACAGGGGAAAAAATGTGGATTTTGGGTTCGATAGTGGCCTGAGCAAGGGGCTACCGATTCGCGAAATCCGTACCATACCTCGAAACTTTATTTTCAGAGGTTTGGGCGACCCCCCCCCCCCCGTGGGGGGTATGCCGTAAATCTCCTTTTTATGATGCCATCAAATTCTCACGCGCTCTCGGCAAGACTAAATCCCGCTCAAAATACCATGGAGGTGTGCATTTGGGCCTCCAAGCCTCTTCCTGGGCCTTCTCTTGGAGGTGGATAAGATTAATATTGTGGGACATAATTTTTGGCCGTTGCGAGGACATGTGATCAGCTACTGCATCGGGAGGGGCTGTGCTCCGCTGATCGACCAAACACAGTAATAATGTATGTCCCTCTAACTCAACGACCGCTTGGCCGTTTGCCTTCGTGTATCGAGAGATCAGACTCAGAATCGAAAACCGAGTAAGAAGGAGAGGACATTCAAAAGATTCTAAGATCAGTAGCCCCTTGGGCCTGAGCTTGGCTGTAATCCGATACTTTCGGGGGGATTCAACGTATGAACCCCGTCGGCGACTCAGGTCTCTATAAAGTCCTTCTGGACTCTAACTAACCTACAAGTCTTTCGAGAGTATCCGCAGGCCATTGGGTTCAGTTGAGTTGAGTTTCTTCATTCTGCCACATATAGTTCTATGGTGCGCATCACCTGTCTGCCGCTACCCCGGGCTCGAGATTGTGCCGGTGATGCCGGGCTCAAATTTGATGGAATTTCTTATCGAGTATGCGAACAAAACTGCTAGACGGATTTTGATTTAAACCAAAACTGACGGAGGCCGAAATTTTTCCTCACCAAGATTTGGCCACTCGCGGTAAATTTCATGAGAAATAAGGGCATCAGGGGCTGTGTACAGGGCCAAAATTTTTCTCCGGCCAATTTGGCCACTAATCTTGGGTAGCGGCAGCTAGGTGATGCGCACCAGCACCATAGTTGTGCAACCAAACTGTTTGGCAGGCCGGAGGGATTTTTACGGAAGCCCTGCTGAGGAATGCATCCATTGCTTGTCAAGGCAAGCTCAACCATCTCTGAGGAATAAGGCGCTCGTTCGATTCCGCCGCGGGATGCTGGTCCTGGACAGGTCGCTGTTCGTTCCTTCGCTACAGATACTCTGACTTGTTTCAATTATTTACGTAGGCTGGGTTGAAGAGTCTCTGGTTGAACACTGGGATATGATTCCGTGAGATACGAAGAAGCTTTCGTATCCCCCCTCGACTCCACCGGCGAGCATATTACAAACGTGAAGTCATTCCAGTCGTAGATTCTTGCTCGTTCGGTGAAACCTGACGCTGCGGCTCGAGACTTGTGTCCCGCGACACACGCTACTCAAGATTTATTGCTGTTTTCAAATATAATGACACACCCCGAAAAAAAAAATTCAGTGAGAGGTCCCGCGTTCGAGCCGAGATGCCGACGTTTTTTGCATTTTACACAAGACCAAACAATAGTTCAATTTCGTCGTTTCGGCGCATTTCGTGGCTTTTTGACCTCTTTCGGCCCGGACACTCGTTTAAGGTAGTTTATCATGCTACTGTCCATGTGAACACCGATTCAGGGCTCTCCACAGCTCCTATTTCACACAAACATAATTGATTCCTCAAACAGCCTGAGAACGTCTCTATCTGTCTGCCAGGTGTTGAAAGAAAGCCTTTCTATGCCCCAAAGTATCAGTGATACATCCCAGTTGTCCCCAATGTAATCCTTTAGTGCTGATGTTCCATAAACGGGCAGTCATGGCACATACCCTTCATTGATGGTTGGGCTATGATCCCGGGTGATTGCCACTGGAGGAACAAGATTCCGGGTACAAAGGAGGTGTAGAGTATATTTGGACGATGTATGGCTAGGTTCCCGCCTTTTCATCGCCAACACAAGCAGTTCCTGCTCAACTAGGGTGAGTCTCAAGTGGATACCATCTTTTTATGGAATACACCAGACAAGGCTGATGGATCGTGGCAAAAACTGCGCCTATAGGTGTAAGTTGACCTTTGAAAGGGTTCTGGGTATCAAACGTGTCGCAAGTGCCGTGAAATGCGCCGAAACGACGAATTTGAACTGTTGTTTGGTCTTGTCTAAAATGCAAAAAGACGTCGGCATCTCGGCTCGAACGCGAGACCTCTCGCTGAAAAACTTTTTTTTTTTTACGTTGTGTCATTATATATGAAAACAGCAATAAATGTTTGTTTTGGAGGACCATGTGCAGACCAAGGCAAGTGTTCTTTTCGATAGTTTGCGGTAAGACTCGGAGGTTGACTACAACGATGGTGCTGTTTTTTTCGTTGAACAATTGGAGTGTTACGGTCAAAAGAAATTGGTCAAAAAAGGTTTGTATTTTACAGCACGAAGCCGAAAAAATGAAATCTGGAACACGCGTACACTGGCAGAAGGAAGACAAAAGAGTTTAGTAGACCATGGGAACGCACTCCTCCCGCTGATCACTTTATTTTATGGGCCGGATTTGAGACCAGCTTGTGCTTCTTCAACTGAGTGGCTCAGCACTGTAAAGTCCTGTAAGCCTGCGCAGTAAAGCACTATGGGAGAAAATAGGGCGGCGTCAGTTTATATTCTGCTCCGGCTGTCGGGGTAGAACCCACATCATAGGTCTCGGCGTTGCCAATCTTCTGGTTGTCCGGCAAGTCCGGGACGAACGCGCACCCGTACGCGTAATCCTCAGTACCGGACAGCGCGTGGGTGAACTGAACGACAGTTAATTATCATCAAAGGGCTGTCCCAGATCATCGATGTTCATACCTCATGGAGAGACACCCCACCGATTGAGTCACCGTCATCATTATTAGGCGGGTCGGTGCAAACCTTGTTGGCGTGGGGAAGCGCGAAGAACGAATCACAATAATTGATCTGCAGAACATCAGTGTTGCTGCAAACGAGAGATACCGGAGACTACTGACGAGCGTCGCAATCGTGCTACCGCCTGTGAAGGTTGTGTGGGCAAGGGCACCACCGTCGCAGGTGGCACTCTTGTCACAATGAAGCCTGCGTAATAGATATTGAGCATCAAACTCGACAGGAAGGATGCGAAACCACGCACGGCAGCTTGGTTGAAAAGCTCCTCACGCTTTCCACGGCGGTAAGAACGGAGATAATGTGTCCGGGCACGTTTGCGCCCCAGTAGTATTGGTACACATTATCTGAGGGCCCTCGCTCATTGATGTAGCGCTTGCCGACGACGGCCATGGTCGTGGACTCGTTGATACTAGCCAATTCCGTGGCATGAGAAGAAGAAATTCGCGGGACCCAGAGACAGCACCACACCTGTGTTCGATGATCTCTCGCTTGGTAAGGTCGGCGCACTGAACGTCTGTGTACATAGAGGAGAGGTCACGCGGGGCGACATCGCGGGTGATCGTGACGGTAATCGTGTTTGAGGTGGCTGTGATTGCGTCGACTTTCTTGTCAGCAGAGATGTCATGAGCGAGCGGAGCGGCCAGGAATCTCGTGACAGGTGTGAAGTTGAATGATCCTGGACCGACGGACGCAAAGTCGAACAGTGCAGAGACTGCGATTCAGGGTAAGTATCCACCAGCATGAATAACGACAGGAATGGACAAGAATTACCATTGTGTACGACGGTCAATGTGTGACCAGCAGCGATCGTAGTGAAAGCCCTGTCATTGAGGGCAGAGAGCGCGAATTTCACCTGAGGTCGCAAAATAAGTGTTGTATGGTTATGAACATGGGAAGGGTCATACTCTTTCTCCCGTGAAGGGCACGGGCGAACCATTCCGAGTTACGGTGAACGAACGAGTGCGAAGCTCGGCATCGAGGATCGTGCCGTATTTGACGACCTTGATTTCCTGCATGCCATTGTTGGTCACGGCCGCAGTGAGCAGGACGTCGGCGATTGAGTCGGCGGTACTGTGCGAGCTAGAGACCACAACATTTATCTGGGCCTGCGTGTTGAGTGCAGCACATGCCGCGGTCGCAAAAAAGAGAGTAGCAAGCGGTGAAACGAACATCTTGTGGCTGCAAATGAACAGAAGGACAGCACCTTATAAGCAAAATCCTCTGTGGCCAGCCAGCTGTGAATGGATCACTGCACCGACCGCCTACAGCCCGCAATGGTGCCATGCGAGTTCTTCTGGAAGTTCTGATACCGGTCGAAGAGTCCAGGGTCTTTGAAGAATGGCGCCATGTGAGGGCTTCTGTTACGGTCGGAGGGCTCAGGGTCCCGAAGAGCGTTCCAATATAATTCCGATATGATGCGCAGTTCATTGATCTCCACGGGTGGTAAGTTGGCCGTCGCAGTTGTTCTAGAATTTGTGAAGGAGAAACAACCGATACCGCAAGAGTCGCATTTGCTTCGCGTGTCCCTTCGGTTCGAAGCGTGGGCGATGACGACTGGAGGTGAGAAATAGACAGGAGTGTCCTTCTAGCGTCACTCCGAGGGTTCAGGCCCTTGAAGAAGGTTCCATGCGATGTGTCGTCCATGGATGTTCACGATGAGCCTTGAGGGGGAGTTGGCCGTCGCACTTAGTCCCCTTTTGCCGAAGAGATGCCCCTGGTAGATGTCGCATGATGCTCACAGACGCAAACGATCCAGGACCAACGGTTGGGAACACTGCGTGCTTGATGTTCAGACACCCCCGTCCGTCCGACGAGTGGGCGATGAGATTGGATCCCGAGGATTCACTGTCCTTGGACTTGTCGCCTAGATGCCGTACACGAGAGGTTGAAGCGATGAGACGTCCATGACGGCGTTCGAAAACGCAGAGGCTCAGAGTTAGCGCGCGGGCTCGGATTCTGTTTTGCCGCGGCGTGCAACTTGAATTGACAAATAGGGGATCGTTGAAGCATGGGCAGGGCGGAACTCAGTACTTCTGAAGTATGGCGAGATGCAGCGTGCACTTATCTTGGGAATAATTGCGGATGAGTACTAGAGTTCCGAGGAGGCGAAGATCTAAATTGACAGACCTTCCTTGAAAACCCCCGGCACTGCATCGCGAAGGAATTTTTCGCCACTTGTTCAAAGTCCCCAACATTTCTCTGCGAAAATCGATCAGTCCTGTGCACGATTGCTGGACATTTTTAGGACATTTGTTATGTACGTCGAATGTAGGGGAATGCAGCTGAATCAAGCTCGGCTTTGGTTCAAAAAGATGGCATTCAAGGCCAAGTATATCAAAGTACAAGACAGGGTATGTTAAAATAAGATCATCTGCTCACTTGTTTCGACACAAGTGCATGTCGGGATTGCAGTCCGGAATTTAGCTGTATGTAAGTCTGTTGATCGTGTAAAGAGTGGACGCCAGCGTACATTCATAAACGGAGCGATCCGTGGGACGAGGACGCCGACATGGTTGCCAATACGGTTGCATGGGACTGACATGATCTGGCAACGGCAACATCTGCAGCGTTTAACAATTCACAGAACATGCAGGGCTTGCGTTACGCGACGAAAACGATCTGTAAAAGTGCTTGATCAATTTGAGTAGGCGTATATATACGTATGACCACGTACAACTGCACACGGGCAGACAAGGGGCATGGGCACACCAAGCAACGGCGATGATAGAGCAATTTAGCGAAGGCACAAAAAATAACAGACAGTACATGCACCGTTAATACAACCTCGGGGGAGTTACACCCTTCGACTTAGTACAGCAGCAATGTGTAAGTCTAAGGTGAAAAAAGCCTATGAGATTGAGCTTACCACCCGACCCGAAGACAGCACGCTGGACGCGCCGCCAGTGCGTCATGCCTGCCGAGTCAGGCTCACCCCGTGTCAGTAGGCTCTGGCGGGTCTGTGATTGCACGGTACGGCGATTGCGGCCCTGCGGGGAGCGACACGCTGGTGGTGTCGTGGAGTGCGCCAATGGTAGATCGGGATGGCAAAGCCGCACGAGCTGCAGCTAACCTGGAAGTTAGATCGAGAAATAGCGAGGCGTGTATATGCACCTCTACTCGACGACGACTTGCAGTTAAAGGAGAGATGATGGTGGGAGAAGGAACACGTCACGCATCGATCCAACCTTTGGTTCTGTTGGGGTTCTGATCGATCCGATTGCCGTTGAAGACTTGCCGAGCGGAGTTTCAATGATTTGAAGGTCCTGCCTTCTTCAGTAATAGACGCGGCAGTGGAAGCGGCACCAATCGGCACTGTTCGGCATCGGCACCCACTGGATGTCAACCCAAATTCCAGTGGAATACGATGGAATCCAGTGGTTTTCCGGGCTGGATTGGTATCCACTGGCAGCCATTGTCGCCCGATAGTTTTCCCCGCTGGCAAAACTTCATCAACCACAAGCCAGCAAAGTGAAGTTTATTTTTCCGTTCACTAGTTCTGTGAGGGGCTTTTCGCTGCTTCTCAGGGAGTTTGCAATTGGATACACTGAAATTGTAACGCTTTGCAAGGTTGGAGACCACTGGTACTGGCCGGAATCCACCGGATTCCACTGCAATCCATTGCATTATTTACCCTTGAAACGTGAAGCATCCATGCCCAGTCAACTTGTTATCATATGCGGTATTCTCCTCCCCACCTTTGTTTACATACAATTCAAAGCATATGGCTCACAGGGTGTCCTCTGCTTTGACTCAACTTCAATCCCTACCGAATTGATTCCAGCCAACCCGGCCTATAGCACCTTATTCGCATCCCGGCGCAAAAAATCTACTGGATGGAATCATATTGGGTGTATTGAATCATTTATTTTCCCTTGAGTGGGCAAGGTAGCCCAAACCAGGCCTCAAATCCAACAAATCTCAAATATAGGTCGGTTCTCGGCAATATCTGATGGAGCCCGTTATCTTTGATGGAGCCCGTTATCTTATCGTGGAAGGCGTTGACACTCGTCGCTCATCAGCGGCCGCCGATGGCCACCAACATCCAATGGCGGCCACCGGTGGCCGCCAATGAACTTTCCACTTCCGGGCATATCACTCAAGAAGGCGGCCGTCGGAAAACGGGACCATCCTCCAAAAGGTCTTTTACTAGGGAAGTTCCGCACTTCAGTGTTACCAGGTCCTCTCTAATGCTCAGAGTGTTCCAAACTTCCATGCCCAGCAACCGCCGTCACTTGGCCGTCACTGAATCCGATCTGGGGGATTTCCAACTCGAACTTCGACCCTTGTTCAAACCAGAAAGTAATAAAAGCGTGGTCGGTTGGCGCTTGGTGCAAGTTGGGGAAACCCTGTTGGTGTCAAGTCATGATCTGGCCCCGACCCGAACGGGGGATCTTTTGCCCAATGGACGACAGATGTGGGATACTTAGCGGATACAGAGGAATGACCCGACCCCGGATGCACCTTTCCGGCACGCACCTAAGCTTCAATTGTTCTAGCCATATTCCACGATTGGTGGGTTTGGCAACTGTGGTTGAATTTCCCAGTTTGTTCATTATCAAAAAAGGAGTAGCACTTATGCACAGGTGGAATTTTGCGGGGAAAATACCGAGAGATACAGAGTGGAGATGGAGGAGCGGGGATGCCGGCCGAGAAAAAAAAAAGGACTCTCCCACAGCGATTATGACCTGACCCCGGCTCGAACGGGGATCTTCTGCTGGATATATCGCAGTTTCCAAGATTTTGCAGATGCACTTCAGTGTGCTACCAGGTTCTGTCAGAATCGTTCTTTCAGCTTCTTTGTGTCATTAAATCCTCAGGTTATTGCGGCTGTGATTACCATCATCGGAATTCACATGGCTGGTTGAAATACAAGTTGGGCGCATGAAGACTAGCGATGCAGGATGAAAAAAAATTGCCATGGGTCCCCATGACCTGACCCCGGATCGAACGGGGATCTTCTGCTTAGATAATCGTTCGGGAGAAGCACAGATTCAGCAGATGCACTTCATTGTGCTATCAAGCCTCGTACTGCCTTTCCTGTGCGCAATTAATCAGCAATCATTTTGACTGCATTGCCCGATTGATGAGTTGGTTGGGTTGAACTTCATGGAGTATTACTTGCACATCACCTTGAACGGTGACTACCGTAGCTCCTGAGCTATCCGTAGGTCACCACTCAAAAGGACCAACTAGGATCCAGACAGATCAAAACAAAACAAAAAAGCACGCAGGACCGTAGCTCCTGAGCTATCCGTAGGTCACCACTCAAAAGGACCAACTAGGATCCAGACAGATCAAAACAAAACAAAAAAGCACGCAGGACCCTTCAAGAATGACCTGACCCCGGATCGAACGGGGATCCTCCGCTGAAACAGGTTTGGCTACTTTATACAGTTTGCAGATGCACTTCATTGTGCAATCAGGTCTTCTTACCATCCCCCAGGTGCCTAGCTAAGCCGACTCCTTCGACTATATATGCTATCCATTCTGATGCTGGTTCTGTCAACTTCAGCCTGCAACCGAGATTATGGGGAATAAGTGAGGCATCAGGTAATCTCTAGAGATACGTACTCAGTGGGAGTCCTGCTGAAGAGGGATGTGTATGGGTGCCAGCATAAAAAAGACATTGCTCGATCTGAACATGACCTGACCCCGGTTCGAACGGGGATCTTCTGCCTAAGGTACGACTGGGAAAATATTATATACCACAGATGCACTTATTTGTGCGATCAGGTCTTCTTCCTTTTTCCATTCCCTGGTCCACCCTCCACTCCTTTCGACTCGCCGACGACTGTATCTCAGTAGTATTTATTGCGATGCTTTTACAGCCATTTGCAGAATATAAGTGGTTTCTTCAACTTCAACTTTCTGCCGGAATTTATGTACACCATGCCGAAAGGGTCTACTGATACCGGTGATAGGTTCGCGGAGAACGAATGAGAAGGCTAAGATACACCCACTGGCAAGCAAAAGAAAACATCAACAATACGAAGTAATAGCCTGACCCGGATTCGAACCGGGATCTTCCGCTGAAATGAAGACCCCTGTGAAGACTCGGCGGATGCACGTCCTTGTGCTATCAGGTGTTGTTGTACTCTTCACGGGGTCGATAAACCTGAGGATAATTTCCGCGCTGTCGGAGGGCGATACTGTAACTGGTTTGACCCGGATCGCACGGATTCAAGTAAATTTTTAGCACCGGGAGATACAATGGGATGCCGTTCCGAATTTGACAGTCAGAATGCAGCACTCGTTGACTGCGTTAGCCTGAACTTGAAGATTCAACCACACAAGCCCCTATCCCTGCCGGCGCCAATCTCGTCACATCTAATCAGTCACCCGACGACGCGGCGTCACACCGTCACACACAGCTTTCCCTTCCCTTTACACGAGTCGACGATGGCGTCGCCCCTACCCGCGGCCGGAGACGTGCTCTCCTCCGTCTTCCAAGGCCTCAAGAACAAGAACCCCGACGTCCGCCTGCAGAGCGCGATGGAGCTGCGGCGCTACGTCGCGCGCAGCGGCGGCGGGGACGACAGCGCCGATGGCGACGCGGGGAATATCAGCAGGCGGCTCTTTGAGCTGATTCACTCGCAGAATGGGACGGATAATATTGGGGGGTTGGTTGCTATCGGTGTGTGCTCCTCCGTCCCAATAATTTCATGAATGAGGGGAATATGGATGCTGATTTTCGATGGTGTAGACCACCTCATCGACGCCTCCCCCACCACAACGCTCGACTCCTCCCACAACCTCTTCCGCTTCTACAACTACGTCAAGCACCTCCTCCCCAACCCCGACCCCGCGCTCATCCTCGCCGCCTCCAAAACACTCGGCCACATCCTCGCCGTCGGCGGCCCCGCCTTCGGCGAGAGCTTCATGGAACACCAAGTCCCCGCCGCCATCGCCCTCCTCGCGCCCAGCACGCACGCGGGCTCGGGCGGGGACAAGCACGAGGCGCTGGGGATGGCGAGATACGCGGGGGCGCTGATCTTGAAGGAGCTGGCGCTGAATATGCCGGGGCAGTTTATCGCGCAGATGCCTACGGTGCTCGACGGGGCGGTGCTTGCGCCGTTGCGGGACCCGCGGCTCGTCGTGCGCGAAGCTGCTGCAGAGCTGTTGGCAGCGTGTTTGGAGATCGGGGCGCAGCGCGAGAGGAGCGTCGGGGGAAGTGGTGGTGGTGGGGGTGGGGGTGGGAGCGCGGGTAAAAGCGGGACGGAGTATTTGACGAAGATATTGCAGGACGCGCAGGCGGGGCTCAAGTTTTCGCAGCCGGAGGTGATACATGGGAGTTTGCTGGCGTTTCGGGAGTTGTTGTTGCATGCTGGTGGGGTACGTGTCTCTTCTTCCTTCTCTTTCCCTCCTTCTCGTCTGTGTTACTTACACTCGTCCAGTTCATGCGCGACACCTACCCCGAAACCGCGGAGTCTGTCCTCTCCCTCCGCTCGCACCGCGATCCTGCCGTCCGTCGCATGGTCGTCGCTATGCTGCCTACTGTGAGTCCCCTTTTCTTCTTGGCTACGCGGCGCTGGCGGCGTAGCGTTCCAAATTATTGTTCTGCGATTAGTTGACTCATTATACTTATCGCAGCTCGCGAGCTACAACACCCCCGCCTTCAAAGAGCTCGTGCTGCACAAGGCGATGGCGCATCTGCTAGGTTTGCTGGAGAAGAAGGAGGAGAGGGATTATGGTGTGTTTTCTTTCCTTGATAATTTTTTGTGGTTCGTGGTTCGAGAGGTTGGAGCGCGGGTTCGAGTCGGCCTTTATTCGTCTTTTCTTTTGCTCTATCTCTGTTCTTTTCTCTCGTTCTCCGCTTCTCTCTTCTTATGTTCAAAACCAGTCAACGCTAATTCTCATTGTCCACAGCCCTAATAGCAATCGGCCACACCGCAACCGCCGTCGGCGCGGACATGAAGCCCTTCCTCGAATCCGTCATGAGCCACATCAAGGCGAGGCTCCGCGAGATGGCGGTCGCTGCTGGTAAAGATGCGGGAGAACGAGAACGGGGCGAAAGGGGGGCGGGTGCGGGGAGGGTGTAAGTGATTTTTTTTTGTCCTCCCTTCCTTTCGATTTTTCTTTTGGCGGGGGCTGGGGGGTATTGGGGGAGAGTTGGAGAGGACGTCTCTTTTTTGGGGGTGTTTTGGGTGCAAGAGGCGGGGCGGTTTTTCCTTTTTTTTCGCCTCCGTGGGAGGCAAAACGGATGCTGACTATCTCTGTTTTTCTTTCTCTATCCCTTCAAACGAATCGAATCCGAAACGAATCGAACCCGAATCGAACCCTCGACGGAACCCGATCGGACGACCACTCGACTTTACACCACCGCGACGGCGTCGCCTGCAACCCTCACAACCCACACCACCAAATCGACCAAATCGCATTGCATCCCGATCCTGAATACTCAACCAAATCGAATTCGTCGAACTCGACAATCAAACCCCCACCAAAACCAACCAACAACCTCACCCACCTCAACAATAAAACCCCCACCGTCACCCCAACAGCCGCGCCCCCCCACCCCCGGACCCCCTCCTCGCCGCGCTCGGCCTCCTCGCCGCCGCGGTCGGCCCCACGCTCACGATGCTCCTGCACGACCATCTGCATTTGTTGTTCGCGGCGGGGCTGAGCGAGGTGTGTTCCGTTCCATTTGTATCTAACTACCATTCATTCCTGTCCTCCTACTTCATTCTACTTCGTCCATTTTTCGTCATTCTATTTGAGGAGAGAACGAAGGCTGATGTAACGTATAGGGACTGCGCGCGTGCTTGGGGCAGGTGGCGAGGAGCATTCCGCCGTTGTTGGGGGTTGTGCAGGGTGCGTTTCGTCTTTTGCCTTCTTATTCGTCTTTCGTTTGCCCCGGTTTTACTTCGAGATTTTGGGGATTATTTGTGGGCGGTTTCGGGCGTCTTTTTTTTGACGAGCAAGTGCCGTGGTTTTGGTGAGAAGGGAGCAAAGGACGGAGAGGCGGTGGGACAACTCGGGCGGCAACGCCAGGGTCAACTATTGGGCTTGGTCGTGTGTTCGACTCCAGTCGTGCATTATTTCCGGCCCTCCGAATAGGCGCCGAACCCGTGGCCTTCCTTCGTTCTTTTCGTTCTTTTCTTTTCTTTTCCTATCCCTCCTCCTTATGAAACTCTACACGAAACACGTACTAACTAACGCATCCACAGACCGCCTACTCGACCTGCTCTCGCACATCCTCTCCGGGACGCCGTATTCGCGGCTTGGCGCGCCGAGCGTGGGGACGGGGGGTGCGTCGGGGTGAGTTTCTGCTTTTCGTTGCTTTGATTTGTTGCTTTCTACACTTGCACTCTGGCGTTTTTATTTTCTTCCACTTGACATTTTTTTTTGGGGGGAGGAGGTTGACTGACTGTCGGCTTTTGTCGGCCGAAAGCTTCTTGTCTTTGTACTGGACCTGCTTTCGTTCCTCCCTCCTCTCCCTCCGTCTGCCTTCCCCTCCCCCCTCCCCGTTCCCCTTCTCCCAACCCAAAAATAAACCAAGCTAACGCCCCCCACAGATCCACTGGGCCCAACGGCTCCTCGGGCACGACGGTCAACCAGGGGTACGGCTACGCGGGCGCGGGCGCTGGGGTGCCGCCGAGCAAGGAGCTGCTGACGCTTGCGCTGAATACGCTGGGGACGTTTGATTTTAGTGGTGTGTGATTTTTCTTCACGTCTATTTCCTCTTTAGTAGTTAGTCTAGTTAGTTACTTGGACCGAAGTTATCTACGTAGTCGTACACGCTCCCTAGCTACCTGTAACGCTGACGATTTCGTTCGCAGGCCACACGCTCACGGAATTCGTGCAGACCAATGCCCTCCCATACGTCGAAGACGACTCCCCCGAGGTGCGCCGCGCCGCCGCGCTCGCGTGCTGCCGCCTCTTCGGCGGCGGCGCCCCCGCGTCGTCCTCCTCGTACGGCGCGTACTCAAACGCGTACGCCGGCGACAATACCGACCTGGGCGGGCTCGGCTCCATGGGCATGGGGGTCACCGGCCTCAGCAGCATGGGCGGCGGCGCGGGGAGCGGCACTGGGATGGGTATGGCTGGCACGGGCACGGGCGCGATGGTGGGCGGGCTGGCGTTTGGGACGGGGGCGGCGGCGATGACGGGGATGGGGCTCGGCCTTGGGATGGGCGGGATGCCCATGCCCATGCCAATGAGTATCAGCATGAGCATGGATATGGGCGGTGGGGCGGGTGGCGGGGTGGGGTATCAGACGAGTGGGCATGCGGTGGATGTTGTGAGCGATGTGCTGGGGAAGCTGTTGACGGTGGGGATTGCGGATCCTGGTGCGTCTTTTGTTTCTGCTTTCGGGAGACTGACGGCGAACGGTTCGCAGACCCGACCATCCGCAACATCGTGCTTGGCTCGCTGAACGAGCAGTTCGATCGGCACTTGTCGCAGGCGGAGAACGTGCGGAGTTTGTTCATCGCGCTGAATGACGAGGTGTATGAGAATCGGGTGACGGCGGCGTATTTGATTGGGGTAAGTGGCCTTTTCCCTCGGTGGCAACGAAGCTGACGCGCTGTTTACAGCGCATGGCACGGCACAACCCTGCGTATGTGATGCCCTCGTTGCGCAAGACGCTCATCCAGTTGTTGACGGAGCTGGAATACTCGACCGTGCCGTTAGTCCTTTCCTTGATAAACAACGCGATATGTGCTAATCGGACGTGTAGACTAAACCGCGAAGAGTCCACCCGTCTGCTGACCATCCTCGTCCACAACACCCAGCGCCTCATCAAGCCGTACGCGCTCCCCATGTTCGCCGTCCTCCTCCAAAAGACCAAGGCCGCCGGGCCAGGCGGCATCTCCGCGTCGATGCTCACCTGCCTCGGCACGCTCGCGGCTGTCGGCGGTGAGGACGCGCGGCGGTATCTCCCCGAGCTCATGCCGGCGCTCGTCGCGGGCCTCGCGGACGCCAGTCTCGTGAAGCGTGAGGCCGCGCTGAGTGCGCTCGGGCGCGTGTGCTCGAGCACGGGGTACGTCATAGCGCCGCTGGTGGACTACCCGGGGCTGCTGCCGCTTTTGGGCCGTATCTTGCGCGCGGACGCGCATGCGGGGGGCGCGGAGCGGTCGGGCGCTGGGGAGGCGGTGAAGAGGGAGGTCGTGAAGGTCATGGGCGTGCTGGGGGCGATGGATCCGTATCGGAGGAAGGTGAGTGTCCTCGCGGCGGGGTGTGTAAGTAGCGCTGATGGCAGGGCAGACGACCTCGGAGGATGAGATGGGGAGCGAGACGTCGATGGTGGCGGTCAACAAGGTGCCGTTGACGTCGTCGGCGCTTATCACGAGCACGGGGACGTCGCCCGACGATTACTTCCAGACGGTCGTTGTCTCGGCGCTGCTGCGTGTGCTAAAGGACCCCGCTTCGAGCGCGCATCATCATACTGTGATTGAAGCGATCATGTCGATTTTCAAGACGCAGGGACTCAAGTGCGTCGGGAGCCTTCCGCAAGTGCGTACTCTTCCCTTTTCATCATGAACCGCGAATTGAGCCTCCTCGTTCAGATCATGCCAGCGTTTGTGGCTGTCACGCGCGCGTCGGTGCCGCGGCTGCAAGAGTTCCACTTGCAGCAGCTCGCGATCCTCATCGGCATCATTAAGGCGCACGTCAGGAACCATGCCGCCGAGGTGCTGGGCCTCGTCACGGAGCTTTGGGACAACACCACCTTGCAGACGCCGATCGTCGCGCTCATCGAGGCGGTCGGCAAGGCGCTGGCCGCGGAGCTCAAACCCTTCCTGCCGACGATCCTCCCGTTGCTACTCAAGGTGTTCGCCGTCGAGGGCGAGCTGAGCGAGAAGCGCATGCAGACGCAGATGAAGATCTTCGAGGCGTTCCAGACCTTTGGCGCGAATATTGAGGAGTATCTGCACCTTGTTATTCCTATCATCGTGCGCAGCGCCGAGTCGGCGTATGGCAGCGTCGCGCTGAGGAAGAAGGCGATTATGACGATCGACAAGCTGTCCAAGGTCGTGAACTTTTCGGACCACGCGTCGCGCATTGTGCATCCGCTCATGCGTATCCTGGAACGCGGCGTGAACGAGCTCCGCGTTGCGGTACTGGACACGCTCTGCTCGCTCATTGCGCAGTTAGGGTCGGATTTCGTGATCTTTGTGCCGACGATTAGCAAGGTATGCACATTATTGAACGTGATGAGGACACTGAGCTAACGATTCGCAGTGTCTCATCCGTCACCCTATCTCGCATTCCGGATACGACCGTGCCGTCGCGGCGCTGTTGAACGGCGAGCGTCTCACGCACGAGCCTAACAACTTCTTGTTGGTAACTCCCTCTAAAACAAAGAATCTACTGACGCGCTCCGTAGGGTCAACGACAACAAGATCGCCGAGTTCGCACCTATGGAGGCCGCGAAGCTCACGGTGAACCAGATCCATCTCAAACAGGCTTGGGACACGGCGCAGATCAACGCGCGGCAGGACTGGATCGACTGGATCCATCGCCTCGGCGTCGAGTTCATCAAGGAGTCGCCGTCGCATGCCCTTCGTGCGTGCATGAGCCTCGTCGAGACTCAGTCGCCGCTCGCGAAGGAGCTCTTTAATGCCGCGTTCTTGTCGTGTTGGGGCGAGCTCTACGAGCAGTATCAGGTGCGTTGCTGTCGTCCGACTTGCATGGGTGTCTTAACAAAGCACTGCAGGACAATCTCGTGCGTTCCATCGAAGTTGCCCTCACGTCGCCCATCGCGCCGTCCGAGGTCATCCGGCGGCTGCTCGATTTGTGCGAGTTCATGGAGCATGAAGAAAAACCGTTGCCGATCGACCACAGCACGCTTGGCGAGTACTCGATGAAGTTCCTCGCGTACGCCAAGGCGTTGCACTACAAGGAGCTCGAGTTCTTCAGCAACGCCTCGCCCGCCATTCTCGAATCGCTCATTTCGATCAACACCCGGCTGCAGCAGCACGATGCCGCGTCGGGCGCGCTTCTTCTCGCGCGCGAGCAGTATGAAGTGACGAATACGGAGGAGTGGTATGAGCGGCTCGGGCGCTGGCAGGAGGCGCTCGTGGTGTATGATGAAAAGGCGGAGATGGACCCGGGCAACAGCGAGATCCAGATCGGGCGCATGCGATGCTTACATGCGCTTGGCGAGTGGGAGCAGCTCGCGTCGGAGGTGGACGAGCGGTGGCCGCACGCGGGCCACGAGGACCGCCGGGCGATCGCGCCGATGGCGGCGGCGGCGGCATGGTCGCTGAGCGAGTGGGACTCGATGGACAACTACATCGCGACGATGCGCTCGGACTCGCCGGATCGGTTCTTCTACAGGGCCATTCTCTCCGTTCATCATAACCAGTTCCCGAAGGCCTTGACGCATATCTCAAAAGCGCGAGAACTGCTGCATCCGGAGCTAACGGCGTTTGGAGGCGCGGGATACGCTCGATCTTACAAGTACGTATTTTCTTGCCTGCGTCCCCTGTAATTGACCTCGCTCGTTCAGTGTCATGGTTCGCGCACAAATGTTGTCCGAATTGGAGGAAGTCATCTCGTACAAACAATACGCTGATCAACCCGAACGGCAACAGATGATGCGCAACACCTGGATGAAGCGGTCAGTGGCTGTCATAATTGGGAGGGTCCAGACATTTATACCTCCATCTAGGCTGCAAGGCTGCCAACCCGACGTCGAAGTCTGGCAGCGTATCCTGCAAGTTCGAACGTTGATCCTCAACCCCGAAGACGATCCTATCGCCTTTATCAAATTCGCGAACCTCTGCCGCAAGTCAGATCGCATGCCGTTGGCTGAGAAGACGATCAATTCGCTGCTCAGCCCAGATAGGGTGAGTAAAATATCCTCCTGAGCTAGCGAATCTAACCATTGCGTAGCTTCAGCATCTTCGCGAAGAGCATCATACGAAGGCTCCGCCGAACGTCGTCTATGCGCAGCTTAAGTACATGTGGGCTCAAGGCGCGCGCGAAGGCAGCCTTGCCGAACTCCGTCAGTTCACCGTCAGCCTTGCAAAGGACCTCCAGGCGGAGTCCAGCGACCATGCCCAGCGGGCGGGGCTCTCCAAAGACCGGCTCAATCAATTGTCGAAACTGCTTGCGCGGTGCTATTTTAAGCAGGGTGAATGGCAGGTTGCCCTCGATGAAAACTGGTACCATGTACGTGGCTTGTTTCCGGTCCGGTAATACTCTAATTGTTTCGCAGGACGACAGCGGGCTCAAGGACGTTCTCCAATCGTACTTGTTGGCCACGAACTTCGACGAGGGTTGGTACAAGGCGTGGCATACGTGGGCCATGGCCAACTTTGATGTCGTTAGTCAAATCGACACGCAGGCGGAAGGTCGAACCCGGGACATATCTGGTGAACGGCTTGCGTCGCATGTCGTCCAGTCGATTGAGGGTTCGAGACCCGCCATTCACTTTCCCTTGCATTTCGTCTGACGCACGGTTTTCAAGGCTTTTTCCGTTCCATCAACCTCCGAAACGAAGACGCGTTACAAGATACGCTTCGCCTGTTGACGCTGTGGTTTAAATACGGGGCCCACGAGGAGATATCTCATGCGATCGCGTCTGGCTTCTCGATGGTCAAGATTGATACGTGGCTGCCGGTTATTCCGCAAGTGAGTTTGGTTCACGGCTGATGTTCGGCTAAGGCTCACCAATTTCACAGATCATTGCCCGTATCCAAACGCCTCATGCGAGCATCCGTCGCAACATCAACAACCTACTGATCGAAATCGGCAAAAGCCATCCGCAGGCATTGATTTATCCACTCACCGTTGGGTCTAAATCTCCGAGCGAGTCGCGTAAAAATGCGGCGCTCGCTATCATGGACCATATGCGTGAGCACAGTGCGACGATCGTAGAGCAGGTACGCTTTAGTTTCCCTTGCGTTGCGTACGTTAATTTATTGTCGATCGCAGGCACGAATAGTCAGTCGAGAGTTGATCCGCGTGGCGATCTTGTGGCATGAGTTATGGCATGAGGGTTTGGAGGAGGCGTCGCGGATGTACTATACTGTGCGCAACCCCGCCGGGATGCTTGCTGTCTTGGAGCCTCTGCATGAAATGCTCGAAGCCGTGAGTCTTGCCTTTACCTCCAGATAACTTCGTCAACAACTGTCCCCCAGGGCCCACAAACCGTACGCGAAACGTCGTTCAATCAAGTCTTCGGAACGGAGTTGCGCCATGCTCGAGAGGCTTGCAGGAGGTATCGCCAGTTTGGAGAAACACGCGAGCTCGACAATGCATGGGGTATTTACTTTGCGGTGCGTCATGCGTTCGAGCCCAACCTCCATATACGAATCCGCCTCTAGGTCTTTCAAAAAATCGAAAAGCAGCTACCACAACTCACGGCCCTGGATCTGCAATATGTTTCGCCAGAACTGTTGAACATAAAAAATCTCGACCTCGCAGTTCCCGGTATGCGTTTTGGCTCATACTGTGTCGCACCTTCTAACTTTGTCCAGGCACATACAGAAGCGGGGGCGAGGTCATCTATATTGCGAGCTTTGCGCCCCGGTTGACAGTCATTTCCTCCAAGCAACGTCCTCGTCGGATGGCTTTGAAGGGAAGCGATGGAAGAGATTACCAATACCTTCTCAAAGGTGACTTTATCGTCACTACCAGCAGATTTTTGCTGAACGTTCTAAGGGCACGAGGATCTTCGCCAAGATGAGCGGGTGATGCAACTGTTTAGCTTGGTCAACACCTTACTCTCCGTCGACACCAACAGCTTCAAGCGCCAGTTGCACATTCAACGATACCCCTTGATTCCTTTGGCGCCAAACGTCGGTCTGATCGGCATTGTCCAAGAGAGCGACACATTGCACGAGTTGGTCAGAGACTACCGGCACTCGATCAAGCTCCTTCTGAACATCGAGTATCGCCTGATGCTCCAGGTAAGGACCACGTCCTTACATCGAATTCGCTGACATTTCCCAGATGGCGCCCGACTACGAGAACCTCCCGTTGTTACAGAAAATCGAGGTCTTCGAATACGCGATGGAGAACACGTCGGGCCAGGATCTGTACAAAATTCTGTGGCTCAAAAGCACCAACTCGGAGCACTGGCTCGAACGCCGTGCTTCGTATACACGATCGCTGGCGGTCAATAGCATGGTCGGTCATATTCTTGGCCTTGGTGATCGACACCCGTCGAATATCATGCTCGAGCGCAAAACGGGCAAAGTCGTGCACATTGATTTCGGCGACTGTTTCGAGGTTGCGATGCATCGCGACAAGTTTCCCGAAAAGGTGCCGTTCAGACTCACGAGGATGCTCACCCACGCGATGGAGGTAAGTAGCTTGATCCACCGGCGTTTGTGTCTCTGATTGATAGCGACATCTTTCCAGGTCAGCGGGATCGAGGGCTCATTCCGCAAAACCTGCGAGATCTCCATGCAAGTGCTGCGCGAGAACAAGGAGTCGTTGATGGCTGTTCTCGAGGCCTTCGTCTACGATCCGCTCATCAACTGGCGTTTGATGCAAGCTGAGGTCGATGTCCGGCCGGGCGAAGGTAGGGGTTTATCCCTTCTGCTTGACGTGAATTCAACACATGCCCCTTTAGATTCGACTGCTGACCGCCCGCCCGAACTTGCTTGGGTTGCGGCGCGTCCCCAAGGTGTAACACGGCGTGCGAATGAGAATGACATCTTCAACGGTGCGTGCCAAGTCATACTCGAACTCGGTAGTCGTGCTCACAGCGTTTGTAGAAGCCGGAGGTGAGACCGGTGTTCAAGAGGTCCGCAATAAGCAAGCCCTGCTCGTTTATAATCGTGTACAACACAAACTTACGGGTGAGCGTCGCTCGCTGTTGTTCTGTTCGACCATGTTGACTTGGCATCTATTAGGCCGCGATTTCAACATGGACGTCGCCTTGTCGGTGGAGGACCAGGTTGACAAGCTCATTCGCCAGGCCATGTCGTTGGAAAATCTCTGCCAGTGTTTCGCCGGCTGGTTCGTACACTTGACGCCTTTTATCTCCTCAACTGACTTGTTTTCAGGTGTGCGTTTTGGTAACTGAAAGTGTACATCATTTCATCCCTTCTTCTATGCCTTCCTGGACTTCATACCGCGTAAAATAAGTCTTATGTTTAGCAACGGACAAGCAACGGATTTGGATTTATTTACGCAAGCGTGGTAGCTCGTGATCTGGGATCAATTGTTGGCGGAGTTTCAATCTCCTTCTTCTTTCTTGCCGTCATCCCGACTCAGGCTTTGCTCCTGTCGGGATTCTTACAGGCTGCCATGCATCGTTGTTTGACTATCCCTGAACTCGTAGACATTATATGTTACGAGCTACAACCCAGCACTTCCTCGGGTACCCTCGCCGCCCTCGCCAGGACCTCCCGCGCGTTTCTCAATCCTGCCCTCGATCTGTTGTGGAGGGAACAAACCACTTTACTGAACCTCCTCGACTGCATGCCCCCAGATATATTTTCCCTCGTGACCATCACCAACGGCGGGGGGACGACAATCCTGGTAAGGGGTCGACTCGATTCGCAGCCTGCTTCCGGCACTGATATCTCTTTCCAGCTACTCCATCGCCCGATCCAGAAGAGCGATTGGGATAGACCCCTCGTATATGCTGAAAGGATCCGACGCCTATTCATGGATACCGATATCCAGCTTTCGCCCATATTCCCTGCAATGAGCATGAGTCTGCCCAGCGACTGTATATTTCCCAATCTAGAGGTTCTTCACTGGCATGATCATCCTGCGGAACATGCGCACTTGTTCGTCGGCCCCAAACTGGCAGATCTCTCATTTGACTGTTCCTATTCGCGCGCTGACCTTTCACTGCTCTCGGCACTGCCCCATATATGCCCTGGATTGAAACGTTTGGATGTTTCCGGTTCCGGTTTCGGGCCCATGGGGTCTGATGAATACGCCAGCCTCCGTACGCTCGTGGATGCATTCCCGGATCTCGAGGACATTATTGTGGTAGCACCTGATCTCGCATCTTTGCTGAGTATCGGGCGACTTCAACACCTCAATTCTCTCGACTTGGCCATTCTTCCCACGGAACTTCCATCATCACCACCCGCTGGACTCTCCTTCTTTCCCAACGTCCGCCACCTAGAACTTATTACCCCCGAAGTAGAATCGGTCACAAACTTTCTCACATTCTTCACCCACGGATGTTTGGATTCGATCTCGGTCAACATGACGAACCCTCCGACAACGACAACGATAAATGCCTTCTTCACCTCTCTCGTTGACTGTCATCTGTCCCATGCATCGCTCGTCTCCCTTTCGGTGTGCATGGCCAGGGCGGTCCTCACGCCGGGCCCGGCTTCCTCTCTGATTACTCCAGCCACCCTACAAGCCCTGTTTTGCTTCAAGAACCTGACAGAGCTGTTTCTCCTTGCCGTCGGGTTTGACGTGGACGATGTCTTTGTCGGAGAGATGGCTCGTTCGTGGCCGCAGCTCCAGACGCTAAGGCTTTTAGCCCGGCCTCACATCACACAGCCCCGTGCTACCATAAAAAGCCTCCAGTTTCTTGCCCAACATTGTCGGTATCTAGAGTTCCTTGCAATCACCTTCGACGCTATTGCCCTACCCATAATCGATTCCACTTTTCTTCCTCCAGCGCAGACGACTCTGACATACCTGAACGTCGGATCTTCCCCCATACATACTCCCATATCCGTCGCTGCAATTCTCTCGGCGATTTTCCCGCGCCTGGGGCCACTCGAAACTTATCAGGACGATAACTCTTACGGGGACATTGAAGTACAGGAGACCGAGGAGTAGATGGGGTATCCAGACCTCTGGGCAGAGGTGTATTCACTGATTCCGCTCCTTTGGAGTATTCGAGATGAAGGTCGCAGGTGGTCGAACGTAGTGAGTTTATGTTTTTTGGGTCATTTCGAATCGTACTGATGCTTTTCGTTCACTTTCCAGGCGGCATACTCTATGTGGCTGCCGCAGGGAATACAGTGATACACACCTAATTTTCGTCGTCCGCGTTACATACATCCCGGTAAACTCAGTTGGTGTCGCTTCACTGGAGCTTTACACGTTAAATTACCTTTTGCCTTGCCTGATTCAAGAACATAAGTACTGTCCATTGCGCTCACGAGTTTTTGCTCGTGTTCCTTTGTTCAAGCGATAGTTGATTGATACAGTCTGTCAGCAGGGTGCCACAAGTTGCAGTCTGATATCGAATATGGCCTGCAGACCACGAATTCAGTAGTGGCTGTTGAAGAGTATTACGCAAACTTGTGGGAAGACAATGAAGGGCATCTGCGGAAGGCGTCGTCTCTAAAGTGTTTTCCTCTTTCGAGCAGAGCATCCTCCTTTCGACGACAATTTTCTCCAGGCGCCTGGACCGCCGTGCTCAGTCACTCTCCAGTCACTCCCAAATGTGAATCCCGTGCTGCGGATCATCTTCGAATTCAATGCCCCCTAAAATCCTTTCGATCCCGAATCCACGTTCAGATTCAAGGATGAAGGGCTGCCGTTCTTTCCTTCAGGGCAGTTAATTGAACCCGAACAAGACGGCAATTTCTTATCGTACGCTATTCTCTCGTAGACAGACGCTCTAGATCTAACAAAGAAGCTCGTACCTCGCAAGTTAGACGCTGACTTCCATCGCACATCAAAATCACCTTGGGATAAAAAGGTACCCTCTCGAACCAAGGCTTGAAAGAGCCTGTGCAGAAGAAACCCGATAGCACGCGGCATGCATCTGTTACTCTTGTGACAAGAAGCTCAACGGGTCCTGCGGTACGCTTGACAATTCTTTTTCATATTTTGTGCTCGAGTCCGTTCATTTTGAATCAAGAGAACCGTTCAGTATTTTATTTCTTCGAAACCTTAACCGTCAAGTAGTCGATGCTTTCCAGCGACAGTCCACAAGACAGATAGTTCAACTGGTCGTCCTATTGCAAACTCAAATTTGAACCAGAACTGACTTCCCTTGATAAACCTTCAATTATGCCTTGAACTATTCACTTAGTACTCAGAATCGGAAGGGGAATGAAATTCCAGTGACAGAGACCCGATATCACGGCCAAGACGGCGTACAAAAAGCTGACTTCAGCTTCCCGTTTAGGTAGACGGCCCGCGTTCGACTTGGGTTCGGGTCATTAGATGCTGTCCTTGTCTTTTGCTTCTCTGTATCGTAAGTCTATCAACTGGGGCTTCCAACTTGGAATCATTTACATAGCGTAACCCTGCGATGAGGTAGCGTTCTGAACTCCGTCAAGCCAGGTTGGTAAGTACCAGCTGGACGAACGTATGTCCAATTCTGAATCCAAGTCACGCGACAAATGGGCTCAAAGTAGGGTAAAAAAAAACTGGTAGCACGCGGCGTGGATCTGGCATATATTCTCGCAGCAACGACAGCTAACAAGAGTGTATGACTCAATGAGGAATTACAACCAAGATGTCACGTGTCATCGGCGGCAATCCCCGCCGCAGTTTTTGCCAGCTCAGCTTTTTCTCGAAGTTTCTTTCCACAACTCTCATCCACTTGTCGCCCAGATCGCCAGTGTGCTCAGATTAGTCCACGCGGTGCTGCTTTTAATTCGCCGTTATTCCTGATCCACCCTAGAGCTTGTCCACAACTTGTCCATTGGAGATCTTTCTTGGGATTCCGCGATACTCTCCGAGTCACCAACACATTGTGGCGTATCACTATCACTGAGACGCGGTCGAGTAATATCGGAGGAAAAGTGTATCAGGAGGTCAAGCCTTTCCTTCACGAAACCATTTGATCTAACAGAGACACGCTGCAACCAGTCTTCAGTTCATCATGGCATTGCCTGCGCTCACGTTGAACGCGGCGCTGCAGAAGGCGGTGAAAGCGGCGTCCAAGCTTACAACCGAACTCACCGATGCAAAAGATTCTCTAAAAACCGATCGCGCCACCGTGGCGAAACAGCGAGAGGACTTGAACCGTCTTGCGGCGCATTGCAACGAGGCAGATGCGCGTGCCGCAGCTGCTTTTGAGGAGGCGGAAGGTCTACGTGGCCAACTGCGCCAGGTTGAAACGGAGATTGTGAGGATTCGAGGGACGCTTTTGAGCACGCAGAAACGGAACAGGACGGCAGAGAAGGCTCGCAAGACAGCAGAGGAGGGTCGCAAGGCGGCGGAGAAGGGCCGCAGGATAGCGGAAGAGGGGCGCAAGTCAGCAGAAGAGCGCTACACAGCAGCCAGGAAAGCGCTTGAGGAGGCAGACACTGGATCTGAGGAGGTTCGTAAAGCGGCCATGGAGGCTGTCGAGGCGGCGGAAGAACGGTGCGCAAAGGCGGAGGAGAGTCAGAAGGCGGCGATAGAGGCACTCCAGACGGAGAAAGACAGGCTGCACGCCAGCGAGAAACGCCTCGCGGAGCAGGAGGCGGCATTAAAAGCAGACGAGGATGAAGTACGCGCTGAGCGTGAAGCTTTGGCTACAGATCTCGTCCGCGCAGCGGAAGCTCTCCGCCGACACCGTGTTTCCAACCCCGGACCCGCGATTGCCCCGGAGGCGCCACTAACGCCCACCAAATCCAACTCATCAACTCTCGGTAAGTCAACTTTTCGGTCAGGTACATACTCACCCGAAAATCGATAAAACAGGGGTCACAGGGCGTAGACATTCTTTCCCGCTCAGTTCGCAGGAAGACAACGACGCCGGCAGATATGAAAAATACGACGCTGCCTTGGAAACATCCGCAGAAGATCTGAACACGTATGATCCATGCAGATATTCCCCTGCGAGTCAGGGTCAGCACGAGACGACCGGAAGTCCTTTGTAATTGTGTTATATTCGTTGAGTCTTGCATATGCATATTCCTGCAACAGAAAACCACCGCCTCTTCTTGCTACCCACGTCTTGACGCTTCTCTACATCATGTACCCAAACATCCTTTCTTGAAGGCATCCTCCACATCCTCTGTTCGATTACAATACTTTTCCGAATCCTTTTGCACCTACTTCCAACCTACTTCACCATCTCAGATCGCACTGCAACTCTCGTGATGTATACGTTTCCTTTCAATGCAAATGATTCCGGATCCTGTTCAGTGCCCCTGTAGTTCTCACTCAAAATAATGCAAAATTAAAGAATTACCCAAACTTGAACTTACGCCGGCGGCTACTACGGGCCGAGCTTGGACGTTGCCGAGAGTTGAGTCGAAGACCCCGTTGCCGGGTCATTCATCTCGTACCTGCTCTATTTCTTTGGTCACTTTTGCGGCCAGTCCTCTGAACTCTGAATCACAGGACAGCGTATTGAAGGAGACACGGTAGCACACGGCGTGCATCTGCGATAATATGGGAGCTGTTTGACATTCAATGTACTCGTATACGCAGGAGGCCCAGTTCGACTCGGGCCGCGTCATGCGACCTTGCTTGCAACGTTTTTTGTGCCGCTTGTTGCAACCTGACCCATTCAAGAGTGCCTCGACTCGGAGTTCAATCGAAAAAAAAAAAACATATCTTTCACGCCTATCATATCATATGTACAAGGTGCTAACTTCACACCGCACCGCACCGCACCGCACCCCATCCCACCCCACTGACACCGGCACCTTACCGATACTCACCCCTCAACCTCACCCTCAACTTCAACCTCAAATTCAACACGCAGCGATCTTCCTAATCGCATCCCACATCTTGTTCCTATTCCCCGCATCCTGGCTCCACTTCCCCAACGGCGCGGGGTTGAGCTTGCGGTCGAAGAAGTGGTTGTTCTTAGTGTCGAGGGTGGTGGCGGCGGAGGGGGAGGCGAGGAGCTGTGTGAGGAGATTGGTCAGGATTTGACGAAAAAGGTGGAGGGGAAGGGGAAGAGGGACGTGAGTTTGAAGTTAAGGAGAAACGGTCAAGAGGTAAGATGCTGGGTGATTTGGATTTGATTTGGAGATGATGGGCGAAGAAAGGTGGGGGAAGGAGAAGGGGAGCGGAGCAGGAGAAAGAGGTGGGAGTAGGGAGCAAAGAAGGAAGGGGATGAAAGACGGGGAAAACGTACATAGACCGGATAATTCGCGTAGTCATCCGGCGTCGTGCCAACGAGCTTGATTCCGAGCCACATCACCCACTTGAGGTATCCCGGAGCGAAATTCGGGTCGAATTCCTCCGTCTTCACGAGCCCTAACCATTGCCAAGGTGAGTACAGTTGCCCGGAAAAGTTGCATGTAGGTACATAACACATAACATACCTGGCCAAAGACTGAAGTAATTGTACTGCGAGCCATACCGGGCGTTGAATTCCTCAAAAATGCAATCGAGCACGACGCTGTCGCGCTTTGACTGGTTCATGAAAAGCGTCGTTGCGCTCTCCCCCGCGGCGAGCCGCTTTTTCAGCGAGAGGTCGTCGAGGTCAATGTCGTCAAGCGTCTGGCCCTGGTTGCAAATAGACACCACGCTGGCGTGGGGCGCGAGCACGCCGTGTGTCCTGAGCAGAAAGGTCAGGGCGAAGCGCGAGACAGCTTGCACCGCGAAGGCGGTGTCGTGGCTACATAGATAATAAAAATTCGTCAGTATGGAGATACGAGGAGGAATACGAGAGGTATATTGACCCATCCGCGTTGTCTTTCATGTTGTGCCCCGACGGTGCGCCGTTTTGAGTCAGAACCTGGAACGATGAATCAATCATCTCAAGAGCCAGCTGGAAAACCCTGACGCACGAGATAGTCAATCCCCGCGTCCCCTGCGGCCTCATGCAGCTTCTTCGACGCGTCATTCATGCCCATGCTGTCGCTGAAATAGATATGTAACGTTGAGCAACTGTGTGGACTGTGTGAAGCGATCGAAACACGTACGACAAATCGCCTTTCACAAACTCGACTCGAATATCGCTCTCTTTCGGCGCCAGTTTCTTCAGCACCTCAAGCATCGCTTTCCCCCGCGTCTCATTGCGCCCCAAGATTATGATGCGCGCGCAGCCGATCTTGGCCAGGAGGCGCGCGACGCCGGCGCCAATTCCGAGCGTCCCGCCGACGACGACGGCGGTCTTGTTCTGCCCGACGAGGCTGACGCTCTTGAGTTCGTTTGCTGCGTTGGGCGCCATGAGGGTCAAAGGCAAGTGTAGTCCGCGAAGTTGCGGTCTTTAAAGGGAGCCTGCGGATGGGTTGCCGAGGCTGACTAACGTGTCGATCCTGACTACACGTCATCAACTTTTGGTAAGCGTTCGGGATAGGAGAAGAGTTTTTCTCCATTTTGCGTCCTCTCCTGTTGCTGCTCAACTGGATGCTTTCTTTTTGACCGGTTGTGCTACCTCGAGGCCAAGTTTGCCCCTCCCTTCAGCCTGCCGAGACACCGCCGAAACTGCGATAAAAGGCGCTGAAAATAATCAGAAAATTTGAGCCGCACTTCATCATTCAATCATGGTTGAACAGCTGAGCAGAAATCTCAATCCATCACACAGACGGCGCCCATCGACTTCCTGTTGGGGCAGCTGTGAAAATCGATGCACTCGAAGTGCCACCATCCCTGCCTGCGCAAACTTTGCCGCAGCCTAGTTTTTTTTTGGGACTCGAGCGCGAGACTTCAGTCCTCCCGTAACGCAGTTATTGAACAGCACTGTACTGCTACGGCGCAGACAGATGCCCCGACCATTATCCACGATAAAATCGGCCTACTTTCCATCGCCACAACCATGCTGCGCCAACCGTCGCCCTAAATCTCGCTCCAACTGCACGACAGCGGAATAACCCTTGAAGTTTGGGAATAAATTTCCAAGACCCGAGATGCGTGAAGGCGAAACAGCGGATGGGAGCCTGTGGAAAGTCCTATCGTATCCTATGTATCATGGTGAATTCTTTTGGTTGAAAAATAAAACAGGCGCTCGCACGGCGCCTAAAGTCCCAGCTCTCATTCAACAAGCCGAGGAACGAGGTCACATTTGTTGAAGCGTCTGTCTAGGAGAGACTAAGCTCTCCGCTGCACCACTGAAACATACAAGAGCTAGGTGGGAAGAGTGTCGCCTGGAGTGGAACGTTCTGGTTCTTGCCGGAGCGACGCGATCGAAGTGAATAGAAAGATGAGTGCATAGAAATACAGTGAGATATGACAAAAGAAAATGCTACGTCAACTCTAGCGTCGTACTTTTTCGAACACCCAGTCAAGACCCCGTTTCGTAGTCCTCTGGGTCATATTCCCTACACGACAACAGCATGCGTCCCCTCTCGACAAGGCAGCCCAACGCCCTCGCAGCCTGTTCGTCCAGCGGACGCTCGTGTCCCGGGATCCACAACAGCGCGCATTCGAGCACTTCAGTCGGTGGGGCAAGCAAGGTCCGCTGAACGGCGAACGCCGCGAACACGTCGTCAGAGAACCGGCCCAGAGTTTTGAAATCAACGATGGCGAGGTGCGGAACGAGAGGCTGGGCAGGTTGGGGCAGCAAGGCTGTTAACAACGAATCGGTGACGAGGTAATGGGCAGGATTTCCGGGGACACCGTCGGGGAGGGGATGGTCTGAGAGGAAAAGGTATCGCAGGAGCGGCACCTCTGCCAAACAGTCCAGGAGATCGCCCTCCTCGATGATGGCATCGTGAAGTGTCAGGGATTGGAGCATGCTCCGACTCCCAGACCGCTGCAGCAGCGCGAGTCCCTCCGTCGACGGCCAAAATAGAGGCTCTCCGGACTTTCCGCCGCGGAGGTGAAGTCGCTCCATGGCGGGCGCACTGAGAGCGTCGAACATATCGGCGAGTATGTCGTGGGTATAGATACCCGTATACTCCTCGGAGGAGGAGATATCCAGTTCCACGACGGCCGAAACGACTGGCGGGAGCTCGAGTGGCTCGGCGCCGAGCCCCGCGAAAAATAGCTTTATGTGCAGCTCGGTGCGGTCCAGTCGGTCCATGTGCGAGAAGAGCGCGTGGAGATCTTCGCGCTCAAGGAGGCTGTACGTCAGGCAGCGGATCTGCTCCAGTGGCATCTGTGCCACCACCGACAGCAGCCCGCAAAAGTCGAACTCCTTTAATCGCGGCGCGTTTGAGAAAGATTGGACGACATCCATTAAAATGTCCTCGTCTTCCTCGAGGACGTCGATAGCGAGGGTCTCGAGACGCGGGAGATTTCCTGCGACCGACACGAAGTGGCGGAGCATTTCGGAACCCAGCACGAGGTTGGCTGAGCGCCACCGTGGGGCGGCAGCCGCGAGAATCTGCAGCGCTTGTGGATCACATTCGCCAACCCCATGCACCTCGATGGTGAGGGCTGTCTGCTGGCCGCGATGCAGCGCGCGGCGCACCAGGTGAATCATTTGAGTATGCCACCCAACCGCCCGCGGGTTCTGTAGATCGAGGGCGACTCCGAGACTCCAGAAGCGCATGTCGAGGCTGATGTGTGACCACAGTGTCGGCGTGTTGTGCACGATCTGCCGCCACCGAGAGCACACGTGCGAGAGGAGGAGGAGGTGCCCGCCGGCAAGGCGTCGCAGCTCCTGCTTGGCCTCGCGCTCCCAGGACTCCGGCAGGACAAGCTCATCGCTCCATTCCCGCGGCTGCTCGCAGTACCTAAAGATATTCACGATAATCTCTGTCGGCAGACGCCGGACGGGGGCGTCGACGATGCCTGTACATTGATCTTGGAGGCGCAGGATTTCATCGCGGCCTGCAAGAAGGCGCTCAATGACCAGATCTGCTCGTTCCAGCTCTCGCTCATAGCGCTTAAGCTCCTCGGCAATAGAAGAGAGCAGGGCTCGGATCTCGGACGTCTCGAAGTCGGATGGTGGCCATCTTGTGCGCGAAATTCGCATCAGCTGGGCCAAGAGGTCGGGTTTCGGTAGGAGGGGCTGTTGGAACGTGGCATGGCACTCGTTGCAGATTGGGATTGAGGTGTGGAGTGGCACCGGCATGGTGGAACACAGAATGGTTTGTTAGTACACACTGACAAACAAACGCGTCTCAAGCGAAACTGAGAACTCACGTGGTCTCGACGCGCAGGCTTTTTTCACAGTCCCAGTTCCCGGCCTTCGTGCGAGTTTGCGGTATGGGCTTAGTCTTCGCTGCCATGAGGCCGGGATCATTGCCTCTTGAACAGCTCATTAGCCTTTAAAACACGAGCGATTGTTCCGCCTCAGCGTCCCAAGCAAAATTCTGTTTAAGGGGATTCATGGGTCTAGCTTGACGGGGGACACTTGAACGTCACTGTACTAGTCCCAATTAATCATCGCTCAAAGTGAGAAAAAAGAAAAAGAAAACTCCTCGTTTCCGAACTTTGAAGTCGATGCTTGTCGCCGTCCATCGGTCCTGGTGACTCAAGCCTGTGAGAGGGAAGAAACGAAACCTTCAAGGTAGGACGAAACCTTCAAGGTAGGACCTCGAAGGCGCCATTGACTGAAACCTGCAAGATAAGGTGCACAACCGTGAATATTCGGAAGTCAGACGGACCTGGTACCCTAAGACGACGCAAAGGCATACATAAGTATATTTCAAGTGCGACAAAGAAGCGGAGAGTACTTGAGATGATCGTAGCGGACGAATATATTCCACTCGGCCATAGGCTGAACGGGCATCCGTATGTATGGATGCTGGAGCTGACGATGGCATTTGAGGTCCTCTTCTTCTCGAATGACCCGAACTTCCTGAACTGGAATTGTCGTCATGATTTGTGAACATCGAGGACAGGAGACATACCAGAAGCGAGTCGGGCGACCGGTAGAGCGGTGGAACTAGAAAAGAGCCAACAAGAACGCATGTCAGTGCTGTTTGGATGCGAGGAAGGACGTTTTCAGCGAGGGTTGGCGGGCGGTAGCGTCGAAGGTGATACAAAGGGACGTCAAATGCTGAAAATGCCATGCAAGCAGCTGGAGGCTCTTTATACATAAGGTGGCGCGCGGAGATATGGCATTGACACACAAACTGCTGCGGCCATGAACGAGCCATCGCTCCAACAGCGGTGTCGTTCAAATCAAACGTACCGGCCACGAGATAGCCACGAGACACAAATTCGTGAAACGGATTCGCAGTATTTCCAGCCATGGAAGTCGCAGAGAGGCATGACAGTCGACTTGTCAGCTTGGAAGGCTGTGATGACTTACAGGACATGAAGATGGGCCACAAACGTCACGGTCTGAAATTGCGGCCACGAATGAGCTATCTGTTCAGCAATGGTGTCGTCCAACAAGATACAGACCTGTAGGTTCCAAGATGAAACAAATTGCGAGGATTTCGAGTCGTCGCCTGAGATGCATGGCAGTTGCCTTTCGAAGAGTGTTACTGGGAGACGGAGAAAGCCCAGAGATCTACGTGGCAAGGGTGATACGAGCGAAAGGTCCGGACCGAAATAGGTGAGGGGCATTCCAGATCACCGAGTCTTGTGTTTAGAACTCAGCGTAGGAGTTCCCTGGGATGGTTATGCCGACGGAAATTCACGAGACAGTCGCCGGGCAAACTCATGCGCTAAACCGCGGGCCGCGGCGCTAAAGCCTGCTGACGCACGCGTATGTGAAGGGTACATTCCAGTAGTCCTTCAGCATTAGTCGAAGAACCGCTTCAAAGGGGTCAGCGCAGATACAAGTAGCCAGAACACGTCACTCGCCAGAATGGCCCGGACACCATCGTCATCGTGGTCGGTAGCCAGAGCATTCACAAAGAAAAGATCTGCGGACATGCATTGGAGGAGGCTCGTCGGGACTGTAGCCCGAGGGATATACAAAGTTGCGCGATGTTAGGCGTAGTAGAATTCGATTGGAGAGAAAGAAGGTGGATGACCGGAAGAAGACGGAGAGAAGATTCAAACTCCGCCAGAAATGATCCGGTTGCGGCTTGGGTTGTGGTTCGATTGCGGTATGTCTTCGTAATGCTTTCTCTTGTCAATTTCTTCTACTTGATCCAAGCGCTGATCCGCATGGATGAAGCTTGATAGTAACTAATTAATGCCATCTTATGATTTCTAGATTTCGACTGAAAATTTGTTGAAAATGTCGGTGTCCACCAAAGTTGTGGTGTTGAACCAACAGATGTTGAATCACCACTGACGAAATAAATCCCACATGTGCTGAGCAGTCTGTACTGCTTCCTCAACTGTTGCCGAGTAGTATATGGAATGAAGGGATGTGAACCCAAGGGCCTATGTTCCCAGATATCACCCTTTTAAACAACGAACTCCACGATGAACTCTCGTGTGTCCACAAGGGCCCAACCGACACTATCAAGCTCACGTATGGGGTGCTCGATTTTGTTGAGTGTTTTGCCGTGAGGGGTGGATGGAGCCACCGACTTGCTTGCTTTCTTCAAATTCTTCTGCAAATGAGTCGTATGTGGTTGTGTTTACCGCTCGGAAGGAACCGGACCGGCGCTTAGTTTCATACCACCACCTTACCGCCACCCAGGATGCATCGGTCTTTCAAAGTAAAACAAATTCTGCGAGCTCTCATCGATGGAAAAGGTTAGCCAAGTTCTCCTTGTAACTCAAACCGTTCTAACTTCTAACGATCCCAGGGCAACCTCCGTCAGTGCGATCGCGAGTATGCTTTGCTGGCCCCTGGGAAATCTCACGACTCCGCCAGCTCTTTTCTTTGTCTAGAAATTCTTGCCCCCGTCTTCTTTGCCAATCTCGATCCCTCGATAATACAATTGTAGACTCATTGAGTCATTTAGCGGCAGGCTAGGGGCGCAGAAGATTTGGGTGCACCAGGTGTAGTCTGACTGATTCTGTGGCGATTGTGTTCTGTTTTAACGGGCCATTAGCATTTGTTGGCCTTTCGCCTTTGCTTTTCAAATGGCTAGCTTCTCCCACAGACATCAGCTGTGGCCGTATCGTCCCATCATTTGAATTCTGAATCGGGAGTCGCCGCTGCTTCTTTTCACGCCCACAGATCAGAACTTCCCTCCCAAACCACAATGAGCGACGAGGAGAAAGGCAAGCCAGAAAAGACAGGTACTCAGTTGGCGCCTTCTCCTTTTACTCGATTTATCTGATATACTTACCCACATCAGCAGCCGATCCCAGCGAGGACGCAGCCGCCACCAAGCTCTGGGCGGTATACATATCGGAGGCGGAGAAGTACGACAAGTCGCTCGTCGAAAGCTGGAAGAGTGATATGGAAGGGATGCTTATATTTGTGAGCCTCGAAAGACCTCCCAGCTGTTCCCTGACTTCAAACGGACAGGCCGGACTTTTCTCTGCGAGCTTGACTGCTTTCCTCATTGAAAGCTACAAAACACTTAGCCCCGATTCAGGAGACCAAACTGTGAAACTTCTCGCGCAGATATCGCAGCAGCTAGCAGCTGCTAATGGATCAGCATTTCCAGTCGCTCCGCCCGCTTTCACACCCGCATTCATCCCACCATCGACATCCCTTATCTGCAACGCGCTCTGGTTCATCAGTCTTGGCCTCAGTCTCACCTGCGCCCTCGTCGCCACACTTTTGGAGCAGTGGGCCAGAGACTTCATCCATAGGGCCGACATGCGCTCTGCTCCGCTAATCCGGGCGCGGATCTACTCGTATCTATACTACGGCATGAGGAGATTCAATATGCATGTGGTGGTCGACATTATCCCGCTCCTCCTGCATACATCCCTTCTTCTCTTCCTCGCCGGCCTCGTTTTCTTCCTGATCCCGGCGAACACAATAATGACTGCTATTGCCGCCGTGCTCCTCGTCCTGGTCACAACAACATATTCTATCCTCACCTTCTTGCCTCTGCGATACACAGACTGTCCGTATCGCACGCCTCTTTCCGGCGCATTTTGGCGCCTCTTTCAGCGCCTCAAGATCATATGGACCCGTCGCCTCCGCCTCCCCGACGCAGCCAAAAATATCGGGGATTCAGTGCGAGACGAGACCGTGGTCGAAGTGATGACCAGGAATGCAACCGAAGATGCTCCTGCCCGAAAGGAGCGAGATTACCATGCCCTCGTTTGGACTGTCAAATCCCTCGCAGACGACATTGAACTGGAACCCTTCGTGGATGCTCTGCCCGATGTACTATGGGGCCAAAAAGGACAGCGGCAAACGTATTGCGATCACATTCGGTCTCTAGCAAATCATCGCGATGTTCAATTATGTTCGCGCATAGATGATCTCTATATCAGCACCACGTAGGGAATTCTATCCCCAGAAGCTAGTAAACGTCGCCAAATCTCCTGTTACAAAGCGCTCTGGGCTGTAGCAAGTACAGCGAGAGGCGTGTCAAGTCAGACCCCCGGCTCCGAGCTTGCGGTTAGCTTCCATAGCTTCCGTATATATTCTCAGAAAGCCAGAGATGATCGCGGGGAAGATACCCCATATGCTATCTCCGCCCAAACCATGATGGAATGGAGTACATTTTGTGCTGTCAATGTTGGTCTTGGAGAACATGAACGATACTTGGTTCAATGTCAAGCAGGATCCTCACACTCCATCAATCCTCCCGTGGTCCCCACCTCTGCATTACTCGAGTTTGCAACCGAGGAATGCGGTTTCCGATCTGCCTTCCAGAGCACTAGAGACCCTATTAGCCAGCGGCTGCCGGACCCAATCAAGTGGTCGTCAATCGTCAAACCCCTTGACCAGCTGATATTTGTCCAGAGCCTTCGGAATACTGTCCCTCACTCAATTCTATTTCGGTACTTGAGCAATGCTGCCCCATTGGACTCTGCTCCGTATCAGTGGGAAGAAACGTGTACCACCATAGACGTTGATGACTCCATCCCTTTTGCTGTGTATGGCGAACTCCTGAAGGAACATCTGGAGCCTCTCGACATTGCAGGTTGGGAATATAGTTCCCTCGGATCTCAATATTGCTGGGGCGACACTGTCATAACGAAGCTTATGTCCTTCTGGAGGCCAACCGAGCCTACGCTCATACCATATGGAATACTGACTTATATGACGCGCCGACCTGGTATGAACAGTGTTGTGTCGCGCTTTTTGTCGGGATTCAGAAGTGGTATGTGTGACTACGTGTGGCCTTGCATTCGTCCGACGCTTGATTCCTACCATAAGGTGGCTTGCGTCCCACATATGGACTTCAATCGCTGCCTTTGGGCATTGGCCTTTTGGACTACAGGCCCGCACAAGGATGGTCGCGAGTTCAGCTTCACTACGGACCACAGCTTAGCGAATACATGCTATACGGACGCCTTGGAAGCCATTTCCCTCCGGAAATCTTTTTTTTCCACCATGGCCATTATCAAAATGGGAATTCCGAATGGCGTGCATACAGCTGTATACAGGCCCGACGCTGACTATGACTTGACAGCTTTACTCCGCCTTGGAATATTTCCGCCGGACATGGACCATTCGATCATTAAAACTATGTCATTCAAGTTGGAGCAAATGATGGCCGCTAAACTTCATGTCCTGTCGGAATTCCTGGAGCAATGTTCGTCGGACAAAGTGCCTTGCAGAGCTGCCGAGACAGTTAAAAAACTGACCATCGACGGTCGGGACCCCATGGAGTGCGAGCGGTATTGGCGCACACTCGGATCAGGTTCGGTCCCAGTTCACAGCGTTGCCCAGCTCCGATTTGCAGCAAGCGTTCATGCCGTCTTTGCCAAGGCGAAACCACGACGAGAACTTGTGGATGCAATCGTCTGCTCGGAGCTGTTGGACGGATATGCAGGGGTTGAGATTATCACTTCCTCGGGAAACATCAGGGGTCATCCTTGGCTCACCGACCCAATCGCTCGTCGAACATTGACAGAGGTATTCACGAGTTACGAAGTGACGCTATCGGCGGACCCCAAGACTCCCAAAGATCTGTTGGACCGTGTGCGAGCCATTCTGAATGGCTTCAGCACTATGCACCCTGACCCGGATCCTCAACCTGACGCCGCGACCGTGGACGCAGATGACCCAAAAGCGAGAGAAAAGACACCAGAGAATGTACCGTCGGAAGGTGGAATAGCTCCCAATTTTGACAGTCCTGAAGATGCGGTTTGAGCGTAGTACTAGACTTGAAATTCAAGCCAGTGATAGATTACACAGTTTTCCCAGTTTTCCAAGGATGACGGAACAGGGGTTCAGAAGATCTAAGGTTATCGTGACCATTAGTATTCATACGACAGGAAGTAGCTCACAGTGTAGACATCGAAATTCCAAGTGCTTCTGTAATACATGCTCCAGCAATTACTTCGCGCTTCAGCGGTTAGAGGCCAACAAACTGTTGCGAGCTGGCCAAAGATATGAATATTTATGGGAAAGTACTAGGCACGCACCAGCAGGCAGATCGAACCAGAATTTCGCACAGTAGAAACCACAATTCTCCACGATTGCAGTCGTGATGCGCGACAGTCTGAGATAAATTCGTTCGGGAGCTTGATCCTGACACGTTGCACCGATTTAAAAATGGTTGAAAGTTGAGGTCAAGTTGAACGGGCAGATGTCACTGATGGCTGAACAATCTGCGAATTTGGTTAACCGTCGAGCGACGAGAAGGGTAATCAAAGAGCGTGCGTGTCAAGGTAGCGTGGCAAAAACTCGTGGTTCGATTCGGCTTCGTTCAAGCAGAGAGAGTTCTTCACACACCCAAGCCCCGAGTATGGTCAGCAAACTAAAGCAAGCGACCTCGGCAAGTCGCTGCGAATGGCAGCGAGAGGCGCGTCGCACCTTTGATAGACACCTACCAGCCTTGACCCTGAATTTACACCCAGTCATAATCTTACGTGTCGTTCCTCAGCCCAGTCGGGGGAAAAGTTGCCTGGGAACAAGAAAAAAGCACCATCCAAGTGCAAGAGTGAGAGGTCCGAGAAAAATCGAGGAATCGCGCTCCGGGGGCCAATAGTGAGTCTCCCCTTGTGGGCTGTTAGTTTGGCATCGTCCAATTTCTTGAGCTCCTGTCAATGATTTTTTACTGACTGATGTTTCGTTCGTCGCAGGTATGCCAATGGCTTCTTCGATTCAAAGCCAGGCGTTCGTCAACAACTCTGGAGCCGGCGGGTCGTTGTTTGCTATTATCTGTGTAAAATTTGAATGAGGCGTAGACTCAACAGGCGGACAATTCGACGGAAATTCAAGAAATGGAGCTGAATCGTTGGTAGATTCAATAGGACAGGTAGCTCGCAGCGGTTGGGTTAGGAAGCAATCTGGAATTTATGAAGCTAACTGCTCGCGGTTGGCTCCAAGTTGGCTCGCGGTGCAAAAGATCTGCGGAATTGGAAGGAAATTCTTGAAGGAATTGTCAGCCTCGTGAGGAAGGGAGTGGAACTAAATCGCCTACACGAGCCCATTTCCAGCGCAAGATAGGCCTCCTTCAGCTGCGCCGCGAAGCTTAGGATGACGGTTTGGACAAAGAAGGTTCGAGGCTCGGAGGCTGTGTCCGCCATCACGGAGACTTGTTTTGATACCGCAATCAATTACTGCGTTCACCAATGCAACCAAGGACGGTCCAAGGCAAGTCCAAGGTCGACCACCTTAGATTCTGGCTTGAATGAAATGGCTTCAATAATGGACCTGCCGCAAGAGCTGCTGGATAAAATTGTCACCGAATTTGAGGACGACCCGCCGAACCTCCGTACCTGCGCGCTAATTTCCCCCGCCTTCCTCCCATGGACTCGGCAGTACCTCTTCTCCTCCGTGCGCCTCACCGCCAGCAACGTCTACGCCTTCCGCGCCTTGGTGGAATTCTCACCGGCGGTCGCGTCCTACGTGCGCTCCCTCGACATTCCCGCAATACACGCCCCCGCCTCCGCGCTCCTCCCACCCACCACTCTCGCGCAGCTGCCCAACATCACCCACCTCACCACGCACTGCGACCCCTTCGGCTTCCGGCACCTCTCCCCCGCAGACGTCGCCGACGCCCGCTCCGCCTGCACACGCTGCGCGTCTTGGGCAACTGCAAGATCCTCATGCCACTCGGCGCGTGGCTCCTCCCTCAAGGCGCGCTGGCGCCGCTGCACACCCTCGTGCTGGACTTGGAGTACCTGCCGGACGACTACGATGCGCCGGATGCGCGCCCGCCGATCGTGCTGGCGGCGGCTTCGTCTTTGCGTGAGCTGACGCTGCATCTCGACCCCGTGCGTCTTCTCTTCTTCTGCCTCTTCCTCCCCGTTGCTGACCCGGCGCACAGCCATGTCCCTCGCCTCCCCCTCTGCCCACGGTTCCTCCATCGCCATCCCCTCGCACGTTCGACACCTCCGCACCCTACACCTGCGAGATGGCCCCGACACCGACATCACCGACTCTCTGACATGGCTCGGCGCGCTCCTCCAGCCCACACCCACCCACTCACTCGTGCTCAACAGCATGTTCCGCGCGCTGGAGCACCTCTCCATCGACCACCATGGTCACTGGTCAGACACGAGCTCCTCACCGTGCCCACCACCACCTGGCGCGCCCTCGAGGGCGCGCTGCTCGGCGACAGCAACAACGACGGAAACGGTGCCAAGCGCATACGGTCGCGCGCGGAGTTTCCACGGCCACGTACCCACACCTGCGCACGGTGACCTTCAAGGGCTGCCTGAAACTCGCGGTCGGCGCGCCAGAGGCGTTCGTGCACTTTCGCGGACGGTGAGGGAGCGCCTTCCGAGGCTGGCGGAGCGCGGGGTGGTGGTGGTGAGATGCTGAGGGGCGGCAGAGGCGGCAAACCCGACATTCTTCTTGTGAGGGTGGACTGTACAGCTGCGTACTGTTACGCAGAGGGAGAGTGCGCGCGATCGCCCCGATCGTCACTCTACTGCGTTAGTTGCGCCCGCACCCGCCTTGGCGCTCGCCGCCGGCGACGCAACGCAATTGCCGTAGCAGCCGGGGAACGCCACGTCTTCACGGGCGGTGAGCGAGAGTAGGGCTGGACGGCTCCACGGCGGATACCGACGCGATGGCGCCGATCGTCCCTTGCGAGTACTTGACGCAGACACCAAGTTCCCCGACTCCATCCCGCCGGACACGCATTCCCCCGCCCGCCGCGCCCGCCGCCGATGACGCACTCGACGACGGGGTCGGTGATGACAGGCGGCTGCTGCTGCCGGCGTCGGTGGATATCTCAATCGGACCGATCTTCGTATGAGGGTTTCCGGGTACTTGCTCGACGTCCCCGCCGTGATGGAAACCTGTGTCTCCATCGTCTTCCCCGCACCGTCGTCCATCCTCTATGTGCCTTCACATACGCCTCGGGCATCCTGCGCGCGACACCCGCAAGCCCATCCTCATGTCCTGCCTCCGCCTTCCGCCCTTCTTTCCCCGGTGCCATCTGCGGCTCGGATCGGTGCAGTGAGCCGCGGGCTCCCTCTCGCCACTCGCGGCTGCTCGACTGCGAATGAGGGAAGAACAAGAACGGCAGCTCTTGCCTTGATGACGCGATGCGCGAAAACGAAATACGGCGGTGGGGGGGATACACCGAGGAGGGCAAGTGCCTGCAGCACGAGCGGCGGGTGGTGGAGTGGGTCTTGTAGATGCGCTTCCCCTTACCATCCCTCCGCTCATGCGAACACCTGTCGACGCCAATTGCAGAGGCAGGCGGAAAGAATAGGCGGCAGCGGGATCGCTCTGTCTGCGACTGGCGTCGTGAATAACGCAATCGAGTGGTATCCTCGTGCACTTCACGCCGTATCGTCGCCGTGTTGGTGGAGGACTTCGTCTCCTGCCTCTTCCCCGCATCCTCGTCCCCTCATCATCGTGCACCGTACCAACGACGCCCTCACGCGCCTCCCTCCCTCCCATGCTTGCGCTTACGGCCCGGCGACGATGCCAGTGGGACGTCTTTTGACATCGCGCGCCGGGCAGTGGGCGCATTGGACAATACGTTCAGCAGCGCGAATCGCCGTCACGGTCGCAGGTCAGACGTGCTCGCGCGCCCGATGTCTGCGTCCGCTGCAGCTACGCCCCTGCAGCTGGGTTACCGGAGACGTTGCGGGAGTCGTGGAACCGGTGTCGGTACGGATGGTGTACCGACTCCTCGATTGCCCACCGGGCGTGCCTCAATGAAGTCGGTTTCTATCGGCCAGCGCCGCCGTCGCAGCAGCTTCACCTCTTCTTCGCGGACGAATGGGGCCGTACGTAGCATGCTTTAACTTCGTGGATGCGGGACATCGACCGTGGGCTCCCGCTGGAGATGCGGGTGCGGGTACGGGAGCGGGAGCGGGGGCTGGGGCGGGTGCGGGGGCGGGTGCGGGGGCTGGGCTTGTGGAAGATAAGGACACGCCCGACGCGTTCGTGAGCAGTCCTACTTGGACGCCGCGGTCATGGCATCCCGCATGCTGGAAGGATGGATAGCGGGCACGAGCGCGCGGAACTCTTTTGTTTTTTGCGGCAACCGAAGAAGATCGCGCCTGTGTGATCCGCGTCTCATCTGCGGCCGCTGCCACGGGCTGGGAATGGACAAGGCCCGTGGGACCGAGTTGGTCCGCCACGGACGGGCGAGGAAAGGGCCGAGTCAATCGACAGTTTAGACTTCCTCTACGCGTGAATGGATGTCGATCTGTTTTTGCAGAGCGCGAGTTTTTTTCGGAGGAAGCGAAAGCTATCCTCGCGTCGGTGCTGGTGCGCTCTAATCACCCATGTTTTCACAGCCTTATTTTCTGAGAGCGGACCCTCTGCGTCGAAAATGGCACTCCAAGGCGAAGCAGCATTAATTACGGTGATATTCGACTACAAGACGTTCCCTCTCGCTCTGATGTGCAAACTCAGGCTCTGCTGGTCAGACATACACCACGTCCTGATTCGCCAATTTTTCCCCAAGTTCTAATTCGAATTCGCTTTTGGCTGACAGCTTATCAACTCAGCGGAGGCTGAAGACGTATCAGGGACGTACCAAGTAGATCTCATGCCATCTGTTCCCCTTCTTGGGCGGTCGCGGTCGCCCCGTCCCTCCTACGGGTCGACCACCGCCTGGAACTGGCTTGGGGTGAGTAGGGGGAGCCATGATTTGATTATTGGTGGGAGGAGTAGCGTTTTTTCCTCTGCGTGAGTGTATATGGAAGGAATGGGAGACCGAGCTGCTGTATGCGTGGGGAGAGCTTTATGAGGGAGGCCAGGGCACAGGTACTGCACGCCTGATTCTCGAAACTGCCAGCAAACTGGCGGTACGCTTCGATCATCGCTTTACCAACGTCCACAGCTGTCCACAGCCCGCACCGCTTACACCACCGCCTTGGCCCTTGATGACGCTGGGGGCCTCGCCTGCAAAGGCACAACAGCTAGCGCCATCGGAATCCTCCTTGAGGTTTCGGTTGGATTCCCCGTCTTTCGCACTTGGATCTTCCTTCGTAAACCATTCTGGGAGCCACTTTTCGATTATATCGAACGGAAATTCAAGATGGACCGGTCCGAGCGAAGCGTGCACAATCCTGTGCTTGGGAAGAATAACGGTGCTTTGGCGTTCAAGCTGTCGGACTCCAATCCTTTTATACTCGCGGAGCGTTTTCCTGGCCAGCTTGTTTCCAGGATTTGGCCTAGACCATTTTCAACCACCCGGTCTCTGCATGATACGGTCTGTTTGAACGTACGACTACTACTTAGCGAAGTGGGTTACTTGACCCTCGTTTCCTCCACTCATAATTTTCTTTCATTTTCGCGGCTTGAAATAGAAAAGCAGCAGCCAGCTACAACCATGCCAATCGGGATGAGCGTCAAACTGGTATGTAACAGCTGGGGCTCGTAGATGGCAAGAATGGCCGCGTTTAGTCCGCTGCCTGCTATTGGCGTGCTTTTTATAGGGTCACAGGGGGGATGGCACGAGGTCTTCTCCGAAAGCCTTGCGGACGCCGGAAGCCTGTTTTTGTCACCGCGAGATCGGGCAGCTCTTCTTATCCTCCCTCAACGTTCATCCCTCCCTGAATCACGAATTAGTTAATGTCCAGTCAATCTGGCCGCAGCAGTGCTGTGCAACCTCGTATGCCTGCCCCCAGAACTCTGACACTAGTGCCCATTCCACCGGAGGCCTTGCAACGATATACCCGTCGAAGAACGATGTATGTGATTTCCTCATGTTCGATGTGTCCATTCATGGAACTTCATACAGTACAAAACGATTCACTGACTACACCGTGCCCCCACTGGCTCGGTCTTTCTCGCGGTATGTGGATTCTCACTTGAGAAATGTGAACTCATAGAAATTTGCAGCGATCCACCCCACGAGTGGAGCACCCATCAACACCCCGATGGCGGTCTCTATTTTGCCCATGAGAAGCACGTATGTGGACGTCTGGTCGAAAAATAAATAAATCAACGGTTTATTTGCATCCAGCGAGCATTCACTCAGTGTTACCTATTTGATAGCATTGTCTTGGCTCAAATCACCCGGGCGCTCAATCAACTTTTGGCCCGTCCAGGAGTCCAGAATCTCTTGAGCACGGATCCCAGCCAGATCGATATAGTTTTCGATCTCATAGAAGAGAGCCCGGATAATAACGAATGTGGTTATTATCTTGTGGATCATTCCGAGAGGGTCATCTTCTGGTTGGATGTTTTCAACCTGCATTCATTGCAGAGCTGGGACTTGGTTCCAGGTATCGAGACAGGATCGCACGCCAGTGAATAATTTGCATCTTCGTCTGGTCTCGCCGCTGACATGTCTAGAAATGGCGCTGGAAACCGAATACTGGTGGGTAGATGTGGACACGGTAAGTGTTTTCCCCACAGTGCAAAACAAATTACGAAAAGCTTGCAGAATTGCGGTTCACTAAAATCCTCATTGTCAGGCTGCACTGTGAGTATTTTCCGGTGGTAGTGCCCGTGTGTCCGGCCCTCCTACACGAGCTGCGCGACAAAATTATATACGGTGCAGGCGGTGAGCGGTTTATGTTCTGACCTTACATACACGGAGCACTGAGTGTTACATATGCAGATGTCATGACCTCCCCTACCACCACGCTTTCCTCCCCCGTCGATCACTTGTTTCGAATGCTCACATTGACGAGCGAAATGAGGAATGAGCTGACTTCCGTGCCTGGTGAATCAACCGGGGCAAAAACGAACCAGGGATTGGCTGCCGTGTTGGGTACGTCCCCGGACAGATGTGACGCTTTCACAACTCAACCAGCCGCCAGCTCGATTTATGAAAGACTTTGGTGATATCCGATAGCTATCGCAGATTCTGACTACTCACGCGCGTTATTGAGCATAGCGCGTGAACGTTTCTTCCATTTCCACGGTGAAAAAACTGCGCGGCTCAGCAATTACCATTCCGTGTACGACGATGGCCCAAAGCGTTCACTTCTTATCAAGATATTATCGCCGCTGCTATTCAACGCGCCCATTCTTCAGCTGCGCGCCTTCGAGAGCGCAAATACGGACCAACTGATCAACTATCTGTCATGGCAGCGACTCATCACTTCACTGCGCTCGCAATGGCAAGACCTCGTCCTCTATGTGCGTATATACGGATTGTGCACTCCACTCGGCTCGATGTATCCAGGGATCTCTAATTTTGAACACGAACGTTGGATTTTTGGCGCTACCGGCGACCGTGGCCTCCACCGCTGGGCAAATCGCTAGCTGCGCATCTATCTGCTTCGGCCTTGGCTCCATTATCCTAGGTACATAAAATCAGTGATGTGTCGTTCAAAGATCCCATTGCTGGTCATCTAGGCATTATACTTCTGAGCAAGTATCGCTTAGACACTTCTGCAGCGCCAGATGTATCGATCGCAGTATGTTTATTTGTTTGCTGCACTCTTGAAATGATTTCAGAGCCCTATCCCCAGGCGTTGTTCTTCCAGTATCACGGAGAATCCACCTACGGGCTTGAAATGCTGGCAATTGTACATTCTTTGCCCTATGCACTCATGGTTTGGGGGTGTGTTCCATCCTTCTTTCTCCGAAATCTACTTACACGGCTCAACAGCATGATAATGTTTATCCTAGCGTTTCTCCTCACAATATTTCAAACAAGTGGCACAGAAGAAAAGCGGATTATCTTGGCCACCGTTTTGACGGTCTTCGTCGCCATCATGGGCTTCGTGTGGACGGAGAAGCGCTTTTCCTGGAAAAGAAAGACAGATCAGTTGTGGCTTCGAGTGAAGACAGTCGGTTTCAAAATGTGGACGTCCTGTCGTTCCAGATGGGCAATGGGCGAGAAAGACACTGGGGCTGTGTGAGGGGGGCAACGAGGGGGTATTTTCATTGGCACTAACACTGAGGTCCAAGGTTGAAGGTGCCGTCGATTAGTTGGCGGGATGCATGTGTGCTCGGATAAAAGAAGAGAAAAAAGAGTGGGATAGGATTTTTGGAACCAAACCGCTATTCTGGAATGGGAAAAAAGGAAGATCAACCTATGGCCATCGTGGGGGTCGAACCCAAGACCTTCGCGTTATTAGCACGACGCTCTAACCAACTGAGCTAGACGGCCATTGAGAGCCGGGGTCCGGGTCCGCAAACTATCAGAGGTCTAATACAGCTGTCGCTGTTGTCTGTTCCGCGCTCTCGTTTCCTCAAACCTCAGGCAAGTTTTCGACCCTCACGTGTGCTTCACGTCCTGATTGGAACGAGAATTAACTTAAGTACATGCCCAGGCCGTTGGATTCGGGGTCGGGTGGTGAAGCGAAGGGATTGGCTTCAAGTTCGGCTTTGCTTTTCTTTCCGTTTGTGTTTCAACCTTTCGGCGACTTGCCGCAATTCCGGGTAACTTGTTGTCTGTCAAACAAGATGAAGGGTGGACTGAATTCAACATTGTGCCATCCAACTATGCAGTTAGAGATTTCCGCCAGAAACCATGGAAAACAGTGCATCAGTGGGAACAGATCTGGCGTTGAACTTTGGTAGCCTGAGTACAATCACAACTGAAAAGAAAGCAGGGGCTCTGCTCAAGCAGGATGGCTGTCTCGGTTACCCAGACGTTCCGGTGATCCGCGCCACGCGAGTTTCGGTTAAAAATGATGGGCGCAGGAGTCGCCAGAACGTCTGGGGCATTTGGTATAGAGGCACCCCCCATGGTGTCACGTCACGCTCTGCTCGTCCTGCGGGGTGGGGAGCTCAAAGGTACACAGAAAAATTCAAGAAGCCCCGGGAGGGTTGAGCAATCATATTTGAAGCTCCCCCATTTTTTCCCGCCTTTTATTTCAATGTCCTGAGCTTACTCCGTCGCGAGGTCCATTCCGCCGCGCCAAAACTTGCCCATTTTGAACCGCTCACAGCAATGTATAATGAGGCGAAAAAAATCGGGAAAAATCGGAAGCTACACAATAGGATGCCCCTTGAGTGCTATGCAGAATATTCGGGGTGAGGGCTGAGGGGAAGGGAGGGAAAATGGGGTGTGACACCATGGGGGGTAACCATGGCTAAGTGCCCCAGACGTTCTGAGAGCTCTTCCGCACATCATTTTTAACCGAACTCGCGTGGCACGGATCAATTCCGGTCCGGCGGTGCGGAAAGCTCTCAGAACGTCTGGGTTACCGAGACAGGCAGGATGGCTGCCAAGGGGAAGGACTTGATATGGTCCTGGTTTGATGACCACCTCTGTAGCATCAGATCCACCCCATATGGCTCCGTCATCACAAGCAGAACAAGGGTTCATAATGGTGCAATCAGATGCAAAATGGGGTTATGATGCAAAATGGGGAAAGATACCGGGTTAACGGGGTTAAGCGGCTGAGCCAACTGCGATCGATCTTGGCCGCCGTGGGTGATATCTGTCTCCGGGATGCGGCGAGGATGAAGTATACGCGGCACTCGGACCGGCACCAATGGGCAGTGGTCGGCATGGATCCTATCCCAAACAGCTCCGTCAAGCTAAATTCTACTATTTTTGACCGGCTACCCGGCCACATTAGCATTTATTGCTCGTTCGCGACAGCCCTGTTGTAGCTATGTAGCCCATGGTGCACCCATATGAAGACTAATATCATGTGTATAGTTTCATACAATTTCCATGAAAATTAGCGCAAGTGTGGATGGTCCAGGAATTTTTTTCCCGACGGCATCGCCAACAAGGCCAAACACGAGGCAACCGGCCATCCCGTCAGTCAGCCTCTGCAGGCCTCTGTAGGTAAGATCTCAGCTAAAATCTCGGGGTATTTTGCATCGGGAATAGTGTAGGGAGGGTCTAGGGACTATTTTCTACAGTTATTGTCGACATACAAGATATAGAACAGCAGAAAGAAATTATGTATTTTCGCAGAACAGGATGCCAGCTGATCCATCCCCGACTATCCGGGGCCCTCGACACGCCCAGCAGGTATAGCGACCCAAAATACGGTGCGGATCGTGTCATAAGAGCCCTCACGACATACTGGAGTGCCCAGCCGGACACCGAGATATCGCTGGGTCCCAAAAGAAATCCAAAGGTCTTGGGCACGAAATTTGGGTGGATTCAGCTCGAAGTCGGCGATGAGAAGGGAATTGGGACAGTAAAAACTTTGGACACACACAAGAATGGAGGTGTACCAGTCCCGGAGGACCATGCCAAATCCTAGAGCCATAGCATGCATGTGGTGCACGGTGTGGATACGACCATCTAACCAACAAAGGATGGGAGTGACGAGGTATCTGGGTCGTCACAGCGATGGATTAGGCGGATGCGCGCGCTGTGACATTGTAGAAGGAAGCCTAGGACTGTGGGCCAGCTCAGTCGCATCAGATTTCCACCATATGGTCCTTGAGGATCATACTTGTAAAAGGACCTCAAAGGTAACATCAGATGCTACAAGGGGACTGTGGGAGTAGAATGAGCCCAAGAAGTCGCAGAACCATGGAGAACCCAGCTTGGAGAACTGAGGGAGCAAGGTGGAGACCAGTCGCGGGAAGGCAAGGAAACACTGATTGGGGATGTGCGGCCGAGACTGAACCGACTGAACATGGGCCAAGATGTGATCCGGACATCACATTTGGTTGAATTTCGGTATGGACCAGCACCATAGGTCGCCCTCGCTTCCCCCACTTCAAACTTGGGCATAGATTAGGTTGCTTTCGTTGTACAGAGCGAATGGCCGGCTACCCAGTCGGAAATAGTACCGAAATACCATAGCATCCAGCTCATGGAATCCAGGGGTCATCCTCCTTGTTGTGTCTGGCCCAAAAACTGCTTCGGTGACAGGCAAGGAAAAGAGTGTATTTTCCTGCCCACGGCAGAGAGTTTGAAATTGAACCCACTGCATATCCGCAATCATAACTCTTGTTCCGAGGCTTGAGACCATTTGTATCCGCCAATTGAGTGTGACTTCCACTGATCCAGTTGGTGAATTGCATGTATCTAGAGTCTGTGGTGGGAAGTGTTAGCAGCCATGGCTAAGAAGTGAATCCATGGATCCATCAACACACTGCCTTGCCCAAAACCTTAGCGGCAGCGGGGGAATTGCATGCATCCAGAGTCTGTGGGACGAAACCTGATCCAACACACTGTCTTGCCCACAAACTTAGCGGTGATGGCAAAACCTTAGCGGCAGCAAGGGAATTGGATGCATCGAGGCTCTTTGCCGAACTCCTTGCCGGCGGAGGTCTCACAGCTTGATGTATGCCTCTGGCGAATCACTGGCTCGCCTGGAACCTTAGCGGGGGCCTCGTATGTGAATTCATGGATCCATCGACACACTGCCATGCCTGAAACCTTAGCGGCAGCGGGGGAATTCCATGCATCCAGAGTCTGTGCGACGAAACCTGATCCAACACACTGTCTTGCCCACAAACTTAGCGGTGATGGCAAAACCTTAGCGGCAGCAAGGGAATTGGATGCATCGAGGCTCTTTGCCGAACTCCTTACCGGCGGAGGTCTCACAGCTTGATGTATGCCTCTGGCGAATCACTGGCTCGCCTGGAACCTTAGCGGGGGCCTCGTATGTGAATTCATGGATCCATCGACACACTGCCGTGCCTGAAACCTTAGCGGCAGCGGGGGAATTGCATGTAGCCAGGCTTTTTGGCGAAGTCCTTACCGGCGGAGGTCTCACAGCTTCATGTATGCCTCTGGCGAATCACTGGCTCACCTGAAACCTTAGCGGGGGTCTCGTACGTGAATTCATGGATCTATCAACACACTGCCGTGCCTGAAACCTTAGCGGCAGCGGGGGAATTGCATGTAGCCAGGCTTTTTGGCGAAGTCCTTACCGGCGGAGGTCTCACAGCTTGATGTATGCCTCTGGCGACTCACTGGCTCGCCTGGAACCTTAGCGGGGGCCTCGTATGTGAATTCATGGATCCATCGACACACTGCCGTGCCTGAAACCTTAGCGGCAGCGGGGGAATTGCATGTAGCCAGGCTTTTTGGCGAAGTCCTTACCGGCGGAGGTCTCACAGCTTCATGTATGCCTCTGGCGAATCACTGGCTCGCCTGGAACCTTAGCGGGGGCCTCGTATGTGAATTCATGGATCCATCGACACACTGCCGTGCCTGAAACCTTAGCGGCAGCGGGGGAATTCCATGCATCCAGAGTCTGTGGGACGAAACCTGATCCAACACACTGTCTTGCCCACAAACTTAGCGGTGATGGCAAAACCTTAGCGGCAGCAAGGGAATTGGATGCATCGAGGCTCTTTGCCGAACTCCTTACCGGCGGAGGTCTCACAGCTTGATGTATGCCTCTGGCGAATCACTGACTCGCCTGGAACCTTAGCGGGGGTCTCGTATGTGAATTCATGGATCCATCGACACACTGCCGTGCCTGAAACCTTAGCGGCAGCGGGGGGATTCCATGTAGCCAGGCTTTTTGGCGAAGTCCTTACCGGCGGAGGTCTCACAGCTTCATGTATGCCTCTGGCGAATCACTGGCTCGCCTGAAGCCTTAGCGGGGGCCTCGTATGTGAATTCATGGATCCATCGACACACTGCCGTGCCTGAAACCTTAGCGGCAGCGGGGGAATTGCATGTAGCCAGGCTTTTTGGCGAAGTCCTTACCGGCGGAGGTCTCACAGCTTCATGTATGCCTCTGGCGAATCACTGGCTCGCCTGAAACCTTAGCGGGGGCCTCGTACGTGAATTCATGGATCCATCGACACACTGCCGTGCCTGAAGCCTTAGCGGCAGCGGGGGAATTGCATGTAGCCAGGCTTTTTGGCGAAGTCCTTACCGGCGGAGGTCTCACAGCTTCATGTATGCCTCTGGCGAATCACTGGCTCGCCTGAAACCTTAGCGGGGGTCTCGTACGTGAATTCATGGATCCATCGACACACTGCCGTGCCTGAAACCTTAGCGGCAGCGGGGGAATTGCATGTAGCCAGGCTTTTTGGCGAAGTCCTTACCGGCGGAGGTCTCACAGCTTGATGTATGCCTCTGGCGACTCACTGGCTCGCCTGGAACCTTAGCGGGGGCCTCGTATGTGAATTCATGGATCCATCGACACACTGCCGTGCCTGAAACCTTAGCGGCAGCGGGGGAATTCCATGCATCCAGAGTCTGTGGGACGAAACCTGATCCAACATACTGTCTTGCCCACAAACTTAGCGGTGATGGCAAAACCTTAGCGGCAGCAAGGGAATTGGATGCATCGAGGCTCTTTGCCGAACTCCTTACCGGCGGAGGTCTCACAGCTTGATGTATGCCTCTGGCGAATCACTGACTCGCCTGGAACCTTAGCGGGGGTCTCGTATGTGAATTCATGGATCCATCGACACACTGCCGTGCCTGAAACCTTAGCGGCAGCGGGGGAATTGCATGTAGCCAGGCTTTTTGGCGAAGTCCTTACCGGCGGAGGTCTCACAGCTTCATGTATGCCTCTGGCGAATCACTGGCTCGCCTGAAACCTTAGCGGGGGTCTCGTACGTGAATTCATGGATCCATCGACACACTGCCGTGCCTGAAGCCTTAGCGGCAGCGGGGGAATTGCATGTAGCCAGGCTTTTTGGCGAAGTCCTTACCGGCGGAGGTCTCACAGCTTCATGTATGCCTCTGGCGAATCACTGGCTCGCCTGAAACCTTAGCGGGGGTCTCGTATGTGAATTCATGGATCCATCGACACACTGCCGTGCCTGAAACCTTAGCGGCAGCGGGGGGATTCCATGTAGCCAGGCTTTTTGGCGAAGTCCTTACCGGCGGAGGTCTCACAGCTTCATGTATGCCTCTGGCGAATCACTGGCTCGCCTGAAGCCTTAGCGGGGGCCTCGTATGTGAATTCATGGATCCATCAACACACTGCCGTGCCTGAAACCTTAGCGGCAGCGGGGGAATTCCATGCATCCAGAGTCTGTGGGAGAAACCTGATCCAACACACTGTCTTGCCCACAAACTTAGCGGTGATGGCAAAACCTTAGCGGCAGCAAGGGAATTGGATGCATCGAGGCTCTTTGCCGAAGTCCTTACCGGCGGAGGTCTCACAGCTTCATGTATGCCTCTGGCGAATCACTGGCTGGCCTGAAACCTTAGCGGGGGTCTCGTACGTGAATTCATGGATCCATCGACACACTGCCGTGCCTGAAGCCTTAGCGGCAGCGGGGGAATTGCATGTAGCCAGGCTTTTTGGCGAAGTCCTTACTGGCGGAGGTCTCACAGCTTCATGTATGCCTCTGGCGAATCACTGGCTCGCCTGAAACCTTAGCGGGGGTCTCGTACGTGAATTCATGGATCCATCGACACACTGCCGTGCCTGAAGCCTTAGCGGCAGCGGGGGAATTGCATGTAGCCAGGCTTTTTGGCGAAGTCCTTACCGGCGGAGGTCTCACAGCTTGATGTATGCCTCTGGCGACTCACTGGCTCGCCTGGAACCTTAGCGGGGGCCTCGTATGTGAATTCATGGATCCATCGACACACTGCCGTGCCTGAAACCTTAGCGGCAGCGGGGGAATTGCATGTAGCCAGGCTTTTTGGCGAAGTCCTTACCGGCGGAGGTCTCACAGCTTCATGTATGCCTCTGGCGAATCACTGGCTCGCCTGGAACCTTAGCGGGGGCCTCGTATGTGAATTCATGGATCCATCGACACACTGCCGTGCCTGAAACCTTAGCGGCAGCGGGGGAATTCCATGCATCCAGAGTCTGTGGGACGAAACCTGATCCAACACACTGTCTTGCCCACAAACTTAGCGGTGATGGCAAAACCTTAGCGGCAGCAAGGGAATTGGATGCATCGAGGCTCTTTGCCGAACTCCTTACCGGCGGAGGTCTCACAGCTTGATGTATGCCTCTGGCGAATCACTGACTCGCCTGGAACCTTAGCGGGGGTCTCGTATGTGAATTCATGGATCCATCGACACACTGCCGTGCCTGAAACCTTAGCGGCAGCGGGGGGATTCCATGTAGCCAGGCTTTTTGGCGAAGTCCTTACCGGCGGAGGTCTCACAGCTTCATGTATGCCTCTGGCGAATCACTGGCTCGCCTGAAGCCTTAGCGGGGGCCTCGTATGTGAATTCATGGATCCATCGACACACTGCCGTGCCTGAAACCTTAGCGGCAGCGGGGGAATTGCATGTAGCCAGGCTTTTTGGCGAAGTCCTTACCGGCGGAGGTCTCACAGCTTCATGTATGCCTCTGGCGAATCACTGGCTCGCCTGAAACCTTAGCGGGGGCCTCGTACGTGAATTCATGGATCCATCGACACACTGCCGTGCCTGAAGCCTTAGCGGCAGCGGGGGAATTGCATGTAGCCAGGCTTTTTGGCGAAGTCCTTACCGGCGGAGGTCTCACAGCTTCATGTATGCCTCTGGCGAATCACTGGCTCGCCTGAAACCTTAGCGGGGGTCTCGTACGTGAATTCATGGATCCATCGACACACTGCCGTGCCTGAAACCTTAGCGGCAGCGGGGGAATTGCATGTAGCCAGGCTTTTTGGCGAAGTCCTTACCGGCGGAGGTCTCACAGCTTGATGTATGCCTCTGGCGACTCACTGGCTCGCCTGGAACCTTAGCGGGGGCCTCGTATGTGAATTCATGGATCCATCGACACACTGCCGTGCCTGAAACCTTAGCGGCAGCGGGGGAATTCCATGCATCCAGAGTCTGTGGGACGAAACCTGATCCAACATACTGTCTTGCCCACAAACTTAGCGGTGATGGCAAAACCTTAGCGGCAGCAAGGGAATTGGATGCATCGAGGCTCTTTGCCGAACTCCTTACCGGCGGAGGTCTCACAGCTTGATGTATGCCTCTGGCGAATCACTGACTCGCCTGGAACCTTAGCGGGGGTCTCGTATGTGAATTCATGGATCCATCGACACACTGCCGTGCCTGAAACCTTAGCGGCAGCGGGGGAATTGCATGTAGCCAGGCTTTTTGGCGAAGTCCTTACCGGCGGAGGTCTCACAGCTTCATGTATGCCTCTGGCGAATCACTGGCTCGCCTGAAACCTTAGCGGGGGTCTCGTACGTGAATTCATGGATCCATCGACACACTGCCGTGCCTGAAGCCTTAGCGGCAGCGGGGGAATTGCATGTAGCCAGGCTTTTTGGCGAAGTCCTTACCGGCGGAGGTCTCACAGCTTCATGTATGCCTCTGGCGAATCACTGGCTCGCCTGAAACCTTAGCGGGGGTCTCGTACGTGAATTCATGGATCCATCGACACACTGCCGTGCCTGAAGCCTTAGCGGCAGCGGGGGAATTGCATGTAGCCAGGCTTTTTGGCGAAGTCCTTACCGGCGGAGGTCTCACAGCTTCATGTATGCCTCTGGCGAATCACTGGCTCGCCTGAAACCTTAGCGGGGGTCTCGTATGTGAATTCATGGATCCATCGACACACTGCCGTGCCTGAAACCTTAGCGGCAGCGGGGGGATTCCATGTAGCCAGGCTTTTTGGCGAAGTCCTTACCGGCGGAGGTCTCACAGCTTCATGTATGCCTCTGGCGAATCACTGGCTCGCCTGAAGCCTTAGCGGGGGCCTCGTATGTGAATTCATGGATCCATCAACACACTGCCGTGCCTGAAACCTTAGCGGCAGCGGGGGAATTCCATGCATCCAGAGTCTGTGGGAGAAACCTGATCCAACACACTGTCTTGCCCACAAACTTAGCGGTGATGGCAAAACCTTAGCGGCAGCAAGGGAATTGGATGCATCGAGGCTCTTTGCCGAAGTCCTTACCGGCGGAGGTCTCACAGCTTCATGTATGCCTCTGGCGAATCACTGGCTGGCCTGAAACCTTAGCGGGGGTCTCGTACGTGAATTCATGGATCCATCGACACACTGCCGTGCCTGAAGCCTTAGCGGCAGCGGGGGAATTGCATGTAGCCAGGCTTTTTGGCGAAGTCCTTACTGGCGGAGGTCTCACAGCTTCATGTATGCCTCTGGCGAATCACTGGCTCGCCTGAAACCTTAGCGGGGGTCTCGTACGTGAATTCATGGATCCATCGACACACTGCCGTGCCTGAAGCCTTAGCGGCAGCGGGGGAATTGCATGTAGCCAGGCTTTTTGGCGAAGTCCTTACCGGCGGAGGTCTCACAGCTTGATGTATGCCTCTGGCGACTCACTGGCTCGCCTGGAACCTTAGCGGGGGCCTCGTATGTGAATTCATGGATCCATCGACACACTGCCGTGCCTGAAACCTTAGCGGCAGCGGGGGAATTGCATGTAGCCAGGCTTTTTGGCGAAGTCCTTACCGGCGGAGGTCTCACAGCTTCATGTATGCCTCTGGCGAATCACTGGCTCGCCTGGAACCTTAGCGGGGGCCTCGTATGTGAATTCATGGATCCATCGACACACTGCCGTGCCTGAAACCTTAGCGGCAGCGGGGGAATTCCATGCATCCAGAGTCTGTGGGACGAAACCTGATCCAACACACTGTCTTGCCCACAAACTTAGCGGTGATGGCAAAACCTTAGCGGCAGCAAGGGAATTGGATGCATCGAGGCTCTTTGCCGAACTCCTTACCGGCGGAGGTCTCACAGCTTGATGTATGCCTCTGGCGAATCACTGACTCGCCTGGAACCTTAGCGGGGGTCTCGTATGTGAATTCATGGATCCATCGACACACTGCCGTGCCTGAAACCTTAGCGGCAGCGGGGGGATTCCATGTAGCCAGGCTTTTTGGCGAAGTCCTTACCGGCGGAGGTCTCACAGCTTCATGTATGCCTCTGGCGAATCACTGGCTCGCCTGAAGCCTTAGCGGGGGCCTCGTATGTGAATTCATGGATCCATCGACACACTGCCGTGCCTGAAACCTTAGCGGCAGCGGGGGAATTGCATGTAGCCAGGCTTTTTGGCGAAGTCCTTACCGGCGGAGGTCTCACAGCTTCATGTATGCCTCTGGCGAATCACTGGCTCGCCTGAAACCTTAGCGGGGGCCTCGTACGTGAATTCATGGATCCATCGACACACTGCCGTGCCTGAAGCCTTAGCGGCAGCGGGGGAATTGCATGTAGCCAGGCTTTTTGGCGAAGTCCTTACCGGCGGAGGTCTCACAGCTTCATGTATGCCTCTGGCGAATCACTGGCTCGCCTGAAACCTTAGCGGGGGTCTCGTACGTGAATTCATGGATCCATCGACACACTGCCGTGCCTGAAACCTTAGCGGCAGCGGGGGAATTGCATGTAGCCAGGCTTTTTGGCGAAGTCCTTACCGGCGGAGGTCTCACAGCTTGATGTATGCCTCTGGCGACTCACTGGCTCGCCTGGAACCTTAGCGGGGGCCTCGTATGTGAATTCATGGATCCATCGACACACTGCCGTGCCTGAAACCTTAGCGGCAGCGGGGGAATTCCATGCATCCAGAGTCTGTGGGACGAAACCTGATCCAACATACTGTCTTGCCCACAAACTTAGCGGTGATGGCAAAACCTTAGCGGCAGCAAGGGAATTGGATGCATCGAGGCTCTTTGCCGAACTCCTTACCGGCGGAGGTCTCACAGCTTGATGTATGCCTCTGGCGAATCACTGACTCGCCTGGAACCTTAGCGGGGGTCTCGTATGTGAATTCATGGATCCATCGACACACTGCCGTGCCTGAAACCTTAGCGGCAGCGGGGGAATTGCATGTAGCCAGGCTTTTTGGCGAAGTCCTTACCGGCGGAGGTCTCACAGCTTCATGTATGCCTCTGGCGAATCACTGGCTCGCCTGAAACCTTAGCGGGGGTCTCGTACGTGAATTCATGGATCCATCGACACACTGCCGTGCCTGAAGCCTTAGCGGCAGCGGGGGAATTGCATGTAGCCAGGCTTTTTGGCGAAGTCCTTACCGGCGGAGGTCTCACAGCTTCATGTATGCCTCTGGCGAATCACTGGCTCGCCTGAAACCTTAGCGGGGGTCTCGTATGTGAATTCATGGATCCATCGACACACTGCCGTGCCTGAAACCTTAGCGGCAGCGGGGGGATTCCATGTAGCCAGGCTTTTTGGCGAAGTCCTTACCGGCGGAGGTCTCACAGCTTCATGTATGCCTCTGGCGAATCACTGGCTCGCCTGAAGCCTTAGCGGGGGCCTCGTATGTGAATTCATGGATCCATCAACACACTGCCGTGCCTGAAACCTTAGCGGCAGCGGGGGAATTCCATGCATCCAGAGTCTGTGGGAGAAACCTGATCCAACACACTGTCTTGCCCACAAACTTAGCGGTGATGGCAAAACCTTAGCGGCAGCAAGGGAATTGGATGCATCGAGGCTCTTTGCCGAAGTCCTTACCGGCGGAGGTCTCACAGCTTCATGTATGCCTCTGGCGAATCACTGGCTGGCCTGAAACCTTAGCGGGGGTCTCGTACGTGAATTCATGGATCCATCGACACACTGCCGTGCCTGAAGCCTTAGCGGCAGCGGGGGAATTGCATGTAGCCAGGCTTTTTGGCGAAGTCCTTACTGGCGGAGGTCTCACAGCTTCATGTATGCCTCTGGCGAATCACTGGCTCGCCTGAAACCTTAGCGGGGGTCTCGTACGTGAATTCATGGATCCATCGACACACTGCCGTGCCTGAAGCCTTAGCGGCAGCGGGGGAATTGCATGTAGCCAGGCTTTTTGGCGAAGTCCTTACCGGCGGAGGTCTCACAGCTTGATGTATGCCTCTGGCGACTCACTGGCTCGCCTGGAACCTTAGCGGGGGCCTCGTATGTGAATTCATGGATCCATCGACACACTGCCGTGCCTGAAACCTTAGCGGCAGCGGGGGAATTCCATGCATCCAGAGTCTGTGGGACGAAACCTGATCCAACATACTGTCTTGCCCACAAACTTAGCGGTGATGGCAAAACCTTAGCGGCAGCAAGGGAATTGGATGCATCGAGGCTCTTTGCCGAACTCCTTACCGGCGGAGGTCTCACAGCTTGATGTATGCCTCTGGCGAATCACTGACTCGCCTGGAACCTTAGCGGGGGTCTCGTATGTGAATTCATGGATCCATCGACACACTGCCGTGCCTGAAACCTTAGCGGCAGCGGGGGGATTCCATGTAGCCAGGCTTTTTGGCGAAGTCCTTACCGGCGGAGGGCTCACAGCTTCATGTATGCCTCTGGCGACTCACTGGCTCGCCTGAAACCTTAGCGGGGGTCTCGTACGTGAATTCATGGATCTATCGACACACTGCCGTGCCTGAAGCCTTAGCGGCAGCGGGGGAATTGCATGTAGCCAGGCTTTTTGGCGAAGTCCTTACCGGCGGAGGTCTCACAGCTTCATGTATGCCTCTGGCGAATCACTGGCTCGCCTGAAACCTTAGCGGGGGTCTCGTACGTGAATTCATGGATCCATCGACACACTGCCGTGCCTGAAGCCTTAGCGGCAGCGGGGGAATTGCATGTAGCCAGGCTTTTTGGCGAAGTCCTTACCGGCGGAGGTCTCACAGCTTCATGTATGCCTCTGGCGAATCACTGGCTCGCCTGAAACCTTAGCGGGGGTCTCGTATGTGAATTCATGGATCCATCGACACACTGCCGTGCCTGAAACCTTAGCGGCAGCGGGGGGATTCCATGTAGCCAGGCTTTTTGGCGAAGTCCTTACCGGCGGAGGTCTCACAGCTTCATGTATGCCTCTGGCGAATCACTGGCTCGCCTGAAGCCTTAGCGGGGGCCTCGTATGTGAATTCATGGATCCATCAACACACTGCCGTGCCTGAAACCTTAGCGGCAGCGGGGGAATTCCATGCATCCAGAGTCTGTGGGAGAAACCTGATCCAACACACTGTCTTGCCCACAAACTTAGCGGTGATGGCAAAACCTTAGCGGCAGCAAGGGAATTGGATGCATCGAGGCTCTTTGCCGAAGTCCTTACCGGCGGAGGTCTCACAGCTTCATGTATGCCTCTGGCGAATCACTGGCTGGCCTGAAACCTTAGCGGGGGTCTCGTACGTGAATTCATGGATCCATCGACACACTGCCGTGCCTGAAGCCTTAGCGGCAGCGGGGGAATTGCATGTAGCCAGGCTTTTTGGCGAAGTCCTTACTGGCGGAGGTCTCACAGCTTCATGTATGCCTCTGGCGAATCACTGGCTCGCCTGAAACCTTAGGGGGGGTCTCGTACGTGAATTCATGGATCTATCAACACACTGCCGTGCCTGAAACCTTAGCGGCAGCGGGGGAATTGCATGTAGCCAGGCTTTTTGGCGAAGTCCTTACCGGCGGAGGTCTCACAGCTTCATGTATGCCTCTGGCGAATCACTGGCTCGCCTGAAACCTTAGCGGGGGTCTCGTACGTGAATTCATGGATCTATCAACACACTGCCGTGCCTGAAACCTTAGCGGCAGCGGGGGAATTGCATGTAGCCAGGCTTTTTGGCGAAGTCCTTACCGGCGGAGGTCTCACAGCTTCATGTATGCCTCTGGCGAATCACTGGCTCACCTGAAACCTTAGCGGGGGTCTCGTACGTGAATTCATGGATCTATCCCCACACTGCCGTGCCTGAAACCTTAGCGGCAGTGGGGGAATTCCATGCATCCAGAGTCTGTGGGACGAAACCTGATCCAACACACTGTCTTGCGCACAAACTTAGCGGTGATGGCAAAACCTTAGCGGCAGCAAGGGAATTGGATGCATCGAGGCTCTTTGCCGAACTCCTTACCGGCGGAGGTCTCACAGCTTGATGTATGCCTCTGGTGAATCACTGGCTCGCCTGAAACCCTAGCGGGGGTCTCGTACGTGAATTCATGGATCTATCAACACACTGCCGTGCCTGAAACCTTAGCGGCAGCGGGGGAATTCCATGCATCCAGAGTCTGTGGGACGAAACCTGATCCAACACACTGTCTTGCCCACAAACTTAGCGGTGATGGCAAAACCTTAGCGGCAGCAAGGGAATTGGATGCATCGAGGCTCTTTGCCGAACTCCTTACCGGCGGAGGTCTCACAGCTTGATGTATGCCTCTGGCGACTCACTGGCTCGCCTGAAACCTTAGCGGGGGTCTCGTACGTGAATTCATGGATTCATCGACACACTGCCGTGCCTGAAACCTTAGCGGCAGCGGGGGAATTGCATGTAGCCAGGCTTTTTGGCGAAGTCCTTACCGGCGGAGGTCTCACAGCTTCATGTATGCCTCTGGCGAATCACTGGCTCGCCTGAAACCTTAGCGGGGGTCTCGTACGTGAATTCATGGATTCATCGACACACTGCCGTGCCTGAAACCTTAGCGGCAGCGGGGGAATTGCATGTAGCCAGGCTTTTTGGCGAAGTCCTTACCGGCGGAGGTCTCACAGCTTCATGTATGCCTCTGGCGAATCACTGGCTCGCCTGAAACCTTAGCGGGGGTCTCGTACGTGAATTCATGGATCTATCAACACACTGCCGTGCCTGAAACCTTAGCGGCAGCGGGGGAATTGCATGTAGCCAGGCTTTTTGGCGAAGTCCTTACCGGCGGAGGTCTCACAGCTTGATGTATGCCTCTGGCGACTCACTGGCTCGCCTGGAACCTTAGCGGGGGCCTCGTATGTGAATTCATGGATCCATCGACACACTGCCGTGCCTGAAACCTTAGCGGCAGCGGGGGAATTGCATGTAGCCAGGCTCTTTGCCGAACTCCTTACCGGCAGAGGTCTCACAGCTTGATGTATGCCTCGGGCGACTCACTGGCTCGCCTGGAACCTTAGCGGGGGCCTCGTATGTGAATTCATGGATCCATCGACACACTGCCGTGCCTGAAACCTTAGCGGCAGCGGGGGAATTCCATGCATCCAGAGTCTGTGGGACGAAACCTGATCCAACACACTGTCTTGCGCACAAACTTAGCGGTGATGGCAAAACCTTAGCGGCAGCAAGGGAATTGGATGCATCGAGGCTCTTTGCCGAACTCCTTACCGGCGGAGGTCTCACAGCTTGATGTATGCCTCTGGCGACTCACTGGCTCGCCTGAAACCTTAGCGGGGGCCTCGTATGTGAATTCATGGATCCATCGACACACTGCCGTGCCTGAAACCTTAGCGGCAGCGGGGGAATTGCATGTAGCCAGGCTTTTTGGCGAAGTCCTTACCGGCGGAGGTCTCACAGCTTCATGTATGCCTCTGGCGACTCACTGGCTCGCCTGGAACCTTAGCGGGGGCCTCGTATGTGAATTCATGGATCCATCGACACACTGCAGTGCCTGAAACCTTAGCGGCAGCGGGGGAATTCCATGCATCCAGAGTCTGTGGGACGAAACCTGATCCAACACACTGTCTTGCGCACAAACTTAGCGGTGATGGCAAAACCTTAGCGGCAGCAAGGGAATTGGATGCATCGAGGCTCTTTGCCGAACTCCTTACCGGCGGAGGTCTCACAGCTTGATGTATGCCTCTGGCGACTCACTGGCTCGCCTGAAACCTTAGCGGGGGTCTCGTACGTGAATTCATGGATTCATCGACACACTGCCGTGCCTGAAACCTTAGCGGCAGCGGGGGAATTGCATGTAGCCAGGCTTTTTGGCGAAGTCCTTACCGGCGGAGGTCTCACAGCTTGATGTATGCCTCTGGTGAATCACTGGCTCGCCTGAAACCTTAGCGGGGGCCTCGTATGTGAATTCATGGATCCATCGACACACTGCCGTGCCTGAAACCTTAGCGGCAGCGGGGGAATTCCATGCATCCAGAGTCTGTGGGACGAAACCTGATCCAACACACTGTCTTGCGCACAAACTTAGCGGTGATGGCAAAACCTTAGCGGCAGCAAGGGAATTGGATGCATCGAGGCTCTTTGCCGAACTCCTTACCGGCGGAGGTCTCACAGCTTGATGTATGCCTCTGGCGACTCACTGGCTCGCCTGAAACCTTAGCGGGGGCCTCGTATGTGAATTCATGGATCCATCGACACACTGCCGTGCCTGAAACCTTAGCGGCAGCGGGGGAATTGCATGTAGCCAGGCTTTTTGGCGAAGTCCTTACCGGCGGAGGTCTCACAGCTTCATGTATGCCTCTGGCGACTCACTGGCTCGCCTGGAACCTTAGCGGGGGCCTCGTATGTGAATTCATGGATCCATCGACACACTGCAGTGCCTGAAACCTTAGCGGCAGCGGGGGAATTCCATGCATCCAGAGTCTGTGGGACGAAACCTGATCCAACACACTGTCTTGCGCACAAACTTAGCGGTGATGGCAAAACCTTAGCGGCAGCAAGGGAATTGGATGCATCGAGGCTCTTTGCCGAACTCCTTACCGGCGGAGGTCTCACAGCTTGATGTATGCCTCTGGCGACTCACTGGCTCGCCTGAAACCTTAGCGGGGGTCTCGTACGTGAATTCATGGATTCATCGACACACTGCCGTGCCTGAAACCTTAGCGGCAGCGGGGGAATTGCATGTAGCCAGGCTTTTTGGCGAAGTCCTTACCGGCGGAGGTCTCACAGCTTGATGTATGCCTCTGGTGAATCACTGGCTCGCCTGAAACCTTAGCGGGGGTCTCGTACGTGAATTCATGGATCTATCAACACACTGCCGTGCCTGAAACCTTAGCGGCAGCGGGGGAATTCCATGCATCCAGAGTCTGTGGGACGAAACCTGATCCAACACACTGTCTTGCGCACAAACTTAGCGGTGATGGCAAAACCTTAGCGGCAGCAAGGGAATTGGATGCATCGAGGCTCTTTGCCGAACTCCTTACCGGCGGAGGTCTCACAGCTTGATGTATGCCTCTGGCGACTCACTGGCTCGCCTGAAACCTTAGCGGGGGTCTCGTACGTGAATTCATGGATTCATCGACACACTGCCGTGCCTGAAACCTTAGCGGCAGCGGGGGAATTCCATGCATCCAGAGTCTGTGGGACGAAACCTGATCCAACACACTGTCTTGCCCACAAACTTAGCGGTGATGGCAAAACCTTAGCGGCAGCAATGGAATTGGATGCATCGAGGCTCTTTGCCGAACTCCTTACCGGCGGAGGTCTCACAGCTTGATGTATGCCTCTGGCGAATCACTGGCTCGCCTGGAACCTTAGCGGGGGCCTCGTATGTGAATTCATGGATCCATCGACACACTGCAGTGCCTGAAACCTTAGCGGCAGCGGGGGAATTCCATGCATCCAGAGTCTGTGGGACGAAACCTGATCCAACACACTGTCTTGCCCACAAACTTAGCGGTGATGGCAAAACCTTAGCGGCAGCAAGGGAATTGGATGCATCGAGGCTCTTTGCCGAACTCCTTACCGGCGGAGGTCTCACAGCTTGATGTATGCCTCTGGCGACTCACTGGCTCGCCTGGAACCTTAGCGGGGGCCTCGTATGTGAATTCATGGATCCATCGACACACTGCCATGCCTGAAACCTTAGCGGCAGCGGGGGAATTCCATGCATCCAGAGTCTGTGGGACGAAACCTGATCCAACACACTGTCTTGCCCACAAACTTAGCGGTGATGGCAAAACCTTAGCGGCAGCGGGGGAATTGCATGTAGCCAGGCTTTTTGGCGAACTCCTTACCGGCGGAGGTCTCACAGCTTCATGTATGCCTCTGGCGAATCACTGGCTCGCCTGAAACCTTAGCGGGGGTCTCGTACGTGAATTCATGGATTCATCGACACACTGCCGTGCCTGAAACCTTAGCGGCAGGGGGGGAATTGCATGTAGCCAGGCTTTTTGGCGAAGTCCTTACCGGCGGAGGTCTCACAGCTTGATGTATGCCTCTGGCGACTCACTGGCTCGCCTGGAACCTTAGCGGGGGCCTCGTATGTGAATTCATGGATCCATCGACACACTGCCGTGCCTGAAACCTTAGCGGCAGCGGGGGAATTCCATGCATCCAGAGTCTGTGGGACGAAACCTGATCCAACACACTGTCTTGCCCACAAACTTAGCGGTGATGGCAAAACCTTAGCGGCAGCAAGGGAATTGGATGCATCGAGGCTCTTTGCCGAACTCCTTACCGGCGGAGGTCTCACAGCTTCATGTATGCCTCTGGCGAATCACTGGCTCGCCTGAAACCTTAGCGGGGGTCTCGTACGTGAATTCATGGATCCATCGACACACTGCCGTGCCTGAAACCTTAGCGGCAGCGGGGGAATTGCATGCATCCAGAGTCTGTGGGATGAAACCTGATCCAACACACTGTCTTGCCCACAAACTTAGCGGTGATGGCAAAACCTTAGCGGCAGCAATGGAATTGGATGCATCGAGGCTCTTTGCCGAACTCCTTACCGGCGGAGGTCTCACAGCTTGATGTATGCCTCTGGCGAATCACTGGCTCGCCTGGAACCTTAGCGGGGGCCTCGTATGTGAATTCATGGATCCATCGACACACTGCCGTGCCTGAAACCTTAGCGGCAGCGGGGGAATTCCATGCATCCAGAGTCTGTGGGACGAAACCTGATCCAACACACTGTCTTGCCCACAAACTTAGCGGTGATGGCAAAACCTTAGCGGCAGCAAGGGAATTGGATGCATCGAGGCTCTTTGCCGAACTCCTTACCGGCGGAGGTCTCACAGCTTGATGTATGCCTCTGGCGACTCACTGGCTCGCCTGGAACCTTAGCGGGGGTCTCGTACGTGAATTCATGGATTCATCGACACACTGCCGTGCCTGAAACCTTAGCGGCAGCGGGGGAATTGCATGTAGCCAGGCTTTTTGGCGAAGTCCTTACCGGCGGAGGTCTCACAGCTTGATGTATGCCTCTGGCGACTCACTGGCTCGCCTGGAACCTTAGCGGGGGCCTCGTATGTGAATTCATGGATCCATCGACACACTGCCATGCCTGAAACCTTAGCGGCAGCGGGGGAATTCCATGCATCCAGAGTCTGTGGGACGAAACCTGATCCAACACACTGTCTTGCCCACAAACTTAGCGGTGATGGCAAAACCTTAGCGGCAGCGGGGGAATTGCATGTAGCCAGGCTTTTTGGCGAAGTCCTTACCGGCGGAGGTCTCACAGCTTCATGTATGCCTCTGGCGAATCACTGGCTCGCCTGAAACCTTAGCGGGGGTCTCGTACGTGAATTCATGGATTCATCGACACACTGCCGTGCCTGAAACCTTAGCGGCAGGGGGGGAATTGCATGTAGCCAGGCTTTTTGGCGAAGTCCTTACCGGCGGAGGTCTCACAGCTTGATGTATGCCTCTGGCGACTCACTGGCTCGCCTGGAACCTTAGCGGGGGCCTCGTATGTGAATTCATGGATCCATCGACACACTGCCGTGCCTGAAACCTTAGCGGCAGCGGGGGAATTCCATGCATCCAGAGTCTGTGGGACGAAACCTGATCCAACACACTGTCTTGCCCACAAACTTAGCGGTGATGGCAAAACCTTAGCGGCAGCAAGGGAATTGGATGCATCGAGGCTCTTTGCCGAACTCCTTACCGGCGGAGGTCTCACAGCTTGATGTATGCCTCTGGCGACTCACTGGCTCGCCTGGAACCTTAGCGGGGGCCTCGTATGTGAATTCATGGATCCATCGACACACTGCAGTGCCTGAAACCTTAGCGGCAGCGGGGGAATTCCATTCATCCAGAGTCTGTGGGACGAAACCTGATCCAACACACTGTCTTGCCCACAAACTTAGCGGTGATGGCAAAACCTTAGCGGCAGCAAGGGAATTGGATGCTTCGAGGCTCTTTGCCGAACTCCTTACCGGCGGAGGTCTCACAGCTTGATGTATGCCTCTGGCGAATCACTGGCTCGCCTGGAACCTTAGCGGGGGTCTCGTACGTGAATTCATGGATTCATCGACACACTGCTGTGCCTGAAACCTTAGCGGCAGCGGGGGAATTCCATTCATCCAGAGTCTGTGGGACGAAACCTGATCCAACACACTGTCTTGCCCACAAACTTAGCGGTGATGGCAAAACCTTAGCGGCAGCAAGGGAATTGGATGCTTCGAGGCTCTTTGCCGAACTCCTTACCGGCGGAGGTCTCACAGCTTGATGTATGCCTCTGGCGAATCACTGGCTCGCCTGGAACCTTAGCGGGGGTCTCGTACGTGAATTCATGGATTCATCGACACACTGCTGTGCCTGAAACCTTAGCGGCAGGGGGGAATTGCATGTAGCCAGGCTTTTTGGCGAAGTCCTTACCGGCGGAGGTCTCACAGCTTCATGTATGCCTCTGGCGAATCACTGGCTCGCCTGGAACCTTAGCGGGGGCCTCGTATGTGAATTCATGGATCCATCGACACACTGTCGTGCCTGAAACCTTAGCGGCAGCGGGGGAATTCCATGCATCCAGAGTCTGTGGGACGAAACCTGATCCAACACACTGTCTTGCCCACAAACTTAGCGGTGATGGCAAAACCTTAGCGGCAGCAATGGAATTGGATGCATCGAGGCTCTTTGCCGAACTCCTTACCGGCGGAGGTCTCACAGCTTGATGTATGCCTCTGGCGACTCACTGGCTCGCCTGGAACCTTAGCGGGGGTCTCGTACGTGAATTCATGGATTCATCGACACACTGCCGTGCCTGAAACCTTAGCGGCAGCAATGGAATTGGATGCATCGAGGCTCTTTGCCGAACTCCTTACCGGCGGAGGTCTCACAGCTTGATGTATGCCTCTGGCGACTCACTGGCTCGCCTGGAACCTTAGCGGGGGCCTCGTATGTGAATTCATGGATCCATCGACACACTGCCGTGCCTGAAACCTTAGCGGCAGCGGGGGAATTGCATGTAGCCAGGCTTTTTGGCGAAGTCCTTACCGGCGGAGGTCTCACAGCTTGATGTATGCCTCTGGCGACTCACTGGCTCGCCTGGAACCTTAGCGGGGGCCTCGTATGTGAATTCATGGATCCATCGACACACTGCAGTGCCTGAAACCTTAGCGGCAGCGGGGGAATTCCTTGCATCCAGAGTCTGTGGGACGAAACCTGATCCAACACACTGTCTTGCCCACAAACTTAGCGGTGATGGCAAAACCTTAGCGGCAGCGCGGGAATTGCATGTAGCCAGGCTTTTTGGCGAAGTCCTTACCGGCGGAGGTCTCACAGCTTCATGTATGCCTCTGGCGACTCACTGGCTCGCCTGGAACCTTAGCGGGGGCCTCGTATGTGAATTCATGGATCCATCGACACACTGCAGTGCCTGAAACCTTAGCGGCAGCGGGGGAATTGCATGTAGCCAGGCTTTTTGGCGAAGTCCTTACCGGCGGAGGTCTCACAGCTTCATGTATGCCTCTGGCGACTCACTGGCTCGCCTGGAACCTTAGCGGGGGCCTCGTATGTGAATTCATGGATCCATCGACACACTGCAGTGCCTGAAACCTTAGCGGCAGCGGGGGAATTCCATGCATCCAGAGTCTGTGGGACGAAACCTGATCCAACACACTGTCTTGCGCACAAACTTAGCGGTGATGGCAAAACCTTAGCGGCAGCAAGGGAATTGGATGCATCGAGGCTCTTTGCCGAACTCCTTACCGGCGGAGGTCTCACAGCTTGATGTATGCCTCTGGCGACTCACTGGCTCGCCTGAAACCTTAGCGGGGGTCTCGTACGTGAATTCATGGATTCATTGACACACTGCCGTGCCTGAAACCTTAGCGGCAGCGGGGGAATTGCATGTAGCCAGGCTTTTTGGCGAAGTCCTTACCGGCGGAGGTCTCACAGCTTGATGTATGCCTCTGGTGAATCACTGGCTCGCCTGAAACCTTAGCGGGGGTCTCGTACGTGAATTCATGGATCTATCAACACACTGCCGTGCCTGAAACCTTAGCGGCAGCGGGGGAATTCCATGCATCCAGAGTCTGTGGGACGAAACCTGATCCAACACACTGTCTTGCGCACAAACTTAGCGGTGATGGCAAAACCTTAGCGGCAGCAAGGGAATTGGATGCATCGAGGCTCTTTGCCGAACTCCTTACCGGCGGAGGTCTCACAGCTTCATGTATGCCTCTGGCGAATCACTGGCTCGCCTGGAACCTTAGCGGGGGCCTCGTATGTGAATTCATGGATCCATCGACACACTGCCGTGCCTGAAACCTTAGCGGCAGCGGGGGAATTCCATGCATCCAGAGTCTGTGGGACGAAACCTGATCCAACACACTGTCTTGCCCACAAACTTAGCGGTGATGGCAAAACCTTAGCGGCAGCAATGGAATTGGATGCATCGAGGCTCTTTGCCGAACTCCTTACCGGCGGAGGTCTCACAGCTTGATGTATGCCTCTGGCGACTCACTGGCTCGCCTGGAACCTTAGCGGGGGTCTCGTACGTGAATTCATGGATTCATCGACACACTGCCGTGCCTGAAACCTTAGCGGCAGCAATGGAATTGGATGCATCGAGGCTCTTTGCCGAACTCCTTACCGGCGGAGGTCTCACAGCTTGATGTATGCCTCTGGCGACTCACTGGCTCGCCTGGAACCTTAGCGGGGGCCTCGTATGTGAATTCATGGATCCATCGACACACTGCCGTGCCTGAAACCTTAGCGGCAGCGGGGGAATTGCATGTAGCCAGGCTTTTTGGCGAAGTCCTTACCGGCGGAGGTCTCACAGCTTGATGTATGCCTCTGGCGACTCACTGGCTCGCCTGGAACCTTAGCGGGGGCCTCGTATGTGAATTCATGGATCCATCGACACACTGCAGTGCCTGAAACCTTAGCGGCAGCGGGGGAATTCCATGCATCCAGAGTCTGTGGGACGAAACCTGATCCAACACACTGTCTTGCCCACAAACTTAGCGGTGATGGCAAAACCTTAGCGGCAGCGGGGGAATTGCATGTAGCCAGGCTTTTTGGCGAAGTCCTTACCGGCGGAGGTCTCACAGCTTGATGTATGCCTCTGGCGAATCACTGGCTCGCCTGGAACCTTAGCGGGGGTCTCGTACGTGAATTCATGGATTCATTGACACACTGCCGTGCCTGAAACCTTAGCGGCAGCGGGGGAATTGCATGTAGCCAGGCTTTTTGGCGAAGTCCTTACCGGCGGAGGTCTCACAGCTTGATGTATGCCTCTGGTGAATCACTGGCTCGCCTGAAACCTTAGCGGGGGTCTCGTACGTGAATTCATGGATCTATCAACACACTGCCGTGCCTGAAACCTTAGCGGCAGCAATGGAATTGGATGCATCGAGGCTCTTTGCCGAACTCCTTACCGGCGGAGGTCTCACAGCTTGATGTATGCCTCTGGCGACTCACTGGCTCGCCTGGAACCTTAGCGGGGGCCTCGTATGTGAATTCATGGATCCATCGACACACTGCCGTGCCTGAAACCTTAGCGGCAGCGGGGGAATTGCATGTAGCCAGGCTTTTTGGCGAAGTCCTTACCGGCGGAGGTCTCACAGCTTGATGTATGCCTCTGGCGAATCACTGGCTCGCCTGGAACCTTAGCGGGGGCCTCGTATGTGAATTCATGGATCCATCGACACACTGCAGTGCCTGAAACCTTAGCGGCAGCGGGGGAATTCCATGCATCCAGAGTCTGTGGGACGAAACCTGATCCAACACACTGTCTTGCCCACAAACTTAGCGGTGATGGCAAAACCTTAGCGGCAGCAAGGGAATTGGATGCATCGAGGCTCTTTGCCGAACTCCTTACCGGCGGAGGTCTCACAGCTTCATGTATGCCTCTGGCGAATCACTGGCTCGCCTGAAACCTTAGCGGGGGTCTCGTACGTGAATTCATGGATCCATCGACACACTGCCGTGCCTGAAACCTTAGCGGCAGCGGGGGAATTCCATGCATCCAGAGTCTGTGGGACGAAACCTGATCCAACACACTGTCTTGCCCACAAACTTAGCGGTGATGGCAAAACCTTAGCGGCAGCAATGGAATTGGATGCATCGAGGCTCTTTGCCGAACTCCTTACCGGCGGAGGTCTCACAGCTTGATGTATGCCTCTGGCGAATCACTGGCTCGCCTGGAACCTTAGCGGGGGCCTCGTATGTGAATTCATGGATCCATCGACACACTGCCGTGCCTGAAACCTTAGCGGCAGCGGGGGAATTCCATGCATCCAGAGTCTGTGGGACGAAACCTGATCCAACACACTGTCTTGCCCACAAACTTAGCGGTGATGGCAAAACCTTAGCGGCAGCAAGGGAATTGGATGCATCGAGGCTCTTTGCCGAACTCCTTACCGGCGGAGGTCTCACAGCTTGATGTATGCCTCTGGCGACTCACTGGCTCGCCTGGAACCTTAGCGGGGGTCTCGTACGTGAATTCATGGATTCATCGACACACTGCCGTGCCTGAAACCTTAGCGGCAGCGGGGGAATTGCATGTAGCCAGGCTTTTTGGCGAAGTCCTTACCGGCGGAGGTCTCACAGCTTGATGTATGCCTCTGGCGACTCACTGGCTCGCCTGGAACCTTAGCGGGGGCCTCGTATGTGAATTCATGGATCCATCGACACACTGCCATGCCTGAAACCTTAGCGGCAGCGGGGGAATTCCATGCATCCAGAGTCTGTGGGACGAAACCTGATCCAACACACTGTCTTGCCCACAAACTTAGCGGTGATGGCAAAACCTTAGCGGCAGCGGGGGAATTGCATGTAGCCAGGCTTTTTGGCGAAGTCCTTACCGGCGGAGGTCTCACAGCTTCATGTATGCCTCTGGCGAATCACTGGCTCGCCTGAAACCTTAGCGGGGGTCTCGTACGTGAATTCATGGATTCATCGACACACTGCCGTGCCTGAAACCTTAGCGGCAGGGGGGGAATTGCATGTAGCCAGGCTTTTTGGCGAAGTCCTTACCGGCGGAGGTCTCACAGCTTGATGTATGCCTCTGGCGACTCACTGGCTCGCCTGGAACCTTAGCGGGGGCCTCGTATGTGAATTCATGGATCCATCGACACACTGCCGTGCCTGAAACCTTAGCGGCAGCGGGGGAATTCCATGCATCCAGAGTCTGTGGGACGAAACCTGATCCAACACACTGTCTTGCCCACAAACTTAGCGGTGATGGCAAAACCTTAGCGGCAGCAATGGAATTGGATGCATCGAGGCTCTTTGCCGAACTCCTTACCGGCGGAGGTCTCACAGCTTGATGTATGCCTCTGGCGAATCACTGGCTCGCCTGGAACCTTAGCGGGGGCCTCGTATGTGAATTCATGGATCCATCGACACACTGCCGTGCCTGAAACCTTAGCGGCAGCGGGGGAATTCCATGCATCCAGAGTCTGTGGGACGAAACCTGATCCAACACACTGTCTTGCCCACAAACTTAGCGGTGATGGCAAAACCTTAGCGGCAGCAAGGGAATTGGATGCATCGAGGCTCTTTGCCGAACTCCTTACCGGCGGAGGTCTCACAGCTTGATGTATGCCTCTGGCGACTCACTGGCTCGCCTGGAACCTTAGCGGGGGTCTCGTACGTGAATTCATGGATTCATCGACACACTGCCGTGCCTGAAACCTTAGCGGCAGCGGGGGAATTGCATGTAGCCAGGCTTTTTGGCGAAGTCCTTACCGGCGGAGGTCTCACAGCTTGATGTATGCCTCTGGCGAATCACTGGCTCGCCTGGAACCTTAGCGGGGGCCTCGTATGTGAATTCATGGATCCATCGACACACTGCCGTGCCTGAAACCTTAGCGGCAGCGGGGGAATTCCATGCATCCAGAGTCTGTGGGACGAAACCTGATCCAACACACTGTCTTGCCCACAAACTTAGCGGTGATGGCAAAACCTTAGCGGCAGCAAGGGAATTGGATGCATCGAGGCTCTTTGCCGAACTCCTTACCGGCGGAGGTCTCACAGCTTGATGTATGCCTCTGGCGACTCACTGGCTCGCCTGGAACCTTAGCGGGGGTCTCGTACGTGAATTCATGGATTCATCGACACACTGCCGTGCCTGAAACCTTAGCGGCAGCGGGGGAATTGCATGTAGCCAGGCTTTTTGGCGAAGTCCTTACCGGCGGAGGTCTCACAGCTTGATGTATGCCTCTGGCGACTCACTGGCTCGCCTGGAACCTTAGCGGGGGCCTCGTATGTGAATTCATGGATCCATCGACACACTGCCATGCCTGAAACCTTAGCGGCAGCGGGGGAATTCCATGCATCCAGAGTCTGTGGGACGAAACCTGATCCAACACACTGTCTTGCCCACAAACTTAGCGGTGATGGCAAAACCTTAGCGGCAGCAAGGGAATTGGATGCATCGAGGCTCTTTGCCGAACTCCTTACCGGCGGAGGTCTCACAGCTTGATGTATGCCTCTGGCGACTCACTGGCTCGCCTGGAACCTTAGCGGGGGCCTCGTATGTGAATTCATGGATCCATCGACACACTGCAGTGCCTGAAACCTTAGCGGCAGCGGGGGAATTCCATTCATCCAGAGTCTGTGGGACGAAACCTGATCCAACACACTGTCTTGCCCACAAACTTAGCGGTGATGGCAAAACCTTAGCGGCAGCAAGGGAATTGGATGCTTCGAGGCTCTTTGCCGAACTCCTTACCGGCGGAGGTCTCACAGCTTGATGTATGCCTCTGGCGAATCACTGGCTCGCCTGGAACCTTAGCGGGGGTCTCGTACGTGAATTCATGGATTCATCGACACACTGCTGTGCCTGAAACCTTAGCGGCAGCGGGGGAATTGCATGTAGCCAGACTTTTTGCCGAAGTCCTTACCGGCGGAGGTCTCACAGCTTCATGTATGCCTCTGGCGAATCACTGGCTCCCCTGAAACCTTAGCGGGGGTCTCGTACGTGAATTCATGGATTCATCGACACACTGCCGTGCCTGAAACCTTAGCGGCAGCGGGGGAATTCCATGCATCCAGAGTCTGTGGGACGAAACCTGATCCAACACACTGTCTTGCCCACAAACTTAGCGGTGATGGCAAAACCTTAGCGGCAGCAATGGAATTGGATGCATCGAGGCTCTTTGCCGAACTCCTTACCGGCGGAGGTCTCACAGCTTGATGTATGCCTCTGGCGAATCACTGGCTCGCCTGGAACCTTAGCGGGGGCCTCGTATGTGAATTCATGGATCCATCGACACACTGCCGTGCCTGAAACCTTAGCGGCAGCGGGGGAATTCCATGCATCCAGAGTCTGTGGGACGAAACCTGATCCAACACACTGTCTTGCCCACAAACTTAGCGGTGATGGCAAAACCTTAGCGGCAGCAAGGGAATTGGATGCATCGAGGCTCTTTGCCGAACTCCTTACCGGCGGAGGTCTCACAGCTTGATGTATGCCTCTGGCGACTCACTGGCTCGCCTGGAACCTTAGCGGGGGTCTCGTACGTGAATTCATGGATTCATCGACACACTGCCGTGCCTGAAACCTTAGCGGCAGCGGGGGAATTGCATGTAGCCAGGCTTTTTGGCGAAGTCCTTACCGGCGGAGGTCTCACAGCTTGATGTATGCCTCTGGCGACTCACTGGCTCGCCTGGAACCTTAGCGGGGGCCTCGTATGTGAATTCATGGATCCATCGACACACTGCCATGCCTGAAACCTTAGCGGCAGCGGGGGAATTCCATGCATCCAGAGTCTGTGGGACGAAACCTGATCCAACACACTGTCTTGCCCACAAACTTAGCGGTGATGGCAAAACCTTAGCGGCAGCGGGGGAATTGCATGTAGCCAGGCTTTTTGGCGAAGTCCTTACCGGCGGAGGTCTCACAGCTTCATGTATGCCTCTGGCGAATCACTGGCTCGCCTGAAACCTTAGCGGGGGTCTCGTACGTGAATTCATGGATTCATCGACACACTGCCGTGCCTGAAACCTTAGCGGCAGGGGGGGAATTGCATGTAGCCAGGCTTTTTGGCGAAGTCCTTACCGGCGGAGGTCTCACAGCTTGATGTATGCCTCTGGCGACTCACTGGCTCGCCTGGAACCTTAGCGGGGGCCTCGTATGTGAATTCATGGATCCATCGACACACTGCCGTGCCTGAAACCTTAGCGGCAGCGGGGGAATTCCATGCATCCAGAGTCTGTGGGACGAAACCTGATCCAACACACTGTCTTGCCCACAAACTTAGCGGTGATGGCAAAACCTTAGCGGCAGCAATGGAATTGGATGCATCGAGGCTCTTTGCCGAACTCCTTACCGGCGGAGGTCTCACAGCTTGATGTATGCCTCTGGCGAATCACTGGCTCGCCTGGAACCTTAGCGGGGGCCTCGTATGTGAATTCATGGATCCATCGACACACTGCCGTGCCTGAAACCTTAGCGGCAGCGGGGGAATTCCATGCATCCAGAGTCTGTGGGACGAAACCTGATCCAACACACTGTCTTGCCCACAAACTTAGCGGTGATGGCAAAACCTTAGCGGCAGCAAGGGAATTGGATGCATCGAGGCTCTTTGCCGAACTCCTTACCGGCGGAGGTCTCACAGCTTGATGTATGCCTCTGGCGACTCACTGGCTCGCCTGGAACCTTAGCGGGGGTCTCGTACGTGAATTCATGGATTCATCGACACACTGCCGTGCCTGAAACCTTAGCGGCAGCGGGGGAATTGCATGTAGCCAGGCTTTTTGGCGAAGTCCTTACCGGCGGAGGTCTCACAGCTTGATGTATGCCTCTGGCGAATCACTGGCTCGCCTGGAACCTTAGCGGGGGCCTCGTATGTGAATTCATGGATCCATCGACACACTGCCGTGCCTGAAACCTTAGCGGCAGCGGGGGAATTCCATGCATCCAGAGTCTGTGGGACGAAACCTGATCCAACACACTGTCTTGCCCACAAACTTAGCGGTGATGGCAAAACCTTAGCGGCAGCAAGGGAATTGGATGCATCGAGGCTCTTTGCCGAACTCCTTACCGGCGGAGGTCTCACAGCTTGATGTATGCCTCTGGCGACTCACTGGCTCGCCTGGAACCTTAGCGGGGGTCTCGTACGTGAATTCATGGATTCATCGACACACTGCCGTGCCTGAAACCTTAGCGGCAGCGGGGGAATTGCATGTAGCCAGGCTTTTTGGCGAAGTCCTTACCGGCGGAGGTCTCACAGCTTGATGTATGCCTCTGGCGACTCACTGGCTCGCCTGGAACCTTAGCGGGGGCCTCGTATGTGAATTCATGGATCCATCGACACACTGCCATGCCTGAAACCTTAGCGGCAGCGGGGGAATTCCATGCATCCAGAGTCTGTGGGACGAAACCTGATCCAACACACTGTCTTGCCCACAAACTTAGCGGTGATGGCAAAACCTTAGCGGCAGCGGGGGAATTGCATGTAGCCAGGCTTTTTGGCGAAGTCCTTACCGGCGGAGGTCTCACAGCTTCATGTATGCCTCTGGCGAATCACTGGCTCGCCTGAAACCTTAGCGGGGGTCTCGTACGTGAATTCATGGATTCATCGACACACTGCCGTGCCTGAAACCTTAGCGGCAGGGGGGGAATTGCATGTAGCCAGGCTTTTTGGCGAAGTCCTTACCGGCGGAGGTCTCACAGCTTGATGTATGCCTCTGGCGACTCACTGGCTCGCCTGGAACCTTAGCGGGGGCCTCGTATGTGAATTCATGGATCCATCGACACACTGCCGTGCCTGAAACCTTAGCGGCAGCGGGGGAATTCCATGCATCCAGAGTCTGTGGGACGAAACCTGATCCAACACACTGTCTTGCCCACAAACTTAGCGGTGATGGCAAAACCTTAGCGGCAGCAAGGGAATTGGATGCATCGAGGCTCTTTGCCGAACTCCTTACCGGCGGAGGTCTCACAGCTTGATGTATGCCTCTGGCGACTCACTGGCTCGCCTGGAACCTTAGCGGGGGCCTCGTATGTGAATTCATGGATCCATCGACACACTGCAGTGCCTGAAACCTTAGCGGCAGCGGGGGAATTCCATTCATCCAGAGTCTGTGGGACGAAACCTGATCCAACACACTGTCTTGCCCACAAACTTAGCGGTGATGGCAAAACCTTAGCGGCAGCAAGGGAATTGGATGCTTCGAGGCTCTTTGCCGAACTCCTTACCGGCGGAGGTCTCACAGCTTGATGTATGCCTCTGGCGAATCACTGGCTCGCCTGGAACCTTAGCGGGGGTCTCGTACGTGAATTCATGGATTCATCGACACACTGCTGTGCCTGAAACCTTAGCGGCAGCGGGGGAATTGCATGTAGCCAGACTTTTTGCCGAAGTCCTTACCGGCGGAGGTCTCACAGCTTCATGTATGCCTCTGGCGAATCACTGGCTCCCCTGAAACCTTAGCGGGGGTCTCGTACGTGAATTCATGGATTCATCGACACACTGCCGTGCCTGAAACCTTAGCGGCAGCGGGGGAATTGCATGTAGCCAGGCTTTTTGGCGAAGTCCTTACCGGCGGAGGTCTCACAGCTTGATGTATGCCTCTGGCGAATCACTGGCTCGCCTGGAACCTTAGCGGGGGCCTCGTATGTGAATTCATGGATCCATCGACACACTGCCGTGCCTGAAACCTTAGCGGCAGCGGGGGAATTCCATGCATCCAGAGTCTGTGGGACGAAACCTGATCCAACACACTGTCTTGCCCACAAACTTAGCGGTGATGGCAAAACCTTAGCGGCAGGAATGGAATTGGATGCATCGAGGCTCTTTGCCGAACTCCTTACCGGCGGAGGTCTCACAGCTTGATGTATGCCTCTGGCGACTCACTGGCTCGCCTGGAACCTTAGCGGGGGCCTCGTATGTGAATTCATGGATCCATCGACACACTGCCGTGCCTGAAACCTTAGCGGCAGCGGGGGAATTCCATGCATCCAGAGTCTGTGGGACGAAACCTGATCCAACACACTGTCTTGCCCACAAACTTAGCGGTGATGGCAAAACCTTAGCGGCAGCAAGGGAATTGGATGCATCGAGGCTCTTTGCCGAACTCCTTACCGGCGGAGGTCTCACAGCTTGATGTATGCCTCTGGCGACTCACTGGCTCGCCTGGAACCTTAGCGGGGGTCTCGTACGTGAATTCATGGATTCATCGACACACTGCAGTGCCTGAAACCTTAGCGGCAGCGGGGGAATTCCATTCATCCAGAGTCTGTGGGACGAAACCTGATCCAACACACTGTCTTGCCCACAAACTTAGCGGTGATGGCAAAACCTTAGCGGCAGCAAGGGAATTGGATGCTTCGAGGCTCTTTGCCGAACTCCTTACCGGCGGAGGTCTCACAGCTTGATGTATGCCTCTGGCGAATCACTGGCTCGCCTGGAACCTTAGCGGGGGTCTCGTACGTGAATTCATGGATTCATCGACACACTGCTGTGCCTGAAACCTTAGCGGCAGCGGGGGAATTCCATTCATCCAGAGTCTGTGGGACGAAACCTGATCCAACACACTGTCTTGCCCACAAACTTAGCGGTGATGGCAAAACCTTAGCGGCAGCAATGGAATTGGATGCATCGAGGCTCTTTGCCGAACTCCTTACCGGCGGAGGTCTCACAGCTTGATGTATGCCTCTGGCGACTCACTGGCTCGCCTGGAACCTTAGCGGGGGCCTCGTATGTGAATTCATGGATCCATCGACACACTGCAGTGCCTGAAACCTTAGCGGCAGCGGGGGAATTCCATGCATCCAGAGTCTGTGGGACGAAACCTGATCCAACACACTGTCTTGCCCACAAACTTAGCGGTGATGGCAAAACCTTAGCGGCAGCAAGGGAATTGGATGCATCGAGGCTCTTTGCCGAAGTCCTTACCGGCGGAGGTCTCACAGCTTGATGTATGCCTCTGGCGAATCACTGGCTCGCCTGGAACCTTAGCGGGGGTCTCGTACGTGAATTCATGGATTCATCGACACACTGCTGTGCCTGAAACCTTAGCGGCAGCGGGGGAATTGCATGTAGCCAGGCTTTTTGGCGAAGTCCTTACCGGCGGAGGTCTCACAGCTTCATGTATGCCTCTGGCGAATCACTGGCTCGCCTGAAACCTTAGCGGGGGTCTCGTACGTGAATTCATGGATTCATCGACACACTGCTGTGCCTGAAACCTTAGCGGCAGGGGGGAATTGCATGTAGCCAGGCTTTTTGGCGAAGTCCTTACCGGCGGAGGTCTCACAGCTTCATGTATGCCTCTGGCGAATCACTGGCTCGCCTGGAACCTTAGCGGGGGCCTCGTATGTGAATTCATGGATCCATCGACACACTGTCGTGCCTGAAACCTTAGCGGCAGCGGGGGAATTCCATGCATCCAGAGTCTGTGGGACGAAACCTGATCCAACACACTGTCTTGCCCACAAACTTAGCGGTGATGGCAAAACCTTAGCGGCAGCAATGGAATTGGATGCATCGAGGCTCTTTGCCGAACTCCTTACCGGCGGAGGTCTCACAGCTTGATGTATGCCTCTGGCGACTCACTGGCTCGCCTGGAACCTTAGCGGGGGTCTCGTACGTGAATTCATGGATTCATCGACACACTGCCGTGCCTGAAACCTTAGCGGCAGCAATGGAATTGGATGCATCGAGGCTCTTTGCCGAACTCCTTACCGGCGGAGGTCTCACAGCTTGATGTATGCCTCTGGCGACTCACTGGCTCGCCTGGAACCTTAGCGGGGGCCTCGTATGTGAATTCATGGATCCATCGACACACTGCCGTGCCTGAAACCTTAGCGGCAGCGGGGGAATTGCATGTAGCCAGGCTTTTTGGCGAAGTCCTTACCGGCGGAGGTCTCACAGCTTGATGTATGCCTCTGGCGACTCACTGGCTCGCCTGGAACCTTAGCGGGGGCCTCGTATGTGAATTCATGGATCCATCGACACACTGCAGTGCCTGAAACCTTAGCGGCAGCGGGGGAATTCCTTGCATCCAGAGTCTGTGGGACGAAACCTGATCCAACACACTGTCTTGCCCACAAACTTAGCGGTGATGGCAAAACCTTAGCGGCAGCAAGGGAATTGGATGCTTCGAGGCTCTTTGCCGAACTCCTTACCGGCGGAGGTCTCACAGCTTGATGTATGCCTCTGGCGAATCACTGGCTCGCCTGGAACCTTAGCGGGGGTCTCGTACGTGAATTCATGGATCCATCGACACACTGCCGTGCCTGAAACCTTAGCGGCAGCGGGGGAATTCCATGCATCCAGAGTCTGTGGGACGAAACCTGATCCAACACACTGTCTTGCCCACAAACTTAGCGGTGATGGCAAAACCTTAGCGGCAGGAATGGAATTGGATGCATCGAGGCTCTTTGCCGAACTCCTTACCGGCGGAGGTCTCACAGCTTGATGTATGCCTCTGGCGACTCACTGGCTCGCCTGGAACCTTAGCGGGGGTCTCGTACGTGAATTCATGGATTCATCGACACACTGCTGTGCCTGAAACCTTAGCGGCAGCGGGGGAATTGCATGTAGCCAGACTTTTTGCCGAAGTCCTTACCGGCGGAGGTCTCACAGCTTCATGTATGCCTCTGGCGAATCACTGGCTCCCCTGAAACCTTAGCGGGGGTCTCGTACGTGAATTCATGGATTCATCGACACACTGCCGTGCCTGAAACCTTAGCGGCAGCGGGGGAATTGCATGTAGCCAGGCTTTTTGGCGAAGTCCTTACCGGCGGAGGTCTCACAGCTTGATGTATGCCTCTGGCGAATCACTGGCTCGCCTGGAACCTTAGCGGGGGCCTCGTATGTGAATTCATGGATCCATCGACACACTGCCGTGCCTGAAACCTTAGCGGCAGCGGGGGAATTCCATGCATCCAGAGTCTGTGGGACGAAACCTGATCCAACACACTGTCTTGCCCACAAACTTAGCGGTGATGGCAAAACCTTAGCGGCAGGAATGGAATTGGATGCATCGAGGCTCTTTGCCGAACTCCTTACCGGCGGAGGTCTCACAGCTTGATGTATGCCTCTGGCGACTCACTGGCTCGCCTGGAACCTTAGCGGGGGCCTCGTATGTGAATTCATGGATCCATCGACACACTGCCGTGCCTGAAACCTTAGCGGCAGCGGGGGAATTCCATGCATCCAGAGTCTGTGGGACGAAACCTGATCCAACACACTGTCTTGCCCACAAACTTAGCGGTGATGGCAAAACCTTAGCGGCAGCAAGGGAATTGGATGCATCGAGGCTCTTTGCCGAACTCCTTACCGGCGGAGGTCTCACAGCTTGATGTATGCCTCTGGCGACTCACTGGCTCGCCTGGAACCTTAGCGGGGGTCTCGTACGTGAATTCATGGATTCATCGACACACTGCAGTGCCTGAAACCTTAGCGGCAGCGGGGGAATTCCATTCATCCAGAGTCTGTGGGACGAAACCTGATCCAACACACTGTCTTGCCCACAAACTTAGCGGTGATGGCAAAACCTTAGCGGCAGCGGGGGAATTGCATGTAGCCAGGCTTTTTGGCGAAGTCCTTACCGGCGGAGGTCTCACAGCTTGATGTATGCCTCTGGCGACTCACTGGCTCGCCTGGAACCTTAGCGGGGGCCTCGTATGTGAATTCATGGATCCATCGACACACTGCAGTGCCTGAAACCTTAGCGGCAGCGGGGGAATTCCTTGCATCCAGAGTCTGTGGGACGAAACCTGATCCAACACACTGTCTTGCCCACAAACTTAGCGGTGATGGCAAAACCTTAGCGGCAGGAATGGAATTGGATGCATCGAGGCTCTTTGCCGAACTCCTTACCGGCGGAGGTCTCACAGCTTGATGTATGCCTCTGGCGACTCACTGGCTCGCCTGGAACCTTAGCGGGGGCCTCGTATGTGAATTCATGGATCCATCGACACACTGCCGTGCCTGAAACCTTAGCGGCAGCGGGGGAATTCCATGCATCCAGAGTCTGTGGGACGAAACCTGATCCAACACACTGTCTTGCGCACAAACTTAGCGGTGATGGCAAAACCTTAGCGGCAGCAAGGGAATTGGATGCATCGAGGCTCTTTGCCGAACTCCTTACCGGCGGAGGTCTCACAGCTTCATGTATGCCTCTGGCGAATCACTGGCTCGCCTGGAACCTTAGCGGGGGCCTCGTATGTGAATTCATGGATCCATCGACACACTGCCGTGCCTGAAACCTTAGCGGCAGCGGGGGAATTCCATGCATCCAGAGTCTGTGGGACGAAACCTGATCCAACACACTGTCTTGCCCACAAACTTAGCGGTGATGGCAAAACCTTAGCGGCAGCAATGGAATTGGATGCATCGAGGCTCTTTGCCGAACTCCTTACCGGCGGAGGTCTCACAGCTTGATGTATGCCTCTGGCGACTCACTGGCTCGCCTGGAACCTTAGCGGGGGTCTCGTACGTGAATTCATGGATTCATCGACACACTGCCGTGCCTGAAACCTTAGCGGCAGCAATGGAATTGGATGCATCGAGGCTCTTTGCCGAACTCCTTACCGGCGGAGGTCTCACAGCTTGATGTATGCCTCTGGCGACTCACTGGCTCGCCTGGAACCTTAGCGGGGGCCTCGTATGTGAATTCATGGATCCATCGACACACTGCCGTGCCTGAAACCTTAGCGGCAGCAATGGAATTGGATGCATCGAGGCTCTTTGCCGAAGTCCTTACCGGCGGAGGTCTCACAGCTTGATGTATGCCTCTGGCGACTCACTGGCTCGCCTGGAACCTTAGCGGGGGCCTCGTATGTGAATTCATGGATCCATCGACACACTGCCGTGCCTGAAACCTTAGCGGCAGCGGGGGAATTGCATGTAGCCAGGCTTTTTGGCGAAGTCCTTACCGGCGGAGGTCTCACAGCTTGATGTATGCCTCTGGCGACTCACTGGCTCGCCTGGAACCTTAGCGGGGGCCTCGTATGTGAATTCATGGATCCATCGACACACTGCAGTGCCTGAAACCTTAGCGGCAGCGGGGGAATTCCTTGCATCCAGAGTCTGTGGGACGAAACCTGATCCAACACACTGTCTTGCCCACAAACTTAGCGGTGATGGCAAAACCTTAGCGGCAGCGCGGGAATTGCATGTAGCCAGGCTTTTTGGCGAAGTCCTTACCGGCGGAGGTCTCACAGCTTCATGTATGCCTCTGGCGACTCACTGGCTCGCCTGGAACCTTAGCGGGGGCCTCGTATGTGAATTCATGGATCCATCGACACACTGCAGTGCCTGAAACCTTAGCGGCAGCGGGGGAATTGCATGTAGCCAGGCTTTTTGGCGAAGTCCTTACCGGCGGAGGTCTCACAGCTTCATGTATGCCTCTGGCGACTCACTGGCTCGCCTGGAACCTTAGCGGGGGCCTCGTATGTGAATTCATGGATCCATCGACACACTGCAGTGCCTGAAACCTTAGCGGCAGCGGGGGAATTCCATGCATCCAGAGTCTGTGGGACGAAACCTGATCCAACACACTGTCTTGCGCACAAACTTAGCGGTGATGGCAAAACCTTAGCGGCAGCAAGGGAATTGGATGCATCGAGGCTCTTTGCCGAACTCCTTACCGGCGGAGGTCTCACAGCTTGATGTATGCCTCTGGCGACTCACTGGCTCGCCTGAAACCTTAGCGGGGGCCTCGTATGTGAATTCATGGATCCATCGACACACTGCCGTGCCTGAAACCTTAGCGGCAGCAATGGAATTGGATGCATCGAGGCTCTTTGCCGAAGTCCTTACCGGCGGAGGTCTCACAGCTTCATGTATGCCTCTGGCGAATCACTGGCTCGCCTGGAACCTTAGCGGGGGCCTCGTATGTGAATTCATGGATCCATCGACACACTGCCGTGCCTGAAACCTTAGCGGCAGCGGGGGAATTCCATGCATCCAGAGTCTGTGGGACGAAACCTGATCCAACACACTGTCTTGCCCACAAACTTAGCGGTGATGGCAAAACCTTAGCGGCAGCAATGGAATTGGATGCATCGAGGCTCTTTGCCGAACTCCTTACCGGCGGAGGTCTCACAGCTTGATGTATGCCTCTGGCGACTCACTGGCTCGCCTGGAACCTTAGCGGGGGTCTCGTACGTGAATTCATGGATTCATCGACACACTGCCGTGCCTGAAACCTTAGCGGCAGCAATGGAATTGGATGCATCGAGGCTCTTTGCCGAACTCCTTACCGGCGGAGGTCTCACAGCTTGATGTATGCCTCTGGCGACTCACTGGCTCGCCTGGAACCTTAGCGGGGGCCTCGTATGTGAATTCATGGATCCATCGACACACTGCCGTGCCTGAAACCTTAGCGGCAGCGGGGGAATTGCATGTAGCCAGGCTTTTTGGCGAAGTCCTTACCGGCGGAGGTCTCACAGCTTGATGTATGCCTCTGGCGACTCACTGGCTCGCCTGGAACCTTAGCGGGGGCCTCGTATGTGAATTCATGGATCCATCGACACACTGCAGTGCCTGAAACCTTAGCGGCAGCGGGGGAATTCCATGCATCCAGAGTCTGTGGGACGAAACCTGATCCAACACACTGTCTTGCCCACAAACTTAGCGGTGATGGCAAAACCTTAGCGGCAGCGGGGGAATTGCATGTAGCCAGGCTTTTTGGCGAAGTCCTTACCGGCGGAGGTCTCACAGCTTGATGTATGCCTCTGGCGAATCACTGGCTCGCCTGGAACCTTAGCGGGGGTCTCGTACGTGAATTCATGGATTCATCGACACACTGCTGTGCCTGAAACCTTAGCGGCAGCGGGGGAATTGCATGTAGCCAGACTTTTTGCCGAAGTCCTTACCGGCGGAGGTCTCACAGCTTCATGTATGCCTCTGGCGAATCACTGGCTCCCCTGAAACCTTAGCGGGGGTCTCGTACGTGAATTCATGGATTCATTGACACACTGCCGTGCCTGAAACCTTAGCGGCAGCGGGGGAATTGCATGTAGCCAGGCTTTTTGGCGAAGTCCTTACCGGCGGAGGTCTCACAGCTTGATGTATGCCTCTGGTGAATCACTGGCTCGCCTGAAACCTTAGCGGGGGTCTCGTACGTGAATTCATGGATCTATCAACACACTGCCGTGCCTGAAACCTTAGCGGCAGCGGGGGAATTCCATGCATCCAGAGTCTGTGGGACGAAACCTGATCCAACACACTGTCTTGCGCACAAACTTAGCGGTGATGGCAAAACCTTAGCGGCAGCAAGGGAATTGGATGCATCGAGGCTCTTTGCCGAACTCCTTACCGGCGGAGGTCTCACAGCTTGATGTATGCCTCTGGCGAATCACTGGCTCGCCTGGAACCTTAGCGGGGGCCTCGTATGTGAATTCATGGATCCATCGACACACTGCCGTGCCTGAAACCTTAGCGGCAGCGGGGGAATTCCATGCATCCAGAGTCTGTGGGACGAAACCTGATCCAACACACTGTCTTGCCCACAAACTTAGCGGTGATGGCAAAACCTTAGCGGCAGCAATGGAATTGGATGCATCGAGGCTCTTTGCCGAACTCCTTACCGGCGGAGGTCTCACAGCTTGATGTATGCCTCTGGCGAATCACTGGCTCGCCTGGAACCTTAGCGGGGGCCTCGTATGTGAATTCATGGATCCATCGACACACTGCAGTGCCTGAAACCTTAGCGGCAGCGGGGGAATTCCATGCATCCAGAGTCTGTGGGACGAAACCTGATCCAACACACTGTCTTGCCCACAAACTTAGCGGTGATGGCAAAACCTTAGCGGCAGCAAGGGAATTGGATGCATCGAGGCTCTTTGCCGAACTCCTTACCGGCGGAGGTCTCACAGCTTCATGTATGCCTCTGGCGAATCACTGGCTCGCCTGAAACCTTAGCGGGGGTCTCGTACGTGAATTCATGGATCCATCGACACACTGCCGTGCCTGAAACCTTAGCGGCAGCGGGGGAATTGCATGCATCCAGAGTCTGTGGGATGAAACCTGATCCAACACACTGTCTTGCCCACAAACTTAGCGGTGATGGCAAAACCTTAGCGGCAGCAATGGAATTGGATGCATCGAGGCTCTTTGCCGAACTCCTTACCGGCGGAGGTCTCACAGCTTGATGTATGCCTCTGGCGAATCACTGGCTCGCCTGGAACCTTAGCGGGGGCCTCGTATGTGAATTCATGGATCCATCGACACACTGCCGTGCCTGAAACCTTAGCGGCAGCGGGGGAATTCCATGCATCCAGAGTCTGTGGGACGAAACCTGATCCAACACACTGTCTTGCCCACAAACTTAGCGGTGATGGCAAAACCTTAGCGGCAGCAATGGAATTGGATGCATCGAGGCTCTTTGCCGAACTCCTTACCGGCGGAGGTCTCACAGCTTGATGTATGCCTCTGGCGAATCACTGGCTCGCCTGGAACCTTAGCGGGGGCCTCGTATGTGAATTCATGGATCCATCGACACACTGCAGTGCCTGAAACCTTAGCGGCAGCGGGGGAATTCCATGCATCCAGAGTCTGTGGGACGAAACCTGATCCAACACACTGTCTTGCCCACAAACTTAGCGGTGATGGCAAAACCTTAGCGGCAGCAAGGGAATTGGATGCATCGAGGCTCTTTGCCGAACTCCTTACCGGCGGAGGTCTCACAGCTTCATGTATGCCTCTGGCGAATCACTGGCTCGCCTGAAACCTTAGCGGGGGTCTCGTACGTGAATTCATGGATCCATCGACACACTGCCGTGCCTGAAACCTTAGCGGCAGGGGGGGAATTGCATGTAGCCAGGCTTTTTGGCGAAGTCCTTACCGGCGGAGGTCTCACAGCTTGATGTATGCCTCTGGCGACTCACTGGCTCGCCTGGAACCTTAGCGGGGGCCTCGTATGTGAATTCATGGATCCATCGACACACTGCCGTGCCTGAAACCTTAGCGGCAGCGGGGGAATTCCATGCATCCAGAGTCTGTGGGACGAAACCTGATCCAACACACTGTCTTGCCCACAAACTTAGCGGTGATGGCAAAACCTTAGCGGCAGCAAGGGAATTGGATGCATCGAGGCTCTTTGCCGAACTCCTTACCGGCGGAGGTCTCACAGCTTGATGTATGCCTCTGGCGACTCACTGGCTCGCCTGGAACCTTAGCGGGGGCCTCGTATGTGAATTCATGGATCCATCGACACACTGCAGTGCCTGAAACCTTAGCGGCAGCGGGGGAATTCCATTCATCCAGAGTCTGTGGGACGAAACCTGATCCAACACACTGTCTTGCCCACAAACTTAGCGGTGATGGCAAAACCTTAGCGGCAGCAAGGGAATTGGATGCTTCGAGGCTCTTTGCCGAACTCCTTACCGGCGGAGGTCTCACAGCTTGATGTATGCCTCTGGCGAATCACTGGCTCGCCTGGAACCTTAGCGGGGGTCTCGTACGTGAATTCATGGATTCATCGACACACTGCTGTGCCTGAAACCTTAGCGGCAGCGGGGGAATTGCATGTAGCCAGACTTTTTGCCGAAGTCCTTACCGGCGGAGGTCTCACAGCTTCATGTATGCCTCTGGCGACTCACTGGCTCGCCTGGAACCTTAGCGGGGGCCTCGTATGTGAATTCATGGATCCATCGACACACTGCAGTGCCTGAAACCTTAGCGGCAGCGGGGGAATTCCATGCATCCAGAGTCTGTGGGACGAAACCTGATCCAACACACTGTCTTGCCCACAAACTTAGCGGTGATGGCAAAACCTTAGCGGCAGCAAGGGAATTGGATGCATCGAGGCTCTTTGCCGAACTCCTTACCGGCGGAGGTCTCACAGCTTGATGTATGCCTCTGGCGACTCACTGGCTCGCCTGGAACCTTAGCGGGGGCCTCGTATGTGAATTCATGGATCCATCGACACACTGCCGTGCCTGAAACCTTAGCGGCAGCGGGGGAATTGCATGTAGCCAGGCTTTTTGGCGAAGTCCTTACCGGCGGAGGTCTCACAGCTTGATGTATGCCTCTGGCGACTCACTGGCTCGCCTGGAACCTTAGCGGGGGCCTCGTATGTGAATTCATGGATCCATCGACACACTGCCGTGCCTGAAACCTTAGCGGCAGCGGGGGAATTGCATGTAGCCAGGCTTTTTGGCGAACTCCTTACCGGCGGAGGTCTCACAGCTTGATGTATGCCTCTGGCGACTCACTGGCTCGCCTGGAACCTTAGCGGGGGCCTCGTATGTGAATTCATGGATCCATCGACACACTGCCGTGCCTGAAACCTTAGCGGCAGCGGGGGAATTGCATGTAGCCAGGCTTTTTGGCGAAGTCCTTACCGGCGGAGGTCTCACAGCTTGATGTATGCCTCTGGCGAATCACTGGCTCGCCTGGAACCTTAGCGGGGGCCTCGTATGTGAATTCATGGATCTATCAACACACTGCCGTGCCTGAAACCTTAGCGGCAGCGGGGGAATTGCATGCATCCAGAGTCTGTGCGACGAAACCTGATCCAACACACTGTCTTGCCCACAAACTTAGCGGTGATGGCAAAACGTTAGCGGCAGCAAGGGAATTGGATGCATCGAGGCTCTTTGCCGAACTCCTTACCGGCGGAGGTCTCACAGCTTGATGTATGCCTCTGGTGAATCACTGGCTCGCCTGAAACCCTAGCGGGGGTCTCGTACGTGAATTCATGGATCTATCAACACACTGCCGTGCCTGAAACCTTAGCGGCAGCGGGGGAATTGCATGTAGCCAGGCTTTTTGGCGAAGTCCTTACCGGCGGAGGTCTCACAGCTTCATGTATGCCTCTGGCGAATCACTGGCTCGCCTGAAACCTTAGGGGGGGTCTCGTACGTGAATTCATGGATTCATCGACACACTGCCGTGCCTGAAACCTTAGCGGCAGCGGGGGAATTGCATGTAGCCAGGCTTTTTGGCGAAGTCCTTACCGGCGGAGGTCTCACAGCTTCATGTATGCCTCTGGCGAATCACTGGCTCGCCTGAAACCTTAGGGGGGGTCTCGTACGTGAATTCATGGATTCATCGACACACTGCCGTGCCTGAAACCTTAGCGGCAGCGGGGGAATTGCATGTAGCCAGGCTTTTTGGCGAAGTCCTTACCGGCGGAGGTCTCACAGCTTCATGTATGCCTCTGGCGAATCACTGGCTCCCCTGAAACCTTAGGGGGGGTCTCGTACGTGAATTCATGGATTCATCGACACACTGCCGTGCCTGAAACCTTAGCGGCAGCGGGGGAATTGCATGTAGCCAGGCTTTTTGGCGAAGTCCTTACCGGCGGAGGTCTCACAGCTTCATGTATGCCTCTGGCGAATCACTGGCTCGCCTGAAACCTTAGCGGGGGTCTCGTACGTGAATTCATGGATCTATCAACACACTGCCGTGCCTGAAACCTTAGCGGCAGCGGGGGAATTCCATGCATCCAGAGTCTGTGGGACGAAACCTGATCCAACACACTGTCTTGCCCACAAACTTAGCGGTGATGGCAAAACCTTAGCGGCAGCAAGGGAATTGGATGCATCGAGGCTTTTTGGCGAAGTCCTTACCGGCGGAGGTCTCACAGCTTCATGTATGCCTCTGGCGAATCACTGGCTCCCCTGAAACCTTAGCGGGGGTCTCGTACGTGAATTCATGGATTCATCGACACACTGCCGTGCCTGAAACCTTAGCGGCAGGGGGGGAATTGCATGTAGCCAGGCTTTTTGGCGAAGTCCTTACCGGCGGAGGTCTCACAGCTTGATGTATGCCTCTGGCGACTCACTGGCTCGCCTGGAACCTTAGCGGGGGCCTCGTATGTGAATTCATGGATCCATCAACACACTGCCGTGCCTGAAACCTTAGCGGCAGCGGGGGAATTCCATGCATCCAGAGTCTGTGGGACGAAACCTGATCCAACACACTGTCTTGCCCACAAACTTAGCGGTGATGGCAAAACCTTAGCGGCAGGAATGGAATTGGATGCATCGAGGCTCTTTGCCGAACTCCTTACCGGCGGAGGTCTCACAGCTTGATGTATGCCTCTGGCAAATCACTGGCTCGCCTGGAACCTTAGCGGGGGCCTCGTATGTGAATTCATGGATCCATCGACACACTGCCGTGCCTGAAACCTTAGCGGCAGCGGGGGGATTCCATGTAGCCAGGCTTTTTGGCGAAGTCCTTACCGGCGGAGGTCTCACAGCTTCATGTATGCCTCTGGCGAATCACTGGCTCGCCTGAAACCTTAGCGGGGGCCTCGTACGTGAATTCATGGATCCATCGACACACTGCCGTGCCTGAAGCCTTAGCGGCAGCGGGGGAATTGCATGTAGCCAGGCTTTTTGGCGAAGTCCTTACCGGCGGAGGTCTCACAGCTTCATGTATGCCTCTGGCGAATCACTGGCTCGCCTGAAACCTTAGCGGGGGTCTCGTACGTGAATTCATGGATCCATCGACACACTGCCGTGCCTGAAGCCTTAGCGGCAGCGGGGGAATTGCATGTAGCCAGGCTTTTTGGCGAAGTCCTTACCGGCGGAGGTCTCACAGCTTCATGTATGCCTCTGGCGAATCACTGGCTCGCCTGAAACCTTAGCGGGGGTCTCGTATGTGAATTCATGGATCCATCGACACACTGCCGTGCCTGAAACCTTAGCGGCAGCGGGGGGATTCCATGTAGCCAGGCTTTTTGGCGAAGTCCTTACCGGCGGAGGTCTCACAGCTTCATGTATGCCTCTGGCGAATCACTGGCTCGCCTGAAGCCTTAGCGGGGGCCTCGTATGTGAATTCATGGATCCATCAACACACTGCCGTGCCTGAAACCTTAGCGGCAGCGGGGGAATTCCATGCATCCAGAGTCTGTGGGAGAAACCTGATCCAACACACTGTCTTGCCCACAAACTTAGCGGTGATGGCAAAACCTTAGCGGCAGCAAGGGAATTGGATGCATCGAGGCTCTTTGCCGAAGTCCTTACCGGCGGAGGTCTCACAGCTTCATGTATGCCTCTGGCGAATCACTGGCTGGCCTGAAACCTTAGCGGGGGTCTCGTACGTGAATTCATGGATCCATCGACACACTGCCGTGCCTGAAGCCTTAGCGGCAGCGGGGGAATTGCATGTAGCCAGGCTTTTTGGCGAAGTCCTTACTGGCGGAGGTCTCACAGCTTCATGTATGCCTCTGGCGAATCACTGGCTCGCCTGAAACCTTAGGGGGGGTCTCGTACGTGAATTCATGGATCTATCAACACACTGCCGTGCCTGAAACCTTAGCGGCAGCGGGGGAATTGCATGTAGCCAGGCTTTTTGGCGAAGTCCTTACCGGCGGAGGTCTCACAGCTTCATGTATGCCTCTGGCGAATCACTGGCTCGCCTGAAACCTTAGCGGGGGTCTCGTACGTGAATTCATGGATCTATCAACACACTGCCGTGCCTGAAACCTTAGCGGCAGCGGGGGAATTGCATGTAGCCAGGCTTTTTGGCGAAGTCCTTACCGGCGGAGGTCTCACAGCTTCATGTATGCCTCTGGCGAATCACTGGCTCACCTGAAACCTTAGCGGGGGTCTCGTACGTGAATTCATGGATCTATCCCCACACTGCCGTGCCTGAAACCTTAGCGGCAGTGGGGGAATTCCATGCATCCAGAGTCTGTGGGACGAAACCTGATCCAACACACTGTCTTGCGCACAAACTTAGCGGTGATGGCAAAACCTTAGCGGCAGCAAGGGAATTGGATGCATCGAGGCTCTTTGCCGAACTCCTTACCGGCGGAGGTCTCACAGCTTGATGTATGCCTCTGGTGAATCACTGGCTCGCCTGAAACCCTAGCGGGGGTCTCGTACGTGAATTCATGGATCTATCAACACACTGCCGTGCCTGAAACCTTAGCGGCAGCGGGGGAATTGCATGTAGCCAGGCTTTTTGGCGAAGTCCTTACTGGCGGAGGTCTCACAGCTTGATGTATGCCTCTGGCGACTCACTGGCTCGCCTGAAACCTTAGCGGGGGTCTCGTACGTGAATTCATGGATTCATCGACACACTGCCGTGCCTGAAACCTTAGCGGCAGCGGGGGAATTGCATGTAGCCAGGCTTTTTGGCGAAGTCCTTACCGGCGGAGGTCTCACAGCTTCATGTATGCCTCTGGCGAATCACTGGCTCGCCTGAAACCTTAGCGGGGGTCTCGTACGTGAATTCATGGATCTATCAACACACTGCCGTGCCTGAAACCTTAGCGGCAGCGGGGGAATTGCATGTAGCCAGGCTTTTTGGCGAAGTCCTTACCGGCGGAGGTCTCACAGCTTCATGTATGCCTCTGGCGAATCACTGGCTCGCCTGAAACCTTAGCGGGGGTCTCGTACGTGAATTCATGGATCTATCAACACACTGCCGTGCCTGAAACCTTAGCGGCAGCGGGGGAATTCCATGCATCCAGAGTCTGTGGGACGAAACCTGATCCAACACACTGTCTTGCGCACAAACTTAGCGGTGATGGCAAAACCTTAGCGGCAGCAAGGGAATTGGATGCATCGAGGCTCTTTGCCGAACTCCTTACCGGCGGAGGTCTCACAGCTTGATGTATGCCTCTGGCGACTCACTGGCTCGCCTGAAACCTTAGCGGGGGCCTCGTATGTGAATTCATGGATCCATCGACACACTGCCGTGCCTGAAACCTTAGCGGCAGCGGGGGAATTGCATGTAGCCAGGCTTTTTGGCGAAGTCCTTACCGGCGGAGGTCTCACAGCTTCATGTATGCCTCTGGCGACTCACTGGCTCGCCTGGAACCTTAGCGGGGGCCTCGTATGTGAATTCATGGATCCATCGACACACTGCAGTGCCTGAAACCTTAGCGGCAGCGGGGGAATTCCATGCATCCAGAGTCTGTGGGACGAAACCTGATCCAACACACTGTCTTGCCCACAAACTTAGCGGTGATGGCAAAACCTTAGCGGCAGCAAGGGAATTGGATGCATCGAGGCTCTTTGCCGAAGTCCTTACCGGCGGAGGTCTCACAGCTTGATGTATGCCTCTGGCGAATCACTGGCTCGCCTGGAACCTTAGCGGGGGTCTCGTACGTGAATTCATGGATTCATCGACACACTGCTGTGCCTGAAACCTTAGCGGCAGCAATGGAATTGGATGCATCGAGGCTCTTTGCCGAACTCCTTACCGGCGGAGGTCTCACAGCTTGATGTATGCCTCTGGCGAATCACTGGCTCGCCTGGAACCTTAGCGGGGGCCTCGTACGTGAATTCATGGATTCATCGACACACTGCCATGCCTGAAACCTTAGCGGCAGCGGGGGAATTCCATGCATCCAGAGTCTGTGGGACGAAACCTGATCCAACACACTGTCTTGCGCACAAACTTAGCGGTGATGGCAAAACCTTAGCGGCAGCAAGGGAATTGGATGCATCGAGGCTCTTTGCCGAACTCCTTACCGGCGGAGGTCTCACAGCTTGATGTATGCCTCTGGCGACTCACTGGCTCGCCTGGAACCTTAGCGGGGGCCTCGTATGTGAATTCATGGATCCATCGACACACTGCAGTGCCTGAAACCTTAGCGGCAGCGGGGGAATTCCATGCATCCAGAGTCTGTGGGACGAAACCTGATCCAACACACTGTCTTGCCCACAAACTTAGCGGTGATGGCAAAACCTTAGCGGCAGCAAGGGAATTGGATGCTTCGAGGCTCTTTGCCGAACTCCTTACCGGCGGAGGTCTCACAGCTTGATGTATGCCTCTGGCGAATCACTGGCTCGCCTGGAACCTTAGCGGGGGTCTCGTACGTGAATTCATGGATTCATCGACACACTGCTGTGCCTGAAACCTTAGCGGCAGCGGGGGAATTGCATGTAGCCAGGCTTTTTGGCGAAGTCCTTACCGGCGGAGGTCTCACAGCTTCATGTATGCCTCTGGCGAATCACTGGCTCGCCTGAAACCTTAGCGGGGGTCTCGTACGTGAATTCATGGATTCATCGACACACTGCTGTGCCTGAAACCTTAGCGGCAGCGGGGGAATTGCATGTAGCCAGGCTTTTTGCCGAACTCCTTACCGGCGGAGGTCTCACAGCTTCATGTATGCCTCTGGCGACTCACTGGCTCGCCTGGAACCTTAGCGGGGGCCTCGTATGTGAATTCATGGATCCATCGACACACTGCAGTGCCTGAAACCTTAGCGGCAGCGGGGGAATTCCATGCATCCAGAGTCTGTGGGACGAAACCTGATCCAACACACTGTCTTGCCCACAAACTTAGCGGTGATGGCAAAACCTTAGCGGCAGCAAGGGAATTGGATGCTTCGAGGCTCTTTGCCGAACTCCTTACCGGCGGAGGTCTCACAGCTTGATGTATGCCTCTGGCGAATCACTGGCTCGCCTGGAACCTTAGCGGGGGTCTCGTACGTGAATTCATGGATTCATCGACACACTGCTGTGCCTGAAACCTTAGCGGCAGCGGGGGAATTGCATGTAGCCAGGCTTTTTGGCGAAGTCCTTACCGGCGGAGGTCTCACAGCTTCATGTATGCCTCTGGCGAATCACTGGCTCGCCTGAAACCTTAGCGGGGGTCTCGTACGTGAATTCATGGATTCATCGACACACTGCTGTGCCTGAAACCTTAGCGGCAGGGGGGAATTGCATGTAGCCAGGCTTTTTGGCGAAGTCCTTACCGGCGGAGGTCTCACAGCTTCATGTATGCCTCTGGCGAATCACTGGCTCGCCTGGAACCTTAGCGGGGGCCTCGTATGTGAATTCATGGATCCATCGACACACTGCAGTGCCTGAAACCTTAGCGGCAGCGGGGGAATTCCATGCATCCAGAGTCTGTGGGACGAAACCTGATCCAACACACTGTCTTGCCCACAAGCTTAGCGGTGATGGCAAAACCTTAGCGGCAGCAAGGGAATTGGATGCTTCGAGGCTCTTTGCCGAACTCCTTACCGGCGGAGGTCTCACAGCTTGATGTATGCCTCTGGCGAATCACTGGCTCGCCTGGAACCTTAGCGGGGGCCTCGTATGTGAATTCATGGATCCATCGACACACTGCCATGCCTGAAACCTTAGCGGCAGCGGGGGAATTCCATGCATCCAGAGTCTGTGGGACGAAACCTGATCCAACACACTGTCTTGCCCACAAACTTAGCGGTGATGGCAAAACCTTAGCGGCAGCAAGGGAATTGGATGCATCGAGGCTCTTTGCCGAACTCCTTACCGGCGGAGGTCTCACAGCTTGATGTATGCCTCTGGCGAATCACTGGCTCGCCTGGAACCTTAGCGGGGGTCTCGTACGTGAATTCATGGATTCATCGACACACTGCTGTGCCTGAAACCTTAGCGGCAGGGGGGAATTGCATGTAGCCAGGCTTTTTGGCGAAGTCCTTACCGGCGGAGGTCTCACAGCTTGATGTATGCCTCTGGTGAATCACTGGCTCGCCTGAAACCTTAGCGGGGGTCTCGTACGTGAATTCATGGATCTATCAACACACTGCCGTGCCTGAAACCTTAGCGGCAGCGGGGGAATTGCATGTAGCCAGGCTTTTTGGCGAAGTCCTTACCGGCGGAGGTCTCACAGCTTCATGTATGCCTCTGGCGAATCACTGGCTCGCCTGAAACCTTAGCGGGGGTCTCGTACGTGAATTCATGGATTCATCGACACACTGCCATGCCTGAAACCTTAGCGGCAGCGGGGGAATTGCATGTAGCCAGGCTTTTTGGCGAAGTCCTTACCGGCGGAGGTCTCACAGCTTCATGTATGCCTCTGGCGAATCACTGGCTCGCCTGAAACCTTAGCGGGGGTCTCGTACGTGAATTCATGGATCTATCAACACACTGCCGTGCCTGAAACCTTAGCGGCAGCGGGGGAATTGCATGTAGCCAGGCTTTTTGGCGAAGTCCTTACCGGCGGAGGTCTCACAGCTTCATGTATGCCTCTGGCGAATCACTGGCTCGCCTGAAACCTTAGCGGGGGTCTCGTACGTGAATTCATGGATCCATCGACACACTGCCGTGCCTGAAACCTTAGCGGCAGCGGGGGAATTCCATGCATCCAGAGTCTGTGGGACGAAACCTGATCCAACACACTGTCTTGCGCACAAACTTAGCGGTGATGGCAAAACCTTAGCGGCAGCAAGGGAATTGGATGCATCGAGGCTCTTTGCCGAACTCCTTACCGGCGGAGGTCTCACAGCTTGATGTATGCCTCTGGCGACTCACTGGCTCGCCTGAAACCTTAGCGGGGGCCTCGTATGTGAATTCATGGATCCATCGACACACTGCCGTGCCTGAAACCTTAGCGGCAGCGGGGGAATTGCATGTAGCCAGGCTTTTTGGCGAAGTCCTTACCGGCGGAGGTCTCACAGCTTCATGTATGCCTCTGGCGACTCACTGGCTCGCCTGGAACCTTAGCGGGGGCCTCGTATGTGAATTCATGGATCCATCGACACACTGCAGTGCCTGAAACCTTAGCGGCAGCGGGGGAATTCCATGCATCCAGAGTCTGTGGGACGAAACCTGATCCAACACACTGTCTTGCGCACAAACTTAGCGGTGATGGCAAAACCTTAGCGGCAGCAAGGGAATTGGATGCATCGAGGCTCTTTGCCGAACTCCTTACCGGCGGAGGTCTCACAGCTTGATGTATGCCTCTGGCGAATCACTGGCTCGCCTGGAACCTTAGCGGGGGTCTCGTACGTGAATTCATGGATTCATCGACACACTGCTGTGCCTGAAACCTTAGCGGCAGGGGGGAATTGCATGTAGCCAGGCTTTTTGGCGAAGTCCTTACCGGCGGAGGTCTCACAGCTTCATGTATGCCTCTGGCGAATCACTGGCTCGCCTGGAACCTTAGCGGGGGTCTCGTACGTGAATTCATGGATTCATCGACACACTGCTGTGCCTGAAACCTTAGCGGCAGCGGGGGAATTGCATGTAGCCAGGCTTTTTGGCGAAGTCCTTACCGGCGGAGGTCTCACAGCTTCATGTATGCCTCTGGCGAATCACTGGCTCGCCTGAAACCTTAGCGGGGGTCTCGTACGTGAATTCATGGATTCATCGACACACTGCTGTGCCTGAAACCTTAGCGGCAGGGGGGAATTGCATGTAGCCAGGCTTTTTGGCGAAGTCCTTACCGGCGGAGGTCTCACAGCTTCATGTATGCCTCTGGCGAATCACTGGCTCGCCTGGAACCTTAGCGGGGGCCTCGTATGTGAATTCATGGATCCATCGACACACTGCCGTGCCTGAAACCTTAGCGGCAGCGGGGGAATTCCATGCATCCAGAGTCTGTGGGACGAAACCTGATCCAACACACTGTCTTTGGGGACTGGCAACCGGCCTGATCAAATGTCCGCTTGTACTTATTTGGTCCGCCTGCCAAACGCCCGATTTGGATGGCAAATCGATTTTCGCCGTATAACACTCATGCTCCGTTGTTCTTGCATGGAATAATAACTGGGGTGGTCGCATATGTGTGTACTGGGTACTTCCCACGATCACCGTCTCTGAAATCTCAAAAGCACCTGCAAAACACGTTGCAGCATCTGATTTCCTCATTCTGCTCACCCATATCATCGGCCGCAAGTTCAGAGCTCAGGAGTTGCTCTCTGCCTGTAAAATAAATTTGAGGGCTTTCCTATGTTAAATCCCCCAGGAATGTCCCGCGCACAATCTCCATTTGCTCTCCCAAAGAAGATTTATAAATTCGCTGCTTCGGGGGTCAAATTTGGGATCACCAGCAAGGACGACAACAAAAATTCCGGCCGGGACATTCCGGGGAGAAAAGGATTCCAAACACTTTTCTCATACAAACTGTGTCGATAGAGCTAGCGGATAGCCCTGTACTTACGGCCGATGGAATTTGCTACTTTTCAGGTGATGGGAAGCCTTACATAAGCGCCGCCCAAATCCGGACCATTGCCAGTCCCCACTGTCTTGCGCACAAACTTAGCGGTGATGGCAAAACCTTAGCGGCAGCAAGGGAATTGGATGCATCGAGGCTCTTTGCCGAACTCCTTACCGGCGGAGGTCTCACAGCTTGATGTATGCCTCTGGCGACTCACTGGCTCGCCTGAAACCTTAGCGGGGGTCTCGTACGTGAATTCATGGATTCATCGACACACTGCCGTGCCTGAAACCTTAGCGGCAGCGGGGGAATTCCATGCATCCAGAGTCTGTGGGACGAAACCTGATCCAACACACTGTCTTGCCCACAAACTTAGCGGTGATGGCAAAACCTTAGCGGCAGCAATGGAATTGGATGCATCGAGGCTCTTTGCCGAACTCCTTACCGGCGGAGGTCTCACAGCTTGATGTATGCCTCTGGCGAATCACTGGCTCGCCTGGAACCTTAGCGGGGGCCTCGTATGTGAATTCATGGATCCATCGACACACTGCCGTGCCTGAAACCTTAGCGGCAGCGGGGGAATTCCATGCATCCAGAGTCTGTGGGACGAAACCTGATCCAACACACTGTCTTGCGCACAAACTTAGCGGTGATGGCAAAACCTTAGCGGCAGCAAGGGAATTGGATGCATCGAGGCTCTTTGCCGAACTCCTTACCGGCGGAGGTCTCACAGCTTGATGTATGCCTCTGGCGAATCACTGGCTCGCCTGGAACCTTAGCGGGGGTCTCGTACGTGAATTCATGGATTCATCGACACACTGCTGTGCCTGAAACCTTAGCGGCAGCGGGGGAATTGCATGTAGCCAGGCTTTTTGGCGAAGTCCTTACCGGCGGAGGTCTCACAGCTTCATGTATGCCTCTGGCGAATCACTGGCTCGCCTGGAACCTTAGCGGGGGCCTCGTATGTGAATTCATGGATCCATCGACACACTGCAGTGCCTGAAACCTTAGCGGCAGCGGGGGAATTCCATGCATCCAGAGTCTGTGGGACGAAACCTGATCCAACACACTGTCTTGCCCACAAACTTAGCGGTGATGGCAAAACCTTAGCGGCAGCAAGGGAATTGGATGCTTCGAGGCTCTTTGCCGAACTCCTTACCGGCGGAGGTCTCACAGCTTGATGTATGCCTCTGGCGAATCACTGGCTCGCCTGGAACCTTAGCGGGGGCCTCGTATGTGAATTCATGGATCCATCGACACACTGCCATGCCTGAAACCTTAGCGGCAGCGGGGGAATTCCATGCATCCAGAGTCTGTGGGACGAAACCTGATCCAACACACTGTCTTGCCCACAAACTTAGCGGTGATGGCAAAACCTTAGCGGCAGCAAGGGAATTGGATGCATCGAGGCTCTTTGCCGAACTCCTTACCGGCGGAGGTCTCACAGCTTGATGTATGCCTCTGGCGAATCACTGGCTCGCCTGGAACCTTAGCGGGGGTCTCGTACGTGAATTCATGGATTCATCGACACACTGCTGTGCCTGAAACCTTAGCGGCAGGGGGGAATTGCATGTAGCCAGGCTTTTTGGCGAAGTCCTTACCGGCGGAGGTCTCACAGCTTCATGTATGCCTCTGGCGAATCACTGGCTCGCCTGGAACCTTAGCGGGGGTCTCGTACGTGAATTCATGGATTCATCGACACACTGCTGTGCCTGAAACCTTAGCGGCAGCGGGGGAATTGCATGTAGCCAGGCTTTTTGGCGAAGTCCTTACCGGCGGAGGTCTCACAGCTTCATGTATGCCTCTGGCGAATCACTGGCTCGCCTGAAACCTTAGCGGGGGTCTCGTACGTGAATTCATGGATTCATCGACACACTGCTGTGCCTGAAACCTTAGCGGCAGGGGGGAATTGCATGTAGCCAGGCTTTTTGGCGAAGTCCTTACCGGCGGAGGTCTCACAGCTTCATGTATGCCTCTGGCGAATCACTGGCTCGCCTGGAACCTTAGCGGGGGCCTCGTATGTGAATTCATGGATCCATCGACACACTGCCGTGCCTGAAACCTTAGCGGCAGCGGGGGAATTCCATGCATCCAGAGTCTGTGGGACGAAACCTGATCCAACACACTGTCTTGCGCACAAACTTAGCGGTGATGGCAAAACCTTAGCGGCAGCAAGGGAATTGGATGCATCGAGGCTCTTTGCCGAACTCCTTACCGGCGGAGGTCTCACAGCTTGATGTATGCCTCTGGCGACTCACTGGCTCGCCTGAAACCTTAGCGGGGGTCTCGTACGTGAATTCATGGATTCATCGACACACTGCCGTGCCTGAAACCTTAGCGGCAGCGGGGGAATTCCATGCATCCAGAGTCTGTGGGACGAAACCTGATCCAACACACTGTCTTGCCCACAAACTTAGCGGTGATGGCAAAACCTTAGCGGCAGCAATGGAATTGGATGCATCGAGGCTCTTTGCCGAACTCCTTACCGGCGGAGGTCTCACAGCTTGATGTATGCCTCTGGCGAATCACTGGCTCGCCTGGAACCTTAGCGGGGGCCTCGTACGTGAATTCATGGATTCATCGACACACTGCCATGCCTGAAACCTTAGCGGCAGCGGGGGAATTCCATGCATCCAGAGTCTGTGGGACGAAACCTGATCCAACACACTGTCTTGCCCACAAACTTAGCGGTGATGGCAAAACCTTAGCGGCAGCAATGGAATTGGATGCATCGAGGCTCTTTGCCGAACTCCTTACCGGCGGAGGTCTCACAGCTTGATGTATGCCTCTGGCGAATCACTGGCTCGCCTGGAACCTTAGCGGGGGCCTCGTACGTGAATTCATGGATTCATCGACACACTGCCATGCCTGAAACCTTAGCGGCAGCGGGGGAATTCCATGCATCCAGAGTCTGTGGGACGAAACCTGATCCAACACACTGTCTTGCCCACAAACTTAGCGGTGATGGCAAAACCTTAGCGGCAGCAATGGAATTGGATGCATCGAGGCTCTTTGCCGAACTCCTTACCGGCGGAGGTCTCACAGCTTGATGTATGCCTCTGGCGAATCACTGGCTCGCCTGGAACCTTAGCGGGGGCCTCGTATGTGAATTCATGGATCCATCGACACACTGCCGTGCCTGAAACCTTAGCGGCAGCGGGGGAATTCCATGCATCCAGAGTCTGTGGGACGAAACCTGATCCAACACACTGTCTTGCCCACAAACTTAGCGGTGATGGCAAAACCTTAGCGGCAGCAAGGGAATTGGATGCATCGAGGCTCTTTGCCGAACTCCTTACCGGCGGAGGTCTCACAGCTTGATGTATGCCTCTGGCGAATCACTGGCTCGCCTGGAACCTTAGCGGGGGTCTCGTACGTGAATTCATGGATTCATCGACACACTGCTGTGCCTGAAACCTTAGCGGCAGGGGGGAATTGCATGTAGCCAGGCTTTTTGGCGAAGTCCTTACCGGCGGAGGTCTCACAGCTTCATGTATGCCTCTGGCGAATCACTGGCTCGCCTGGAACCTTAGCGGGGGTCTCGTACGTGAATTCATGGATTCATCGACACACTGCTGTGCCTGAAACCTTAGCGGCAGCGGGGGAATTGCATGTAGCCAGGCTTTTTGGCGAAGTCCTTACCGGCGGAGGTCTCACAGCTTCATGTATGCCTCTGGCGAATCACTGGCTCGCCTGAAACCTTAGCGGGGGTCTCGTACGTGAATTCATGGATTCATCGACACACTGCTGTGCCTGAAACCTTAGCGGCAGCGGGGGAATTGCATGTAGCCAGGCTTTTTGGCGAAGTCCTTACCGGCGGAGGTCTCACAGCTTCATGTATGCCTCTGGCGACTCACTGGCTCGCCTCAAACCTTAGCGGGGGCCTCGTATGTGAATTCATGGATCCATCGACACACTGCCGTGCCTGAAACCTTAGCGGCAGCGGGGGAATTCCATGCATCCAGAGTCTGTGGGACGAAACCTGATCCAACACACTGTCTTGCGCACAAACTTAGCGGTGATGGCAAAACCTTAGCGGCAGCAAGGGAATTGGATGCATCGAGGCTCTTTGCCGAACTCCTTACCGGCGGAGGTCTCACAGCTTGATGTATGCCTCTGGCGACTCACTGGCTCGCCTGAAACCTTAGCGGGGGTCTCGTACGTGAATTCATGGATTCATCGACACACTGCCGTGCCTGAAACCTTAGCGGCAGCGGGGGAATTCCATGCATCCAGAGTCTGTGGGACGAAACCTGATCCAACACACTGTCTTGCCCACAAACTTAGCGGTGATGGCAAAACCTTAGCGGCAGCAATGGAATTGGATGCATCGAGGCTCTTTGCCGAACTCCTTACCGGCGGAGGTCTCACAGCTTGATGTATGCCTCTGGCGAATCACTGGCTCGGCTGGAACCTTAGCGGGGGCCTCGTACGTGAATTCATGGATTCATCGACACACTGCCATGCCTGAAACCTTAGCGGCAGCGGGGGAATTCCATGCATCCAGAGTCTGTGGGACGAAACCTGATCCAACACACTGTCTTGCGCACAAACTTAGCGGTGATGGCAAAACCTTAGCGGCAGCAAGGGAATTGGATGCTTCGAGGCTCTTTGCCGAACTCCTTACCGGCGGAGGTCTCACAGCTTGATGTATGCCTCTGGCGAATCACTGGCTCGCCTGGAACCTTAGCGGGGGTCTCGTACGTGAATTCATGGATTCATCGACACACTGCCGTGCCTGAAACCTTAGCGGCAGCGGGGGAATTGCATGTAGCCAGGCTTTTTGGCGAAGTCCTTACCGGCGGAGGTCTCACAGCTTCATGTATGCCTCTGGCGAATCACTGGCTCGCCTGAAACCTTAGCGGGGGTCTCGTACGTGAATTCATGGATTCATCGACACACTGCTGTGCCTGAAACCTTAGCGGCAGGGGGGAATTGCATGTAGCCAGGCTTTTTGGCGAAGTCCTTACCGGCGGAGGTCTCACAGCTTCATGTATGCCTCTGGCGAATCACTGGCTCGCCTGGAACCTTAGCGGGGGCCTCGTATGTGAATTCATGGATCCATCGACACACTGCCGTGCCTGAAACCTTAGCGGCAGCGGGGGAATTCCATGCATCCAGAGTCTGTGGGACGAAACCTGATCCAACACACTGTCTTGCGCACAAACTTAGCGGTGATGGCAAAACCTTAGCGGCAGCAAGGGAATTGGATGCATCGAGGCTCTTTGCCGAACTCCTTACCGGCGGAGGTCTCACAGCTTGATGTATGCCTCTGGCGACTCACTGGCTCGCCTGAAACCTTAGCGGGGGTCTCGTACGTGAATTCATGGATTCATCGACACACTGCCGTGCCTGAAACCTTAGCGGCAGCGGGGGAATTCCATGCATCCAGAGTCTGTGGGACGAAACCTGATCCAACACACTGTCTTGCCCACAAACTTAGCGGTGATGGCAAAACCTTAGCGGCAGCAATGGAATTGGATGCATCGAGGCTCTTTGCCGAACTCCTTACCGGCGGAGGTCTCACAGCTTGATGTATGCCTCTGGCGAATCACTGGCTCGCCTGGAACCTTAGCGGGGGCCTCGTACGTGAATTCATGGATTCATCGACACACTGCCATGCCTGAAACCTTAGCGGCAGCGGGGGAATTCCATGCATCCAGAGTCTGTGGGACGAAACCTGATCCAACACACTGTCTTGCCCACAAACTTAGCGGTGATGGCAAAACCTTAGCGGCAGCAATGGAATTGGATGCATCGAGGCTCTTTGCCGAACTCCTTACCGGCGGAGGTCTCACAGCTTGATGTATGCCTCTGGCGAATCACTGGCTCGCCTGGAACCTTAGCGGGGGCCTCGTACGTGAATTCATGGATTCATCGACACACTGCCATGCCTGAAACCTTAGCGGCAGCGGGGGAATTCCATGCATCCAGAGTCTGTGGGACGAAACCTGATCCAACACACTGTCTTGCCCACAAACTTAGCGGTGATGGCAAAACCTTAGCGGCAGCAATGGAATTGGATGCATCGAGGCTCTTTGCCGAACTCCTTACCGGCGGAGGTCTCACAGCTTGATGTATGCCTCTGGCGAATCACTGGCTCGCCTGGAACCTTAGCGGGGGCCTCGTATGTGAATTCATGGATCCATCGACACACTGCCGTGCCTGAAACCTTAGCGGCAGCGGGGGAATTCCATGCATCCAGAGTCTGTGGGACGAAACCTGATCCAACACACTGTCTTGCCCACAAACTTAGCGGTGATGGCAAAACCTTAGCGGCAGCAAGGGAATTGGATGCATCGAGGCTCTTTGCCGAACTCCTTACCGGCGGAGGTCTCACAGCTTGATGTATGCCTCTGGCGAATCACTGGCTCGCCTGGAACCTTAGCGGGGGTCTCGTACGTGAATTCATGGATTCATCGACACACTGCTGTGCCTGAAACCTTAGCGGCAGGGGGGAATTGCATGTAGCCAGGCTTTTTGGCGAAGTCCTTACCGGCGGAGGTCTCACAGCTTCATGTATGCCTCTGGCGAATCACTGGCTCGCCTGGAACCTTAGCGGGGGTCTCGTACGTGAATTCATGGATTCATCGACACACTGCTGTGCCTGAAACCTTAGCGGCAGCGGGGGAATTGCATGTAGCCAGGCTTTTTGGCGAAGTCCTTACCGGCGGAGGTCTCACAGCTTCATGTATGCCTCTGGCGAATCACTGGCTCGCCTGAAACCTTAGCGGGGGTCTCGTACGTGAATTCATGGATTCATCGACACACTGCTGTGCCTGAAACCTTAGCGGCAGCGGGGGAATTGCATGTAGCCAGGCTTTTTGGCGAAGTCCTTACCGGCGGAGGTCTCACAGCTTCATGTATGCCTCTGGCGACTCACTGGCTCGCCTCAAACCTTAGCGGGGGCCTCGTATGTGAATTCATGGATCCATCGACACACTGCCGTGCCTGAAACCTTAGCGGCAGCGGGGGAATTCCATGCATCCAGAGTCTGTGGGACGAAACCTGATCCAACACACTGTCTTGCGCACAAACTTAGCGGTGATGGCAAAACCTTAGCGGCAGCAAGGGAATTGGATGCATCGAGGCTCTTTGCCGAACTCCTTACCGGCGGAGGTCTCACAGCTTGATGTATGCCTCTGGCGACTCACTGGCTCGCCTGAAACCTTAGCGGGGGTCTCGTACGTGAATTCATGGATTCATCGACACACTGCCGTGCCTGAAACCTTAGCGGCAGCGGGGGAATTCCATGCATCCAGAGTCTGTGGGACGAAACCTGATCCAACACACTGTCTTGCCCACAAACTTAGCGGTGATGGCAAAACCTTAGCGGCAGCAATGGAATTGGATGCATCGAGGCTCTTTGCCGAACTCCTTACCGGCGGAGGTCTCACAGCTTGATGTATGCCTCTGGCGAATCACTGGCTCGGCTGGAACCTTAGCGGGGGCCTCGTACGTGAATTCATGGATTCATCGACACACTGCCATGCCTGAAACCTTAGCGGCAGCGGGGGAATTCCATGCATCCAGAGTCTGTGGGACGAAACCTGATCCAACACACTGTCTTGCGCACAAACTTAGCGGTGATGGCAAAACCTTAGCGGCAGCAAGGGAATTGGATGCTTCGAGGCTCTTTGCCGAACTCCTTACCGGCGGAGGTCTCACAGCTTGATGTATGCCTCTGGCGAATCACTGGCTCGCCTGGAACCTTAGCGGGGGTCTCGTACGTGAATTCATGGATTCATCGACACACTGCCGTGCCTGAAACCTTAGCGGCAGCGGGGGAATTGCATGTAGCCAGGCTTTTTGGCGAAGTCCTTACCGGCGGAGGTCTCACAGCTTCATGTATGCCTCTGGCGAATCACTGGCTCGCCTGGAACCTTAGCGGGGGCCTCGTATGTGAATTCATGGATCCATCGACACACTGCCGTGCCTGAAACCTTAGCGGCAGCGGGGGAATTCCATGCATCCAGAGTCTGTGGGACGAAACCTGATCCAACACACTGTCTTGCGCACAAACTTAGCGGTGATGGCAAAACCTTAGCGGCAGCAAGGGAATTGGATGCATCGAGGCTCTTTGCCGAACTCCTTACCGGCGGAGGTCTCACAGCTTGATGTATGCCTCTGGCGAATCACTGGCTCGCCTGGAACCTTAGCGGGGGTCTCGTACGTGAATTCATGGATTCATCGACACACTGCTGTGCCTGAAACCTTAGCGGCAGCGGGGGAATTGCATGTAGCCAGGCTTTTTGGCGAAGTCCTTACCGGCGGAGGTCTCACAGCTTCATGTATGCCTCTGGCGAATCACTGGCTCGCCTGGAACCTTAGCGGGGGTCTCGTACGTGAATTCATGGATTCATCGACACACTGCTGTGCCTGAAACCTTAGCGGCAGCGGGGGAATTGCATGTAGCCAGGCTTTTTGGCGAAGTCCTTACCGGCGGAGGTCTCACAGCTTCATGTATGCCTCTGGCGAATCACTGGCTCGCCTGGAACCTTAGCGGGGGCCTCGTATGTGAATTCATGGATCCATCGACACACTACAGTGCCTGAAACCTTAGCGGCAGCGGGGGAATTCCATGCATCCAGAGTCTGTGGGACGAAACCTGATCCAACACACTGTCTTGCGCACAAACTTAGCGGTGATGGCAAAACCTTAGCGGCAGCAAGGGAATTGGATGCTTCGAGGCTCTTTGCCGAACTCCTTACCGGCGGAGGTCTCACAGCTTGATGTATGCCTCTGGCGAATCACTGGCTCGCCTGGAACCTTAGCGGGGGTCTCGTACGTGAATTCATGGATTCATCGACACACTGCCGTGCCTGAAACCTTAGCGGCAGCGGGGGAATTGCATGTAGCCAGGCTTTTTGGCGAAGTCCTTACCGGCGGAGGTCTCACAGCTTCATGTATGCCTCTGGCGAATCACTGGCTCGCCTCAAACCTTAGCGGGGGCCTCGTATGTGAATTCATGGATCCATCGACACACTGCCGTGCCTGAAACCTTAGCGGCAGCGGGGGAATTCCATGCATCCAGAGTCTGTGGGACGAAACCTGATCCAACACACTGTCTTGCGCACAAACTTAGCGGTGATGGCAAAACCTTAGCGGCAGCAAGGGAATTGGATGCATCGAGGCTCTTTGCCGAACTCCTTACCGGCGGAGGTCTCACAGCTTGATGTATGCCTCTGGCGACTCACTGGCTCGCCTGAAACCTTAGCGGGGGTCTCGTACGTGAATTCATGGATTCATCGACACACTGCCGTGCCTGAAACCTTAGCGGCAGCGGGGGAATTCCATGCATCCAGAGTCTGTGGGACGAAACCTGATCCAACACACTGTCTTGCGCACAAACTTAGCGGTGATGGCAAAACCTTAGCGGCAGCAAGGGAATTGGATGCATCGAGGCTCTTTGCCGAACTCCTTACCGGCGGAGGTCTCACAGCTTGATGTATGCCTCTGGCGAATCACTGGCTCGCCTGGAACCTTAGCGGGGGTCTCGTACGTGAATTCATGGATTCATCGACACACTGCTGTGCCTGAAACCTTAGCGGCAGCGGGGGAATTGCATGTAGCCAGGCTTTTTGGCGAAGTCCTTACCGGCGGAGGTCTCACAGCTTCATGTATGCCTCTGGCGAATCACTGGCTCGCCTGGAACCTTAGCGGGGGCCTCGTATGTGAATTCATGGATCCATCGACACACTACAGTGCCTGAAACCTTAGCGGCAGCGGGGGAATTCCATGCATCCAGAGTCTGTGGGACGAAACCTGATCCAACACACTGTCTTGCCCACAAACTTAGCGGTGATGGCAAAACCTTAGCGGCAGCAAGGGAATTGGATGCATCGAGGCTCTTTGCCGAACTCCTTACCGGCGGAGGTCTCACAGCTTCATGTATGCCTCTGGCGACTCACTGGCTCGCCTGGAACCTTAGCGGGGGCCTCGTATGTGAATTCATGGATCCATCGACACACTGCCGTGCCTGAAACCTTAGCGGCAGCGGGGGAATTGCATGTAGCCAGGCTTTTTGGCGAACTCCTTACCGGCGGAGGTCTCACAGCTTCATGTATGCCTCTGGCGAATCACTGGCTCGCCTGGAACCTTAGCGGGGGCCTCGTATGTGAATTCATGGATCCATCGACACACTGCAGTGCCTGAAACCTTAGCGGCAGCGGGGGAATTCCATGCATCCAGAGTCTGTGGGACGAAACCTGATCCAACACACTGTCTTGCCCACAAACTTAGCGGTGATGGCAAAACCTTAGCGGCAGCAAGGGAATTGGATGCTTCGAGGCTCTTTGCCGAACTCCTTACCGGCGGAGGTCTCACAGCTTGATGTATGCCTCTGGCGAATCACTGGCTCGCCTGAAACCTTAGCGGGGGTCTCGTACGTGAATTCATGGATTCATCGACACACTGCTGTGCCTGAAACCTTAGCGGCAGGGGGGAATTGCATGTAGCCAGGCTTTTTGGCGAAGTCCTTACCGGCGGAGGTCTCACAGCTTCATGTATGCCTCTGGCGAATCACTGGCTCGCCTGGAACCTTAGCGGGGGCCTCGTATGTGAATTCATGGATCCATCGACACACTGCCGTGCCTGAAACCTTAGCGGCAGCGGGGGAATTCCATGCATCCAGAGTCTGTGGGACGAAACCTGATCCAACACACTGTCTTGCCCACAAACTTAGCGGTGATGGCAAAACCTTAGCGGCAGCAATGGAATTGGATGCATCGAGGCTCTTTGCCGAACTCCTTACCGGCGGAGGTCTCACAGCTTGATGTATGCCTCTGGCGAATCACTGGCTCGCCTGGAACCTTAGCGGGGGCCTCGTATGTGAATTCATGGATCCATCGACACACTGCAGTGCCTGAAACCTTAGCGGCAGCGGGGGAATTGCATGCATCCAGAGTCTGTGGGATGAAACCTGATCCAACACACTGTCTTGCCCACAAACTTAGCGGTGATGGCAAAACCTTAGCGGCAGCAATGGAATTGGATGCATCGAGGCTCTTTGCCGAACTCCTTACCGGCGGAGGTCTCACAGCTTGATGTATGCCTCTGGCGAATCACTGGCTCGCCTGGAACCTTAGCGGGGGCCTCGTATGTGAATTCATGGATCCATCGACACACTGCCATGCCTGAAACCTTAGCGGCAGCGGGGGAATTCCATGCATCCAGAGTCTGTGGGACGAAACCTGATCCAACACACTGTCTTGCCCACAAACTTAGCGGTGATGGCAAAACCTTAGCGGCAGCAAGGGAATTGGATGCTTCGAGGCTCTTTGCCGAACTCCTTACCGGCGGAGGTCTCACAGCTTGATGTATGCCTCTGGCGAATCACTGGCTCGCCTGGAACCTTAGCGGGGGTCTCGTACGTGAATTCATGGATTCATCGACACACTGCCGTGCCTGAAACCTTAGCGGCAGCGGGGGAATTGCATGTAGCCAGGCTTTTTGGCGAAGTCCTTACCGGCGGAGGTCTCACAGCTTGATGTATGCCTCTGGCGACTCACTGGCTCGCCTGGAACCTTAGCGGGGGCCTCGTATGTGAATTCATGGATCCATCGACACACTGCCATGCCTGAAACCTTAGCGGCAGCGGGGGAATTCCATGCATCCAGAGTCTGTGGGACGAAACCTGATCCAACACACTGTCTTGCCCACAAACTTAGCGGTGATGGCAAAACCTTAGCGGAAGCGGGGGAATTGCATGTAGCCAGGCTTTTTGGCGAAGTCCTTACCGGCGGAGGTCTCACAGCTTCATGTATGCCTCTGGCGAATCACTGGCTCGCCTGAAACCTTAGCGGGGGTCTCGTACGTGAATTCATGGATTCATCGACACACTGCCGTGCCTGAAACCTTAGCGGCAGGGGGGGAATTGCATGTAGCCAGGCTTTTTGGCAAAGTCCTTACCGGCGGAGGTCTCACAGCTTGATGTATGCCTCTGGCGACTCACTGGCTCGCCTGGAACCTTAGCGGGGGCCTCGTATGTGAATTCATGGATCCATCGACACACTGCAGTGCCTGAAACCTTAGCGGCAGCGGGGGAATTGCATGCATCCAGAGTCTGTGGGATGAAACCTGATCCAACACACTGTCTTGCCCACAAACTTAGCGGTGATGGCAAAACCTTAGCGGCAGCAATGGAATTGGATGCATCGAGGCTCTTTGCCGAACTCCTTACCGGCGGAGGTCTCACAGCTTGATGTATGCCTCTGGCGAATCACTGGCTCGCCTGGAACCTTAGCGGGGGCCTCGTATGTGAATTCATGGATCCATCGACACACTGCCATGCCTGAAACCTTAGCGGCAGCGGGGGAATTCCATGCATCCAGAGTCTGTGGGACGAAACCTGATCCAACACACTGTCTTGCCCACAAACTTAGCGGTGATGGCAAAACCTTAGCGGCAGCAAGGGAATTGGATGCATCGAGGCTCTTTGCCGAACTCCTTACCGGCGGAGGTCTCACAGCTTGATGTATGCCTCTGGCAACTCACTGGCTCGCCTGGAACCTTAGCGGGGGTCTCGTACGTGAATTCATGGATTCATCGACACACTGCCGTGCCTGAAACCTTAGCGGCAGCAAGGGAATTGGATGCATCGAGGCTCTTTGCCGAACTCCTTACCGGCGGAGGTCTCACAGCTTGATGTATGCCTCTGGCGACTCACTGGCTCGCCTGGAACCTTAGCGGGGGCCTCGTATGTGAATTCATGGATCCATCGACACACTGCAGTGCCTGAAACCTTAGCGGCAGCGGGGGAATTCCATTCATCCAGAGTCTGTGGGACGAAACCTGATCCAACACACTGTCTTGCCCACAAACTTAGCGGTGATGGCAAAACCTTAGCGGCAGCAAGGGAATTGGATGCTTCGAGGCTCTTTGCCGAACTCCTTACCGGCGGAGGTCTCACAGCTTGATGTATGCCTCTGGCGAATCACTGGCTCGCCTGGAACCTTAGCGGGGGTCTCGTACGTGAATTCATGGATTCATCGACACACTGCTGTGCCTGAAACCTTAGCGGCAGCGGGGGAATTGCATGTAGCCAGACTTTTTGCCGAAGTCCTTACCGGCGGAGGTCTCACAGCTTCATGTATGCCTCTGGCGAATCACTGGCTCCCCTGAAACCTTAGCGGGGGTCTCGTACGTGAATTCATGGATTCATCGACACACTGCCGTGCCTGAAACCTTAGCGGCAGCGGGGGAATTGCATGTAGCCAGGCTTTTTGGCGAAGTCCTTACCGGCGGAGGTCTCACAGCTTGATGTATGCCTCTGGCGAATCACTGGCTCGCCTGGAACCTTAGCGGGGGCCTCGTATGTGAATTCATGGATCCATCGACACACTGCAGTGCCTGAAACCTTAGCGGCAGCAGGGGAATTCCATGCATCCAGAGTCTGTGGGACGAAACCTGATCCAACACACTGTCTTGCCCACAAACTTAGCGGTGATGGCAAAACCTTAGCGGCAGCAAGGGAATTGGATGCATCGAGGCTCTTTGCCGAACTCCTTACCGGCGGAGGTCTCACAGCTTGATGTATGCCTCTGGCGAATCACTGGCTCGCCTGGAACCTTAGCGGGGGTCTCGTACGTGAATTCATGGATTCATCGACACACTGCTGTGCCTGAAACCTTAGCGGCAGCGGGGGAATTCCATGCATCCAGAGTCTGTGGGACGAAACCTGATCCAACACACTGTCTTGCCCACAAACTTAGCGGTGATGGCAAAACCTTAGCGGCAGCAAGGGAATTGGATGCATCGAGGCTCTTTGCCGAACTCCTTACCGGCGGAGGTCTCACAGCTTGATGTATGCCTCTGGCGACTCACTGGCTCGCCTGGAACCTTAGCGGGGGTCTCGTACGTGAATTCATGGATTCATCGACACACTGCCGTGCCTGAAACCTTAGCGGCAGCGGGGGAATTCCATTCATCCAGAGTCTGTGGGACGAAACCTGATCCAACACACTGTCTTGCCCACAAACTTAGCGGTGATGGCAAAACCTTAGCGGCAGCAAGGGAATTGGATGCTTCGAGGCTCTTTGCCGAACTCCTTACCGGCGGAGGTCTCACAGCTTGATGTATGCCTCTGGCGAATCACTGGCTCGCCTGGAACCTTAGCGGGGGTCTCGTACGTGAATTCATGGATTCATCGACACACTGCTGTGCCTGAAACCTTAGCGGCAGCGGGGGAATTGCATGTAGCCAGACTTTTTGCCGAAGTCCTTACCGGCGGAGGTCTCACAGCTTCATGTATGCCTCTGGCGAATCACTGGCTCCCCTGAAACCTTAGCGGGGGTCTCGTACGTGAATTCATGGATTCATCGACACACTGCCGTGCCTGAAACCTTAGCGGCAGCGGGGGAATTGCATGTAGCCAGGCTTTTTGGCGAAGTCCTTACCGGCGGAGGTCTCACAGCTTGATGTATGCCTCTGGCAAATCACTGGCTCGCCTGGAACCTTAGCGGGGGCCTCGTATGTGAATTCATGGATCCATCGACACACTGCCGTGCCTGAAACCTTAGCGGCAGCGGGGGAATTCCATGCATCCAGAGTCTGTGGGACGAAACCTGATCCAACACACTGTCTTGCCCACAAACTTAGCGGTGATGGCAAAACCTTAGCGGCAGGAATGGAATTGGATGCATCGAGGCTCTTTGCCGAACTCCTTACCGGCGGAGGTCTCACAGCTTCATGTATGCCTCTGGCGAATCACTGGCTCGCCTGGAACCTTAGCGGGGGTCTCGTACGTGAATTCATGGATCCATCGACACACTGCAGTGCCTGAAACCTTAGCGGCAGCAGGGGAATTCCATGCATCCAGAGTCTGTGGGACGAAACCTGATCCAACACACTGTCTTGCCCACAAACTTAGCGGTGATGGCAAAACCTTAGCGGCAGCAAGGGAATTGGATGCATCGAGGCTCTTTGCCGAACTCCTTACCGGCGGAGGTCTCACAGCTTGATGTATGCCTCTGGCGACTCACTGGCTCGCCTGGAACCTTAGCGGGGGTCTCGTACGTGAATTCATGGATTCATCGACACACTGCCGTGCCTGAAACCTTAGCGGCAGCGGGGGAATTCCATTCATCCAGAGTCTGTGGGACGAAACCTGATCCAACACACTGTCTTGCCCACAAACTTAGCGGTGATGGCAAAACCTTAGCGGCAGCAAGGGAATTGGATGCTTCGAGGCTCTTTGCCGAACTCCTTACCGGCGGAGGTCTCACAGCTTGATGTATGCCTCTGGCGAATCACTGGCTCGCCTGGAACCTTAGCGGGGGTCTCGTACGTGAATTCATGGATTCATCGACACACTGCTGTGCCTGAAACCTTAGCGGCAGCGGGGGAATTGCATGTAGCCAGACTTTTTGCCGAAGTCCTTACCGGCGGAGGTCTCACAGCTTCATGTATGCCTCTGGCGAATCACTGGCTCCCCTGAAACCTTAGCGGGGGTCTCGTACGTGAATTCATGGATTCATCGACACACTGCCGTGCCTGAAACCTTAGCGGCAGCGGGGGAATTGCATGTAGCCAGGCTTTTTGGCGAAGTCCTTACCGGCGGAGGTCTCACAGCTTGATGTATGCCTCTGGCAAATCACTGGCTCGCCTGGAACCTTAGCGGGGGCCTCGTATGTGAATTCATGGATCCATCGACACACTGCCGTGCCTGAAACCTTAGCGGCAGCGGGGGAATTCCATGCATCCAGAGTCTGTGGGACGAAACCTGATCCAACACACTGTCTTGCCCACAAACTTAGCGGTGATGGCAAAACCTTAGCGGCAGGAATGGAATTGGATGCATCGAGGCTCTTTGCCGAACTCCTTACCGGCGGAGGTCTCACAGCTTCATGTATGCCTCTGGCGAATCACTGGCTCGCCTGAAACCTTAGCGGGGGTCTCGTACGTGAATTCATGGATCCATCGACACACTGCAGTGCCTGAAACCTTAGCGGCAGCAGGGGAATTCCATGCATCCAGAGTCTGTGGGACGAAACCTGATCCAACACACTGTCTTGCCCACAAACTTAGCGGTGATGGCAAAACCTTAGCGGCAGCAAGGGAATTGGATGCATCGAGGCTCTTTGCCGAACTCCTTACCGGCGGAGGTCTCACAGCTTGATGTATGCCTCTGGCGAATCACTGGCTCGCCTGGAACCTTAGCGGGGGTCTCGTACGTGAATTCATGGATTCATCGACACACTGCCGTGCCTGAAACCTTAGCGGCAGCGGGGGAATTCCATTCATCCAGAGTCTGTGGGACGAAACCTGATCCAACACACTGTCTTGCCCACAAACTTAGCGGTGATGGCAAAACCTTAGCGGCAGCAAGGGAATTGGATGCTTCGAGGCTCTTTGCCGAACTCCTTACCGGCGGAGGTCTCACAGCTTGATGTATGCCTCTGGCGAATCACTGGCTCGCCTGGAACCTTAGCGGGGGTCTCGTACGTGAATTCATGGATTCATCGACACACTGCTGTGCCTGAAACCTTAGCGGCAGCGGGGGAATTCCATGCATCCAGAGTCTGTGCGACGAAACCTGATCCAACACACTGTCTTGCGCACAAACTTAGCGGTGATGGCAAAACCTTAGCGGCAGCAAGGGAATTGGATGCATCGAGGCTCTTTGCCGAACTCCTTACCGGCGGAGGTCTCACAGCTTGATGTATGCCTCTGGCGAATCACTGGCTCGCCTGGAACCTTAGCGGGGGTCTCGTACGTGAATTCATGGATCTATCAACACACTGCCGTGCCTGAAACCTTAGCGGCAGCGGGGGAATTGCATGTAGCCAGGCTTTTTGGCGAAGTCCTTACCGGCGGAGGTCTCACAGCTTCATGTATGCCTCTGGCGAATCACTGGCTCGCCTGAAACCTTAGCGGGGGTCTCGTACGTGAATTCATGGATTCATCGACACACTGCCGTGCCTGAAACCTTAGCGGCAGCGGGGGAATTGCATGTAGCCAGGCTTTTTGGCGAAGTCCTTACCGGCGGAGGTCTCACAGCTTCATGTATGCCTCTGGCGACTCACTGGCTCGCCTGGAACCGTAGCGGGGGCCTCGTATGTGAATTCATGGATCCATCGACACACTGCCGTGCCTGAAACCTTAGCGGCAGCGGGGGAATTGCATGTAGCCAGGCTTTTTGGCGAAGTCCTTACCGGCGGAGGTCTCACAGCTTCATGTATGCCTCTGGCGAATCACTGGCTCGCCTGAAACCTTAGCGGGGGTCTCGTACGTGAATTCATGGATTCATCGACACACTGCTGTGCCTGAAACCTTAGCGGCAGCGGGGGAATTGCATGTAGCCAGGCTTTTTGGCGAAGTCCTTACCGGCGGAGGTCTCACAGCTTCATGTATGCCTCTGGCGAATCACTGGCTCGCCTGAAACCTTAGCGGGGGTCTCGTACGTGAATTCATGGATTCATCGACACACTGCTGTGCCTGAAACCTTAGCGGCAGGGGGGAATTGCATGTAGCCAGGCTTTTTGGCGAAGTCCTTACCGGCGGAGGTCTCACAGCTTCATGTATGCCTCTGGCGAATCACTGGCTCGCCTGAAACCTTAGCGGGGGTCTCGTACGTGAATTCATGGATTCATCGACACACTGCTGTGCCTGAAACCTTAGCGGCAGGGGGGAATTGCATGTAGCCAGGCTTTTTGGCGAAGTCCTTACCGGCGGAGGTCTCACAGCTTCATGTATGCCTCTGGCGAATCACTGGCTCGCCTGGAACCTTAGCGGGGGCCTCGTATGTGAATTCATGGATCCATCGACACACTGCCGTGCCTGAAACCTTAGCGGCAGCGGGGGAATTCCATGCATCCAGAGTCTGTGGGACGAAACCTGATCCAACACACTGTCTTGCCCACAAACTTAGCGGTGATGGCAAAACCTTAGCGGCAGCAATGGAATTGGATGCATCGAGGCTCTTTGCCGAACTCCTTACCGGCGGAGGTCTCACAGCTTGATGTATGCCTCTGGCGACTCACTGGCTCGCCTGAAACCTTAGCGGGGGTCTCGTACGTGAATTCATGGATCTATCAACACACTGCCGTGCCTGAAACCTTAGCGGCAGCGGGGGAATTCCATGCATCCAGAGTCTGTGCGACGAAACCTGATCCAACACACTGTCTTGCGCACAAACTTAGCGGTGATGGCAAAACCTTAGCGGCAGCAAGGGAATTGGATGCATCGAGGCTCTTTGCCGAACTCCTTACCGGCGGAGGTCTCACAGCTTGATGTATGCCTCTGGCGAATCACTGGCTCGCCTGGAACCTTAGCGGGGGTCTCGTACGTGAATTCATGGATCTATCAACACACTGCCGTGCCTGAAACCTTAGCGGCAGCGGGGGAATTGCATGTAGCCAGGCTTTTTGGCGAAGTCCTTACCGGCGGAGGTCTCACAGCTTCATGTATGCCTCTGGCGAATCACTGGCTCGCCTGAAACCTTAGCGGGGGTCTCGTACGTGAATTCATGGATTCATCGACACACTGCCGTGCCTGAAACCTTAGCGGCAGCGGGGGAATTGCATGTAGCCAGGCTTTTTGGCGAAGTCCTTACCGGCGGAGGTCTCACAGCTTCATGTATGCCTCTGGCGACTCACTGGCTCGCCTGGAACCGTAGCGGGGGCCTCGTATGTGAATTCATGGATCCATCGACACACTGCCGTGCCTGAAACCTTAGCGGCAGCGGGGGAATTGCATGTAGCCAGGCTTTTTGGCGAAGTCCTTACCGGCGGAGGTCTCACAGCTTCATGTATGCCTCTGGCGAATCACTGGCTCGCCTGAAACCTTAGCGGGGGTCTCGTACGTGAATTCATGGATTCATCGACACACTGCTGTGCCTGAAACCTTAGCGGCAGCGGGGGAATTGCATGTAGCCAGGCTTTTTGGCGAAGTCCTTACCGGCGGAGGTCTCACAGCTTGATGTATGCCTCTGGCGAATCACTGGCTCGCCTGAAACCTTAGCGGGGGGCCTCGTATGTGAATTCATGGATCCATCGACACACTGCCGTGCCTGAAACCTTAGCGGCAGCGGGGGACTTCCATGCATCCAGAGTCTGTGGGACGAAACCTGATCCAACACACTGTCTTGCCCACAAACTTAGCGGTGATGGCAAAACCTTAGCGGCAGCAAGGGAATTGGATGCATCGAGGCTCTTTGCCGAACTCCTTACCGGCGGAGGTCTCACAGCTTGATGTATGCCTCTGGCGACTCACTGGCTCGCCTGGAACCTTAGCGGGGGCCTCGTATGTGAATTCATGGATCCATCGACACACTGCAGTGCCTGAAACCTTAGCGGCAGCGGGGGAATTCCATGCATCCAGAGTCTGTGGGACGAAACCTGATCCAACACACTGTCTTGCCCACAAACTTAGCGGTGATGGCAAAACCTTAGCGGCAGCAATGGAATTGGATGCATCGAGGCTCTTTGCCGAACTCCTTACCGGCGGAGGTCTCACAGCTTGATGTATGCCTCTGGCGAATCACTGGCTCGCCTGGAACCTTAGCGGGGGTCTCGTACGTGAATTCATGGATTCATCGACACACTGCTGTGCCTGAAACCTTAGCGGCAGCGGGGGAATTGCATGTAGCCAGGCTTTTTGGCGAAGTCCTTACCGGCGGAGGTCTCACAGCTTCATGTATGCCTCTGGCGAATCACTGGCTCGCTTGAAACCTTAGCGGGGGTCTCGTACGTGAATTCATGGATCTATCAACACACTGCCGTGCCTGAAACCTTAGCGGCAGCGGGGGAATTGCATGTAGCCAGGCTTTTTGGCGAAGTCCTTACCGGCGGAGGTCTCACAGCTTCATGTATGCCTCTGGCGAATCACTGGCTCGCCTGAAACCTTAGCGGGGGTCTCGTACGTGAATTCATGGATTCATCGACACACTGCCGTGCCTGAAACCTTAGCGGCAGCGGGGGAATTGCATGTAGCCAGGCTTTTTGGCGAAGTCCTTACCGGCGGAGGTCTCACAGCTTCATGTATGCCTCTGGCGACTCACTGGCTCGCCTGGAACCGTAGCGGGGGCCTCGTATGTGAATTCATGGATCCATCGACACACTGCCGTGCCTGAAACCTTAGCGGCAGCGGGGGAATTGCATGTAGCCAGGCTTTTTGGCGAAGTCCTTACCGGCGGAGGTCTCACAGCTTCATGTATGCCTCTGGCGAATCACTGGCTCGCCTGAAACCTTAGCGGGGGTCTCGTACGTGAATTCATGGATTCATCGACACACTGCTGTGCCTGAAACCTTAGCGGCAGCGGGGGAATTGCATGTAGCCAGGCTTTTTGGCGAAGTCCTTACCGGCGGAGGTCTCACAGCTTCATGTATGCCTCTGGCGACTCACTGGCTCGCCTCAAACCTTAGCGGGGGCCTCGTATGTGAATTCATGGATCCATCGACACACTGCCGTGCCTGAAGCCTTAGCGGCAGCGGGGGAATTGCATGTAGCCAGGCTTTTTGGCGAAGTCCTTTTGGCGAACTCCTTACCGGCGGAGGTCTCACAGCTTGATGTATGCCTCTGGCGAATCACTGGCTCGCCTGAAACCTTAGCGGGGGCCTCGTATGTGAATTCATGGATCCATCGACACACTGCCGTGCCTGAAACCTTAGCGGCAGCGGGGGAATTGCATGTAGCCAGGCTTTTTGGCGAAGTCCTTACCGGCGGAGGTCTCACAGCTTCATGTATGCCTCTGGCGAATCACTGGCTCGCCTGAAACCTTAGCGGGGGCCTCGTATGTGAATTCATGGATCCATCGACACACTGCCGTGCCTGAAACCTTAGCGGCAGCGGGGGAATTGCATGTAGCCAGGCTTTTTGGCAAAGTCCTTACCGGCGGAGGTCTCACAGCTTCATGTATGCCTCTGGCGAATCACTGGCTCGCCTGAAACCTTAGCGGGGGTCTCGTACGTGAATTCATGGATTCATCGACACACTGCCATGCCTGAAACCTTAGCGGCAGCGGGGGGAATTGCATGTAGCCAGGCTTTTTGGCGAAGTCCTTACCGGCGGAGGTCTCACAGCTTCATGTATGCCTCTGGCGAATCACTGGCTCGCCTGAAACCTTAGCGGGGGCCTCGTATGTGAATTCATGGATCCATCGACACACTGCCGTGCCTGAAACCTTAGCGGCAGCGGGGGAATTCCATGCATCCAGAGTCTGTGGGACGAAACCTGATCCAACACACTGTCTTGCCCACAAACTTAGCGGTGATGGCAAAACCTTAGCGGCAGCAAGGGAATTGGATGCATCGAGGCTCTTTGCCGAACTCCTTACCGGCGGAGGTCTCACAGCTTGATGTATGCCTCTGGCGACTCACTGGCTCGCCTGGAACCTTAGCGGGGGCCTCGTATGTGAATTCATGGATCCATCGACACACTGCAGTGCCTGAAACCTTAGCGGCAGCGGGGGGAATTGCATGTAGCCAGGCTTTTTGGCGAAGTCCTTACCGGCGGAGGTCTCACAGCTTCATGTATGCCTCTGGCGAATCACTGGCTCGCCTGAAACCTTAGCGGGGGTCTCGTACGTGAATTCATGGATTCATCGACACACTGCCGTGCCTGAAACCTTAGCGGCAGCGGGGGAATTGCATGTAGCCAGGCTTTTTGGCGAAGTCCTTACCGGCGGAGGTCTCACAGCTTCATGTATGCCTCTGGCGAATCACTGGCTCGCCTGAAACCTTAGCGGGGGTCTCGTACGTGAATTCATGGATTCATCGACACACTGCTGTGCCTGAAACCTTAGCGGCAGCGGGGGAATTGCATGTAGCCAGGCTTTTTGGCGAAGTCCTTACCGGCGGAGGTCTCACAGCTTCATGTATGCCTCTGGCGAATCACTGGCTCGCCTGAAACCTTAGCGGGGGCCTCGTATGTGAATTCATGGATCCATCGACACACTGCCGTGCCTGAAACCTTAGCGGCAGCGGGGGAATTCCATGCATCCAGAGTCTGTGGGACGAAACCTGATCCAACACACTGTCTTGCCCACAAACTTAGCGGTGATGGCAAAACCTTAGCGGCAGCAAGGGAATTGGATGCATCGAGGCTCTTTGCCGAACTCCTTACCGGCGGAGGTCTCACAGCTTGATGTATGCCTCTGGCGACTCACTGGCTCGCCTGGAACCTTAGCCGGGGCCTCGTATGTGAATTCATGGATCCATCGACACACTGCAGTGCCTGAAACCTTAGCGGCAGCGGGGGAATTGCATGTAGCCAGGCTTTTTGGCGAAGTCCTTACCGGCGGAGGTCTCACAGCTTCATGTATGCCTCTGGTGAATCACTGGCTCGCCTGAAACCTTAGCGGGGGCCTCGTATGTGAATTCATGGATTCATCGACACACTGCACTGCCTGAAACCTTAGCGGCAGCGGGGGAATTGCATGTAGCCAGGCTTTTTGGCGAAGTCCTTACCGGCGGAGGTCTCACAGCTTCATGTATGCCTCTGGCGAATCACTGGCTCGCCTGAAACCTTAGCGGGGGTCTCGTACGTGAATTCATGGATTCATCGACACACTGCTGTGCCTGAAACCTTAGCGGCAGCGGGGGAATTGCATGTAGCCAGGCTTTTTGGCGAAGTCCTTACCGGCGGAGGTCTCACAGCTTCATGTATGCCTCTGGCGACTCACTGGCTCGCCTCAAACCTTAGCGGGGGCCTCGTATGTGAATTCATGGATCCATCGACACACTGCCGTGCCTGAAGCCTTAGCAGCAGCGGGGGAATTGCATGTAGCCAGGCTTTTTGGCGAAGTCCTTTTGGCGAACTCCTTACCGGCGGAGGTCTCACAGCTTGATGTATGCCTCTGGCGAATCACTGGCTCGCCTGAAACCTTAGCGGGGGTCTCCTACGTGAATTCATGGATTCATCGACACACTGCCGTGCCTGAAACCTTAGCGGCAGCGGGGGAATTGCATGTAGCCAGGCTTTTTGGCGAAGTCCTTACCGGCGGAGGTCTCACAGCTTCATGTATGCCTCTGGCGAATCACTGGCTCGCCTGAAACCTTAGCGGGGGCCTCGTATGTGAATTCATGGATCCATCGACACACTGCCATGCCTGAAACCTTAGCGGCAGCGGGGGAATTCCATGCATCCAGACTCTGTGGGACGAAACCTGATCCAACACACTGCCTTGCCCAAAAACTTAGCGGTGATGGCAAAACCTTAGCGGCAGTAAGGGAATTGGATGCACCCAGGCTCTTTGCCGAACGCCTTACCGGCGGAGGTCTCACAGCTTACTGCTCTTTGCGGAACTTAGGGCGCCGGCAGTTTCTTTTTCCAAAAACGGATGATTTTGATCGTTTTCCGTATATCGCCCATAACTCATTCAATTGTTGTCCGTTTGCCTTGAAACCTTGACCAAACGATTTGCAGGCGTAATCCACAGGCGCAAGGCCACCTCGTATATTTTTTACACCTCACTTTCCTGTAGATCCCGTGTTCGCCCTGTCCAGATAATTTTACTCCAGTACTTCACATCTGCTGCCACTGCAGCCGGCGACGCTACTTCCGATCCCCGTCTTGAATCATCGGTTTGATCTCTGCCCCTGGTTGGCTACTTCAAGTTCACCCAAATCTCGCTCGTCAGGCTGCATCAATTCTGGATCATACCAGCTTTCTCGTTGATCCCACATTTCGGTTCAACTCCTTCGGTGAGATTCAATCTAAAATGCTGGCGCACACCTTTTTATACCGCTACTATGTAACAATTCAGGTCGTCCATCACCACCTCAAATTCAGTCGCCAAGATCGTTTGCCAGCACGCTGACTTCATAGTCATTCTGCTACCCAAGGAGCGAACTCGGGATGGGCTGGTGGGTAATTCGTGGTTACCGGAGAGCTGACATTGCCTCTGCCAGATCAAGCTGTACATGTACATTCCTTCGCATCCGTCCACAGTCAGAATAAATTGGTTCAAATATGTCTGCTAGCCCCAATCTTCTCGAAGTTCCCTTTCTCTGTGCCGCTTCGCTAGAATCCCTGGGGTTGTGCCCGTGTCCGAAGCTGCCGGAGCGAAGCGGCGGCATGTCTTGTAACATTTATAACAATTGAACCACGTGCAGTAGCAACAAGATTTTTTTATCCAGGGCAGAGTAATACATTTACGCAGACGCAAGGGCATCTGAAATTGGCAAGGACGTCCTCAATCCTTCAGAGAAAGGTGTTGCATCAGGGCTTGTCACATGCACGTGAGGTAACGGAGTAACACCGCGGATCTCTCCTTCCTCTTCCCACTCCGTGCTCATGGGTGACCAGCGCAGTCGTTCTGCCCGTCTCATTGCAAAGCGCACTCCAAAAAGCAAAACCCCCACGAGTCCAACTCAATCTGACGCTGCCGATCCGCCACAACTTCTGGAAGTCGACTCGGATGACGGTGGTCTGTTCGTCCCCGATGAGGAGTCTGATTCGGCGGATGTAACTGCCAAGCCCAAGGCGAAGCGCGTTCGCGACGACTCTGTGGATACAGCTGGCTCTGGGACTGATGAAGAGACTACGATGAAGACGAAGAAGAAGCCCGTCAAAAAGAAGGTGAAAAAAGTGACGGTGGAGGACTTGGATCCGGACCGGAGTGTGTTACCCGTAGACTCTTGAACTTCTTTCTACTGATGGATTGGTTCTGGCAGAACTTGTCCTTATGATCCCACAGGCGGCGAGCACGGGCTTGCAGCGTGAACGTCTCACCCATAGCACATCATTTGATCATGCTCTTGCTCTCATATATGAGACGATTGGCTGCGCAGACGTGCCGAAAAAGCCCCTGCTTTCATTCAAGCTCTCCAATGCCACTGGGAAGGCTCCTGCAATCAACCTGGCCTCCGAGAAGGACTGGAAAGGCTGTCTATACGATGTAACACCGATGTCGAGGTGAAGAAAAGATCCAGGTTTTGGTGACAATAATTGTTACGGATCAGGTAAGTCAGGCCTGTTGAATCCAGTCCAGGACTGTTTGTTCTGACCTTCACGACTAGTACATGGCATCGTTGCGCGCGAAGCTCGGCCGAACGGATACCGGTGGCCCGGCGAAAGGCAAAGGCAAGAAAATGGTGATCCTGGATCTTGAACATGCCGGATCCGGTGATGACGACTTCGACGATGGGCTGGGGATTATGGAGAAGGAAGCTAAGTGTCTTGAGCAGCTTCAGAATCATCACTGTCGTTGCCAGCTTTGCGGGCCGACAAAGTGGTGCAAAATTGACCGCGCTTCCAATCACCATCATCTCACCAACAACCAGCTGCGTGGATGGGCCCGCTCTTTGGTATGTCGCTGCCTCTTCCCAATGTCTTTCAACTAATATTTCTGACAGGCTGCTGGCACCCACGAGGTTACGTTGAAACGCCCTCCGCGCGACGAGATGTTTGGAATGTTCCACAAGAACTTCGTGACTGAACCACCGGTACCACCAGCTGCCGCCGCAACTCCATTTGCGGGGATGCCATCATTCATGGGGATGCCACCTTATGGGTTCATGCCTTGGAACATGCCAGGTGGCTCCGCATTCGGGCAATCCAACATGCCATTCCCGGGCGCCCCTGATACTCCAACTCCTCTTCCTCGTCCGTCCCATACTCCACACGCGTCGACCTCTAGCCGTGCACCTACGATGCCATCGAGCGATCCACCAGACATGGGCGCTGCCAACCCCTACACCGAAATCGAGGACTTTATAAAGCAGCTACACGAGTATAATCCGAAGCGTCGCCTGTTGGATTACGTCGACTGCATCACGGACCTCGATTACTATCACATCGACGAGGTTGCGAAGCTCGGAACTTCTGACAACCTTGCTGATAAGCTCAAGATGACGCCCGGTAATGCATCCTTCTTGTTGACCAGCATCAAGGACGAGATGAAGCGCATTGACCGGGCATCGAAGTAGTACATGTTCCAACTCAACTGGCTGCGGCCGTCCTGTCTTTACACGTACCTTGTCGATCCTTACCCACTGTCGTTACTCATATCATCGCCGTAAACCACCGAGTCAATATATCACATTTGGATTCATTCATGGTTTCAATTTACAAGTACCCAGAGTGGTGGAACCAGCCCCGGGATGCAAGGGCGGTAACCTTGCCCAAGACACCGTACAAAAACAGGAACGGTGCGACTTCGTCTCCAAGCTCAACGATGTCCCGGAATGTCTGACTGTGACGGCAGATGTACGCTTTGACAAAGGCAAAGCACTCTTCAATGGGGTTGAGATCGGGGGAGTACGGAGGCAGGAACACGAGCCGGATACCACTGGAAGGTAAAGTAAGTTCCGGCTCAAGAACTGGACACAAGCAGTACAACTTACGCGGCTTCACACATCTCCTCGACACCCTCAACGTGGTGGATTCGGCAGTTATCGAGGACAAGCACACTGTGCTTAGCAGGATATGGATTCATCACCGCAAGGAGACCTTCAAGCCACAGGAGAAATTGGTCTCCGTTGTATCCGCCCTCCTTGATGTGACTGTAGATAATACCCTCTGCAGTGATTGCAGGTAGCAGGGAGTACCTGAGGAGAAATTCAATACCTGGAGAAACACGTAGAATGAGCTCGCACCTTGTACCTCGGACAAAGCAACATCGCTTTCGGGCGTGAAGGCCTCTCAAAGCCCAGCCGTTGCGCCGATAGGTAGTGAGTATATTCACCGCAGATGCATCGGCGCAAACAATGCGCTCGGCAGGCTCGTCTCCGATTCGCATGATAAAGTCACATCGAGCGTGCTCGCAGCGTTCTGCGGCTTGTCTCGAAAGCTATTGATCAGGTTGTATAATCAACGACACAACCGTAACAACTGCATTGGGGACAACATACCTTCTTAGATGAGAGCCCCAGTTGCTTCATAGTTCGCAGAATTGTTGCCAGAGAGACGTCTATATCGTGCTGGAGATACAGCTGCTCTTGGATTTCATCCAGGTAAATATCCGGGGTGTGATCAATGAGTGCAAGCATAAACTTCAGGGAAAAAATCAAGGTGAGCCAATTCAACCGCTATAAATGAAGTGCATACCTTGCAATGAGCCCCGGACATCAGCGGGGAGCGTCCCAGGTACCTGCGCTGGCGGGATACCTCCCCGATTTCGTTCCATGTCTGCTTGATCCGCTGCACCACTCGCAGCGGCATGTCCAGGTCTATCGCAATTTGAGTGGAAGTCTTGTGTTGGACGACGGTACGGTGCACTGAGTACCGCGACGGATGTGACCGGAGTCACGTCACGGGATCCTTATGATCCGTGACGTGGCGTGTCGTGCCCTCACTTGCTTCCACAACAACGGCTGCAGTGAGGGTACATCGAGCTCGTTTTATGGACACTATTCACTGTAACTAATGTAATGTAGTTCCTACATACTCACTACTGTACAGGTGAATTACACTTGCTTCCACAACAACGGCTGCAGTGAGGTTCCTACATACTCACTACTGTACAGGTTTCCAATATCTTGTTGAGGGTCATGGACTGGTATATGACACGCCACTTGAGGTCCACCGAGTAGTGTTTACGAAGGGGTGTCGCTTTCGCACTGCGTGGCATGATCGGTGGGGTCAGGAAGGAGAGATCCGCCGCGTTACTCTGTTACCTCACGTGCATGTGACAAGCGCTGATGCAACACCTTTCTCTGAAGGATTGAGGACGTCCTTGCCAATTTCAGATGCCCTTGCGTCTGCGTAAATGTATTACTCTGCCCTGGATAAAAAAATCTTGTTGCTACTGCACGTGGTTCAATTGTTATAAATGTTATATAAAGTATCGCGGCAAACACGGGATCTACAGGAAAGTGAGGTGTAAAAAATATACGAGGTGGCCTTGCGCCTGTAGATTACGCCTGCAAATCGTTTAGTCAAGGTTTCAAGGCAAACGGACAACAATTGAGTGAGTTATGGGCGATATACGGAAAACGATCAAAATCATCCGTTTTTGGAAAGAAAACTGCCTGCGCCCTAAGTTCCGCAAAGAGCAGTAATGTATGCCCCTGGCGACTCACTGGCTTGCCTGAAACCTTAGCGGGGGTCTCGTATGTGAATTCATGGATCCATCAACACACTGCCATGCCTGAAACCTTATAGTGATTGGGGGTGCCCAGACATATCTGGGGACGCCCATGCTTGATCCGAGGGACAAGCCATAATTGAGGATGCTTTTGTGTATACCTGGGGAGTCAGAGGTTCTGGTTCAGCAACACTGCGGGAAGTAAAAGTACTCAAATGTAGTACCCGAACAATAATTTGGCCAAAAAAGCACTCAGAATGAGAGCATCAATCTGTAGTGCTTTTTAGGGTACTCAACACGAGTGCTTTTGAGGTACTACCTCAAAATACAATACATTCAAGGTTTTCTCCGGATTTCAACCAAAACTGACCGCTGACTGTGGCAATCGCCGTGATGGCATCATATCTGACGCCAATCACGTCTCGGCATCGCCCGAGGCGACTTTTCTTACGCTCGTGCATACCGACGCCGACACTCATCCAGAGGCCCACTCCGTCCGTTCCTGAGCACAACCCATTTCGCCTTGTTTGCCAATTGATCACCTCTTACTACTCCGGGACTCTCTGGCTTCCAATTATCCCCCTCGCGCAAAATCCATCCGACTTATCTGTGCCGTGTGTGTAGCTCTCCTGGCAGCGTCTTCCGTCAAATTCGGTGGTGATCCTATGTTCCCTGCTGCTCCAAACGTTCTGTGGACCAAGAACGCCATATGTGCTGGGATGCCCACCTCTCGCGATGACGCCTGGCCGACACAACGGCGGAAGAATCGGCTGAAAACCACGCTACTGTCATTGCAAACCACCTTGCGGGGAGCTGCTAACGGGAAGGACGCCACGCGATCATTACACCAAGGATCTTGCCATCCGAACCCTGGTCCGGATCTCTCTCCTTATCGTAGACGGCGGCGGCGGCGGCTCATATGATATATCATGCGTTCATCTTTTCAGAAGTACCTGTCGGTTGTTCCATTTCCGATCGAGTACGCGTCAGATCCAACGCGGGAGCGCCGATGCACACTTTTTCCTGCCCTGCGGCTCTGTGTGAATCTGTTCTGTCCGCTCTCAAGACCCGCCCTTGCGACTGATAAATAGCGCCAAGTCCTGACATGTAACTTGACGCAATCAGGCCAGACAACTGACGGGCTCTACACGCTCTTACTGAGGCATTCAAGGCTCACTGGCACGTACAACTGAGGACTTGGATTGCTTCTTCTTGAAAAAAAGCAGTATGTGGCTCTCAAGCAATCCGAACGATGTCCTTCGGTCCTTAATTCGGTGCGGGTTCTGAAGCAAGGGGCTCGCTGCTCTATATATCTGCTCCTATCTCTGATTTGTGTCGTCAAAACAGCTGTGTTGAAACGATTACCAGTCTCCCTGAGGGCGAAGTGCTGCGCTATCAAGTGTTTGTTTTGATTTAGATCTCTAACTTCTGTGAAGTGAATTTCTGTCAGCAACCTCAGGTTAAGGCTTGAAGCGATACATGATACCGCCCTTCACTTTTTTGGTTTGGTCTCCGGAGCCCACAGCGCTTCGAGCTGCGACACCGAATCCGCAAATAACCCATGTCCGCTGTCGAATTTCATGCTCCGCAGTTGAACTGGACGTGAGCTTTTCGTCTGCGCTTTGCTGCAGACACAATCGCGCTCTCCGGGTTGAATCGATCTCTGGCCTTTCTGCACGCAACGTCAAGACCTAACAGAACAGTATGCTTTGTCTTCCGATCTGTTTGAGTCCATGGCTTGTTTTGATTCCACTTGCGTACCAGCCCTGAATGTCCAATCTCGACCTTTTCCACGTGCGCGCACGGCATCCAAGGTGAAGTTCAACTCTTGCTGCAACATTCGACTGCGGGACACGCTTGCTGTTGTTACTGACCGACTCAACTCAGCTGTTGCCCTGTTATGTTCTTGGTAGGTTCTCGAAACAAATTGTATTGGTATTGGTATGTATTCGCAATGCTGTCCATGTTCGATTGTGACCCTCCGTTTTGTACAGCCGGCCGTCGTCGCACCACGCGAAATGAGTTCAACGACAGCCCTCTTAAATGTGCTCAAACCAACCCCTCCGTGCTCACATTACTTCGTTCAATTTCTCGTCTGCCAGAGCACATCGACCATGATTTAATATTCGCGCCCATGCGACATCGTGTCCCAAAACCATGGAGTCCCTTTTTCAACGAAGGACAGTCCTGGCGGCTATTATTTTCCTCTAGAAAAAGCTCGCCTGAAGTGTGTATCAGTTGAATCTCCTGAACCGTTGTGTACATGTAGAGACCTACTCTGTATCGCTCATACATTGTATCGTTTCCTTCTCCCAATCGTGCTTCCTACTTGCTGCATTCGTTGTTGCGTTGAGTGACGAAAAGTAAACTACAAATTCCATCGTTGCAACCATAAAAGTGGTCCTTAGGTAGGCTCTGCTGCACCTCTATGTACGCAAGTGCCTCTTCTCTGCATTGAGGCTCATCCAATGGTGTTTGTCACGGTTCGCGCTCCCAAGAACGCCATTCGGACGTTGTTTGTTCTTGTTGACATATTCACGTGATCGCATCGATCTTGTGCTCTCCCTCCATCGTCTCCCCCATCGCCCACCATCGCAGCCGCCTCAAGACCCCGGAACGTCCCAGGAAGGTTCATAGACCCCCTCTGCACCACCTGCTCGTGTTACAAGTGATTTCGTTCCACCGATGCTGCTACTACGGTCAAACACGACATTCACCAATATCGACGCGCAAGTCGGCATTGGTTTCCTCAGGGCGTACGATATACTGGAATTCCTTTCTAAGGGGCTGTATCTTCACCTATAGACTGTCTATTCCTCGACTGGACCCGCCGCGGAGAGTGCAGAAGCTGCAGATTCACTGGAGGTGCGCTGTTATGGTGTTGCCTATTCCCAAGATGTCTTGCGCTGATACGGTCCGCATACTAGATCCAACGTGATGAATAGTCGCCTCACGGATCCATTGTCCTTGAAAAACCGGCACAGTGCACAGAGGCAACGAGAAAAAGTCCCGGTGCGTGCTCGTCGCTCGACAATATCGCACATCACTTCTCCCCGATCTTGGCCCTCACATCCACGCGTCCCTTTCAATATGCACCCCCTCCTCTCCTCCGTTCATCTCGCTGTTCGTCTTGCCTCTCTGCCTTGCTTCGTTCCTTTCTTTTTTTCTCAATATTCCTCTCTCCGTATCATGGTGCCCGAAACGCGACCACACCCTAGCAAAGGAGAACTGAGAATGGCCAGTGGACGAGGAATTGCCAACTATCACCCAAGGTGCGTCTACGCAATAGTGCATCCATGCTTTGCTCCACGTACACGTCCTTTCTTTACCCCTTCATTCCCTCTTCCCGTCCATTCCTTGCAGCCTCTCATCCCTTCTTCAGCTCATTTGCAATGATTCCAGGACGGAGTCTCCAATCCCAAGCCGCGGAGCAGCTCGGCGCTTATCGTTACAGGTAAGTCGTCATTCTATCTCCTTTCCCTGTGCTTGTCCCTCCCCTACACGAACACACTCTTCCACCCTCCCGGCGCTCGCCGATGCGTCCGTCCCTCCCCGTCCTTTTATGGAATCAATTGCGCGGGCCCCTACCGCAGACGTTACTCCTTCCTCCCCTTGCACGACATGCTTCGAATAGTCGACGCACATCTGCCGCGCTTGCGGTTTTGGTTGAATTCTTACTTTGATTTCTCCCTTCGCGTTACGCAATGCTAATTGGTCGTACTAGGGCGCCGCTGAGCCTCTTTGTTATTCCGCAAATCTCTGGTGCGTTACTCCTCTCTTATGTTTATCCGTCTGCCATTCTCTGATCTCCACCAGCGCTGGCACCTCGTCCCACCCCAACATCGTCTCAACGTCGATACTTCATTGCAATATCCGTGCGTGTCAACATCAAGGCTTTTTTCTCCTCCCAGATCTTCTTTCGGTGTTATCTTCTGCTGTTCTAACTAAACTCCCCTCAGTACCCCAAGCTTCCTATGTGTTTTCCCTCGCCCTGTCTCTGTACGCATACTCGGATGAACGCCGCTGATCAGTGAGTTCGTTCGCTCCGCCTCCGAATATATCTCTGATTGCTCGTTTTTTCTTTCTTCAGCGCCGATATCATGGGTCAGACAGTCAGTGAGTGCGCATACTTTTTCGGCTATCCGTGCATAACGAGTCCCTTCCTGTCCTAGGATATCGCTGAAACGCGTATTTGCTAATACGAAATAAACGGAAGACGTTCGACTAAGGTATTTCTTCCCCTTCTACGCTCCGCGTACACTGATGGAAGATATTTTACCTCCACCCAGGGTCACAGACGCGTCAGCCGTCTCCTGATATATCCTGCTCACCTCCCTCCTATCCCGTTGCATACGGCTTCTGACTCAACGCGCTTCCGAGGTCGTGTCTTTTCACTCGTTCAACCGTTTTCTGACTTGTTTGTTTTGCTTCCAGGTGGACTTTGGCTCTCGGTCGCCACTGGTCGTCGTCTGGTTCTCTGGTGAGTCTGATCAGCACACTTCTCGGTCGATGTTCGATATGTAGTTCCCTGTGTACTGTGTAGCGCAGTCGTGAAATATACCAATTTTATTGCAATTTACATGGGCACTGGCAAAAGAACTGTATTGTAGTACCCCGGTGCTAAGATGCAGTACCCTAAAGCACTCAAATGTATTGTAGAAAAGTCCTCAAAAGTAGTACCCGGAGTACTACAAATAGGTGTGTATTCTGCCAAAAAGCACTATATCCCAGTACCTCGAAGTACTACATATAGGTGGGTCGGGTACTACATCTGAGCGCTTTTGGGGTACTCAGACTGAGTTCTTTTACTTCCCGCAGTGGCAAGCTGCACATAAAGCCCAAGTGCTCCATAACTGTGGAGAGATGACAGGAGCCACATCGAAGACAGACCGGTGTAATGCATGTTTTCAACCCACCAACCGTGAATGGGTAGAGCTGATATTGCTGATATTGTGAAATTTTTCTTCCGCTGCGTGGGCCTAGATCGAGGGTGTGCAAGCACGCCAACTGCTGGGCCTGGCACCCTGGAAAGGGGTGTGACATGTGACATTTTTGGGCCTACCCATACCACAAAAAAGCCAGCATCTGGGAGCCCCCAAGGACCCAAAAAGCATAAAGGGTGGGAATGCCCACCCGTGGGCACCTGCGGGCGCTCCCCACCATTTGGGACCCTCTCGGGCTTTTGATTCACCAATGCATATATAAACCTAGATGGTACTGGTCGGGGGCTGCCTGAAGTGAAAACAGGGATCAAATCAAGCCCAAGTTGAAGCCCAATAAAATGAGTCAGACTGCTGGCATCGAGCGATAGCAATTGGACACATATTGTCAGCGGAAGAGATACAACCTGAAGGCCAGCCTATCCTGAGAAGCGGAGACGATGTATATGGTCTCCCAAACAGAAAATCTGAAGTTGGACAGTTCAGCTCCTAAGTTTGCTGGTCTGTTCAACGTGTACTCCGAGTACAGACAGTTGTCTAGGAGTACATAGAATTGATCAACACCTAAACTAAATCCAGATGCACAAAATGACAGTAGCAGCAAACCAGTAAAAACTAGAATATTTGTGTAGTAACTCGGCATGTTGAGTGTACAACAATGGTCAAACCACGTGAGCACGTAAAATGGTTGGCTTTGATGCTGGTCACAACAATCAGATAAAAATTGTTTGATTTACTCACAGTTCTTACATAGTATTACATTCAACTCTTTCATTTATAGAATGTTGAAAAGAGCTTCCCATGTCGTATAAAGGGATTCCGGCCCTTGCATTCCTTAAGTTATAATCTGCTCTAAAATCACTGACACTATCAGTTGAATACACATAGACTTTTTCTCATTAGCAGCTAGACATCTATCTATAATTTTCATCGAAAATTGCCATTTACTTCTGCTCAATACATCCAGCCATTGTTCACTCCACGAATTAGATGGTACGATGTTGTGACAACGATTGGAATCTGCAGCAACACAGGCAGCTGGTTGAGTTGCAGAAAACACCAATTTGAGTGTAATGTGAACCATTTTTTGGGGCTAAATCTAAAATTGAACAGATGAATCCTGCATAAACTTGTGTTGACATTGAAAGGCTAGAATCAAGATGAGTGGATGCCTGGATGAGCTATTGAAATGATGTTCTCTATTGTTGTTTTATACAATAAGAATTTATTTTTATTTTAACAAGATTTATTTTATTAGAGCACAGCTACTGGAAGTTGTTTTTTGAAAGAGCACTAAAAAATTCAGAATCTTGATGAGCTTCATAATAGAGGCTAGCTGTGTTATGCAACTAAAAAGCACCCTCACTAGTAAGGACTAGGAACAAAGTCTTTTAGTGCACATGAGTCAATAATCAAACAGGGCCAAATCCTTTGCTTCTTTTCCTGCTCTTTTTTTGTTTCTCCACCTTCAATCCAGCTTTATCGGACTTCGTGAGTATGTTACAAAGTTAGCATTTCCCTATCTCATGACAGTAGTATCCGTAGGACAAAAGCTCCTTCTACCGCTAGTCATTATAAGACTGTGTGAGTGTTTTACTTTTTGTGTCATTTTTTCAATTGTGATTCAATACTTTTCTCTATGCCATTTGTTACTTTTTTGTGTCATTTCTTCAATTGAATCACCAGTTTATTCTGACCTATTATGCACAATGGTTCAGCTTGACGATGGAGGCTAGAATGCAAATGATACAGTGGTGTGGCTGGCGGGAGTCTATGAAAAGCTCAGGAAGCTGTTCAAGAAGAAGGCTGTCACACCTGAGGAGTATGAGATGACTCCCTAGGTGGAAAAAGGTGTGCATCAAGGCTCCTGTCAGTGAGTGATTCTTCACAATGTACTCTGCGGTTGTCTACGGCAAGCGCTAATCAATAAGGATATCAGAGTGATACATCATACATTTATAAACTTGAACATGGAGCGTGCTGGTATGAAAAATAATTATATAATCAGACTCATTTCATTACTTTGAATGGTTGGAGGGTCACACTCAATGATTTGCTCACCATTCAAACCGATGATGTTGCATTATACAACGGGTGAATAGTACCACGGTCCACAATTTCTCTTTCGTCAGCTATTGACTCACTGACTCAAACTCAGTTGTTGTGTTCGACAGCAACACAGACTTGGAGAGTTGTTTCTTACATTTGTGATTTTTTTGCTTCTCTTTTTGTTTATCCACCTTCAATCCAGCTTTATTGAACTTGGTGAGCAAGTTACAAAGTTAGCATTTTGTTTTACTTTTTTGCATTTCTTCAATTGTGATTGGATATTTTTCTATGCTATTTAATACTCTTTCGCGCGCAGATGCAGTAGATTGCACATAGAAGAGTCTCATCAGAGCACCCTGAACAAAGCTTAGTTCAACTATCAAAAGCAGATTGATCGCCCACATTGCTTCGTGGCATAATCCACCTTTGATATGGGAATTTTGGACACTCCAAATTACGGCATCTTTCAACTCAAAGCTCACGCTAATTTTATGGCACATCGGTTATGAGAGTAAGAACAAACATGTTTATTCCGTGAGGTGCAAGACACGACACGAGGTGGAGAAAACAAAGGAACACGGTCCATCATTTTCGATCTCGCATCACTCGCATCACCTATCAGCACTTTCAAACTGAGTAGGTATATTGCCGGACCATCAACAAAAGTCCTTTAGCTGCCATTGTAGGGCATGGACAACTATACTCGCTGCCGAGTGGCAGTGAGAGTTGACTCTGTTTGGTGGGGTCGGCCGCGATCTTCTTTATTTTCTCCCACTCACACCCTGATAAAGGGAGAAATCACATTATTCCCTCAGGAATCTCGGCAGTTGTTTCAGTCTACAAATGCTGACAATAATCTTCGTACTCATCCTCTGGAGTTGAGGTTCTCGAACTACTCTCACGGCAGACAATCAGCTGTCACTTGCAGAAAAGTTGCCATGGTCACCTTACCGGCCCCTGAACTGTGTCACCTTGCAAGTTCAAAGCAGCTTACCCCTTTAGTCGTGATTTGCAGCTACGAGGCAGGCTCGTGTTTTGGGTCATTTCTTTTTCAGTGGGATACAAAGGTTTTTGACAACTCCTCCAATTTGTCCGGAAGTAGATAGACAAAGATAATGATAATTGTTTGCTAAGAGTATAAGACAAGGATATGAATAAGGGTTAGCAGCGAATTATACCCATGTACATTTACAATGAAAAATTAACAACACACAAACCGACGCTACAACACAGCAAAACAGTAGGATATGTGGTAGGTAGAGTAAGTTGGCAGTTCAGCAGTGTAGAATCAAGTTGTAGAAGTCTCCATTGGCATCCGGGCGGGGCAACGTCTCCCAATCCATCTGCTCGCCGCTGGCGAGCAGGACAGAGACGGCAGCATGTGTAGCCCCAGCATCATTCCCGACAACCTCTTCAGCAGCTTGCCATCTCTGGACACGTCTGTAGCCTACTTGATCTTGTTCCACGTGCTCTTTGTCTAGTGTGACCGCCCGTGGCCTCGTCTCAACTGTTCAGGAGGCACATTGCCACATTTACGTTCCAGCTATCGGATAAATATGCTCTCCAGCCCAGAATGAAACCATATTCAGCTTGGTGGTAGCCTGAATCCGTGCTCAGTTGGCTCTTGGTTTGCCCTCGTCCAAAGAATCAAGATGTAGAACCTCGTTCAACATTTCCAAAAGTTCATTGGGAAGAGTATGCAGCCTTGGAAAGAGGAGCATGGCTCCAATGAATGCCAGATCACTCCACTGGAGTTGGATCAAATAACATTTGTACTGTCTGTAGAAGGCGGTCAGTGAAGCTTGTGGATAAATAACATGATTGTTAAAAAGTCTTGTAGTGATTTAAAGGGATTTACACTATTTTGTAAATATATACACTTTATGTTGCAGAAGATACCAACTTGAGTGTAATGTGGATTTTTTTTGCATGCTCGGAAAATTTCTATCAATTGCCACCATTTGTCCCACGGATACTACTGCCATGAGATAGAAAAATGCTAACCTTTGTGGACAGTGCACCCGGGTATACAGAAATCAGCTTTTATTTTTGTCTTTGTTTTTTGAAAAGAAGTTCGGAATTCGCTTCTATATGCATGATCTTTTATTTTTTTGAAGGATATGCAACCGGTCCAAAGAGATAAAGTTATCTTGGAAGCAAATTAGTGTATGAAAGATACAGTTTGGTATAACTAGTCGCTGGCCTGCCTTTCTGCAATTCTTGTTCTTGCTATGTGGAATGGTTAAGCCAGATTTCCAGTCTCCTAAGTAAAAGATGTTGTCAATCTTATGACGACACTAGCTTGTCAATCTTATCGGTAAATATCACGTCCTGGTAACTTTTATGAACTGAACACGAGTCATTGAAAAGCCTGGCGACAAACCACCAGGTATGCACTGTCTACACACATTTTACAGACTGAGTCACATACTTATCAAAATCTCTGCTATTGGATTTTTTTTTTTTTTTCTTCAACATTCTACATTGCAATGGACAATAGCTTTTTCAAGGTGTTTTTATGCCCCGAATTTGGGGTTTTTTTTTTTTTTTTTTCTTTTCTTTCAAAATTCATTGCGAAAAGCTTCTAGGATTCATTTTGTCTTTGAAAAGAAGTTCGGAATTCACTTCTATATGCATGATCTTTTATTTTTTTGAAGGATATGTAACCGGGGTTGTTAGATAGAAACATTATTTTCTGCACCCCGGTTGTTCTTAACAAATGGGGTTGTTAGATAGAATTATCCTCCAAACCCGTACTTGGCAGCATACACTGATATCGAACTGGAGTTGATACATTTTGAAGCTTTGTGGATTTGTGTGGTCTGCACACTTATATGTAGATACTACTTATAGGCAAAGCAATTGTGTAACATAGATGATCGCCACAGTGGTCTAGGTCTGTGTTGACTGATCAGTAATCTTCTTGCGTCGCAAGCGTTTCAAGGGCTCATAAAACAAAGAATCATAAGTCGGTTGAGCAAAGCAATGTGATGTTTGAAAGGCAGAAGAAAAAGCAGTGAACGTGATGGTACCCGAGAGCACGGCGGAAGTTCCAGGATCTGAGTGCCATGACTAGACGAAGGAAATTCTCTGAGAGAAAGTAGATGAAATAACCGTTGGGGTGAAGAATCGGCGCAGTCAGGGTATGCTCAACGGAGCCATTTCTGAAACAAAATCAATCTGGGATGAGGGAAGACAATCCCATAGACAAATGGGACTGTTTACTCATGCCGGGAATTCCCAATGGAACAGGGTTTCACGAGCTGGGTGTTAAGTGACATGAGGAGAGAACCATGAATGCGGGAGAAGTACATCAAAGAAGATGTTCCGTATCCCAGTTTTATGAATTGAACCGCAGCTCCTTACAGTGGAAAAATAAAAGGGATGTGCAACACGACAAATCACACGAATCAATTGAGTTGAAACTCTCAATCTTGACGAAAAGTAGTCGCTCCACACGTGACTCAGTTTGTGCTTTCCTTTGTCTTCCATACAGCTTTCACTTCAAGGAGCATCTGCCTAAAACGTTCTCAAAAAACAAAAGCAGAGACATCACAAAGACGACCAAAGACACATAAAGTCCGCAAAAATGACTATGTATGATACATAGCTACATGTACTTCATCAGTAATCTGAGCTGTATGCTTTATCTTTTCGAATGTGGGTATTGCGAAAACAAAAAACAGCTACTTCATTTTTGTGAGCATGTCAGTGAAATGTTGGCTTATGTTGTCAATACAGAGCATTCACAATATGCACCATGTCTTCAAACAATCTGAGCTCTTTCCCATCAAATCACAATCACTGGTGGTGTTAATAATCGCAATCATATACCACATATGACAGTAGTCCAGTGAGCGTGTGAACTTATCGCTGGTAGTGATAGTTGAACAGATTAACAAAATTATAGTTCAGTTTTGTTAAACTATATACAAGTTGACTACAAAGTTCTTTCAGCATTTAATCTATAAACACAATTTGATACCTTGTATGGCGGTCAATTGGCACCTTGAATTGAACACATATATTGTTGCACTTTTTCGTGGCTGTTCCAATCAACAATCTCGAGCGTTCACAAGGAACCAGAAGTCCTCCTTCTTTCTGACCGTTACGTTCCGGATCCGTACTCATGCAGGCGGCAAGATTACTTGATCTTCTCTTTGCATTCGAGATACATAGCATCTTTGACCACGGTCCCTTCCCCTTAGTGCTCTAGAGCCAGCAGATATTTTCACCAATACATTGAGCTGGCAAATCTTCACCAAGGTTGCTGAGCAAATGAACAAACCCTTACAGGGGACGCCTTATTGGTAGACTGCACAGTTCAATGTTTTCCTTAATCAATTGATGTTTATTCTTTTTGGTCCAAGTCTCGGCTCACAATCTGCCTCCCTGTTCTTTTATGGCTGGGGCCCTTCACCTGCCAGATGGCCATGCTTATTTTACTGCACACACTCGGGGATAAGCTGGTCAACTCGGGTATGGTTTGCCGGAAGGACTCGGATGGATTTCAAAGCCATCACAAGATCCCGAGTTCAAACCAGTCCCGGCGTGAAATTATGTTCATTATTGTGCGTCCGAGGCTTATTTCTGACAATGGTTGAATTATACTTGGTCAACCGCCAAGTAACGGGGCAGAGCTCGAGTGCGCAAACGCCTCGGTTGCACACGATGTAGAGTTGATTTGCTTCCAAGATAACTTTATCTTTTCGAACATGGATATTGTTAAAACAAAAAACAGCAGTGAGAGATTGTAATATATGGTTGAAGTTTAGGCGCTGAAATCTGACTTAACAATTCCACATAGCAAGAACAAGAATTGCAGAAAGGCAGGCCAGCGACTGGTTTGTCTAGTTATACCAAACTGTATCTTTCTTACACTAATTTGCTTCCAAGATAACTTTATCTCTTTGAATGTGGGTATTGCGAGAAGAAAAAACAGCTACTTTATGTGGACTGGTTATTTTCCCTTTTGCCGGATATAACATGGCATTTTTTGGACATCAGTCATATACTGAGTCATCCCACCAAGTTAGTTTATGGAACATACACTTTTCAGGGATCCTGCAACATGGCTGTCCTACTTCCGTTTTTTCACCTCCATCATTTGTAACTTGGTGTCATCAATTCCTTGCCAGGTGTTCAGAAGTAACGAATGGATATTGAGAAAGCAGGAACAAAACCAATACTATCTCTCAGCTTGAAGAGCACTGATATTAGGGTCAGGAATTGAACCCATGGGCTCCTGCGAGCGGTGCACACCCAATGAATGCCTTGTTTGTCGTGCTCCATGGTGGCTGAGACGTACCCCCGCACCACATTCTATTCTATGATGTCTATTGCCGATAATAGCAGACTTCCAAAGTCATACCTTCTCCATTGGATGTAAAATGATAAGAAAACTATTTTGCTAGCTACACATGTCAGGTATCTCATATACAGTCACAAATGTATAAATGCAATAGTATGTATCCACTGCGTAGCACAAGTGCCATCCTCACACCGGGGGCAGATGCCAAGGCATGTCAAACGACATGCCTGACATGCACCGGGAGCATAGTTTTCTTTTTCAACATTCTACATCTCTTTTTCCTGGTACCGACCTAGGGACCAGGTCTACCGAAAAAAATTCCCATTTGATCAGATCCGAAACATGCCGTCGGTGATGTCCGAGCATAGCTACACAGCCCGCTGTCCAAAACCTCAAAAATGCAATTTGCCTCGATCATGACGGCGTCTTTTCTGGTTACCGCCCACAGCCACACATCTGGCCCTCCAAACAATTTGCCTCGATCATGAAGGTTCTCCGGCATAGTGACATTATATCTTTGCAGCGTGAAGTTGAATTCAACAACTGTTTAGAAAACCGGAGTCGATGACGACCCAATTGTCCTAAAACTTAAAGCAATGCAGAGTTGATGCAGACTTGGAGAGTCCTCCTGCCCCTCCAGGCTGAGGCTTCATTCTCCCAGATTCCCCCGGCTTGTAGATATCGAACCTGTTGTCGCATCAGGCAGGGTCAAACTCACCTGAATAACGCTTGTCTGCTTGAGCCATATACCACGGGTGGAATTGAGCTTGGTTGATTTTGCATACAAATGGATCCTAGGGACTAGTGACGGGGTATTTGTCGGTCAGGAGGTACCAGGGGTGCCCGGAGGGCGTTATGAATTTTCAGTCGCAATTCGAAATATTTTATGAGAAAATATCCTTATGAATGTACACATTCAACGGATATTATAATAGTCAACCACTGCTATGCATGACGTACCAAACGTTGCATAAATGCAACCACAAACACAAATAGTTTTAGGTTGAATATATTCTTTTCCCATTGCTCAGATCCCTTCGGTATTGCATAGGTACATCCCTTACCTATGTAGTATGCTCCCCCCTAGTCGATTCCGGTCGTAGGCAGCCACAAAGGACTCGGAAGAACTGTTTTAAGTCTGTCGGCATTTTTGGCAAACATATTTATGTTTATGGTTGCATTTATGCAACGTTTGGTACGTCATAGCTGTGTACTTTCTTTCATTTTCACATTCTTTTTCACAAAAATAAAACCATTTGTCATATATGATGTTCTATATTGTTGCTCAGGGTCCTGTATATGATCCTTTTTAGCCCGTTCAGCTTTCTCAGCTGCCTCAATAGAAACCGGGTGTTCTCCACAATTGCCCATTGCAAGCCACATCAGTTCAGCAGGTCTTATTCTCCGTGTGTAGCCCCTGAGTTCATCCGAAGACTCAATGAGTTTTTTTCTAGCATTGGCAGTTAACTCCGCGAAGTAAGTCATGACCATGTTGGTTGGTCCACAGCTAGCGGTGTTGGCCGGAAGTGGGAGATGGAGGAAGGAGGGGTAGTGTTACCGCGGCTCAAGCCGTCACACGCTGTCACAACACAACATTTGTGCGTTCATGCGAGTGTAACGATCTCCTCCACTGAATCCAGTGTGGTGAGATACACAAGGAAGACCTATACACAATATAAGATACTTAGTGTCACATAATATTTCTTGTGGACCTTTTGAGGGGGCCAACACGAAACGGCTCGGATCACGGCTTGAGCCGTAAGCCACGGAATAAAATGTTCATCCATTTGCTTCATAGTGCGCCACACATTATAGATACCACCCAAGTTACCTGGGAAAAAATACAGCTAAGGGTCTTGTAAGCATGCGACATAACATAGACATCCGCCAAAAACTTGTGGCAGCACAGGGAAACCCGAGCCATGGTCGAAGCCGGCCTGTCACGCGAGCCGAGCCGCGGCAACACTAAGGAGGGGAGCACCGTGGGTCACGTTCCAAGGCCTTGCCTTGCTTTCATGAGCACTGGAAATCTATTTTTAGCGCAACGGAACCAAATGAACAGGACTACATTGTCTTCCAGAAGTCCCAATCGGGAATGTTGGAACTTCAAACTTGGAACTTGGCCGTCTTTTCTAACATTCTCCGTATTTCAGTTTCAATACATGGACATCTTTGCAGACTGGTAATCACCAATATGGTTCATCATAACTCATAGAGAAAAAAAAGTACATAGTAGTGGTCATAAGGATGACAGATATGTCTATAGGAAGTCACACAATAATTAGAAAAAGTTGTAACATTCTTAAGAAAAATCCATAGTAGTTGTATACTCCATTTCCAAATGATCATGTCCCTCGCTGCCTCGACTCGCATGTCTCTTTGTTCCAAGCAGAAAGAAACAATACCAATGTAATTTTTCATCGGAACACCCTGAAAAGTTAAGGCATGAAAATCCAGAATGAGAGAAATCCAAATGGCTGTCGTTCCTAGCTGCCTCGAGTCACATGTCCCTTCGTTCCAAGTAAAAAGAAATGTATTATTCAGGCCGCTAGCGTGAGCTTTGAGTTTAAAGATGCCGTAAAATGGGGTGTCCACAATTCTCATATCAAAGGTGGATTATGCCACGAAGCAACATGGGTGATCAATCTGCTTTTGATTTGCACAACACTGGAACAGCATGAATCAAGAGGCAGATGAGCAAACTGATCTTCCTTTGGAGCTTCATTTTCCATACCAGCATACTCCATTTTCAAGTTTAGAAATGTATAATGTATCACTCTCATTTGATCCAAGAGCAAATGAGAAGACGTGAAAGAAGCAAAAAAGTGCACAGAAACGATATTGAATTGTGAGTGAAATACGGAGAATGAGAACCGTAGGGTTGGCACGAGTGATAAGGTTCAGCAGGACTTGAATAATGGGCACCGGCAATACAGGTCTCCTTGCTATGCTCTTTCTTCTTCCTCCTGAAACTCATTTCATTACTTTGAATGGTTGGAGGGTCACTCAATGATTTGCTCACCATTCAAACCGATGATGTTGCATTATACAACGGGTGAATAGTACCACAATTTCTCTTTCGTCAGCTATTGACTCACTGACTCAAACTCAGTTGTTGTGTTCAACAGCAACACAGACTTGGAGAGTTATTTCTTACATTTGTGATTTTTTTGTTTATCCACCTTCAATCCAGCTTTATCGAACTTGGTGAGCAAGTTACAAAGTTAGCATTTTGTTTTACTTTTTGCATTTCTTCAATTATTATTCAATATTTCTTTTTGTGTCATTTTTTCAATTGTGATTCAATATTTTTTCTATGCTATTTAATACTCTTTACGCACACATGCGGCAGAGCACATTGCACATAGAAGAGACTCATCAGAGCACCTCTCCGTCTGAGACTGGCTCCACTAATGCTCAATCACCGTTTTGCTTTTGAAAAGTTCCACATTCTCATGTCATGTTTGAACTACTTACACTGTTTCCTCCTTCACTTGCGGAAACATATACTTCATTTGTTTGGTCATCTTGAGGTCTTTCAAACTGTGGTACACACGTGCGTGCTCTGTTTTATAAAGAGCGGAAGCTTCTTTGCTCCTTGTTCTTCTACCACCACCATTATCCCTGAGATACGAACAAGTATGCGGTGACTTCCTAGAGGCATATTATAATCCTTATGAGAGGTCAACCACTACTATAAACCTTTTTCTATGAGTCATGATGAATGTTATCTATAAGAGAGTGAAGTAAAAGCTGTAAAACATGGATCACACCTGTCAATACAGAGCATATACATTTTGTTTTCGCAATATTCACCATATATTCAAACGATAACGATAACGACATCATAGCCTTAAATTTGTCAAGAATAAGTAGCAAATGAGCTGTGAATCAGATTTGATTTACCTACAGTTCTTACTTAGTATTACATCTCGATGAAGTATTTGGTTTTATATCTTTTGCGTTTGTTATCTCAAAGAGAAGCATAGTTGTGGTTTGTTTGACCCAATATTTTACTGAAAAGATGTGAATCATTGTTCCGTCGCAAAATATGAAGGCACCTACCAGGCTGGTGGGGCTTTCTGAAAGTAGAACTTCGAAGGTCAGGAAAGACAGTGGCAGCAAGTCTACAATATATGGTCAAAATACAATTTACGAACCACCAAAATTTGGTTGACTAACACAACACATTTCATTGGTTTGAAACCACTCTGCATAATCGGTCAGAATAAACTAGTGATCCGATTTGGCACAAAAAGTATTACAGGTTGTTGCATAAAAGGATGCAGTCAAAGATTCGCGAGCACCTATTTGTTTATATTGATTTCGGAAGGGCTTGGCAAGCTTTTGGCCAAATTTCGTGACCGTGATGCGCTTCACGCGTGTAAGTCGTGTGTCCAGACACCTGTCTTTCAACTTGGACTATCATAGCTATTTGGACCCAATTGTTTGTCTCGATAGCCACATGACCTCTGAAATGAGCTCATTGGGCTTTGGGTAACGCTAGCTGCAAACGCACCTCCGTCATTGAACTCGCACTGGGAAGCCTCGAGGCAAAATCATCAAATGATAATCAAGAGATCACTCCCTATCCAGCTCACTCATCGATCCCTCCCACTGTCGACTACCACGCTGCATTGCATGGGCCAACTCTCCGAGGAACTTCGCAATCACATTGTCGCCTGGCGGTACAAGCAGTCCAAGACAGCTCGTGAAATTTCCGAACTCGGGATGCAGCGACCGGACTGTGTACAATGTCCTTCGGTTGCAACGTGACTTCAGGCAGACCAGCGATCCATATGCAAGGCTGCGTGGCCACCCGCGCGCGTTGGATATGGGAGATATGAACTACTTGACCTCCGTTCTGGAGGCAAATCCAGGACTCTATCTGGACAAATTGCAGACGAGGCTGCTCGACAACCGCAATGTGGAGGTTTCCATTTCGACACTCTCACGCGCCATCCGACGCCTTGCCATCATAAACAAGTGTGCTGCTTCCGTCGCAGTGGAGCATAATGATCTGTTGCGGGCGACATGCCGAGTATGGGGCCATCCTATGGGAATATTTTGTTTGGCTGGACGAGGCGAGCGTGGACAATCTAACTCATCAACGGAGGTCCGGCTGGGTAGGTATTGAGAGAGCCTGTGTACGTTGGGAGACCTTCATTCGGGGTCAGCGGTTTTCGATGCTCCCAGCACTCAGCTGTCATGGAATTATTGCGCTCGACATCTTTGAGGGCTTGGTGAACAAGGAGAAATTCATCCAATTCATTTCGGAGGAACTCATGCGTCGTACTTTATCGAGTTTGGTGCCAATCTGATTTTGTATAGGCTCCGAAGTTGACACCATTTCTGGGGCCGTGCAGTGTCGTTGTTCTTGACAACTGCGCCATCCATCACGATGAAGAAATTCGCCATATTGTCGAGGAAGAATGCGGTGCGTTGTTTCCCTTACACTGCAAAATCAAAAATTTTCATCTGTGTACAGGCGCAAAACTCATTTATCTTCCACCATACTCCCCGGATTTCAATCCGATAGAGCAGGCATTCTCCTTCATCAAGGCATGGCTTCGACGCCATGAGACCGCTGCTCTCAACACCGATGCCCGTCCGCGGTTGATTCATCAAGCTGTGATGTCCGTAACACCCGAGGATGCTGAAGGGTGGATCTTCAACTGTGGTTATTCACAGGACGAACATGTATGACATTATCAAGTGCAGAAAGTAAGATAGTGAAAACTGGTACATGCACACATGAACAAAAAAAACGAGCCTAAGGTACGCTGTAGATAAAAAAAGAAACTTGAAGAACAAATCAATTGACAGTCAACAAAATCACGGCACAGTTGTCCTCCGAGCGCTCAGTCCAATCACGGCAGAAAATCTTGAACTTCCAGAGTAGGCCCTCGAACAGAAAAATCGGACCCGATATCACGAGAGAACTCACTGGGGGCAGCAACAGTGCCTTCATCGAGAGGAGCAGGATTGCAGCACCCACCATCTCGACACGGGCAACTACCTCAGGCTCAACAACATTGATCCACACAAGTCCCATGTTGCCAACTGCAACTCACATCTCTCTGGTACAAACAAGTGCGTCACAATCTCCGTCATCTAAATTCGCTATTCATTCATAATGGTGCTCCGTCCATGCCCTCTGTGCCCCTCAACGCAGTGCGCGCTCGTGCGCAGGGGCCCATACTGGATTCCCCTGCATCCAGTTACACACCTGTGCACAGTATAATCCAAATGCCGAGGTGCACGAACTGCCATGAATGTGTGCGTCGCATGTCCCACGGCCGTACACTGCTTTGGGTGTTTTCATCATATGGCTTCCACAGTGCATGGAGTCTTTCTGCATCGTCAAATGTAAATCCTGTCGACTGTTTACAGGCTTTTGGATCCAAAAATTCTGCCTGCCGGCAGCAACCTTACGCCTTGCAACCAGGTTTGTAAATTCATGTTGGCACTAAGCGGAAACTCCGGCTGGGTATCAAATGAGTTCAAGGGGTCTAGAGTGTAAGCAATGCATCCCTGCCTCTTGCCTGGGTTCAAACCTATGTACTCTATGACTCGGTTACCGACTGATTAGTAGACTCTGTATGTATCTTTTTTTCCCCACTCAATTGGACCCCTCCCACCCGTATTTTCCCTCTGGAGAGTCTGTAAATCTTGAAAGGGTGTGTCAAGGAATCTTTTTGAGCTTCATTTGTGTACCTTCGACACAAATTTGAAGGTGTATGACATGGAACACATCATTCAACGCAAAAACTTACCCATTCTGCACTGTGAGAACTCAAGTTGAGATTGAAAGCCTGTCGTCGACTCGACAGAACACTGACAACAATCACACACACAAACAGGACCACGGTATATTCCAAGCGGCGAGACTCCAGGCTGCTAGCAACGAGGGGAAAATACAAGGTGGTGGTGTCGGTAAGCGTAAGGTAAGATTATGTAATGTGTCCACCTCGAGTGGACTGCCGACGTAAGCGAAGGTGTGAGGATGCCATCCTTACAGAGATCTGGTACCAAAATACGAGGTTTTTAATTCCAGCAGGCCAGTGTATGTGTTATTTGGCCCGCCTCAGCAATGAGCTCTGGGGTTGAAAGTGGCCGAAACAATAAGCTGTCACAGCTGAGGTTCGAACTGGTGCACATCATTTCGTGCTGACCAAGGTTTCAAACTCCGACGGTATCTGGATACCGGTATCTTGCACCACCATCAGTATCAAGCCAAAGTTTTATGATTCTTTTGTTGCAGAAATCATGTTTTATTTTTTTTTGCAGCTCCTTGAAATCGTGCTTTGCTCGGTGTTATCAGGCCGACGGCTGTGGCTGCCGATGGCCTGCCGCCTGGTCTGGTGCATCCCCACATTTCCTCCGGGTCCTCTGACCCATTTTGGATAGTTTCTCACTGCCAGAGCTGGTTGGCTATATGTTCCTTGTGTCTGAAGCCTACCAGAAGCTGTCAGTCACTTCCCTACTTGATCTGACTTGATTGAACTGGCCTCCGGCCTCAGGCTGTGGCTCAATGTGAGGTACCTGGAGTCAGTAAGCCAGTGCCATGATGTATCACCGAGGCTGTAGAATGGTAGGTGGCTTGGCTCCGGGGCAGTGATTAGTTGTGTACCACAGTACAATGTGTGTTCACCAGCTGCTGGTGGCCGCTGATGTGATGGTCCATCACATTGGCAACCATAGCCGTAGACGATTTCACGAGACAAGAAGAAAAAAAAACTATGATTTCCGAAAAACAAATCACGAAGTTTGAGATTGCAAAAACTTCATCGAAATGGTACAAACAGTAATTTATTTCACAAAAAAGTGCAACAATATGTGTGTTCTATTAAAGGTCCCAATTGACCGCTATATAGTGTGCAGCGGGGTACGGGTAAAACCCACGGGTTTCCGGGTAGGGATGGACACGGGTACGGGTTGGGGTACAAATTGATCGACCCGGACCCGGAAAACCCGTACCCAAACCCGCGGGTTTACGGGTCCATCACGGGTCTCGGCTAAGGGCTGCCGGACGTGATCCAAGCCTCGGCATCTGAGATCCGGTGTCCGGAACCTCTGAAAACAGTGTTTTAAAGTGAAAACAGGTGAATTATGCCTTCGAACAGGTGCTTTTATGAACAAAACTCACTTTATTGACTGTTTTACAGTCGTTTTGGCCTATATTTGTGGTACCCGGGTGCAACCAGCGGGTTCCGGGTTTGGAAATTCATCAACCCGAGACCCGTACCCATCGTACCCGACCTAGAAACCCGTACCCGTGTCCTTCCCTATTTCTGGGTAGGGTTGACCAGGTCCGGGTCACAGTGGGAACCCGTAGGTACCATGGACCCGGCCCACAGTATTGCGGGTTAGAGTCGGTGAAAAGCGGGAGCCATCCAGGGCGGAACGACAGAGTGATAACTGACCGTTAAATGTGGCTGTAGTGCTGCGCACAGCCGGCTGCATGAAAAGCATTTCTCCGAGCCGTATGCAGCTACAGCGACGTCCGCGACCCCGCAGTCAAGGCTTTTCGGATTTGGCATGTTGCTTGTGCATCATTCAGTATCTCTGCGACTCGAGCACAAAGATCCCGGCAAAAAAGAAAAGAAAAAAAAGGAAAAAAAAAGTCATGGGCTCGGCCCACTCCCTCCGTGGCGCCCGGGGCAGCCATATACTGACAATTATATGGCTTTTCATCGGTGCAATGGCAGAGTAGTGTAGTATCTCTGTTTCCGGTGCTTCCCATGCGATCTTCGGTTTGATCCCTTCTCCAGTTGTTTTTTGGTGGCCCATAACAATGGCTTGCCATCAAATCCCTGGGTGAAGTTTCTTGTGGAGATCTGTAAATTTTCCGATCATCGCGCTTACCTTTCGACGCGTACCCCATGGCCGACACTGAAGCTATCTCTCATTTTTTGTGTCTTTTGGACATTTTAGCGCTAACCACTTCGCTGCAGACACGTCGCAGCGCGCGCCGACCAGACCCCAGCCAGAGTTCTAATCAAATGCGGCTGGTGGCCATTGAAAGGCCCACTCACATCATTCCCTCGCATGAAAAATCTCAAATATGCCAAGGACTGTCACGAGTGTTATCGGAAAAGGCGCCAGAAGAAGGCTGAGAAGCAAGCTCAGGCTGGCGAGAGCACCACAAGTAAACAAAGCCAACCTCTCGGCAAAGCTACTTCTGTTCTGGGCCCCCTGACCATGATTTTGGAGAATTTGCTTTTCCTTCTCAAGTCAAACCAAGAGGTCTCGAGATCTTGGATCTAACCCGTGATCAACAACACATGCCATGGGGGGCCAAATATTTGGCCCTTTGATGCCCTTGCTCTCGAAGCACATTTTAATGACTTGATAACCATGAAAGTCTATGCGGAAGTATCATAAGTGCTCAGAATGCCTTGTAGAAGACTGGCCCGATGGTGTGTACTTTTTTCCAGGGCTTTCGGGTTTTTATTCAGATTCGGAAGGATGGGCCTTTTACGCGGTACTTGGGATGCGGAGGCGTGGAAGAATATTTGGGTCAGGTATTCATCAATAACAAGCCCCTCTAGTAGTTTGAGATGAAGTCATTGTGCCCAACACGCTCTGAGAGGGCCTCCAGAGTAAGGGCATCAGACAGCCAAACAAATAATAATATTTGCCCCTGTTATATACCGAGCCGACGGAGGGGAAGACGGAACCGGAGCCGGCCGAGCGGAAGACCGGAGTGTCGGAGATATATGTGAACGCCACAGAGGAGCTGGGCGCACAACTACCTGGGTGACTCGAAGCAGGGAGGACAGGGAAGTGGTTCGGGTTCGAAGACCGGAATCGGAACGACTCAGTTACTTGCGGAAGAAGTGCGAAGCAACGTTAATAATCAAACTGAGGAATACAAAGATAGACTACGGTATTTATACTGGAAAGGTTAGTATGTATACATATAAGGAAATATCTGATGGTCCAAGCACAACAATAGTGAAAGTCCCAAAGGGGAAGGAGAATATAAACATGAGGTTAAAACAATAAGAAAGAAGACGGATAAACGGGAAACGCTCAGTAAGCTTCATTGCGTGAAAACCCGAGAAGGAACATGAGGTTGATGTGGTGTTTCGGTCGGCCGAGTTCAGCGGAGCCGTTCCGTCGGCCGAGTTCCGAGGTTCCGAGCAGCTCACCCTAGCCCTCCTCGTGAAATAATATATCTGCACAAGGTAGTGATCAGCTGAAGCCTACTAAGCTCAGGGAATAATATTGTATTCAGCCCCACCGTAGCGTATAGGCCTATAATGTTTCCATTTTGGTCTGTTTCTTTTGGTTTAAAACACTGTACAGCTGATCCCTGTGAACCCCGCGGAATAATATTATATCTGGCTCACAGAAATATTATTATAGCCCTACAGAGTAGGGTTCAGCTCAGTAATCCGGCGGAAAAAGCTGGACCCTAGCGAGTAGGGATTAATCAAACGTAGGGGCCCTAGTTTCTAGGGCATTGTGGACTGCATATTGTGGAGAAAGAGGATGGTGTTCTCCAACACCATGTCGCCCTTCTTGATATGCGGCAGCAAGCTGGCCTTGCTGTTGTCATGTGCTGTCGATTTGTCCTTCTTGGCTGCCTTTGCCGCTGCGTCCCGTTCCCGCTCCTCCGGAATTCGGCGCTCGCGAAGTTCCTGCACGCGATCAACGTCTGTGTAAGTGCCGTATATCTTCTTTGCGTAGCCGACGAGAGTGTTGTACGAGTCAATGGACTCCGCACAGGCCTCAAGTGAATCCTTCCCAGAGACCAATAGCAAGCAGTGGAGGATGCGCGCATAGAGGGACACCATGATCAAATCACGGCAGGTACGGAAAGGCAGCAGGGAGGTAAGGGTTATGGGGAGGCGGTCGAGGACGGTGTTGTGGAACCCGAGGCTTCCAGGGCTGCGGAAGGTAGGTTTGCCAAAGTGTGTCTCGAGGACGCCATGGCAGTCGGCAATCTTCGCGTGGAAAAGGCCCGGCATCAGGACAATATGCCGGCAGGAGTGAGGACCGCTCTCGTGGCCGAGACGGATATTCAGAATCGAGCGTTGACGCGCTATCGTCAATTGGTCCCCCGCGATGGTTTGGACGTACTTCGCATAATCAGGGTCATCCGTCTTCAGCCCAAGGACGCGCGTAATTTCCTCCACCACCTCGACATTGCCAGTGATGGAGCTTTCGTCCATCTCCATTGCAGGCAGTGGGTGCAGCGGGGTTTTATGCACGTCTATGGTCTCGGCGCTGACCAGCTGGGATTCATCGACATCTTTCTTCCATTTCTGAAACCCTTCACCGCCGTGCAAGACAATGGTGCACAGAATGGTATGCACCATGTTCCGGATGAAGAACTCAGTCTCGGAAGCAGACACATTGATATCGTCGATGGTGAGTGGTCGTGCCGCAAGGATGGCCTTGTCGAGCGCAGATGTGAGCAGATGCTCCAGCTTGGCGTTGCGAAGTGGTATCAGTGTCGCGCAGGTGCCATTCTCTTGCGCGCTTGAAAATTGTGGTGAGTACAAATTTATCGGCAAGGACCAATCAACTCACTCTTTCGTCCAAGGATTTACTCCGCTATCCGGTTCATCATGTTCACATTGTCGTAGACAAAAAGGGCCGAGCGAGACGCTGCTATCTCTCGCGTTGTCGCCATGCATGCATCGCGCAGGAAGTGCGGCAAACCGCCACTCCATTCAGTGTGTTTGCGCTTTTTCTTTGATTTGCTCTTGCCCTTGCCCTTGCCCCGGCTCTTGCTCTTGCCCCGCCTCCTTTTCCGTTTCTTGAGCCTATCTAGGGAAGGGAGGTTGTCGTCGGACTCATCGTCTGTGTCGTCGATGCCGTCGTCAGCAACTGGGTCCTCTGGTGGATGAGCGGAAGTAAAAACGGCGTGTGGGAAGCACTTGCCGTCAAGTTCACTTCTATTCCCTCTTCTACACCTGGCTTCGGATTCAACCTCGAGATGATGCTCGTATAGGGCATCGAAAAGCCGTACAGACTCAGAACGGAATAATGCTGGCGCTGACCACTCGTGGCAGCAAGGTATGTCCCGGTTACGGCTTGCGGGTGATTGTTTTTCTGACTTCGAGAACGAAGCAAAGTCAGGACCGCCGTTCCACTCATCTGTGAAGGATTATTTTCAAGACTCATCCGAGCGGTATACAACATACAATCTCTTTTTTGCGTAAGAACACGCTCGTCGCCTGGTTCGATTGACGTGTGGTGTTTGAGAAGGCATCGAAAATGGCAAATGCGAGGGGGGCCATTTCACGAAGGTTATCGGTGAGCTGCCCGAGATTGAAACCAAGGAAGAATAGCTCGTTGACCACTTTCTTGGCCTTGCTCAGTATTCCTGAGTTCGTAATCGATCCCGCCTCTGTGTAAGAGCCTGTTCGGTAGCCCGTATCCAGATCCAGTATCCATATCCAATTTCCTTATACGGTCGATGTAGGAACATCAGGTAGGTCACATCAAAGTTCGATCTTTGCCATCGGAAGTGAGGTTGCTCAACACCGTCGATGGCGGCGTCGACGGTCCCGGCACTCACATTGTTCAAATCTTTCCATGTAGGCCTGTTGTGCTGGCAACATTGGGACTTGATTTCTGATTGTACATGAAGAACCAAACGACACTATCAACAAAATTCATCATCCTGGGGCGCGGCGCGACGGGCGGGACCAAGGTGGGACGATCCCGACTCAGCACTGGGGACGTGCCGCCGCCGTGACAGCGCCTGAATCATGGAAGATTGATAGAGGATCACGCAAGCGAGTGGATATTCCCATACCCCCCATATAAGGAAATTGGATATGGATATTGGATCTGGATATGGGCTACCGAACAGGCTCTAAACCTTTTTCGCAACATGCTGCGTTGCCCAGTCGTCGATGAATTTGCGTGGTGTCCATACAATGTCGTCGCTTGTTACATGAGCGTCTGGGACAATCACTTGCAGTGACTCCATAGGCGGCTCGGACGATCTTCGGGGCGATGAGTCAGGCTCGGACGGCAGCGCCCGATGGATGCGTCGACCACGCTGCCAAGGACTCGAAGAAACAGGGGAGACAACTTCGACTGCAGTGCGCAAAAATGGCAAAAGGGCAGGCAGCCTAGGTCTTTGATTAGGGGTTTGCACACCGGAATCGGAGTCGCTGTCCGACTCGGGATCCGGTGGGTCTGAGGGGGGGAGTATGGAGTCATTATCCAGTCCGTCAGGTTCAGCGGCATCCGAGCTGAGCACCCTGAAACGATTTGCATTTTGGTGGTTGCGAGGAGGCATGCATTGGTAAATTGACAATGCACCATACTACAGGCTTTACTGACGATTCAAAAGTGAAATGGCACCTTCTACAACTCGAAAGCATGGCAAGAGCACCAAGGCTCCGAAGCTCCGACGTGCTCCACACGTCGCTGCAAAAATTACTCCAGAACAGATGGAGGCCATTCGGGAAGAACTCGAGTTATTACCTGACTTGATACGCACCAACTACACCAAGTGGACAAATGACGCACAGGATTTTCAGCTCGAGTGCATGTGTGCACAAAAGTTGGGTCAAGATGCACTTCTACACGCGTCCACGGGTGCAGGCAAGACTGGAATCGCGGCTGGCCCTCACCTGCTTCCTTCGAGTCAGGGAAAGGTTACTCTCATGGTATCACCGCTACTGTCCCTTCACGACGAGCAGGTAATACCATTTTAATTGTTGTCGCTCTCCTAACACATATATTCCGAGGTATCCACCTTTCGACCGAATTCGGATTGAAAGCGACTGCAATCAACAGCGCCAACGGAGGCTGCACCAAGGAGCGACCGTCGCATCCAAAGTCTTAATTTTATGCAGAAAGTGGTCGCGGGGGAATGGCAGATTGTCATGCTTTCCCGAGAGATGCTGCTCTCCTGCCGCTTCATCGATGGGGTACTCAGAAAAACTGCTTTTGGATCTCGCTGTCTATCTGTGTTCATTGACGAGGCCCACTGCATTTCCCACTGGGGCGCTTCATTTCGCAAAAAATATGCTTCAATTCGGCTCGTTTGGGCTTTCCTCCCTCGCACCACACCAATTATTGCGGTCACTGCGACCTCGATACCGCGGGTTCATCAAGACTTGATTGTCAAGCTCCAATTCGATCCACGTATTTTGTAGCATTGGCAATGATCGACCAAATGTGTCGCAAATCATTCGCTCCATGGAACACCCTGCCAATTCTTACAGGGACCTCGATTTCATGGTAGATCCCACGGCTGAACCCAAGGACATCAAGCTTGCCTTCCTCTATTCAGACGACATTCCAGACAGCGGCAAAATCGTGGACTATCTGAACAAACGAGTTAATCCCGCCTATCGCAGCCGTGGAATAGTGCGACCGTATAACACTGAGATGTCGCGCGAGTACCGTGCACACGTAATGGCGCTTTTCAAGGCCGGAATTGTCCGCATTATCGTCTGTATGGACACCGCCGGAATGGTGAATTCTAATGATTTGGCTCGCAAGCAATATCTTTTGCTCATGCTTTGCGCAGGGATTTGACATTCCGAACATCGAGCTTGTCGTTCAGTGGAAACTACCAAAGAACCTTTCGTCATGGATTCAGCACGCCGGGCGCGCTGCTCGTGGTTCTGGCTTGCAGGGTACAGCAGTAATGCTGGTCGAAAAATCTGCGTTTGAATTGTCCACGGCCGCGGATAATCCCGACAATCCCGCGTCTTCTGCGGCGCCTGCGGCCCAGGGGCGTGGACGTGGACGTGACAGGGGTAATGGGGGACATGGAAGTGGTCGACGAGGAGGGAAGGGTTATGCGGAAAGCCCCAGGCAGAAGCGGGGTTGGCATAAAGGTGTCAACAACGGCATCCAGGCACTCGAAGACTCGGACACCGCAATCCCTGCAGCCCATAGCATATCCTTACACGCATCACTACGGCTATTACCCCCCCTATACCGGTCACCCCCAAAATTCCTCCCCGCTACCCAATTTCCCTCCATTTACTTCGAATCTTGCATCGAACCCATATTCCCACCTTATTTTCCCTTCTACTGCACCACCACCCCCCCACACCGTCCCTGCGGCTCAAATGCCATCTCTATCAGCGAGCCCAGCACATCCACATCGGATTGGGATGGACCCAATAATTTACTTTAATATTCTTCCATATCCTACTGGACACGGGTCTTTTCAGCCCAGATACACATATTAAGCATATATTCATGTCCTAGTATGTCCTAATTGTGTAGAATAATTGGTATTTCACCCGGAAAACAACTTTGTATCAATCGATAGGGAATCCAAAATCACCCATCTTTCATCAAGACACTTTGAGCACTTTTCTGAGGGTTTTTACCTTTTTTTTTCCAAGTTCCGACCTCTCATTTGGTGGGGGCGACCTTCATCACCAAACCATGCGACGAGGGGGCCCAGCCGGTACCGGTGATCTTTGAGTTCCATGATGGCATCAAAACACCCCGGGCCGGCTGGTCCACGAGCCTAATTCTTGAGACTCCTATTCCATCGGCAACCGGTCTAGAGTGTGCGTCTGAGCCAGCGAAACAAGTGTGGCAAGCAACGGGATATTGTTTCAAGTCTTTGATTTTTTATTTTTTCGGACAAATGCTTACATATTATTCAAGTTACAAGAAGAAATCAGAGAGTAAAAGTGTTGCTTCAGTCAACACGTACACCTTCTATTGCGCGCAGTTGATGGGCGAAGAGACAAAAAACCATGTGCACGAAGATTCAAAGAAACAATGCGCGCATGAAAATGGATCACTTTGTGTGTGATGGCTGGCTTCATATCACCATCGGCGAGAGCGACATGCAGACTGTGACCATGCGCATGAGCCATCACCGATGCCATACCCCTTATGTCGCCACTATATGGACAAAAAGAATGTCCGATTGTGTTTTGTGGATTTCTGAACACCCGAGCACATTTCGGCTCAAAGCCGAGTGTGGGGTAACAAGCACCTCAAGGCCGACTGTTTGGTACAATTGGTGGCATCAGGGCACTTTGATGCTGCATCGAAATAACCAAAACTTGGCCAAACCCCGGGATTGGCATTTTTCAGCAGCACGGGTAATTTTTTTCAAGACATTCTGAATCACTGGGATCCAAGATCAAGATGTGTAGAGTCCGCCTACACTTTGAATCATGCAAAAATATACATGCACTGATGATCTATGGCTCGAACAAAATCACGATTTTTGCATCAAAACCCTCAAAATGACCAAAAAATGACCAAAAATTGCGGGTTTTGCGGAGGCCATAGCTCGTTATTGCCTGGATGTTTTTGCATAGTCCAAAGGTAGGAATTGATTTACCTTCCCTGAACTCCAATTTGAGTGATTTGGAATGTGCTGAAAAAAATCATAGCATGAGTCGAAAAATGCCAATTTCCTTTTTAGGTCACTCTGATGGATCACAGGGATATCTGATCGAACTGATGGCACCAAAATGTCGGCCTCGACTTGCTGCTGCACTGTATCCTTGAGTTTGGGCAGAAACATGCTCCCATGTGTCAGAAATCTCAAAAAGGTGATTGGACCTTCTTGTTGTCCATATAGTGTACATGTGAGCTCACAAATGTTTTAAATTGTGCCTTTCCTAATGCATTTCTTTGCAGGGGAAACAAACACGCTTGGGTACGAGCTGTACAGAGTTGTTGGGGAGGCGAATGGGCAGGCACTTCCCCTTGCATTTGCATTCACTGCATTGATGGACCAGCTGCAGAAGGTGCAAAGGAGCGGATGCTTCAAACCGTACTGGGCCACGTCAGTGAGAAGTGCCCCCAGATAATGTTTGTTGGAACCGACAAGGATCCAACAGAAATCAATGCAACTCACGTCAAAATCCCAGACGCCAGCTATGCACCTGGCATGGCATTAAATACCTCGAGGAACGTCTCGCCGAGAACAACCTACCTGCGAAGTATGATCCACGAAATGCGCACAAGATCTTCAAATGTATTGACCCCATATGGGCTCCTGGCGTCACAGAGGGCCGGCTGGAAGAGGGTGTTCATGAAGATGATGCCGTCACGAAAGAACCTGATTCCGTGTGTTGATGGATCCGTGGATTCACCTACGAGACCCCCACTAAGCTTGTAAGCCAGTGAGTTGGCAGAGGCATACATTAAGGTGTGACACTGCCACCGTTAAAGAGTTTGGCCGAGAGCCTGGATGCATTCATTCCTTGGCTGCCACTAAGGTTTTGCTCTGCATTCCTCCATTGCCGGTGAGCTTTCAGGCATGATAGTGTATTGGATAAGGTTTTGTACCCCAGACTCTGGATGGATCCAATTCCCCTGCTGCCGCTAAGGTTCTTGGACAGGCAGTGTGTTGATGGATCCTTGAATTCACATATGAAACCCCGTCTGCAGAAACATACATTAAGCTGTGAGACCTCCGCCGTTGAGGACTTTGGCAAAGAGCCTTGATGCATCCAATTCCCTTGCCGCCGCTAAGGTTTAGGACAGGTAATGTGTTGAGGACTTCCAACATGCTGTTTTATCAACGAAATTCACTTTATTCATTCTATTACAGGAACCCGCGACCTGTACCCGGAAATCCGCCGGGTTGACCCGAACCCGTGCCCAACCCTACGTGGGGAGGAAACTACAACTCTTTTGCTTGCCTGTCACTGAAGCAGTTTTTGGGCAAGGCACAACAAGGAGGACAACCCCTGGATTCCATGAGCAGTATTCTATGGTATTTCAGTAGAATTTAGCTTTACGGACCTGTTTGGCATAGGATCCATGCCAAACAACGCCGATTGGTGCTGGTCCGAGTGCCACGTATACTTCATCCTCACCGCATCATGGAGACAGATATCACCAAGATCGATCGCAGATGGCTCAGCCGCTTAACCGTGTTAATCCGGTATCTTTCCCCATTCTGCATCATAACCCCATTTTGCATCTGATTGCACCATTATGAACCCTTCTTCTGCTTGTGATGACGGGGCCATATAGGGTGGATCTGATGCTACAGAGGTCACAGGATCTGCTGACTCATTAGTGGGGTCTCCTAGGTGAATTCACGGATCCATCAACACACTGCCTTGCCCAAAACCTTAGCAGCAGTGGGGGAATTGCATGCATCCAGAGTCTGTGGTACAAAGCCTGATCCAGCACACTGCCTGCCCCAAAACCTTAGCAGCAGCAGTGAAATTCCATGCATCCACAGTCTGTGAATAAGTCTTTACCGGTGGTGGTGTCACACCTCAATGTATGCCTCTGCTGACTCACTGGCTTGTCTAAAACCTGAGTAGGGGTCTCGTACGTGAGTTCACGGATCCATCAACACACTGCCTTGCCCAAACCTTAGCGGCAGCGGCGGAATTGCATGCATCCAGAGTCTGTGCTACACAGCCTGATCCCCCCCACACTGTCTTGGCAAAAACCTTAGCGGCAATGGAGGAATGCAGAGCAAAACCTTCACAATATGCAGTCCACAATGCCCTAGAAGCTAGGGCCCCTACATTTGATTAATCCCTACTCACTAGGGTCCAGCTTTTTCCGCCGGATTACTGAGATGAACCCTACTCTGTAGGGCTATAATAATATTTCTGTGAGCCAGATATAATATTATTCCGCGGGGTTCACAGGGATCAGCTGTACAGTGTTTTAAACCAAAAGAAACAGGCCAAAATGTAAACACTATAGGCCCACACGCTACGCTGGGGCTGGATACAATATTATTCCCTGAGCGTAGTAGGCTTCAGCTGATCACTACCTTGTGCAGATATATTATTTCACGAGGAGGGCTAGGGTCAGCTGCTCACAACAAGAATATTACATCACCTAGAAGCCAGGTGATAGCTGATCACTAGTATAATATTACCTGCACCTGATGACCTTGGTTCAGCTCACCAATGACACAATATTTCTGCCTGAGGAGCACAGGAGTCGGTGCCCAGGGCCAGAATATTGTTGCCCCAAGGTAGTAGGTTACAGCTCATTGATACCTTGACCAGCCATAATATTTTTGCACACTGGTAGGTTCCATGCAGCTGATCCACAGCAAAATATTATCCTGCGAACAGGCTGAGGCTCAGCTGGCTCATGGCTACAATTGCTGAACCTTTAGGTTTGGCTACCCTGGAGAACTTGGGTTTCGGCCAACACAGCATTTCATCATCCAAATTTGTCATCACTGGAAAGAAATCGCAATGCAAGTGCTAAAGGGAACAATATCGAGCCAGGAGTCCTTAGTACTTCAGAAAACTTCAGGCATATTATATTCCTCGATCCACTAGCATTGCTTTCACAGACTTTGTGAATTCCAGTTTGGTCATTACTCATTTCCGCTTTGCGGTCTGATCCGTTGCACCGGACTTTCGATGACTCGGATAGACTCGGATGTTTCGGCCCGGATATATTGTCTGTGCTCCAACGACGACTCTGCTTTCTGCCCGGCTATATCCTCGTTACTTCTCCTCATGTCGTCCTCTGCGACCTTCTGTGGTACACCCATATCCACTCGATTCGATGATTCTGCTGCGAGTTGTGTTTCCCTGGATTGGGTGCTAGATTCGGGGATTCCGACACGTGGCTCCTGCCTTTCTGGTTTGCTCAAACTGTCTTCTAATGCCGGCGCCATCTCTATCTTTTTGCCCAATGTCCCCGTGGCTGCTTCTTTACCCTGTGACTTAGTCCTTGGCTTGGACTGGGTCCAACTCGTGCGCAAATTGGCACAGGACGTGGTTGTGCATCTAAATAGTGGCTCGCTGGATTTTCGAAGGCCTGACTCAGCTGTTGCGCAGTCATCTTCCACAGGTGAGTAGGGGTAAACCGGCACCTCAGTTTAAGTTATGACCACCCATACTTACTCATTTATCCTCAGCCTCCCTGACTCCGGTGCCGGTGTCGCAAGTGAACATCGGTGCAAGGTTCTCGGCCTTCTCAGTGTCCACATCTGGACCTGGTACAGCACCTCCCTCCTCACTGATGCCAAGTACGGAAGGCATCAATTTTGTAACCCCTGAAGTACCTCCGCATACGCGAGAGGCCCGAACTTCTCGTACACGAGGCGGAATTTCCAGTAAGATGTTTCATGCTGGTCATACACGGATAATTCTATTTGGCACCCCCAGGTGCCGTCACCACCCGGGTGCCATACAACATTTTTCTATTTGGCACCCCGGCAAGCCCGGCAAATTTGATGAGAGAGCAGTTGCCGGAGGCGAGCCGAACACTTTCCCCCGACATTTTTTAGGTAAATGGCGCGGCGGCAGCTTCTGAGTGCATCTACAGCGAGCATGAAGTGCATGAATCCTGTTTTCTGGCAATTCTTGACCGTCTAGGGCAAGTCTACATGAGTGTACACCGGTTTTTAAGCTAAACACGGCCAACGATGCTGCCTTCGTCACATTCCAGCCACAAAGTGTGAATTATGGCCCCCAAATTGAGGGGGATACCTAAGGAGCACACGCATGTACAATCCTATTGATTACCCCTCAACTACAGGTGGAGCTACGGCCAAAATCGTGCAGTGCGGGCTGTCCCGCTCCATCCCGCCGCACGCGCCATCACCCGATGGCATCAAATATCACGGCACAAATCACGGGTGCCACATAGCACCACCCGGGTGCCAACGGTACCTGGGGGTGCCAAATAGAATTATCCGTCATACACGGGAGATTTTTTGAATATGAATGCAGATTTGGCTATAAATGAATGTGATCCTTTCGTCCATCTCTCGCTGCAAGATAAAGCTGCAGTTGTGCACTTTCTCATTGTTGATCATCAAATTGATGTTCTCGCTTTGAGGAAGATGACTGCTCGCCATAGTCATTTGTCTTCAAGACTGTACGGCGAAAAGAGGAAGAGTGCCGATGGTTTGCGCTCAGAGTTTTTGGCTCACCAATGCACAGAGGCTTGTCTTGTTCTGAAGTCTGAAGCTCTGCTGGCTGGTTTATGTCCGCCTTTGCTAAAACCCGTTGAAATCCAACATTGCATGCTTATTCTTGGTACTCGGAAACGAAATTCCTCGTTTCCCAGTGCGGCGAGAAAGGAGATATAGTGGTTTAAATCGAGTCCTAGTATCTTCACGTTTTAGCATGTAGTCACACAATGTAATTCACCTTTACAGTACACGGTATGGAAAGCAGACGTATATGTCTTCAATCACACACCTAAAGGTTCAGCACCCGCCTCGAAGAGGCCCAATCCAAGTCATATTGTTTTACCTGGACCCCAGGACGGAGCCGATCGATGTTCTGATAGGTTGTAATATTTTGTGAGCCTGGTCATCAGGGTTCAGCTTATTGGTCAAACAATAATATTGCAGTGAGCACATCTGGGTTCAGCTGCTCATCACCATAATATTATACAACTTGGACGGCAGGTCACAGCTGATTGGAATCTCGACCACCCATAATATTTTTTGTACCCCTGGTACATTCTGTTCAGCTGATCCGGGACAGAATATTGTTCCCTGAACACGCTTAGGCTCAGCTGCTCGTAGCTATAATATTGTTCTACTTGGACCACAGGGCATAGCTGATGGACATTTTGAGAGGTCATAATATTTTTGGAGCCTGGTGATCAGGGTTCAGCTGATCGCTCGAACAATAGGGTGTTTCACAGTAGAGTTTTAGACGCCGTTTTCGAATCGGTTTTCGTTTCAGTTTTCGCTCGGAGCGTGACAGAAAGAGCCGTGTTTTCAACTCTGATCGCTCGGGCGAAAACCGCCAAAACGGCGAAAACAACATCGGCAGGATATCGGCAGAGCCGCCAGCCGCGTCAGCCGACCATCATCTGCGCTCACGTGTTCATCATAAACCAAGCACGCGCTCTAATACTGGACGCGCTCAGCCCCATAAAGCGTGATTTCTGCACTGATTATTATCGTAGCTTATCGATTGAAAGCATATCTTGTCCTCCTCTATCATGCCCACCCTCAGCGACCGACAAAAAGCTGCGAATGCACTGCATGAAGCATTTCTCGTGAACCTTATTGCGAACATCGAGGCGGCGCAGTGGATGGATGACTATGGAGATGATGACGACAGCGACTCGGACACAGATGCGTCAGATAGCTCCTCCTCCGACTGGTCTTTCTCGTCTGATTCCTCGAGCTCCTCTGATGACTCGGACATCGACATGGAGGAACCCACACCAGCCGAAAAATATGTCGAGCGCATGGCCGAGCTTTACTCCCAGCGGTACCAGGAGGAGCGCACAAACATCCAAAAATCACGCAGCTTCTTCGACCTCCTTCTCAAGGAGTACAAGACCAAACGGCCGAAGATATTTCGATCATATTTGTGCATAGACCCGGATTGCTTCGATTCACTCGTGGCGTCCATCGCCGATGATCCCGTCTTTCACAACAACTCCAACAACCAACAAATGCCCGTAGAGGAGCAGGTGGCCATCGCCCTTTATCGTTTTGGGCACCATGGTAATGCAGCCAGTACCATGAAGGTCGCACTGCTCTTTGGTATAGGATATGGTACGGTGCGACTTGTTACCAGTCGCGTGATGAAAGCCTGCTGCTCCGCTCGCTTTCGCGATGCTTCTGTGCAGTGGGCCAGTCCAGAAGCGAAGGAATTAGCCAAACAGTGGGTGGAGGGTGTATCGTGTCCAGCTTGGCAGAACGGATGGTTGATGGTGGACGGCACGCTGGTACCGCTATTCCAGCGACCCGCATTCTTCGGAAATACTTGGTTTGACTGCAAGTCACATTATTCTTTAAACGTTCAGGTGTGGCCATGTTTATTCACTCGTCAATTTCAATTAACATCACCTGTTCAGCTCATATCCACGCCGGACCTGCAAATAATTGATTACGGTGTTGGGCTACCCGGAAGTCAGCACGACTCGACTGCCTGGCAAGAGACGCGCGTACCTCAGCAACACGATAGTCTCCTTGAGTCGGATGAATGGGTATGGGCTGACTCGGCTTATCCTTTACAATACTGGTGTCAGTCCCCATACAAGAAGTGAGATCTCGACTTCCTTCCGATCTTAGTACTGATAAATCTCAACTAAATAGACCCGAAAAACTCGAGCCCAACAACACCAAGTTCAACTACCACCTCTCTGCTGTCCGCATTCGCTCGGAGCATTGTGTGGGATTTTTGAAGGGCCGGTGGTCATCTCTTCGAGGCCTTCGGGTTGCAATCAATGGCGAGAAAGGCCTCCAATACGCCTCGCTGTGGATCGTCGCTTGCATCAATCTGCACGCCTTCGCCATGAAACATGAAGACAGCAATTTTATTTCGAGGGACCATTTCTATAGAAAAGGTAAAAAGTATCGAAAGGAGCAACGGGAATTTGAACGGGAATGGAGAAGGGAGCGAAGAAAGGAGGCGGTGCGAACTGAGCGGGAGAAGGAGGCGGACGAGGACATCGAGCTATTAAAGGGGAAAATAAAACGGGAAGAGCTGAAGGAGAAATTATTCGAGTACTTGGAGTAATATACTGCTCGCATCTACTGGTTAAAAAAGAGCAGGGTCATAGAACATAGGAGGAGGGGCCCCATTGGCAGGTCCTCCAGGCGCAAACGACTGATGAACCGACGCCGGAATGGGGCCACCACGGCGCATCGTTTCCAACTGCATCTGCCGGTCCATCATGAAGATGTCGTGCTGGCGTTGACGCTCCGCTTCGGCCTCCTGATGCTTCATTCGCGCCAATTCCAGCTGAAACTAATGAGGATACATGTCTCGTGCTATCGATGAAAACACCGCACCTGGGTCTTGGCATCATACTTTGCGCGCGAGCGGGCAGTCTTGCCCTTCTCTTTGAGTTCCATCAACTTGATCCGTTGGACACGATCCTGGGACGCAATCTCTGCGACGTGTTCATGCGTGGTCTTGCGCTTGGCACCACGAGCGCTGGCTGAGACAGAAGTCGGCTCGGATTTGATGCGTGCAGCCGGTGTCGTCGGAGACTTTGCTTTCGGACGCATCGGGGGAGACGACGAGATACTGATACTCGCGCCGTCACTTTCGTCGACATCTGCTGCGTCCCGGCCCACACGACGACGCGTCTTGACTGGTGAAGAGCTGTTCCAATCAGAGAAGGGTTCACCTTCAGAGCTCGAGTCGTCCTTGACAGAAATCGGCCCTGTGTGAGCCTGTCGCATGTCAGAACAGTAACAAGGTAACATAGCGAGAGGATACTCACCTCTCCGTCTCGATCGAGGACGTTCAGGTCCACGCGCGTATTACTGTGAGCTACGGCGGTGCGATTGACGATGGGATTTGTCCCCATAAGGAGATCCATTCGTTTGTACCAGGGAAATTTCCCCTCGATAGCCTCTGGAAAGGCTTAATTGAGCCACAGAGAGAAGCAGAATTACGACGACGTACCCCAAGCATTCGCAATGGCAGAGCCTCCAATGATCTCATCTTCCTTCCCCCCCGTCACTAACCCGTGTCCGGTCGCACCTAGCTTTTCGTGATGCTCTGAGAAGGATTTCTTGAGACTGGTGCACGCACGCTGGTAAGCTCCATATGTGCTTGATAGAACTGAAGCACTCACCTGTTGACACGGTTTTTGATGACATACGAGAGCCCTGTCAAGTCGGCGGAGGTATACTTTGATTCGCCGCCGTCTGGATACACGCTGTCGACGTTAAAGAGCACGATGGCGATGTCCGCGCAGAGGTCGGGAATAGTTTTCCCACCGGTGTCGACGCGTCCAGACTGGCCTTTGTCGAAACTGAAGGCCTGCTTGTAGCGTGCACTCCCCTCGACGATGGTGAGCAGCTCATCCGTCAGATGGTGGAATGCGGGCTTTGCCCACCTAATGGGGTCAGAACGCGGGACAGATGCCGTCTAGCATGGTACGTACTGGACGGTTGGGGCTTTACGCTTCTTCTTCTCGTCACTTTCCCCCTTCTTGCCCTGTTTCTGCTTCGCGCGCTTGTTCTCCTTATTGATGTCTTTGACCGCGTTTTTTCGCGTTTTCTTGGCCCTGTCGGCCTCGGCGATCAATAGGCGAGCCCTGAGAAGCTCGGCGGCAGACATATTGTGGCGGGGGCTGAGGAACGGGAGGCGAGGGAGCGCGACGACGGCGGATGATGGGAGAGAGCAAATTTTCAAAGTCCGCTTTGACATGCCGAAATTCGCCGTCGCCCAAAACGGCAGCGTAACACCGTGACCACGCTCAAAACTGAATCGAAAACTGAATCGAAAACTGCTCGAAAACGGCGTCCAAAACTCTACTGTGAAACACCCTAATATTATTGCAGTGAACATGGTTAGGTTCAGCTGCTCATAAGTGTAATATTACACAACCTATATGGCAGGCTATAGCTCATCACTGTTCTGATAGCCCATAATATTCCTGCAGCCTAGTCACCTGGAGGGAGCTGATCCATTGCACAATATTGGGCTTCCTAGATGGCAGGTAGCAGCTGACCAAGATTGTGATAGAGTATAATATCCGGTATCTTCGGCTTAGCTGATCACTTGCAGAATATTATTCTGCTGAGCACGGCTGGCTTCAGCTGATTGACCACAGAATATTATATCACCTACAGGGCAGGAACAAGCTCATGCTCAATGTAAGAACCAAAAAAAAACCGTCTTACCAGTAGCAGAGGAGCACAATTGTGTGCAAACAGCTGCAGCACATCCTCTGTGCCAGCTGTGTGACAGTAATATTAATCTACCTAGACATTAATTACCTAGATGAGTAGGTACTATGGTATTGTCTATCTAGCTGAAGATGAACATTGGTAGGGACATTCCGGTTCGAGTTTTTGCGATATTGTGGCTACTGAGTGACACAAATAATATTATTTCACCACATGTTCCGGGCTCAGCTACAAAATATTTACTAGGCTACCCGTACTTGCAGACTGAAGGTCATTTTGTCGAGACCTGCACGACTTGAAAATTCCTCAAGGCCGAGACATTTGGCTGGTCACCGGTGATATAGTTGCAATGTATCCAAACATCCCTACCGAGGATGGCATTGCTCAAAATCGCCCACCTACTTGGAGTTGGAGTTATGAAATTTGACCTCGATCGAGCCGCCGATGTCCATTTCAAAACCCGTGAAGAATTGACTATAATTCTACTGCGACTGGTTTTGAAATACAACTATGTTACCTTCGCAGGTAAAATGTACCAACAAGTTGTTGGTACAGTGATGGGTACAGCTTGTGCACCTTCATACGCCAACCTGTTCCTAGCCCTGCGAGAGGAACTGGCTCTGAAAGAGATGAAGAATTTTCTCCTCTTCTATCGTCGTTTTATCAATGATTCATTTGCTATCATCCACGGAACGTGGGATGATGTCCGCAAATTTCAGAACCAGATCGGTAGCCTCCATCCGAACATGAAATTCGAAGGGCAGATATCAAGGCTTCATTTACCCTTCCTTGACGTACTGGTCACCTTGTGGACCGTGGATCATTTGGACTCAACCCGCAATTCCGGCTGGTCACCAGCGTATTTCAGAAGAAATTGAATGCATACCTCTACATACCTTGGAATTCCTGTCACTCCCTTGAGTCCAAACACCTTTGGGTTAAAGGTGAACTTATACGCTATGTGCGTATCTGTTCTTGTGAACAGGATTTCATGGAGATCCATTTGCTTCGCTTTAAACGGCTCCGTGAACACGGTTATCCACCGCGGTGGCTCCTATGCACCTTTGAGGATATTGAATACAAAGTGGAACAGCCTACAGGACTCCTACCTTCTGTTCCTACATACAAGGGAATCACGCTACCTGATGAGTCATCCGACGAAACATTGTGTGCCCCCAATGTCGTGGCCCCGTTTTTTCAACCCCCCTCCTGGCATATCTACCCGGCACTGCTCACAGGGCGCTTCACACCTTCTGTTCGCTAGAGCTCACTAAAGCTCACTCCCTGTACAGCTGATCCCGATCCCTGTGAACCCCGTGGAATAATATTATATCTGGCTCACAGAAATATTATTATCGCCCTACAGAGTTGGGTTCAGCTCAGTAATCCGGCGGAAAAAGCTGGACCCTGGCAAGTAGGGATTAATCAAACGTAGGGGCCCTAGCTTCTAGGGCATTGTGGACTGCATATTGTGCGCCATGTTTTGAGAAATCCCGACTCCGGGTCGAATACCTGCCCGGGTCGAGGAGCTTAGTTCCCTCGGTACTGTTCCCGAATGAACGGCAGTGCTTCCACGTTGTCTACGGTTCCCTCATGCTCTACACTTTCTTCGTCGCCCGAGTCTCTCCCTCCTGCCGGGGCTTTGCCGCTCATAGGGCAATACCTCCAGAAGACGGCGACTCCACCGAACATCCCGAAGTACAGGGACTCGAAGTACTTTTTACGCAGCTTGTGCCTCGGCACGTCGCGACACGACCACCCTGGAAAGTAGATAATCCTAGCCGCCGCTTTGCGAGGGATGACCTTCTCTGCATCCGTGGGCTTCACATATCTGGTCGGAGGATCGTCCATGAACATGGAGTAGCCGAAAAGAGACTTGAAGATTTTGGATTCTGCTGTGCTCGTCGAGAGAAGAGCTTGGTTCTGCCCCCCCGCCGCAATACACCTTTCCTTGAACGCCGAAAGGACCGCCGGAGTCAACCAAGCAAAGTCCCTCCTCCCTGGCCGTCCAGGGTACAGCATTGAGATGTGGTGATAGAGTAGAGTGGGTATGGTAATTTCCCTCCAATCCTGCGCCAAATTGATGGGTACCCCACGTTTCCCGTATTGATGCAGCTAGTAATCCTCCACTTGTCTGATGGTGTCGTTTGTTACTTCGCGATTCCAGGCTGCGTAGGTCGACGTTCGCCAATCTAGGAAAGCCAAGTGCTCTAGCATGTTACGTCGAGCGGCTGAAAGCAGGGCCCTCACATCCTTCTCCGGTGTACGCCCCTCTCGAAGAGCGTCGAGCATGCATTCGATTGGTCGGGGGTGTAAAGGGGTAAAGGGAATGCGTGAAGTAATGTCCTTCACGCAGTCCGAGGCCGCTTTCAAGTCCTTCAAGATCGTCCTCCTCCAACTTCCCTCCAGATAGAACCGATCTTCACCCGATTTGACTAGTTGCATGTACCAAGGATCGGTTGCTGACACCGAAGGCGACTTGGGAATCCATGCGCGGTAGTCCCGATCATGCTGCCACCAATCTGGGTGAGACGACCATTCCATGAATGCAAAAAGCCCGCAGTCATCGATGGCCGCATTCAGGGGGTGATGGTTTACTGAGTCAATGTAGCTCAAAGCCATTTCTGGCAACGCGGACAAAGGCCCATTCAGCGCCACCCAGGTCGCTCCCTCCACCGGACCGATCTCTGGATCGGGGACCACGCCCGAGTCGTAGGAATACAGGAATCCCGAGCTCATTGCTGAAGAAGGATGGAGAAGGGTCCCAAGGTCCAGCTCTTTTTCGTCTACCCTGCGATCCGATTCTGGATAGCCAGAAACCGCTCGTTTAGGACTGGTAGGTCAAGCTGGAATGCCAGCTAGACCTAGCCAACCTGGGACGGGTCGGCGAGAAGATAGAGTTGAAAAGGGAGTGATGAGGGAGAGGGAGGATGAAGTTGGTTAATGAAGAAGAAGGCTACATAATCTTCCCACACTCATGATACCACCGTTTCGTCTAAGTCGTATATAAAGGAATTTGTTCTAAAGCTGAGATACAAAAGGGAGATAGAGGAGAGGGAAAATAGGAAGGGAAAGGTAAGTACAATTACAGGGTATCCGGGGAGTTGATCCTCTGAGTGTGTCTTATAATCCATGCTCTTTTTTTTTGTATTCAGCGAGCAGATTCGGCGAATTCGTTAGATCCTTTGCTGTCTTCCACTCGTCGAACTGGAGTCTGTAGCTTTTCCATCGGACTAGGAATTTTAAGGCCTTCCCTTTTTTGACTCTTTTATGGCCCACTATGCTCTCTACTTCGTACTCCTTGACATCTTTCAAGTGGAGGCGAGTTTCCGGCATGGTGGTTCTCTCTCCAAGCTCCTTGGGCGAATCCACGTACTTCTTGAGGTGTCCAAAGTTGAAGATTGGTAACCCGGGGTAGCGGTTGGACATGCGAATGTGGTAGACTTTGGGATTGATCTTCTGAATTATTTCAAAAGGACCGATCCATCTCTGTCCGAACTTCACCCCGAGCCCTTTCGATTCCACCCAATCCAACAAGTGAGGGTTGACTTAAGGCATTTCACGAGTGCGGGTCACCCGCGAGTCATCCCAGGTTGAACCGTGAGAATACTCGTGGGAAACCCGACCCGCGGGTTCGGGTACCTGTCCACGGGTTTTGACAGATCCAAGTTGAACTTTTTTGTTTGCGGGTACTTGTGCAAGTACCCGCGAGTTTTTCGTCGTAATTTACGATAATTGAAGGTACACAAAGGCTGTCTATTTATCCAACAGTCCACAATCTGCAGGCGAACATAAGTAGCATGAATAACGCAGCAATCACTTGCAACGGTGAAAGCTCACTTTGCTTGAACCTCATCTCTCTCTGTGTCCACAACACTCTAGGAAAGCTTGGTATGCAACCGAATTACTGAGAAAAAAAAGCTTACCCTAGGCTGGCACAAGTTCCGATAGTGCGCCAAACATTGCAGACCAGAAACCCAATGAGTAGGAGTGAATGAAGGAGGCATATGGGATCGGGTCAGTTCAAAAGAAACTGCATGATCGACTGTGTTGTCGGTGATAAGAGTGCTGATTAAATGGGCAGTGGTCTAACGACCTCAGGTGCTGGTGGACTGTGACTCCTGAAAAGTGCTGCCAGAGCTCTGGGGGATACCCTGGGACTGCGAGCTGGCTGGTGGAGGAGCGAAAGGTCTCGGCATAGGACCCCCGGTGAAACGGGGTGCTTGACTATGGGGTATATGAATGCTAACTAGTTTAGCTTTGTGAATGAACAAAAAACCAACCAACCAACACACACACACACACACACACACACACACACTTATACTATTAGCGCACACCAAAGTTGCGGGGACGGGGTTCGTTCCGTAGTATGCAGACAGCTGGAATCGAACTAAACACAACAAAATCTCGTTGGGGTGGGGTCTACAATCTTGTACTGAACTTCCAGTAGTATAAACTGACTGAAATGCCTTCGCCTAGGCAATGAACCAAATGTTTTATATGTGTTTTTCCGGGACGGGTTGAACGCTAGGAGCTTACTTTAAAGCCCTAGGAACGATGCCAAGGTCCAAGGCGTCAACTTTATGACCCAGGGAACAGAGGACTTTATGAAACCAACACTGCAAGACCTTCTTAAACAGTGGACTCTAGCGTCTGGCCAAAGAACATTTATTTGGGAATCCTACAACCAATGTAAATGACAACAGAAAGAATCCGGGGGCAAGGCAGCACGTCTAGTACTCAGAATCCAACGGCAATCCTCTTGGAGCTTATACCAGTGCTGCAGCGACTCGTTTGTACGTGAATGCCTTCTTACGGGTCAGACAACATGGAATTTATGTCACAACTCAAATCAATTATCACACAAACACCAATTTATAGAGCAACTACAAACAGAAATTGAACGAATCTCCGCGAAGCCGACCTGACGACACCACAGACTTTATTGAAACCTTCGACCTAAGTCCGGGGGATCTCGTCGCAATGAACTAGGTTTTTGCAGTGCTCCTAGGCAGCTTTATATACAAATATATGGAGATAAAAGGAAAATGAGCGAGCTAGATAAAGTCTTGAGTCATACAGCAGCCAAGGAAACGGCCGGCCGATCGCTTTTGGTGCGATCGGTTTGCTGGATTGAGTATATTTCCAAATGCCCTAGGCACCCGCCGCTCGGCCCTAGGACGTGCCTGGATTGGCATGCTTGATAATATCCACTCGCTGGATTATTCCTCGTGCTCTCCACATGGTCTCGTCGGTGCTTTCTAATGTCCTAGGCAAGGCAGGTCTGCACCCGCCAAAACCGTGACCTCGATTGCTGGTGAGTAATATCTGCTCGCTGGTTTATAAGACCTGCTCGCTGCATTATTCCACATGTTCTACTTCGGCAGGGCGCACGCCAAAGCGGCAGCCTGGGACAGCGCTCGTAATTCCCATAATTCAACCACGCTTTGTCCCTATTTGTAGTGTCAACGCGATGCGTCTGTCACCTGACTCTTCTGATCTCTTGGAACCCTCGTTGGTTCGAACCCTGTGAGCAACATTCCTTTTACACGGCTCTAGACCCTTCCCTTGATGTCTAGGGCGCATTCCAGCTTCAAGTCTTGAGGCCTAGGGGGTTCAACGCCCAGCCTAGGCTGCTCCTGACACGTATTAAATGTTCCTAGTGAGCCCAGCTCCGGCCTAGCAAGCATCGACTCGTAGGGCTCATCACGAGTTAACTCGTGAGTAGACCCGGATCCGTGACGCGAGTACCCGCAGTATTTTGACCGATACTTGGATCCGTGGGAAACCCGTGTTCACGAGTACCTGACTCGCGGGTCAGGCTTTCCCACGGATCAACTCGCGGGTCAGTTTATCCTTTTACTGTTATTTAGCTTGGAATTGAAGTTTTACAGCCACTTGCAGTACCGAAGGCGCAGATCGAAAATTACCATTTTGAGAACTTTTTGATCGTTTTCGAAGAATTCGTCTTATCCCGACGGGCATTGCACTTGGGAGGGTAAAAACTAGATAGGTTTCATCTACTAATTCATCCGCAATTACTCATAGAGCTAAATTGCGATAAATGTATTTATTTCAATCATCTGAAATGCGACCGTCTGGCCAGGTTGAAGTTGAGCTAGAAGCCCCAGCCGAAGTTTAATGGACCTAGATTTCGGGGAGGGGGGAAAGGATAGTATTCCAAAGGATGTCATAGAGCCAGAATACATCTAAATTTCCCTCAAAAATTGCTGTCGGCTTCTGAGGCATCTGCTCGGGTTGAACTTTCACTATCTTGTCAATTTGAAGTCCAAGCACTTGTTTTTGGCTCTATTACATTGCTTCTGGAGCATAGAAGTACCTGCTGGTAATAAATCAACTTGTTCCAACACGAATTGAGCGAGTTTGTGCCAATTTACGGCGAGACAAGCCTCATAGTGCCAGAGATGCAAAATATCATATTTTCACACAGCCTTCTCTATCACTAATTGCGTATGAATTAGCATGAATTATGTAGCTGTGTTTCATCCCAATCCGTAGAGAACTCAGAAAGATATGGGCAGATTGGTTGCGAGGATCAAAACCCGGCCAAAACGGGAAATTTTCGATCCGTGCCTTCGGTACTGCAAGTGGCTGTAAACAACTTTGAAACTCACGGGTCAAAACTGTTTTTCAAAAATCTTGACTCGGATCCGCGAAAACCCGTGGCTGGGAGTACTTGAACCCGCGGGTCAAGTTTCCCACGAGTATTCCCACGGGTAAACTCGCGATGACCCACGGGTGACCCGCACTCGTGCTATGCCTTAGCATCGAGTACCGATATCTTGTGCCCTAGGGCCATCTAGTATCCCCTGCTAGTCATACCTATGCAGTCTCGGTTGTTCTTAGCAATAGAAGTTCATTGTTTTGATAGTCCGGGCTTGGTATATATCCTTAGTAGTAAGTCTAGCTTGCACATCTTGGACATTTACAACCAGCAGCTTGGATCTCACTCTGATTCTCCTTTATATCACCGTGTAGAGAACCCTAGGCTTGATTACACTAGCCTAGGGGTGCATTCTGGTATCCTTAGTAGCATTGGTTATGCCTAAGAATCGCAAAAATACACGATGTATGCCCATACATGTTTCTGGGCCGTCTCACCGGTGTGGAACGCGCGGCACCGGTCGCAATGATGCTGTCGACAAGGAAGAGTATGTTGTTGTACATAGGGAAACGGTGCTCCTCCAGCGCGCATACTCGGGATGCGCCTACAGGAGATGTCAGCAGAAGAAAGAGGAGACATCATTGGGCACGCACCTCAATGAGATGGTCCCAAGCGAGTTGCGGTGACCATCTTCAGACCCAAAAGCCAACAGACCACAGATGTGGTATACGTCAGTGAATTGCTTCTTAATCTGTACGGTACAGCGTGAGTATTGACAGATTCAGTCAGACTTTGTGGGCAAGTACTCACACCCTGGTATTGATCCTTGCATTTGGCAGCCGTCTTCTCACCTCCTGGGGTGCTGGCAAGGGCAGAGGCACAGAAGGGCCAGATCCGGGGCTTCCAGCCACTGTCCGCTTGAAAGCCATTGGTTTTGCCCGAAACGAGCCCAATGACGAGTGATGCTTTGTTGACATCTGTCAAGGACCGGAAATCCTCGGAGCCGAAGGATCCCGAAGCGTCCTAGAAAGGACAAGTACAAAGACAAGTCAGGACTGTGAGATCTGCCGGAGGTCCGAATGTCCTATCAACAAGCGAGTGCAAGTGAGTGAGGCAGAGGACTTCACAGAGTGAAACTTCGTAAATGAACGTGAAGTCGCATCCGATCGGAGCCGGTTTCGGATTTCCGAGGAGGTGGGAGCGGGCTTGGCTTCAGCTCGTGCGCTGCGCCTTTTGCTACGCCCAAGGCCCGATTTCAGAAGAGACAGACAAGAAGTGAGGATGACTGAGCCAGAAGACAGAACACAATCGTAGTCGATATTCGAACTGAACTACAAAGAAGCTACGGAGCACTATTTGTACTATGAATGTATCCGGGGATAAGTAAGTGAGCACAGCATCGGAACGTCCGGGGTCCGAGACCACCGTGTGAGTCACTACAAGTCAGTGCAAGTCAGAATGTGTAATGATCAAGACTATTGTCAAGAAACGAGTCAGAGCAGTGTCGGAGAAGTCGGAGACCAAAGTTTCCGAGATGAAATGAGTCAAGAGCATAGCATAGGCATAAGGATGAGTCAAAGGCAGTGCGAGCCAATAAGGAAGGGAGCACTGCAAGCAGGCTATGCGTCAGGATTATCGGATCCGAAGGATTTCCGAAATGGATGGCGAGGACAGAATATCTCGGAGCCCTGAGGACCCGAGACAAGGACACAGCTGGCTGCGGAAGCCAACGGGATTCCGAGAGGAATAATCGAAAGACACATGAACTTGTTGAGCGTGAACAGGGTGAAATGAGCTCATCGGATATCCGATAGGATCCGAAGTCACGGTACGTGACAACATCGCACTAGTTGGCACACGGAGGCATGTATGAGAGACGTTGAGAGTGTTTGAGGGGTCGTACAGGGGTAGAATATGGAGGGGAGGGAAGGGAGACAAAAATTTGGTTCGTGACAGCTTGGATCCGCTGGTCATCACACACCCGAGCGCATGGATTGGAACCGGAATTTCCCCGAAAACCTCGCAAAGCCGATTGTGTTTCATTTGGCAGAGAATTGGATCCAACCCGTTGCACTCGAGCAGGGTGTAGCATGATCACAAAGATCTATTTGTATATATATAATAATACACATATGTCAATGCTTCACAGCACAAGATCAAATGAAACTGATCAAACTTACGAGCTACTGAAGCTTGTGATGGACGCTGAACAGGGACAATGCTACGCTATGCTGTGTTATGCTGTGTGCGGAAGATACAGATGTGAAATATGGTGTATCAGAGTTTCTGGATATAATTTAGATGTGAAGAAAGGAGTCAGGGTGTTAGTCGATATTGTCTGCTACAGAAGAACAACAGAGGGCGGATTTTGTCCTTGGATTGATCGCGCTTTTGCGAAAGAGCAGCGAGAGTGCTCTGCATGTGAGTGATCTTTGCGTCAAAGACGTGAAGTCTGACTTCTTCCTTGGTTATGCTTCCTCGTACCGCGTCCATTTTTTCCAACAACAATCTAAAAAAAAAAAGAAAAAAGAAAAATCATGTCAAGTTGGTACAACTACAATCCATTATATGAAAAGATACACAGAGGATGTTCGCTGTGGTTGGGAACATATGGAAATTTGACCTGAAGGTATAAATTACAAGGATCAATCTATACAGATACCTTCACAATAGTCAAAGTTGTGTTCCAGACCACTTACCCGTACTTGGTATCCACCAGCGCCTCCGCAAATGTTTTGTCATGCGGACAAAGTACCATTCATCCAGATCGGTGCATACACCGATATCGAACCGGAGTTAATACATTTTGAAACTTTTATGGATTTGTGTGGTCTGCACACTTATATGTACATACCACTTATGGACAAAGCAATTGTGTAACGTACATGATCGCCACAGTGGTCTAAGCCTGTGTGAGGTTGTATTGACTGATGAGTACAATTCACTGTATTGATATCTTTGTTTTAACAGTGTATTGTTATATATATACTTTTCCTATGCTACAATCGGTTAGTACATGAGACAGGCTGGTTCACCAGTTTGAGACTGCCCGGGGTTTTTTTCATCCACTAGCGCCTCTGCAAATGCTTTGTCGAGCAAACAAAGTACCATTCATTCAGATTGGTGCATACACTGATATCGAACCAATTCTCAACATCTCACTTATTCTCTACTTCAGCACCACCTACGGGTAAATTCGCGATGACCCGCAGGTGACCCGCACTTGTGCTATGCCTTAAGATGCATAGGAATGGGTACAGTCATTGACCTTAGTCGTAATACTGTTCAGTGTTGAGCCCTTGTGACTAACACATTATAATATGTTTTTTACTCCTCTAGCTAGGTGGCACCTCTTTTGAAAACCTTCTTGAGTGTGCATTATGTGATGAACAGTTACTCTCCTTCTGGCATTTACATTATATGATAAAACTGACATAAGATGTAATACCTTGTTCATTCAACTTTGCTGTCATCCAGATCCGTTGGACCATTGCTTGTCAGAGTCACAAAATGCATCACATATAGTTTGGTTTTTGTTCTTACAAAAGTAAAAGAAAAAATGTACATCCGCACCATTAACTTTTAAGATACTGTATGTAAATAAAACAACTGCCTGTAAAGAAAAATCTACAAAGCTATACCACAAGCCAATTCACAAGCCACAGGTCCAATACAGTTCACAATCACTCAGGAGTCAAGGGGTATGGCCAGGGGTGTGCAGGCATTTATCATCGTCAACACAATTTTACTGAGCTCGTATTGCATCGGGGAGGCCGTTGACTGTTTCATGTGGCAGGTGAGTGATATGATAATTACCCTGGATATACACTGGGGGCTCACAAAAAATACCTCGGCCAGATACAAACCGATGAGTTGAACTGACCTCCCACTATCATCTGGCTTCTCAGAATAAACAGCCTGATGCTGAGCCTGTCGACAAGACCTACGATCATGTTATGTTCAGCAAAGAACTGAGAAGGTTCACATCGAGAAGGTATGTGGTGAATTCTAAAGAAAACCCCGTGTCTGTGCTCACTGTGTTATGGACCTGCAGGAATATCTTCATTCAATGGATGCACAGAACCGAGGATTCTGTTATGTTTTATAAGCACTGGTAGAAGAGGGTTGAAAGTGTATTTGCTTATCACTTCACAAACGAATATTTCAGAGAATGATCTCTGAAATTGTCTGACGAAGCTCCTGTAGATGAGACATAGATTTTTGACAATGCAATCCAAAGTTTGTGATTTGAATTCTAAAGAAAAAAAGATCATGCATATAGTTAGCGTTTTGTTTTACTTCCTTCATTTTTTACAGTGCGCCCGGCATGATCTTTTATTTTTTATCCATAATTTGATCAGTCTCAAATGCTCGATCTCATCTGCTCTTGGATCAAAAGGGAGTGATACATTAATGTTTATAAACTTGAAAACAGACTCACAATATTACAGAACAATCATTTCAAGTCTATCAGTGATTTTATAGTGGCATGCGCATGCACCCCGTGTTTCGAATTGCATCGACCTGTCTTCAGTGCTTCATTCCGATATATTCACTGTACAATCCAGGAGACGTACCGACCCAGGGCGGAGGAAAGGCAAAATTTGCGCCTCTGTTGAACGCAGAGTGTGAGAGAGAGGATATTCCGCCCAGATTAGAAAATCAGAAGACTTGTCAGTTCTGTCAGTTCCCTCCCACCATTATCTCGCAATGCACTATGTGGGCTCAGGATTAGACCATGAATGCCTCGACGACCACAGTGAACACAGGGATTGAGCTTTGTGTCATCAAGCAGTTATAAGTTGGATTGGAGTCCATAGTGCTCAAATGCAACACAGGCAACAATCCAACTCATGCCGCAAGTTAATGTATGCCTTAATGCTTACGGCGAACAAGCAAAGCATCCTTTGCAAGTCAAATTGAAGAGTGGACAGCCCATAGTGCTTGTCACTCAATAAGCCACCAATTTTAGTGTGTCTTGTTTTATTTTTTATGCTTCTAGGAAGGACAATATGTTCCCAAACTCTGCAGTTCTAGCGGAGGGATCACTATGGAGCTGGCGCAGTATGACTTCCAACTTATTTTAGGTTGTAAAAGCACATTCAACCTATTTGCGACTGGCTATAGGTTACATCAGATTAACCTATTCAATAGGATAGACATTAACCTTCATATTTCAACCTAACATTGGCGGATATCCATGCTATCTTTCCTCCAAAGAAAAGTAACCTAATGAGACAAACCCAACATAATATTAGTGTATTATGAATTACAACGGATCCTCACTGGATCTGTGCGATATGACCTGTTTGAACGTCGACCCCTCTGCAGGAACTTTTTTTTTTTTTGGCAATCGATGCGAGGCCTTCAAAATGGCTAAGTCCATTCAAACTCCGACATCACGTGTGTATGGCGTGATGTTTGGGCGTCTAAGCGGTGATTCTTCCTCTCTTTCCCCCCATCTCCTCCCCGTCGTCGTGCCGTGCAACTGTTCCACTGTCGTCTCCCTCGCCCCGAAAGCAACCAGAAATGCAAGTCCTCAAGTCCTCAACGCTCGCCCCTCAATCCACCACGACTGCTGCACCGAACTCCCCCACCTTCCTTCGCCGACCCTTACTGCTCTCGCTTTAATCCCCAACTGGCCTCAAGCAGGAGCAACACATCAAGCCCCCAAGCTTACCTTCAAGGCTTTGCCGCCGGCGATGGGCCCTCCGTTGCCTTTTGCGGCATCTGAGTCACTGCGGACTCGATGCGCGCGGGCCTTATACGTGCTGCCATGTACCGTCTGGTCCAGTGGTGCCAGCACGTTCCGTTACCCCCTCTCGCTACGTACCTTGTCGTAAACACCTTGTACAATGTGTCGCGTTGGCAGCCTATACTTGTGTCGAAAAGTGCCCGCATCTGGATGAGAAACTCCCTGCAATCGGATGCGCAAAGGGATGCGCAAAGGGACGCACAGAATAACCTATGATAAGTTGAAAAGCTGCCGATATCCCGGACGGGGAGGTAGGTTAAAAATGACCCTTTTAGGTTAGTGTTCATCCCAGACGCGGTAACCTGCAACGGGCTATGTATCAACCTAGGTGCGCTGAAATTTAACCTAAATACAGCTGTATGGAATCCTAGCTCAGGTTGGCTGTTAGGTTGGTATCCAACCAATCTGGCCGCCCCAGAGGATGTGGTCTTACGGCAGGCGGGATGGTCGAGGTTGAAATTTGGCATTTTGGCATTTTGACATTTAGATCCGGTGATGCCGATAGATGCAACTGGACTTTCGAAGTTGTGCAACACACAAAATACAGTCAGAGTATGCAGATGAGCTTGTCCACCCACTATGCCGTGCAACCAGTCCACGTTTGACCCCGGGGGAAAGAAAGTGAGTTGCAATTCTGCGACATGCCGCAATCTGCCGGATGCCGGCATCTGCCGAAGTTGGCTTAGAAGCACGCGATGACTGTGCAAGTCACGCGCCTTGTCGACTCTTTCACCTGCGGGGTTGATGAGGCGCTACACTCAAAGTGGGCTGTCAAATGTGTAGAACTGAAGAATCTGTTGAGATGGGTCAAGAATCGGCCCAACGAAGTAGCACATCAAATACTGATCTTATCCATCAACCCTTGATGAGTGCCATTTTCGGACAAATACAAGGGAAAGATGGGAAAGTTGAGTGTTAATATTGGTTAGATTCACTAGCAAATACAGAGAGACTTACAAGCCATGGTTCTAAAGTCAAAGTCTGCGAACAATAACCCTTTGCGCTCATCTCCGAATCCAGAATCACAGATGTCAAACTGTCAAATGTGAGAATTCAACCTCGACCTTCCCGCCTACGGTAGTGGTCTGCATTTAGGTCGCAGGATAGACCATACAAGCCTCGACCGCAAATGGTAAATGTCACTTTTAATTGTAAAAGACGAGTTTATAGTGTACACAGTTCAATCATTAAGTATTGAAACAACCTTAAATGGTTGCAACATCAATATAAGATCTCGACTTTCCTGGTGTTTGCTGGAGTCCAGTTCTGTCATCACCAAAATTCACTGTATTATTATCTTTGTTTTAACAGTGTATTATTATATATATACTTTTCTTTTGCTACAATTGGTTAGTACACAAGACAGGCTGGTTCGCCAGTTTGTGACTGCTTAGGGTTCAGGGAAGTTTTTTTGATCGAAATCCCTTTTCCCCTAGGTCAAAGATTGTCTTTATGAATTTAAGAGATTATTTATTCTTTTTTGCCATCATGTCTTTAAAAGTTGCAGATGTAGATTTTACATAACTTGAAGGAGACTGTTTTCAAAGTACGTTGATAAGAGAAGGAGCGGAAATTATGTGATGTCAAAACACACGTAAAATGAAGATGTGAGAAAATGTGGCTTACTAAAGCCACTCTGAATTCAGGAAAGGGCTAGACGCCAGGTGACAATATCCAAATCAATCAAGTTGGTTCTCATCCCCATCTCTTGCCTCTTGTTTGTTTAATTTAGTACACAAAAGCGTCTTTAGAAGGCGGTAGATGACTGTATTACAAAACCGCTCAGCTTGAAATATCCTATGCATATACATATAGAATCCACATCTGTTGACCGGACATTAGGTGTTAAGCATCTCTCTCATTAGTTGAAAACAACATGTCCAAAATCCAACAGAGTCTATCAATGATGAGTTAAAACGATACTTGAGTGAAGCAATGGCCGGGCATAAAATCTCGAGACACAACTGGGTAACAAATGAATGCTGTGTTATTAGATATATATAATATATATGGATATACTGTATGTTGTGTGAACTTTTGATTCTACTTTATAATCATCTTTGCTACAGAACTGCATCCACTTCGATAGAAGTCTCACTCCATCTGCATAAAGAGATGCAGCAATGCAATTGCAGAAGTAGCAAGTTAAGAAACAGATGTAGATTTTACCGTGAACATCATGTCTTGCAGATGTAGACTGTACTGTGAACATCAAGGTCGAGACACTGCTACAAAGAGACAGCCGAGGGTGTTGTGGTGCCTTCCGGTTTCCAACTGTTTTTGCTGCACAGATACCACTACTTTTCTCGACAAAACGTAGGGGTAGAAAGAGCAAAGAAGCTTTTGCTCTTTATAACGTAGACTATGCACAGACTGAATTTAAGATAGTGTACAACAGTTTGAAAGACCTCGAGATAATATCGTCTGCCAGCTACCCAGACGCTGCTTACTGTGCGTATCATTAGCGATAGTTAGCAAATATGCTTTTGGTCACAGAACCAATAAATGTTGGTCACAAAAATTAATATGTTCCTACTAAGATTTAGATGATTCAGGATCGGTAACAAACAAGGGTTCAGTGAGGCTCTCCAGATGCTTCGGAAGGAGCGTTGTCTTCGGGGCGAAGAGCCAACCATGGATGAGCTCCTCAATCCCGAGATAGAGCAGGAGGACTTGGACTCGGAGCTGCTACGATTTTTGGATGGAGACACGGGGACAAAGGAGATTCTCGAGTATCTGCAGCACCGCAACGATGAAGATGACGAAGAGGAGGAGCCTGAGAAGTCTGGGCTCAACTGCAGTAAAAAGGATGTGATTGCTGCAGCGGAATTCCTTCAAAAGGTGGCGCACCATCGGCCAGATTTGGAAGCTGTGCTGCCACTCACTGGATGCCTCCACAAATTTCGCTCTGCACCCGCTCAGGAGGTCGAAGAAGCCAAGGTTCAGTCAAATATAACATCTTTCTTCAAGTAGATAGCAGTATACCTTTTTTTTTTTTTTTTTTTTTTTTTTCAAATTTTGTGCTCTGGAATACTGTATTTCGATCAAATCGAACCCGGGTGTGACGCGTGACTTGTTCAACCAATTCGATACTTCGATAATCGGCTCCGAGGTGCGTGACACAGAGCGAAATTTCGATAATCAGCAGAAATGTCGCGGCTTCATCAGCAATTACTGCCAGAGCCATCCCACAATTTGTTACATGGCCTTGAGGAATTTTTATTACCAATCTTTCTGACAACATTCGGGGGCAGAAAGATGTCGAAAATGGTCAGGAACAACTGTTTACAAGCATGAACCCTTCCTGGACGCAGAATAGCCAGAATTCTGGTCCCCTGGAGCACTGTACAGACTCACAAATTTATTCACGAGTTGACTCGCAGTTTAAGGGCCTTTTTTGAACCGCCGGACCAATTCGATATTGGGCCGGGTGATGCGTGACATCGACGAAGATTTGATATCGATAGCCCGTTGCATGACACGTGACTATCGGTTTGATCGAAATACTACGGTAACCGTCATATGGAATACCCGAAGGGCACTTCCCGACAGTATTCCATATGAGCAACTCGACTGTAGTTAATCCCATGTAAAACAAGTTAGCACAGTCAGCCAATCTACCCACTTCACCCAAAGCCCTCCTCTGCTCCATTTGTCCACATTGGGTTAGGAGTCTTTTATCACATCTTAACCGTCATCCTCCAATAGTCTTGTACATGAATTCACGGATCCATCAACACACTGCCTTGCCCAAAACCTTAGCGGCAGCGGGGGAATTGCATGTATCTAGGCTCTTTGCCGAAATCCTTACCGGCGGAGGTCTCACAGCTTACAGCTAATGACAGTACCGAGGGCGCGAATCGAAAATTGCCGTTTTGGGCAGATTTTGATCCCCGCAAAAGAATTCCCCGTATCTCTCTGAGTTTGGCACGTATGGACCTAAACACGAGCCAGATAATTCGGGCCAATTTGTGCGCAATTAGTGATAGAGTCAGATGGGTCAAAATATCATATTTTCAAGTTACCTATGAGCTCAGGGTCCCGAGGCCAAAGCCCGGTATTGAAAGCCCAGTTGTTGTCCAACGGGGCTGGTTTTTTCTGAGGGGCAATATAGGATCATTACAAAGCTTTTCATGGAGCCGCATCCATCACTGGATGTATCTGAGGGTGGGCTATCGACTTTCTCCCATCCCGGTTGAACTCGCTCTAGATACTCCAGTTTTGCACCAAATAATATGGTGAAACGACCCATGCGATCGTGTTTCTTGTCCGTTGCGACGAATGTAGTGCTTTATCCATGAAAAGCACTCTTCAATCGGGTTATAATCAGGCGAGTAAGGCGGAAGATAGAGAAGCTTGATGCCCCTGGCATGAGTAGATGAGTTGTTTATTGGTAAACGAGGAGGAATATAGAACGGACTTTGCGTTGCACATCTCTTCAACGGCGTCAACATGATGGATGCGACAATTGTCGAGGATCAATACACTCCGAGGAGCCGGATACGGGTTCATGACTTCGAGCAGGCCCTCGGGCCACTCAACAAACTGGTCACCATTGTATTCGCCCATCTTGACATGCGTGTAGATCAGGCCGTCGACCGTGATTGCAGGGAGAAGTGAATAGCTGCATGTTTTAGTTGAAGAAAATTGACGTAAACTTAGACAGAATCTCGTACCGTGTGCCTCGTCCAAAATAACATGCTTTGCGCGCCTGGGTCCCCTTATAAGACCACCCGTTCAGACGGTACGTGGTTAGTATATTCACAGCAGATTCATCCGCTGTCACAAGATAGTCTGCCGGGTATTTGCCGACTTCGAACACGAAGTTGCGGCGAGCTTCTTCACATCGTTCTGCAGCGGGTTTTGAAAGCTACACATAATTGGAATCTGGATTACAACTCGACGGAAAATGCTTGCCTTCTTGGTTGTCATCCCCAAGCGTTTCAAGGTGCAGCTGATTGTCTTCAGAGTCACTCTATGCCATGAACGGCAGAAAGTTGTTCTTGAATTTCGTCGAGAAACAGGTCCGGGGAATGGTCAAGCATCCCAAGCATTATCTATGCTGTTTGAGACGTTGCTCGACTCGAATTATGATGGGGACTTACATCCACAGCCTCCCGGGACATCAAAGGCTCCCTTCCAGACCTCACCCGCTGTCTGCAAACCTCTCCGACCTCATTCCAGACTTGGCGGACGCGCTGTACGACACGTAAAGGCATGTCAAGCAAGACCGCTGAACGGGTTGCTCAGGGATTATAGCTTGAACTTCTGAGACACCAAAACTCAACGGTTTGAATGCAGAGGTAACAAAAGATACAACAGGAGTTGGATCTTTTACAACAACCACAACAAACAACCTTATTCCAATGCAAAAGCCCTTGTTTCTAAGCTACAAAACACCCAGGGGTTCGTCCTCAAGAGAGTAATGTGTCTGAGAGAAGCAGGTAGTTATAGTTGCTTTGAAGCTTGTGTGTTTTTCTAGCGAACGAGGACTCTAACCGAAGTTATTGTGCTTATTCTCAAGATTGGATTTTAAAGCGTCCAAGCTATAGCCAGTTCCCAATATGCCAAATCCCAAATGCCACGCCTTATACACGCCTTGTCAATTCAGTCAGGTTCACAATCATGCCGGTAGAGTCAGGAGTCAGGATATCACCACAGGGGCGTGCAAATGTATTTTCAACTCGGAACGGAACTATCTGAATAGAGTAGTCCTGGGTGTCAAGTCCAGACTCAATCAGTACGTTAAGGAGGGCCGTGCAGGGGTGGCACCTCAATAACTGGGAAGGCTTATGTACCGTTCATGCCAGTTCTGTACCCTATTTATACTGTACAATATATGCTTACAACTTGAGAATTACTGTGCTACGGATAAACGGAAAACGATAACGGTTAAACGGAAAATGATCTGTGACGAGGCAAGGTATACATGTGTTAAAACTAAATAGAATGAGTCAGGAATAAAATGATTAAGTGGTCACAGTTGAAATGGGTATCAAGAATAGGACCCCCTCTGTGTCCATCGGTCGCCCTGGAACTTATCTCGGACTTCAGGGGTGCCGAAGTAGAGAATAAGTGATATGTTGAGAATAGGCCTTTGCCCGCATTCAAGGTAAGCGGGGTTGGATTCTACTAGTCTGTAGCTTTCCCCTGATACCCCACACTCCTTGTAGAAGGGTTTGGAAGATCTTGTTCCTAGAAGGAACAAGATCAATCCCTTTTTGGTTCGATCGCGATTTGATTTGGAGCATGCTCCGAATAATCCCGAGTCGGTCTTACCCGAATCATGTTCTCAGCCAAATGCCGAGCCGGTCACGTGTTCAGACGCGTCTCCTGATTTGATACAAAGAGTAGACAACAAAGTTGTATCCTCTTTGTAGTGCCTCGTTCTGACTTCAAATAAAATCCCCGGAGTCAACATTTGTTATTTTCAACCTTGGAGGAGTCCAACTAGTGCAACCTGAATCTTGAAAATAGGACCCAGTTTGAATTGCAACCCGTACAACAGCCCCGGACCAGTATGAACTGTTCTGGCCAGTGACTGCGGGTGAGCATATTAATGCTCCTGTATAGTCTGACTCAAAGCTTATTATATCCACTCGAGATGCGCGTCTTAAAGATCATAAAACGCGAAAAACCTGAGAAACAGGGCATAACCCGAAACCCGGCTATGGGCAAGAACACCTATGGGCAAGAACTCCAGCCAAGCTCCAGGACATATGCTGATACGTTGGAGTTCTTCATCCAGCTTCCGCATCCTCTTCCCCACCATGTTGCTAAACATCCTAATGCCATGAACAATCCCGCCAAGCCTTGTGGGCACTTCGATGAGGAGGGCGAGCTATCTGCGTACCGTGTCATAGTCTTTCTTGTGATCACTTTCGCTGTTGTGTTCTCCTTCAGCATCCAAAGACCTGTCATCCGCGGGTCACGCTTGGCTTTTTCGTTGGCGAATATCGTGATCGTCTTTGTCCACTTTTTCTTCCGCCGCTTCTTGACCCTGACACTCGATACAGGGAATTTGTTCACGACCATTTAGACCTCTGTCGGAAGAGAGCAGTGTCACAGCAGCGTCCTGGGCCATGGAAGATGAGAGAAAGGAAACACACTGGGTGATTGATGGTTGCACAAGTAACTTATGTAATTTAACTTGGCCTGCCAGAACTAACTTTACGGTACTTATGGCGGGCCAAGTTAAATTCACAAGTAAAGTTCCGCATAAGTACAAGTTAAGTACAGTTCCGCACAATCAAGTTACTTCAAGTTCCGCAATGTTAACATAAGTTAGTTGCGTGTTAATTCGTGCAACTGCTTGACACCTATCGGATGTATTCTTACGGGTCATATCGTCTCTTTAATGCCCCCTGGCTAAGTACAACACCAATTCAGAGCCCCATAGTGAACGCTGGTGGATTATTCTCACGATCCCCCGTTACATGCAAGTTCAACCATTACTGACCTCATTTGCCTCGTTGTAGTCTACCTCGCTACCTCGTCTGACTTAGCTCGAGTTGAATTGCTCCGATGCGATACCGTTGTTTCAGTTTCTTTTTCACTGGTGAGTCTTATCTTCCCATCCTTACAGCTATTTGCGGAACAGAAGGCGCGGTCGGTTTTTTTCCGTTTTTGGACAAATTTGGTCAGCATGTCTCATTTTCCTTCCAGCGGCCTCAGTTTTGAACGAAACACCCTAAAAACAGGTGCATTCGATTTCTATGCTTGAATTACAGTGCGTACGTCAGTCAATATATATTTTCAGCCCTTGAACTACGGTGTGATTGGATTTGGGCTTTTTTACAATAATATGCATGCAGAATGAGGATGTACGCCCCGGACAATGTATAAATTTGATACAAGATACATGCGGATGTATCGTTGTGCATGGTATACTTTAATCTTGACGAAACATGTAAGGTTTCAAAGAATACTGTGGTGAATGATGGCCCGGCACTTGAATGACCGTCTAAATATAAGCCTCGCTGTAATGGGACCATCCATTATGGGGAGCTGGAAATATTCTACCAGACTCCTATGGGTCTATTGAAGTGCACTAACCAGTCTGATTGAGCAGAGCTCGATTGTGGTCTTCTCAGTAAGTGCACAATGTATGACCATTTGCCATCAGTAAAATCATGACAAGTGTGATGGTGTTATGCGCGTATGTTGCGCAGCGATTTACCGGAATACACCCACCCAGTGCACATCCATTCATATTCAGGAGATTGATTCCAAATAGGCAGCCCCCAATAACCGGTGGTGCTGCTGCAGCAAGGCGTACAACTACACACTCATCCCAGTACCACTCCTTTGTTCAACCTGTGGTTCCGCAGGATCAGTTCAAATTTTTCAAAGCAAAAATACCCCATGCACTATAGTACATACCTGGGATTATCTTATCAGTTTATACATTGTTTGAGCTATGCATCCCTTTTCGAGAGGGATTTTACGGTAAAAACAGCTAATTTCGTCCACGGTGCATTGAAAGCCTCAAAAATGATTATTGAATCGCCTAAGCACTGTAATTCATGTGTAGAAATTGATTGCAAATGATTTCAGAAAGACCCAATCAAAACCCAGGCCGCTAGAAGGAAAATGAGACATGCTGACCAAATTTGTCCGCGCCTTATGTTCCGCAAATAGCTGTAATCCTTCGTTGTTGGCTTTGATTCCACTCAAGGTGAGTCGTTAGCTTCTGTAATACTTGAACTGACCCGGAGATTATTGTTGAGGTCAGACTTGACCACGCACCTTCACTGACCGCTGCAACAGACGGCGTCCAAGCCTTTCAGTACTTGCTAGCTGATACTAGGTGAGTTTCAGACTTCGTTTCCTGACCTTCAATTAAGCCGGAGGGAGTTTTCATGCCAATACGGACCCCTCTTTTGCCTCAAATATTTTCGTTGCATTAGTACGGCCTTCAGTTGTGCGATTCAGTTCATTACTGGCCCTTCTTTGACTTTTCTAATCCTTCTACTTCGTCTGACTTGCCTCGCGTTCACGGCGCCGGCTTTTGTTCGAAATATTCATTGATAGGTCCTATCATTCTAGCCTTAATCTTTAACTAACGTTGATGTACTCCTATGGACCAAATCGTCCAGTCCAACACCTATCCTCGAGTTGCTGGGCCCGTTTCGATCCAAGGTAAGTCAAATTTCATTGTCAAATAGAATCCGAATGTGATTGAACGGCGTGCACCTCCACTGACCGCTGTGAGCTTCAGAGTTAGCTTGACTGCGTTGACTGACAACATCCAGTTAAGCCTGAGTTATAACTTCAACCTGGGCCGGCACTTGTGCCCCGATTATCTTCGTTCCATTAGTATATCATTGTGTTTTGTGATTCAGCTCATTACTGTGATACTGACCCTTGTTGGTGGTTCGCCGTGAGTTCAACCTCGCCGATGCACAACTTTTGTTTGATGTTGTTGTATTGCCCATGTAGCATACACTCAATCATAGTCATTCAGGCCTGTTCAATGCCTCATCAATGCCTTTACACCTTCGTTTAGGTGTAACTTGCATTAACTTACACGAATGGGCGAACTTGGCGGTGAATGATGCCATCTGATGGCACAAGTTACTTTACGATCAGAACTTGATCTAACTTGGCAGGCAAGTTAGCGTAACTTAACTTAAGTTCCGCACGATCAACATCGGGAACTCGTGCTCGCTGGTTGTTTGACACTAATGCAAGTTGCATGAGCCCTATTATGCCTTCTACGTCAACTATATTAATGAGTTCAACCCAAGTTCAACCTCCCACGCCCGCCTGCGAGCGAATTTCGCCGTACTTATCTCAATTACTCAATCCCCAAGGCATGGAGTGTAAGTTGGATTGTGGTGTGGAGTATCCATCTACAAGCAGATTCTTTATGCTCGTGCTGTTCATGCAGTCAAGATGACCACACACTTCAACCGAAGGTTATTGCTGCACTGCAAGGAAAACAATTGTGGTTGCCAAGTATATGGCAAAAGAGTCCGTGGTCATGACATGGTCAGTGAATCATGTCCAATAAATTCAAGAGATGAGTCATAGCTCAAACTCGCGATATTGTGCAAACTTGGGGATGTTCCGCAGACTGGACAGCCTGAGGATGCATTGTGATTCTCTTGCCACTCAGACAGAGACACCTCAGCGAACTTGCATTGTAAAGATATCCCAAGGTACAGTAGGCGGAGCTCCAAGTCAAAAGATTAGGGAACTTGCATCCATTTTCTGCCCGAGTTCACTTGGAGTTGACGATATAGTAGCGGACAATGTAACAGAGGCTCCCTGGATGCAGTTAAAGGACAAATTACTTTCTTTTTCAAGGAGCAGATCACAAATTTAGAGTTTTGGTTTACTTGCTTCATTTTCTTTCCATAAACCAACTACATGTAGAAAAAAAAAAAAAAAAAAAAAAAAAAAACTGAGTCACATATTTATTAAAATTTGCCTGGTTTAATATCTTGTAGTTTTTGTTTTTGAACAAACGGGTGTACCGAGTGTGATTCACAAGCAAATTCAGAGTGTGGTAGGTAACTGTATTCCAAAACAACTCAGCACATATTGAGTTTCACAAAGATAATAGAAAATTGATGAGCCTCAATTCACACCCAAGATAGATATGGAACCCAATAAAACCCAAAAGACAAATCCCCAGACGGATATCTAAGAGACCATAAGAGAGAGCGAGAGATAGAGTAGAGGGAAAGAGATAAGTGAGACTGGGAGAGAGAGATAAAGTGAGATAAAGAAAATGAGAGGAGAGAGATAAAGAGATAAAAACAAGCGGGATATCAGGCAGCGCAATGGGCGACCGCGGGCAAGAGTATGAGAGCCGTAGCTAATGGCGCAAAAGCAGAGGAAGCTGGCGCGGAGCATGGGCAAAGCCGACGGCGCGATGGCGCAGGCAATGCGACTGGCACGGGTGAGCCCGATGAGCGTGAACGAGGCGGACGGCGCGGACACTGCTCGTGATGCGGACAAAACCGATGATGTGGATGAGGACCATGACAACTGCCCAACCTAAGCGAACCGGAATGGCATCCCGTTCTCCTTCTCTCTGTTGTCCAGCCGGTCAATCATATGTACAACTGACAGCTTTATGTTCGCTGCTTTCTTCACGAGTCTTGGCGAGAGACTTCTTTCTGTCCGGCCATGTCCAGCTCCCTTCTGGAAGAAATCTGCCTGGTGGTCTCTGTGTTTCATGAGACACTTGGCTTCATCCATTACTTCTTTCAAGGTATATGTTCGGTCCTCGTCAACATTAACCGCTGGGTTTGCACCGGCTGCGGCAGCATTGGTGGGAGGTTGTGCCCTAACCAGATTGTCCAGAATTTTATCACGGAACAAAGATGTAAGCTTTTAATGAAAGTAGGGTGTGGCTTCCGGGTCGCTGATTAATTTTGACTTCAGCAGCCTAGATGCCTCCAAGTTCAACCCTGTACTAAGCTTCATCAATTTGTCTGGGTCAAAGCTTCAGCATGGTATTTCTGGTTTTGACGTGTCTTGAACATTGTACTCACATGCACATATCTCGCAGAATATTCAAATGAGAATTGGCTCTGCTCAAAAAGGTACTTATGTAAAGAGTTGATTGATTGTAAAATGTTGAGCATGTGTTTCAGATACGATACAGACAACGTGATAGACTCTACCTCAGGTGCGTCTCACCGATTCCGGTGTTTGCAATACCTGTATTGTTTGTTGCTGTTGTATGCTTTTTTTATATAACACCGGTGCCCGATTGGCCTTCAAATTCATGGTTATGACGGAAAAAGATGATGAAGATAATTGGCCACAGCCTGGTGCAAAGGAATTTATACAGCGTGCATTTTTTTTTTCTTTTTTTTTCAGGTCTTCACGATAATTGCAATGTACAATATAGTAGCTCTCAGTGAATCATGGCTCCTTGGGGAATAAACATTCTATTCTTTTGTACAGAGCCTCCGGACATAGCTCTGCTTACATTTGACATGTGGGATAATATGGACAATCAGGACGATGGAATGAGCTTAAAATCGGTCTTTTATTCGCAGACGTGACCGATGCTGTAGCGGTTCCTTTTACATTATCTAAAGGAGGGATTCCAATTGGGTCCTCAGGAACAAATGGTGTTGTTATCATTAAAAGTATCGAGTACTAGGGCGGAGTTGTTCATGGCAGAATCAGTGAGACATAATAATAATAATAAAGTTGATACAACTACAATCTATGATATGAAAGGATACACAGAGGGTGTTTTCTGCAGTCGAGGATATATGGAAATTTCCCCTGAAGGCATAAATTCACCAATCACAGGTAGAGTACAAAGGAAAAAGAGTCACATACTGATCACGGCTGTCAGGGCATGGATAACCAAGTGGAAATGAGAGCTGGCTCTATCTAGCGGGGCCAGAATCCTCTGTATCTTCTCTCACCTGATTTTGGCTGGCTCGGATTGCTGGATTTCCAGTTGCAGAAGTTCAAGCCTCAGATTCCACTGGAAACCTGGCAAGCAAGTGGAGGTTGATTAGCAGGTCGGAATTTTGTCAAAAAGGTGTATGGGCATGGGGATCCATGTGGCAGCACACCCAGCATTTTGAAAGGGCATCTCAGACCCCTTTATCCACAACACTGCCCGAGAGGGAGTCTTGTATATTTTCTCTTTTGCCTGGCTCACTGACGGGACATCCAGATACCAGTGAGCTTACCCGCGTCTTATAAATTGAACTCACCGCGTGTGCAGCGTCTGGAGACCGAAATAATCGACAGATTCTGCAGTATACGGAGGCGGCGGCTCGGACCCTAAAAGATATTGCAAATGACCACCACAGTGTACCACATGTAATGGGTGTGAAACATAAACTTCGATCACCAACAACCTAACTTGCCCCTCACCTGAAAAGGAAACATTGATCTTCTCAAGCACCACTTGTGCACACTACTATTTTGTCGCAAGTCTCTGCTCATGTCTTGGTTGATTGCGTGTGAATTCCTTCAAATGACTCTGTTAGCTCTTTAAACTCCGAATGTGTGAGGTTTAAATGTAGGTTGTCCCTCCTATGTCTATCTACACTATAGGCAGACATATTTTGACCCCATGTTAGGGCAGTTCCTCTCATGGTAGATGACTACCCTAAGAGGGGTCCTTCCTCGTGCGGGTGCACTCAGCCCACTGGACACACCCACCACCGATATGCGCCCGGGTGCATCCGTATTTGTGGATGCACCCACCTATGTCACGTCACACTAGCCCGCGCGCAGCGCGGGCCTGATTTCTTTTAGCATGTTGGGGCTCGCTGGATGCAATGCCATGCACCAGAGTGGTTTTCTGTCACCCGCACTGTCCGTGATCAATATTCCTCCGTTCCGCCCGTTGCCCGGGACGGAAAAAAAGAAGTTTTGGTCACCGCCCCACCACCATTTACCCAATCATGCTATCAAAGATGCACATCTAAAACCCTGATCAAATAGTAGGACTGTTCGCTGTACCGTATACGGCATACGGCCGTACAACTACGGCTGGCTTACAGCTCCATGGAAGCCCCTACCCTACCCATACCGTAACACGAATCTTCACAGGGCACTATGTACGGTATGGTACGGTACGGTACGGTACGGTACGGTACGGTACGGTACGGTTTCGTATACAGACAGTTATGGGTGCCATATTTACGGCTATTGGCCGGCTGTAAATACGGCTACGGCGGCCAGTCCCATCAAATAGTACTGTATTTCACAATGAATCCCAAGCGCCTCTCCGTACCTACACTCCCATACCACCCTCAATCACTCTAAACGTAAAGCTACCGCATTCATGTCTAATTCATTCTCCGTCTGAATTTGTCTTACTCGCATCTGGGAGCACCCATGTGTGTACTCCTTGCACTCTGTGGACACGTCCACATGATTACGTGGATGCACCCCTCGAAGCTTTGGGTGCACCCACATGCACTTGGCTGGGAGCATCCAGTCAGCAGGATGGACACATCCAACGCTTCGAGGGGTGCACCCACCATGCACCCAGCATATTTGCTTGGTGCACCCGCCTTTTTCTCTTTCCACAATTGGATGCATCCACAGTCAGAGGATGCACCCCACCAACTCAAAGGGATGCATCTCACTGACTGGACGGACACATCCTGCCCATTAGGTGGATGTGCCCAGCCCCAGTACAGATTTCTGCTGGGTGCATCCAGCACTGTGGCCCCCCGTGCCGGATGCACCCAGCCCATTTTGCTGGATGCACCCCCCCTTAGGTTTCCAATTGGTGGATGCATCCATCCATCCCAATATTTGCTAACCAGGTTTAGCTTAATTTCACACTATTTCTTACCCTTTTTATGTCTAATTAAATTACAATCTATGTCATGTCACCAGTTCACTTACACGCCAAACTAGCATAACTTCCCCTTTTTGGACTACTAACGCCTCCATCCTGTTTATGAAGTTGCCCGTTCTGGACCACTACTCCTCGCATCCCAATTTGGCATATTGTTATCCTATCTCCCAGAATTTTCATTTTTAAAATTTTCACCCATCTTTTTTCACGATATTATCTGAATCTACGAGTAGAAAAAAAAGGCCTGTACTTCTTATTTCACAATATTATCTGCTTGAATCCACGACAAGAAAACAAAAAAAAACATGTGGTTTCTTTTCGGATGGCGGAGGTGGGAGTCGAACCCGCGGCATCTGCTGAAATTCTATTGCACCCCTGAGAAAGAGCAGCAGCGGTGTTACCTCTACACCACTCAGCATTGCAGGCACCTCAAGTTACGCTCAAGTTATCTTGACATAGACATCAAAGTTAAAGTGAAAGCACAGACTTTGTAAGTAAAAGTCTGTGCTTTCAGCTATGCCTGAGGTGGGAATTGAACCCGAGTGCTCTGCAGAAATATTGTGTATTGTACCACAAATATCGTGCAGATGTGTAACCCTTACACTACTCAGTCGACGAAATGTAAACACCAAGAGAATCCACAATCGGACCCGCGCAGTAAATGCATTGAAAAAAAAAATGGCATCCAGTAAAAAGGCAGTCGTACGATACATAACTAAGAACACGGTGCTCCCTATTCAAGTCCAAAGATTTCATGGTAGGCTCCTAGATCTACCGCGAACGTCAGCCAAGCCAGACCAGGTCTTTGAAAATACATAACGTACGGGGGACACACAACGGGTGGAACCACGTCTCTACGTGTTCACCGCTGAATTCATCCCACAGCGTACAAAACGCAGCTTGATGGTGGCACACAGGCTGATGCGAGTGCTGGATCAAGGTGTGCTGGATCCACGTAGCCTCCCCTTGGTGCTCGAACAAGGAAAAAATTCGCTGGCAGGGTATTTAGTCGGCAACCACGATTAAGATCAAACTAAAGACATTCGGCCAGTCCAACACGGGCGGGGGCAAGCCTCGACAATGTTCGAGGGATACAGGTGGACCGTCGCACTACGAGATCTTGGCTTCTTCACGCGGCATTGCCCGTAACACCGATCAAACGGTGAGGGAGGAAGATTCGGCAGGGTCTTCAGAGAGCGGCGTGCAAAAGGCATAGTGGGTAATAATTCTCAACCATTGGACTTGGGCGCACCTTTATACTTTCTCAAAAAGCACCCGCAGTGGCCACCCCACTTTTCATCCAACAATGGTTGCGCATTGTCCTTCGTTTCCGGTAACTACAGAAGCGTCAGCGGTGGCCGCGCATCAAAGAATTGATTCAACTCACGCTGGTGGTTTCCATTTCTGGCCAACAAACAATATTTGCGTCTTGGTAAACTCTCCTGGGAGAGTCGCAAGCCTGGGGGTCCACGTCAAGGAGGTGTGCGGGGTTGCGAACTCGGGTGTTGTGCAGCTCCTCCAGCCACATGCCAGCAATCCTGTCCTTCTCGGCCCATTTAACCCAGCCTTCCACAGACTTCTCCGCCCACTCTGCGTACATCTCCAGGCGTTTCCAAAGCTCCTCGCGCATCTCCTCACGATTCATACGCCGCAAGTAAGTCAGCACACCCGGCGGGGCCGGCATCATGGCAGGGACTGGATAAAATGTCAGTGAAGTGCCGAACGACGAAGAAAACAAAGTAAAGAAACACACCGTTGTGCAGCTCGCAACCGGTGGGCAGGTCGTTGCACGCGTTCGATCCAGCATACACACTTCCGCCACATATCCAGCGGGTTGTAGCTTGATGTGTATTGAGTAGCAGCACTTGCCATGACCTCACTCTTGGCCTGATGTCCACGCAAGCGTTGCGGCAGATGTGTGACTGTGACTCTGTGACACTGTGGGCCTTGTCATTGGAAGTGCTGGCAGTAAGCACCCGCACAGACCATGTGTTAGAAAAGGGGCATTGCCCTGGTGTGAATAGGACAGGTCGGTTACAAGTCGCTGAGGTAGGTACAATATTTCAACCACTTTTATACTGTTCACCCAGCTTACTAATGGGCGGTGGGCGCATCAGTCAACCCGAGTGCTGACTGACCCTGCTTCCCACGGTTGGCCGAGCCCCGTATGCTCGCACCTTCTACCACCATGCGCTCGTGCGAGTGGTGCGCAGATTTGCACTGCGGCCCATCCTTCCATTCTACATCGGTAAAATTGCCACTTTGACCCTGCCGCTGCCCACGCCGACAACAATGACGATGGGGGTGCGACAGACGAGAGAAAGATCCTCGGGGAACGAATTTTAGCGAGAACTCCACGTACGTGTTCTCTTATAATCTCACACATCTATTCACGCCACGGTACACAGTGCGCCGCTACCCCAAGGATCCACACACTCTGTCCGATGGAGTGGGAGGGGAGGCTCCGAGTCGCTGGGAGGCCGCGCGAGGGCAAAGCAAGCAAAGCGATCGATAAAGCAGGAAGCAAGCACAGGATGATGACTAATCTACAGAAGCTACTGCCAAACACGGCCAACCTGATGTGGTGTGGGCCGACACCCACCACCACATGTGCCCCCACTCGCAAAGGCGGCGTCCCCGCCGCCGGACGCCCAAGAAACACGACAGTGTCCAAAAAAAAAGGAACCCACAGCCTCATCCCGGCCGGACCCATCCCAACGCCGTCAGTGCCCGACTGAGATCGCAAAGTCGTGGATCGCGATCCCAATCCAGACGCGGAGCTTTGTCGTAAGGGAACACCAGTGGAGGTGGACGGGATGTAGGAATGGGGATAGGGTATTGTGCACGCTTGGTTTTCTGTCTCGTCTCGTAGAATTTTAACACAACTGTTTGAGGAGGGCGCACGTGCCGCGGGGGAGTCTTGAAGCTAGAGTCGGGGGTACGATTTGCGCGCCTGTGACGCCGCTGCAAACTCGCAAAAGGTCGCGCACATGCAGTGCGCAAGCCGGACAAGTCGCGGGTAAAGGATGGAGGTGTGGGCTCGTGGTTCTTGCTGTCCGCATCGAGTATCGGAATCCGCGACTCGAGAACGGGGTGGGGTGGGAGATGGAACGAGCAGAGGGTATCTGTATCGACAGCGCGATTGAATGTGTTGGGAACGGCTTCCGTCTGGATAGCGGCAACGGCGAAAGAACGAGACGGGGGAATTACACTCGCCTTCTGTGCGCGATCCTGTAACACCTCGGCACAAAGCCTCCACCCCACATCATATCCCCAGACCCTCTCCTGTTCCATCTCCTTCTGAACGGCGGCTCGGGGCAGATGATCTTCTTTGCGACAGCCGGCTTTAGCTTCTTCCCGCCCGTGTGCGAGACCAATGCGGAAAGCTGTCTGCCACAGCTGACGGAGGTGGAAATTGACGTCCACTACAACGCTGTCCTCGTTCCAAGCAGCGAAAAGTGCGTCTGAACACATGGTTTCAATGATATGCTGCTCCTCGTCCGACAACGAAGGGATTTCGGGGGGGATCATCTTGTACACAGAAAGACGCGGCGCGGGGATAGCACCGGATGGTGAATAAGCAAAGCGGGACACAGGGAATATCTGGAATCTTCTTCTTCTTTGGGGGTTCACGGAAGACGAGTAGCAAGCGCGCAAGCACGGCAGAGCCGGTACCGCAGATGCTGGTGTCTTCTAAGAACGACGGTGTTCGCGTCTCGCGTCTGGCGTCTCGCAGACGCAAACGCAAACGCAAATCGCAAATCGCAAACGCAAACGCAAACGCACACGCAAGTCTCGTTCTCTCGTTCTCTCTTCTCGTATCTCGTAGTCTCTGATTTCACAGAGTCGCAGGTCGCAGGCTCGCAGGAAAAACGCCCGCAAGAAGGCTCAGCGCAGAAAAAAGCTGGAGGGCGATCGCAGAAGATCGATCTGGTCCGAAGGGCGCGCGGGATGGAAGGCCACTCCAATCACCACAATGGAGTGGGAGGGGAGGCTCCGAGTCGCTGGGAGGCCGCGCGAGGGCAAAGCAAGCAAAGCGATCGATAAAGCAGGAAGCAAGCACAGGATGATGACTAATCTACAGAAGCTACTGCCAAACACGGCCAACCTGATGTGGTGTGGGCCGACACCCACCACCACACCGAGTTCCTCAATATCCCCACTCTCGCCCCTCTGATTTGTCGCTTTCTCTATGCCCAGGACCATCGCAACCGTGATCTAAACATTCCCCTTGTAACTATCCTCCTCAACGCCTGCCCTGATGCTCCCGGTCGCATCAAGGCCTTCCCCTCAGCTGTCACAAAATTCTATGCCCCAAGGGTCCAATCTGTTGTCGCTGGTATGCTTCGAGAGCGCATTCGGGCAGTGCGTTCTTGGCGTGGCGGCTCCCCTCAATATGACTGCGTCTTTGTCCGGTAGTGGGTCCTGGCGGGCGTGGGTAGTGCATGGGTACGTACTTCACGAGGAGGCAGAATAGCAATTTACGTGCTTAACGACCATCAAGAGGGTGAAAAGTGGGGATGAGAGCAAGAAAGGCCACAGAAAGAAGTTCAACATATATATGTAGCGATCGGCAAGCGACGGCGCGGTGGTTAATCCCATGGAGCTTTCACTTGAGGATTACCTGTGACTGGCAAGGATTGACAATGAACCCACCGTGAAGTTCAGTCGGCGGGAAAGTGGGATTTATTGGGAGGGGGAATGATTGGCTAGGATCGGTAATGACTGCATATCTGAGGATTAGCTGTGGAGAGTGATCCCACGCTCCCCGGCTTTCGTGGCCTTCTCGCTGCCCGAATGCTGCTCTTCATGTCTTTCAAGTATTGTCGCCGCGTTTATCCGTGCGCGCTCGTGACTTGGTATTCTGCAATCGGGGATGAACCTTGCCCCGATGTCGGCATGTAGATGGTACAGCCCGACAATGACCATCGCGGTCGGTGTGCGGTTGTCATTATTCATGTAGATTCCATCCTGTGCGGTGCACATCTTATCGGTATCTACGGCCGACAATTCCTTCCACAACACTTCAAATACTCTGACTCATTAGACCGTTTTAAAGCTTTCTACATTAATAAGTACGCTGATCACCATGCACAGGAGATAGCTTTCTAGTTACTAGTACTATACCCACTTGTATTATATCAGTCTCAGGTGAATCGAAATTGTCTTTGGATCAATCCAAGTCTTGGACGTCTTTGGTTCGCTCGAAAATCTTGAGAAATTTCAAGACGCCAGTCAAAGACAAAGCAATCGTTCCCAAAGACAAAGCGCTCCAAAGACTCGGTGCCAAAGACTAAGAGTGTTTTGTCAAAGCTAACCGCTAACCACTAACCCAAACCCTAATCGGGCCCGTTTGGGGCGGTATAGTGGATAAGAAGCTTATTCAGGGTTCCTAGGTTCACATCCTATCCCCATCAATGGCATCGAAGACATGGATCAGATAGATTGCTTGTACGTGCCTTGCTTCGTTTTCTTCTATGCCGTTCTCTTATCACGGCAAAACAGCCTCTACCAGCACTATGGGTGAGGAATTCACACGTAATCAACCAAGACATGAGCAGAGACCTGCAACACTGTAGCGGTTCCTTTTACATTATCGAAAGGAGGGATGTTGTTATCATTAGAAGTATCGAGTACTAGGGCCACGTCAATCACCTCCGATTCGAAGAGGATCCTAATACCATTAACCCCACTGTGTATATTTTCATGTAATGGATTGTGGTTGTACCAATTCTTTTTAATTCTGTTTATTCTGAAGCCAGATGATAGTAGGAGGTCAATGTGGAAAAGAAGAAAAATGAAGTATAAACTCTCTATGTTAGTGTTATAATGCACACCCAAGATAGATAGGGAACCCAATAAAAATGGAACCCAATAAAACCCAAAAGACAAATCCCCAGACGGATATCTAAGAGACCATTTCACGGAATGTTTAAACGAAAGCCTCACGCTAACACCCTGAACAATAAATTTCCTTCTACTGAGGAGTGGGACTCAAGATTAGGGACGGCAGCCTTTTGGATTTCTCCCACTGAAAGTTTCTACTCCTTAACTTTGCAGGGGAAAGTTACATTGGTATTGAGGTGAGATACACAAGTGGAATGAATCCATGTACGCATATGTAGGAAGTATCATTCATACATATGTTGCAAGTCTCTGCTCATGTCTTGGTTGAGGGCCGAGTCGTTCATGGCATCCCTCCTTTAGATAATGTAAAAGGAACCGCTACAGCATCGGTCCCATCTGCGAATAAAAGACCGTTTTAAGCTCGTTCCACCGTCCTGATCGTCCATATTATCTCACATGCCAAATGTAAGCAGATTTATGTCTGGAGGCTCTGTACAAAAAAATAGAATGTCTATTCACCAACAAGGCGCGATTCACCAAGAGCTACCATATTGTATTGTACATTGCAATTATCTTGAAGATCCCCCCCCCAAAAAAAAAAAAAAAAAATCTGCACCATGTATAAATTGCTTCCAGACTATGGAAATTTCAGATGCATTTAAGTACAGTTCACCTCGATGAAAGGAGGAGCAGGTCGGAGGACCGTGCAAAGCTCTTCATGTTTGTTTGAACTTGAAGAAAATGCAGGACCTGCTCTCAAACCCTCAATCTCATCTCCACATCGATGAAACTCTCAGTTCATCTGCATTATACATAAAAAAAATGCAGTGAATTTCCCACTGATTCTGCTATGAAAACTCGGCCCTAGTACTCAAGGCTTTTAACGATAACAACAACATTTATTCCTGAGGGGGACCCAATTGGAATTCCTCCTTTCCTTCGTAAAAAGAACTTTCTAATAGATAAGTTGTTGATTACAGCTCTTTGCAGAACTAATGACACTCCGCTAAAAATAGTTTAAAGAAAGCAATTCAAACAGCCGGATTTCCCTTGCTTCTTTCTCGCCCATTTCTTGACGGATTCCCTTGAAAATAGATGCGTTAGAAAGCGGAAAAGCGGGGTTTCCAAACGCTACCCTACTCGAAAGTTTATTACGTAATCTACTTGGCCCGAAATTTCCGGTTCCATGGTTTAAACCAGATGCCGCAACGACGATATCTTCACTGTCTATCAGCCGTTCTGCATGAATCTGGATGATTCCGAAATCTAGAGGAGAGGCAATCATGTGTGCCTATGCTCAAAATGAAACACACATGATCTTGGCCTGTAATAATGAAAATACATATCTGCAGTGAATATCCATTCCTGCCGGGTTGCGTTAATGTCAAAGCAAAAAGTATAGTGTCATTCGGATTCGCCGCAATCCTGGCTTTCAGAATCATTTGGATTCATCCGAATCGGTTCCCAGACAATAAAGATATTGCTGTTACCGCATATGATTCAGACCATGCAGCCGGGTTTTTCGGGACATGGAAAAAATACCGGGAACGGTTGAGTCGGGTATGGTCTTGAAGCCCTGCTTCACCGCTTTCTAACGCTTCCATTTCCAGCAAGATCGGGCGACAGATGAGCTTAGAATCAATCCGGCAATCGAGGCAATCAAACTTGTTCTTATTCATCAAGTTTTGATGAGTGTCATTAGTTCTGCAAACAGCTGTAAGTTTGATTCTATCCATTTGTTATTATGTTACTATAATTATCTAGTGCTGTAGTGCACTGCCTACACCTGATCATGCAGATGTGCTAGACAAAATGCACTTTAACCTCTTGTATAGCATTATTGCAAAATTATTTCATTATACTTGTTGTTTAAAAAGCAAGGAAGTCACCAATGTACATACCAAATACAACCAAATCAGTCCCTCAAAATGTCAAGGTATGTGACAAGAGTGAATAAAGAGCTTTGTTGTGATTCTAATCAAAGCACAGTTCAACCATGGATCTATAATTTACGACAGTTACCCAGTAAGTATTTGATTGAGTAACCTTTTGCATATCGCATGAAAGTCACATCAGATATTTATTGACAGTGAGATGAGATATGAATATTGCTCTCTTCTAGCGATATTTGTATATAGTCAAACCTGGTACCAACACTGATAATATCATTGTTTTACATCTTTTTATCGTGCTTCATCTGTTGAGACTTGTAACCGCCGAGCTGCAAACACCGAAACCCGCCTGCTGATTTTTTCTATAATCGATGATCATGGAGCGTAAGACAACACAGGCAATACACCTCCAGGGACTGTTGCGGAGCTGGCATAAAGAGATAATGATGAGCGGTTAGAAATCTTCAGTGGGAGAAATCCAAAAGGCCGTTGTCCCTAGTTGCATGCACTTCTTGCACCAGGCGGAACCTCTGCCAGAACCTCTGCCAAAGAGTGTTTTAAGTTAGTCTACATCTACAACATGAGTGGCCTGCACCTCAGAATGAAAAGTTAGAGGCACCAAGAAATGTGATGTTGCATCTCACATTGTTGGTGGTGGCCGACATCACTCCAGTGTCAAGTGTAGGAGCAGAAATTATTTGAATCTTGATGCAAGGGAATAACACTTGGTGAACGGTGACGGAAATTGGTTGTGACACTGATAGGACTCTGAGATGGTGGTGGGAGGAGAAAAGATAAAGGTCAAAGCTCAATCAACGGGCCAGTAAGGAGGGTAAAGACAGAAAGAGAGCAATGAAAGGAGCCAGCAATCACTTCAGTCACACAGGTATCCCCACTCTCCCAACTCCGAGCCAGATTTGGACCCACAACTTGTCCTTTCATTTTCACCATATCCCCCATCCCCCCGTCACAGGAGCGGTGTTGAGGACCCCTAAATGAGGACCTCCCTAACGGTATTTAATTTTTAGTTTTTATGTATTATAGCTTTTCATTTTTCAACACGATTTATTGTAGTTTTAACAGGCTTTGAATATATATGAAAAGACACATGTACACTCCAGTCATATAGAAAAACCCACAAAAAGCGGGTTACTCTGTTTCTAGTAAGGCTGGCTAAAAATATGATTATAATAGAATATAATCAATTATAATCCTGGAATTATGATTAAATACGGCGCCGCCATAATTTCAGGCCTTAAAATTATGGAGGATTAGATTAGATTACAATATGATTACATTACAGTACGGGGCCCATATTTAATCATAATATTAAGGATTGAACAAGTGGATGGAGCCACCCAAATTGTCCTAATATAAAGCCACAATGTCCTCTGGGCTCCATAGGGTGGTAAACAACTTCTGCAACCAAGTAAGACGTGTACTGAAAGTATATTTGAACATCATTTGGTCTTGTTTATCCCAGAATTTTGACGTGATGCTAGCATGTGACTTACTTCCGGAAGTTTCCGATATCTGAGGGCTGGTTCAAAGTTGGTTAAGAGTTGATTGTGGACATCCAGGCACTTCGGAAACTGACACAGACATTAGTACTATGTCATCTGAGGCCTGGAGACCCGTGGATTGGAGACAGCAGGCAGTGTTCTGAACATTCCGAGCAGAACTGCTGTTGTGGGGTTCAATAAGCACACTCTTTCAACTTCGGGAAGAGGCTCAGTGGAGGGATCATCCCAGGGAGCAACTGGGGGAAATTTATTCTGAAAATGTCGATTATAAGGGATTAAATAGGATTATATTACCATTACAATACATTACGATACGGGTACGATTAAATATCCGCTGAAACCTTAAGATTATATTACGATTACAGTACATTATGGCTGGAGACCATATTTAATCATAATGTTCCAGCCTTAGTTTCTAGCATTTACATTATCATATTGTGGGTGGTGTCAAAAAGGGTGCACACATCTCCTAGTTTTGTGCAGGTATTCTAATGATTCAGGCCTTTTACAAATAGGTAGAATCAAACTTAATCAACAACTCATCTGTTGGAAAGTTCCTTTTGTGAAGGAAAGGAGGGATTTCGATTGGGTCCGCCTCAGGAACAAATGCCGATGTTATCATTAAAAGTCTGGAGTATTAGGGCCATGAATTGATGTGACACACAGATTATGTACTACAGTGTGACACATGACCTTGGCGACCTCAACCGGAACAACCGACATCTTCCAACAACAATTAAAGTATGGTTATCAGAACAGGGTGATGTTCCGCCTGTCCCAATCAGGTGTAGCCAAAGAGGGATACGGGCATTTTATATACTACTACTTACCATGTACTGGCTTCAAAAGTTTACCCTTTGGCTAGTACCCCCCCTCCCCTGCAGCAACACACCACAATTATCACGGGAACTGTTCCGCTGCTCCGGATAGTAGAGCCATCATTCAAATACCGAGGACAACAAAATTGCACCGTCAAGATGCAGTTCTCCTTCAAATAGCTGGTTTATGAGCTTAGGGATGGAGAGCTGTCTGTGAGATCCGATGTGCGTGCTCGATCCCTAATCATCCAAATGGCTGGGGACTCACACTATTCAGGGAAATATTATGACCTCTCAAAATGTCCATCAGCTATGCCCTGTGGTCTAGGTAGAACAATATTATAGCTACGAGCAGCTGAACGGAACCTACCAGGGTAGAAAAATATTATGGGTGGTTGAGAATCTGATCAGTTGTGACCTGCCGTCCAGGTTGTATAATATTATAGTGATGAGCAGCTGAACCCAGAGGAGCTCAGTGCAATAACATTGATTGACCGATAACCTGAACCCTGGCGACCAGGCTCACAAAATATTACAACCTATCGGAACACTGATCAGCTCTGTCCTGGGGTCCAGGTAAAACAATATTATAGCCATGAGCAGCTGAGCCTCAGCCTGTTCATATACTAATATTTTGCTATGGATCAGCTGCATGGTATGTACCAGGGTGCAAGAATATTATGGCTGGTCAAGATATCAATGAGCTGTAAACTACTACTTTGGGGCAACAATATTCTGGCCCTGGGCACTGACTCCTGTGCTCCTCAGGCAGAAATATTGTGTCATTGGTGAGCTGAACCTAGGCCATCAGCTGCAGGAAATATCATACCAGTGATCAGCTATCACCTGGCTTCTAGGTGATGCAATATTCTTGTCATAAGCAGCTCACCCCAGCCCTCCTCGTGAAATAATATATCTGCACAAGGTAGTGATCAGCTGAAGCCTACTAAGCTCAGGGAATAATATTGTATTCAGCCCCACCATAGCGTATACGCCTATAATGTTTCCATTTTGGCCTGTTTCTTTTGATTTAGAACACTGTACATCTGATCCCTGTCAACCTCGCGGAATAATATTATATCTGGCTCACAGAAATATTATTACAGCCCTACAGAGTAGGGTTCAGCTCAGTAATCCGGCGGAAAAAGCTGGACTCTAGCGAGTAAGGATTAATCTAGTCTGATTTTATTGGCGCACCCGAAGCCGCAACTCAGATCTTCGTGATAGCCGAGCCTAATTCCCACGTTCCCAATCTGGCAGAGTCGACTGTTCTTCAGGTTTTGCGACTTGGGGCTCAGAAATGCTCTGAAACCAATAGGATTGAGTTTTGGGAGGTTTATTGCGCGATAATTTGTTATCCGTACGTCTCAAAACGATGCTTCTCATAGTCTTACGGGCTTTGTGGGTGAAGTCCTCATTATGAACTCAAATGTGCCCAGATAAATTCAGGCTGTACTCAGAGCCTTCCAGATACCACCTCACAGCAAAATTAGGTCCTTCTACACTCAGACGGCTGGTCTGCAGGCAGAAACGACACCGTCGTCCCGATTGGGAACGTGGGAAACCCCTTGGCAATCACAAAAATTCGAGTTGCGGCTCGGACCACGCCAATAAAATCGGACTCCACATATAAGTTTTATCGACGGTCATAAAACTCGTGGAGTCTGACTGCGGGAGACTAGGATTAATCAAACGCAGGGGCCCTAGCTTCTAGGGCATTGTGGACTGCATATTGTGGAGATCTGGACCTCTGTGACGACAGAGGCTCTTCTGTAGGGGAAGGAGAGGCCTTTTTTAGATGCGGAGGTCTTTGCAGACTCCATGCCATGCAGCTCTTGATTCAAACGGTCCTTGCACATGGCACACAATCAACAAACAGCTCGATGACAATGCTGACATGGACTCAGATCATCAGCACAACTTGGACGGCAACTCAGACAGCGACTCCGCCAATGACACATCCGGCACTTCCTCGACACCGTCGGATTCAGATTCCACAAGCTCTTCAGAGTCCTCTGGATCGGATGAGTCAGTGACCTCCCCGACAGTGGATCTCCCTGATGACAATGAAGATGAAGTATATCTGGAGAGAATGAATACCAATGGGAGGGGCATTATGCATCTGCACAAAGTTTCGAAAGCTTCCCAACTCCACCTCGTCCTCATGGAGTTCAAGACCGACGAACCCAAACAGTTTTGCGGAATCTTCATGTCTCACCGGAGACCTTTGACGAGCTTGTTTTTCGGATTGAGGACCACCCCGTCTTTTCCAATAACTCACGCAACCCACAGACACCCACCTTCATTCAGCTTGCCATCACCGTGTATTGTTTTGGTCACGACGGCAATGCTGCATCAGTCGACAGCATTGTGCAATGGGCTGGGGTCAGTGTTAGCCTTGATCTATCACTTTGAGGCGCTGACCTCACTCGGTAGTTGATCACCCTCCCGAATCTACGTATCATTGACTACGTTATCGGCCACTGCGGGAGTGCGCACAACTCGACCGTGTTCTCGGATTCCCGGACGTAGCATCGGATGTTATTTGTGAAGAATCACAACTGAATGTGGGGCGACACTGTGTACGGGTGGTGTGTAACACCGTACAGGAAGCCTATGTCCCTCTGTCCTTACAACAAGACCTTCAACTACCACTCTCCAGAATCTACGTATCATCGACTACATCATCGCCTACTGCGGGAGTGTGCACGTTCTAACAACAAGACCTTCAACTACCACTCTCCAGAATCTACGTATCATCGACTACATCATCGCCTACTGCGGGAGTGTGCACGTTCTAACAACAAGACCTTCAACTACCACTGGTCGAGGGTAAGTGGCTGTCACTTACATACTCGCATAGACTTATCTTGCATTAAAGGTCCATCCCTCATCTGGATTTGTCAACAACGCGCACATGCTGAATCCCGATATGAAGACATAGTGATATTTGAGAGTCCCTGAGTGAGAATAGTGGAGTTGGCGCGATGAAGTTGGTCGTGTTTGGTGCGTGTTTTTTTTTTGTTTCGTGCTCTTGAAGCATTCACTGACACCACACTTCAGTCAGCTCAATTGCTCCGCTCCTCCTTAGAGTGCCGCGTGTTGCTCTTGTCAAAGAAGAGAAAGGCTGACTCGTGATAGCTGGGATCCCTAAGACAATAGACTTGGTCATTTGCCGACATATCTGTAACAAGCAAACTTCAAACTGATCACATCCACGTAGACTGCTCTGGCAGAAGGAGAGTAACTGTTCATCCAGACAAGAAGTGATTTTTTTTCCTGTTCAGTGGCACAGTACATTTGTGCTAATATTCTCAACAAGATTTGATTTGGATTTTACACACACTTTTTCAGTAAAACCAATGTGAAAAGCTTGAAAGGTCTTCCTGGAAAATAAGGCAACTGCAATACAAAGAAATAAGAAGTGATTTTTTTTTCAACATTCACATATTGTGACCTCTTTATACAATATGAGAAGCTCTTTCCTACACAAGTTTACTGGGCTTTTATTGCATTGCATTGATCGTGTGCAAATCAAAAGCAAATTGATCATCCACATTGCTTTGTAGTATGACCTACTTTCGACTGAGGAATTGTGGACACCCTATTTCACAGCATATTGAAACTCAAACCTCAAGCATCCTAAATAATATATTTCTTTCCACTTTAAATTTCTTTCCAAGAGTCTTTAAATCATAGAGGCCCAATTCACAGCTTATGATGTCCATCACCTATAATAGTCCTACAAGTTAAAAAATCTGCATCACAATAATGCACACTGCTTTAGGCATAAAATTGAACGTTTCCCCAGCCTACCACCCTCAGCGGATGGTGAATCTCAGGGCTTTGGACTTCATGTGCATGGTCTCATTGGTAGTGTCCAAGACTGATGTCTATCTGAAGCTCTCGCAAATTTAAGCTTTGCTCATGGGGTAGCTCTTGTTTTTGTTCTTCATGAACTTTTAGAACAGGTGTAACATGTTGCAAAAAATACCAATTTGTGGTCCCATCAGGTTGATTTCAGTGTTTCTGGGTGCCAGGCTTCTGTGGCACATCAGCATGCGGTGTTTCTCGAGTATTTGTAGGTGGATCGGTGGTGACTGTATACAAAACTTCGATTCACAGCTTATGATGTCCATCACCTATAATAGTCTTACAAGTTAAAAAATCTGCATCACAATAATGCACGCTGCTCCTTCGATCTAGCTGTGCCTCCATTCATATTGTTGTATATAACAGCTACACATGTACATTTTATGTTCTTTGCGACGTGCATCTCAGGCAGATAAAATAAGCTTTGAGTCAGACTATAAGGGAGCAGTAATACGCTCACCTGCAGTCACTAGCTGGAACAGTCCATACTGGTTCAGGGCTGTTGTACGGGTTGCAATTCAAACTGGGTCCTATTTTCAAGATTCAAGTTGCACTAGTTGGATTCTTCCAAAGTTGAAAATACCTAAACATGTATCTTTTGTTACCTCTGCATTCAAGCCATCGAGTTTTGGTCAGAAGTTCAAGCCGCAATCCCTGAGCAACCCGTTCACTGCCTCCAGTCCCTATAGACGTGGACCGCGGACCCTCAGAGTGCTTCCGATGCGGAACCCAAGCCACTTTGCACCTGATCGATGCTAGCTGTAGGATATTGCCTATAGACCTTGAGCTAGCCAGGAGGTCCTTTGGCTATACACCTGCAGCTAGCCAGGGGGTGGCTAGTTTCCCAGCCAAATATCCCTCTCCACTCTCTATATCGGAACGTGCCGGTCATTCTGGTTCCATCCTGGTCATGCAATATGTTTAATCGGCTTTTTTTCCCACTTCTCTGGCTTCCCGATTAGGGTTTTCTCGGTCAAAACCGCAACTTACATCGCATGCAAGCCTATTCGGGATATCTTTTTCAATCCAATCAAGATTCAGCTTTCTAAGTGAGCTCACCATATGTTATCTCACCGCTGCCAAAGCACCATTGTGCCAATCCCTTCGACCACATTTTAGATATAGATCCTGTCCTGGTCCCTAGGCAAAGAAACAGGAGTACAACCCTGATGCTGCCCTTGAATCCCCAAATCTTTCCAGAGTTTACCGATGTTTGGCCAGGATCACTGGTTCTGCAACCGGACCATCATTTGAGGGATTCCAGCTTATGGATGATTGTGGTGATATCAAGATGCGACATGATAACAAATGGATAGAATCAAACTTAATCAACAACACATCTGTTGGAAAGTTCCTTTTGCGAAGGAAAGGAGGATTCCAATTGGGTCCTCCTCAGGAATAAATGTCGTTGTTATCATTAAAAGTCTTGAGTACTAGGGCCGAGTTGCAGAATCAGTGGGACATAATAATAATAACAATAATCAAGTTGGTACAACTACAATCTATGATAAGAAAAGATACACAGAGTATGTTTGCTGCAGTCAAGAATATATTAAAATTTGGCCTGAAGGCATAAATTCACCAATCACAGATAGAGTACAAAGAAAAATACAAACTGCACAAATAGAATACAAAGAAATTCAGCTCCCAAATTGATGATGTATGTCTTCCGCTTCTGATTCTTCAAATTTTGCTTCTGAACGTCAGACAGCGAGGATCACAATGCTGTGGATATAGTTTTTGTATCTTTGCTAGCAGGTAGATGCTTTTGATGCTCCTTTTGATGCTCGTTGCTCGTTACTACTATTGCACCTTCAAGGACAGAGCCAGCTTTTGCTCCTTTTTTTTTCATAGTCATCATCAAGGTGTATTAGGTACACCTTTGGCGGACTCATCCTATATCTAAAAAGAGGACGGTCACAGCCACCAAGATCAGGTGACAAAGTCACGCGTTTTGCACGTGTTCTTCCCACGGTCTCGGCCCTCAAAAGCCGGAACTCGGTTGATGTTCCGAAATGAAACTGAACCGATTGTGCATGCGTCCAACATGAGGCTGTATTAAATACTGCAGGTACATCTCCATCATGATAGCCCTCTCCTTCTCTCCCCCCCCTCTCTAAGCAGCTGCTTAAGGTAGTTATCTCAGTTCATTTCACAGTAACCTTATTTACCTCCTACTCTGCTGACAGTAATCTTACTTGGTCAAAGTACTGTGAAGCTCTGTGCTTTTGTAGTGGCTTTGCAGGCTTTATGTGAGACTCTTTCCTTTTTGATTTTTTCATAGATGCTTATTCTCCTTGTAGGGATCAAACTCCTCCAAATACACCTCAGCGAGCACGGATTGCCTCTCAGAGACAGGAACGTGAAAATCGCACTCTTGACAGTCCCCAGCGGCATAGGCTCCCTAGACCCCCACCAAATAATGCTGTTTCTGCCCCAAATCAAGATCCTCATGGAAGAGGTGATGTTTTTGGTGGTGGCCCTCTTCCACATCCGATAGACAGAAATGAAGCTTTGCAGCAACGGATTACAATGCTCAATACTTCTCGGGAATTCAACCAATTCGCTGTGCAGCCTCAACCACCTCCTGCAATTCCTAAAAACTGACCGCTGGGGACCACAGAAGTGTCCGGTTGAGTGGGCGGGCCGCTTTACATGACCGTCCGGGCGGACCGATTTAACATATGAAGTGTTATTTAGATCCGCCCGCCCGCTGAGAGTCAGCCGGGTGTGAATTGGATAGTTCCCGCCCGATAGATATGCTCTCCGCCGGGCCGTATATCACCCCGCCCGGACGTAAAGAAGTGAAGACGTAAATAAAGAGACCTCCGGCCGGGTAAACTGAGCAGGCGGGAACTCTATGAAGGCAGAATAACAATATTCTAATTGAGCGGCAGTTGCCCGCCGGCAACTGTTGCGGCCGGAGCATATCAGCTGCTGATGTACTCAGACATTTCCCGGCCGCTGGGTTCGATTGAAGGAGACGGATTACAATGCTCAACACTTCTCGGGAATTCAACCAATTCGCTGTGCAGCCTCAACCACCTCCTGCAATTCCTCAGGACATGGCTGCCGTAAGAGCCCGCTTGGAGGAACTGCGATCCCCTCTGGAATTTTGTCCTGTAGAGCCTGTTGGACAGCGCCGTACTGTGGCAAATAATGCTGTAGCTGGGCCATCTCGCGTTACTTTAGCAGCAAATAATGCTGCTGCTGGGCCATCTCGGATCCCAGGTCCACCTAGAGCAACCCCCAATACACTTGCTACTATCCACCAGTGAATTGCAGTCTTAACAGTTCCCCTTCAGTTTCAGCCAATTCCTGCAGCTCAATGGCGCGAGCAGAATCCTCCTCCAAGGATTCCATCTCCCCCACCCAATCCTCCGGCTCAATTGAATGCCCCGCCTAATCCTCCACCACAAGCGAATGCTCCAGCACACGCAGAGCCTGAATTTCCAAATTTTGTGGCAGCTGCAGATTTACCACTATATGCCAGGCCCGTGATTGAGGTTCACGTCCAGCGGATTAGCCTGGGCCACATGAATTTGGTCTGTCCTGAGTGTGGGGCTCTTCACTGGGCAGCAGAGAGACTTTCAAAATCTTCTCTTCGTAATCCTCAGTTCGGAACATGCTGTCTTAACGGGAAGGTCAATTTGCCTCCTGTACGTGCTCCACCCCGTGATTTGCTGGAACTATTCAATGGGACAAGCATTTACTCTTCGGAGTTCAAAAAGAATATTCGGAGCTACAACGCCGCATTTGCACTAGCATCTATAGGTGTCAAGGTCGACAGATCTGTTTTGGATGGCGGAGGTCCATATGTCTTCAAGATTCAGGGTGCTCTGTATCACCATGTAGGCTCCATTCTTCCGCTGGACGGGGCCACACCAGCATATGCCCAACTTTACTTCTACTCTACAGCAGATGCAAATGAGGCCCACCTACGCCGGAACCAGGGTAACAAAAATAGAGCAGGGCTCAATATCACTGTCATGGGAATTCTGGACCATGTCATTCGTGAAAATCACAAGTATGTCCGCGTGTTCAAGACCGCCCGTGAGCGCATGGATGCACAAGAACGTCTACATCCAGATGTTCCTTCAGAGATCTTTGCAGTGATTCGTGGCGAAGAAGGGACTGATCAGCGCCGTTACAATGAGCCAACTGTCAATGAAGTTGCTGTGATTCTGCCTGGGGATGGCTCAAAGAAAACAGAGCACAGAGATCTGATTGTGCATTACCGACATGGCCTGAGGGCTTTCAAACGAATCTTTGAAACCAGTGCCTCTTATCAGCCTATGGTTTATGTGTTGCTGTTTCCTTATGGAGATGATGGCTGGCATACAAAAATTCCCCTCCAGACAATAGATGAGGACGAGGATCAGGACAAGGACAAGGACAAGGACCGTGATGCAGGACAGGAGAATTCAAACCGTAGAAAGCAACTGTTCATGTCAATTCTGCAATACTACGCCTATCGACTTCACCAGCGAGCTGAAGATTCTTCGCATATTTTCATGGCTGGAGCACTGTTTCAGCAGTGGATTGTGGACGCATGGGCAGCAACAGATCAGACCAGGTTGCTTTGGCTAAGACTCAATCAAGATAAGCTCAGAGTTGATCTGTACAAAGGCTTAGCAGATTCCATCGGAAATGATGCTCAATTGCAGGATGTGGGTCAGCGGTTCATTCTACCGTCATCCTACATTGGGGGCTCCCGATTCATGTTCCAACTATATCAGGACTCACTTGCTATTGCACGATTTGCTGGGAAGCCAGATTTCTTCTTGACTATCACTGCGGATGCAAACTGTCCAGAAGTAAAGGACAAGTTACTTCCAGGTCAAACTGCTGCTGACCGTCCTGATTTGGTTGCACGTGTCTTCCGAGAAAAGCTGCGGATTTTGCAGAAAGCAATCAAAGATGAAGCCTTTGGGGCGTTCATGGGTATGGTATACACCATTGAGTTCCAAAAACGTGGTCTCCCACATGGACACAAGTTGATATTTGTCAAGCCACATGCTCGGGTTAAAAATGCAGAAGACATTGATTGTATTATCTCAGCTCAGCCTCCAGACAAAGAAAAATTTCCAAAACTGTGGGAATTGGTCACAAAACTCATGGTTCACAACCCATGTGGTGTACACAACCCCAATGCACCCTGCATGAAGGACGGGAAATGCTCCAAAGGCTATCCAAAAGCATTCGAGGAGCAGACACAACTTGCTCAAGATGGCTACACCTTATATGCACATCCGGACAATGGTCGGCATTTCATAAATTCCAAGGGTGTCAAAGTTGACAACCGATGGATTGTTCCTCATTCTCCCAGGTAATTAGTATCTCTAGAATACTCTGAGCTGTTTAACTCATCTTGACTTCAGATTAATTCTGGAATACCAGTGTCACATAAATCTGGAATGCTGCATCTCAATCAAAGCTACCAAGTACATCCACAAATATGTTTTCAAGGGCCATGATCGTGGTACTCTTACTGTGGAACAGCAGAACGATGAGATTCAGCTGCATCTTGACAGTCACTATATATCTGCCCCTGAGGCTACCTGGAGACTTTTACGATATGAGATGCATCAAGAACTGCCAACTGTAGTGCGTCTCCAGCTCCATCTTCCAGATGAGCAAGGAGTTGTCTTCGCAGAGGATGAGGATTCCCAAGATGTCCTGGACCGCGCATCCAGCAAACAGACAACACTTTCTGCATATTTCAAGGCCAATGAAAAAGATCTTCCCAAAGCCCGTACACTGTTGTACCAAGAATTCCCACAGCATTTTGTCTGGCTAAAAAGGAACACTGAATGGAAGCCCAGGCAGAAGGGGTTTGCAATTGGACGGATGTACTTTGCTGGACCAGCTTCCGGTGAACGGTTCTACCTTCGTACTCTTCTTACAATTGTGAAAGGGGCTAGATCTTTCGAGGATCTTCGTACAGTTGATGGTGTTGTACATGATACGTTCCGAGAAGCTTGCCTCGCACATGGCCTCTTGGAAGATGACAAAGAATGGGAACTGTGTCTGGAGGAAGCTGCTGCTATGCAAACTGGCCATCAACTTTGGCAGCTCATTTGCAACCATTCTAAAGGAGAACTGGCCACTGAGTGATCCGGTGGCACTGTGGAATCACTTCAAAGTGAACATTTGTGATGATGTCCGGCACAAACTGATTCATAAAGGAATTCCCAATCCTTCAGAATATCAGATCTATGACTATGGTCTTTACCTTCTTGATGGCATTCTCCGCGGATCTGCAAGAACTTTGGCAGATTTTGCTCCCATGCCCGAGCCAGTTGAAGATTGGGCTCAGCTGGAACAAAATCGTCTCATTGCTGAACAGCTTGCATATGACCATGATGAGCAGCGTGCTTTGGCTCAACCACGCATTGAAGGACTAAATGTTGAGGTTAAGTTTTAACACAGCACATAAGCACCAAATTGACAGTGGATTATGATCTACTTTTCCCTTGCTACAATCAGTTAGAACACAAGACAGGCTGGTTCGTCAGTTTGTCACTGCTTGAAATTCTCATAGCTGGAGTGTTATTCAATAAAACAACATCACTAGTGTAGAGCACCTTCTCATCGATTTTCTATTATCTTTGTGAAATTTCAACACCTGATGTTTTGTAATACAGTTACCTAGCACTACATTGCATTGGAATACAGTTACCTACCACGTTCTTAATTTGCTTGTGAATCACGGCTCCTTGGTGTATAAACATTCTATTTTTGTACATAAATGTGCTTACATTTCGCAGTTTATAGAGTGTGGACACAGCTACTAAACGAATTAATGAATATTATCTTCACTAAACATGATTTTTATGAGTCTTCAATTGTTACTTCGAGACTAAGATTCGAGGCATAAGCTCTTTATACCCCATGAGCAAAGCTTAAATTTGCAAGAGCTTCAGATAGACATCAGCCTTGGACACTACCAATGAGACCATGCACATGAAGTCCAAAGCCCTGAGATTCACCATCCGCTGAGGGTGGTAGGCTGGGGAAACGTTGATATGGTGGGTGACGAGCCACCGGTGAAAACCACTGGTTTTCGCATCCTTTGAACTATCTATTGGGCTATGTGAGGCTAAGATGCAGAGTGTACACTCTCCTCGGAGTGGTACGCTATACCGTTGATGGCCGAAAGCCAGCGGACAAACACGAGTTCATTAGTTTGATAATGATTCCTCACCGGGTCAGAGTTACTCTAAATGAGCCTTACCGTTGGGCTCCGGGAGTCAGTTGAGAGCTGATTCCTTGTGCGCCGGAGGTGAACAAGAGGAATTACATGGTCCTAGAGCTGACCGCCAGCCGGGCGGAGTCTTGTTGAAGTCGAGAGAACATTATATCCAACTACCGTCAAACCCAGCCGGCCAATAATCCGGCCGCTGGAAATGTTTGGGCGGTGGATTTGAACCACGATGAGAAGTTAGAAGCTGGCGGCCAGTAAAAACTGACCGCTGGGGACCACAGAAGTGTCCGGTTGAGTGGGCGGGCCGCTTTACATGACCGTCCGGGCGGACCGATTTAACATATGAAGTGTTATTTAGATCCGCCCGCCCGCTGAGAGTCAGCCGGGTGTGAATTGGATAGTTCCCGCCCGATAGATATGCTCTCCGCCGGGCCGTATATCACCCCGCCCGGACGTAAAGAAGTGAAGACGTAAATAAAGAGACCTCCGGCCGGGTAAACTGAGCAGGCGGGAACTCTATGAAGGCAGAATAACAATATTCTAATTGAGCGGCAGTTGCCCGCCGGCAACTGTTGCGGCCGGAGCATATCAGCTGCTGATGTACTCAGACATTTCCCGGCCGCTGGGTTCGATTGAAGGAGCTCCCGCTGGCTTTTTTAGAAATATTGGTTGACGGACGATTATGAAGGGCAGTTTCTGTGGTACTTGTTAGCCTCCTGCCCACTCCCTAGGAGCGGCCGGGGAAGTTCTACACTCATACGGACTTGAGTGTGGGTCGGCCAGAAGGCTTGGCAATAGGCACGCAATACTGTCGCAAGATGATGAATCACATAGTTTAGCCCCGCCCGGCGACTATTATACCCACAGAACAAAATGCATGTAATCTCATTGGATGCTGCGCTTTGCCGGCTGACTGAGATGACTGCTCCCGCCTGCTTTCCTATCTCCGTTTGTGTTTCGTAAAATGTATAAAAGACCCCCGCCTGTACTGTAGATTCCTTAGTCAATCCCTGTACCACCTCCGGGCGGATTAGGTAGTGCTTGCCAGAATTAGACGGAAGAGAAAAGAAGTTGATATACGGTGAAGATTGAAGTGAGAAGCAGCCGACGCGAAGTAGTGTCCCCCGCCAGAGTAAGAGAAAGTCCTCACCAGACTAAGCCGTCTGTCGGGCAGCCTTCGAATCCGTGCCGCCGGCCTAAACAGCCGCCCGCCGGGTCTGAGTTGAAGACGCCTCGTCAACTGTCCGGCCGCTGCCAATTCGGTGGTTCCAATTGAAGTCGCCCGCCGGCATCGTACTTGCTCACTTCTGAGTATCGACCTCGCCGGCGAGCACCCTAAGAAGGAAAATTGAACTCTGAACTCGATCGAAGTGTGCTCTGCCCGCTAGCTCGATTAGCCCGCCCGCATTATTAGCCCGCCCGCTACTAGAGATATAAATAGCTCGCTGCCCGCCAGGTCCTTTGAATTGAACATACACAATCTTGACGGGTGATACGTACCCTACCTCCCCCGAACTCACATACGCACGCCGCAAGGTTAACACCTGAAGCCTGAGTTGTGATAAAATAAAATAAAGATCTTAGGGTTTTTGGGTTGTGTTGTGATTTCATCGCTTCGCTTCTTGAAATCTTGAGTCTTTTGATTACACGGCTACCCTTCGGTGCGCCGTTACAACGTTCAATTTTACGCCTAAAGCTTCAGATGCACATGGACGGTCAGACGGAACACATCGACCAGGAGGTTGAACAGTATCTGCCGGTTTTCACCAATTTCCTCCAAGATGATTGGGTGAAGTAGGTGGCAATGGCCAAGTTCAGGTACATCGACAAAGTGCACATGACAACGGGTTTCAGCCCGTTTGACACCATGCTTGGGTTGTACCCACAGAAGGGGAAAGAGCTCCGGATGGCGGTGCAGACCCGCCGCAGGTATGAGGGCGGCACAGGGGACAATGAAGAGGTTCCACAAGAGGAAAAGGATGTGGACCTGGGTTATGAACCTGGTGACCAGGTGTCTGGGAAGAGCTTGAAGACTCATAGACCATGAAGAAGCTGGACGACAAGTGTCACGGGCCCTTCACAGATCTCTTACGACCTTGATCTACTAGCCAGCTGGAAAGTGCACCCGGTGTTCAACACAGTATTCCTCTGGTCATAGGTTGAACCCAATCGCGGAACACTAGAAAATCCTGTAACCGCTGCCTCTGGCCGTCGTAGATGGTGTAAACCTGTTCAAAGTGGGCAAAATCCGGCGGAAGAAGAAAAAGACCCTCAATCACCTCCTTTTCCCCTGCAACCGGATCATTGATGTCTACACTCCTGGCACCTACCCCCATTCACCCTGACTCCTGGACTCCTTGCTCCCGATCCCCTAGTCCCTCTCCCTGACTTCTTACTGTTGTGGAGCAGTCCCTGTTTTACTCATGACCCCCTAGCGCACTATATAAACCCAGACTCACAGTAGTAGATCTTTACACTATTCTCCGGAGTTTAATTGACACCCTTGCCTATCTCTTTGCATCACCCAGTTGAGAAGAAACAAACACAATATCATTGCCAACCTGTGTTGTCCCATCCTCTCCCTCTGTCGTTGGTTGCCCCTCCACTTGGTCCTCGGGTTGTCGCTAACTTGCACGCTTGCCAATGCCTCCCCTCAGCGGATGGTGAATCTCAGGGCTTTGGACTCCATGTGCTCAAAGCTTCAGCATGGCATGTTATCAAGCTTTCTTGTTTCGACCTTGAACATTGTACTCGCATCCACATATCTCCCGGAATACTCATAATTCTTTTACATGTACATACTTCATTTATATGTGTGTTGTGCATAGAAAGATATGTTTTTTTCTGTGACTTGTTTTCCTTTTTTTTTCCCGAGCTAACACGACAATATCAGAGCTATTGAAAAGCTGGTCTACAAACCAAAGACTGCCTTTTATAGGTGCTATCATTAAGAAATGTGATGTTGCATCTCACATTGTTGGTGGTGGCCGACATCACTCCAGTGTCAAGTGTAGGAGCAGAAATTATTTGAATCTTGATGCAAGGGAATAACACTTGGTGAACGGTGACGGAAATTGGTTGTGACACTGATAGGACTCTGAGATGGTGGTGGGAGGAGAAAAGATAAAGGTCAAAGCTCAATCAACGGGCCAGTAAGGAGGGTAAAGACAGAAAGAGAGCAATGAAAGGAGCCAGCAATCACTTCAGTCACACAGGTATCCCCACTCTCCCAACTCCGAGCCAGATTTGGACCCACAACTTGACCTTTCATTTTCACCATATCCCCCATCCCCCGTCACACTGACACCACACTTCAGTCAGCTTGATTGCTCCGCTCCTCCTTAGAGTGCCGCTGAAGGGCTTTGAGACGGGTTCCATGGCCAGGCTGCCTGAGACACCTAGCGGTCGGCGGGCTGAATGCAGAGCCATGTTCCGACCTCAAGACGATTGAGACTGAACGCTAACCCCACAACAGACAACCTTCCTTTGATGCAGACCCCTTTTGTGTACAGGCCATTTACTACCGCCGAGTCCGTTTCCTCAATTGGTGGTTGAGAGAATAGGTCAGGAAGTGAAGCTGCTAGTGCGAAGGCTTTTTAGAACCAAGAGCCCTCTGTGACTGTGTACCTTTGAACGTGATGAGAACACAAGGCTGCAACGTTCAGTTGAACTTTTGGGTTCACAACATTTTCAAGGGTTTAGATTTAGAGTTTCTCAACTATTCTCAAGGTTCCCAAATGCCATTCCGGCTATTCTCAACATTCGAAAAGCCTATTTTCAAGTCCGTATCCAAGTTCAAAGGCTATACCACAAGCCATTCCAAGTTCAGGCCATACAACAAGCCGAATTCCAAGTTCAGGCCATGCAACAAGCCGTATTCCAAGTTCAGACCATACAACAAGCCGTAGTCCAAGTTCAGGCCATACCACAAGCCTTTTAACAAATCTCATGCAGAAACCAAGCCCACATCTGAGTCAAGAGTCAAAGGTATCACTTCAAAAGTGTGCAAGGTTTATATTCTATTTATCCAACTCCAACTTGTAACATGGATTCTGTGCCCAAAGTGCCAAGCCTGTCCCCAACCCCTATTAGGCGTGGAGAGAGACGATCCAACTCGCATCGGACCGCCTCCCTGCACTCGCTTGGGGGGTGAGTTCAGTGCTGTTCCTCCTGGATCTTTCCTCCCTATATACTGTACAGAAAGTGCTTACACTATTGCTATTATGAGAGCTAAGGAATATTGGTAAGGTAAGACACTTTCACATGATTAATATGTATTGAATGCGAGTCAGAACGAGTCAGAACGAGTCAGCCAAAGTGTCAGGTTGACACCTGTTCAAGATCTTTGTCCTGGCTATTTGATTTGAGTTCCTGGATGACTCCTGGCTCTCAAAGTCAAGCCCAGTGTGAAGTGCAGCGCTCTCCCTCAAGCGAGGCGTTTGTATTCGAGTACCAGGGCTTCCTAGCTTTCATTCGACACCAGGAAGTCCATGGTTCAGTCTTTTACTTGGCCCAAAAACTCGAAGTCAAGTTGTTGGACCTGAAACTCCTGATTCTCCTGTTTGAAGAGATCACAGCTTCCCTAGTGGATGCTGCAGGACTCTCCCTCGAGGGCGACATCCAGAACTGAGTCCTAGAGCTTCGTAGCTTTCTGTAGATACTAAGAAGTCTAGGATGCAGCCTGTTGGTTGGCTCAAAAACTCGAAATGAAGTTCTTGAGCTTGATGCTCCTATGTGTAGAGATTCTCAAGCTTGCTGGTGCAAGCTGTGGGCTTCTCCCTCGAGTCAGGCATTCAGAATCGAGTTCTATGACTCGTTAGCAATCTGTAGATACCCAGAACTCTATGGTAGAGTTCCTGGTGGGCTCAACAATCCAAGTTGAACTCGCCATTCCTTATTTGGAACATTGAGATCAAGATTGATTGAAGTCCGTTGAAGCCCGGATCGGACTTCATCGGATTCTGGGTCTCCCAATGTGATCACATGACTGAACACGTCTCCAAACTGTACAAAGCAGCCACAACAAAGTGGTAACTTCATAATTCCTGTCCGACACAACATTACTAAAATTCCCTAGACATGATTCCTGTATCCTTGGGTACAGTCGGGCCCTGAAGCAGCACAAAACCACAGAGTATAGCTCCTGGTGATGTTGCAATCCATCGATTAGTCCTTAACAGGTATGTGTATTTCCTGCAAGTGACCCGTGGAGGACTTTGTGAGATGTCCTTTCAGGTGAGTTCAATATAGACTCCAGATATGCCAGTATTATGGTCCGAAACGGTTAATAATGCATGAAACATGCAGTAACCCAAAACCAGGCTTATCACCGCGTAGCGTGACCGGGACCTGCCAGCTTCAATTAGCGACGGCTAATAGCGGAAGCGTGATGCCATCAGTTGCCATCACCGGCGAGCTGCCGGCCATTGTTGTCAGTCCTCATTCGGTCCTCAAGGCTCCATGTCCCCTCACCTCCCTCGCTCATTCCTGGGAGTAAGCTGGAAGACTTCCCTCTGGACATTTGCCCCGCTATGTGAGAATGCAGCACGGTGGCATCGGCCGGTTCTTTTCCCCCATCAAAAACAGCCACATGTGACTCCCGACGTCTGAATGTGCGCCTTCACGCATTTTTTGTGCGTTCCCGAAGATACTTGCCATTTGCAGGCAGCTAGGGGGTTAGATTCGCTGGTTATACAGCAGGAAAGTGTCATGGAAACCCCAAAAGCATGAATAAACTTGCGTCGACTGAGCGTGTTATGTTCACAGGTAATTAAGTACTGTCATATGAATCTAAATGTACTATGGGCTGATGCCTCACAAAGTATGAATGCTGCAGGCATCCAGGTGCTGCTTGAACTCCACTGAAAAGCAACTGAATTACCGCCATGGCTCGATTTACCAGCCGGGTATCATTTGAACCATAAAAGTTGAACTTGAGTTGAGTTATCTTATATTATGTGTTCTGTATCTGAGTGCTCAATGGCTTACTGTTTGGACACATCTATATGTATTTGGTAGCTTTCAATTTGCTCTTCATGACACGTAAATGCCCCAGCGACGCGTCAACAGACATGCAAAATGCGAACAGTCACATCCGTGACAATGTCACACATGGTGGCAAAACTGCCCAAAAAAATCCTCTGGAATAGACAGATATATACCCTTGCTCTGTCCAACTGGCTGAGACCGTCAAATTCCTCCCGCAAGTGCCTCCCATCTCCCTCAACGAGGAGGAAGACCAGTGATTCTGAGAACAATGGGCCGGTGGCCGGCCGGACTTTGATGAAATGATGGTCAGCTCGCTAAAATGAAGCGGGCGGGTAACGACCACCATAGCCGCGTGTTGCTCTTGTTGAAAAAAAATATGATCTACTTTGTTCCATGTCTTCCGCAGATTTCAATGACGAATTCAGCTCATCTGTGCCATCCTCCACACTGTTGCCATTGCCCTTGTCAACGCATCAAAGCCAGAGTTGTACCACCGGAACTTGAAGACGAGTCGCGAGCCTAGCCGGTAGCTTCTCCATATTGTGCACGGATAACAATAAAACATCATCTGCATTATACATTAAAAAAAATGTAGTGAAGTTCCCACTGATTCTGCCATGAAAACTCGGCCCTAGTACTCAAGACTTTTAACGGTAACAACAACATTTATTCCTGAGGGGGACCCAATTGGAATCCCTCCTTTCCTTCGTAAAAAGAACTTTCTAATAGAGCAGTTGTTGATTAAGTTTGATTCTATCCATTTGTTATTATGTTACTATAATTATCTAGTGCCGCGTGTTGCTCTTGTTGAAAAAAAATATGATCTACTTTGTTCCATATCTTCCGCGGATTTCAATGACGACTTCAGCTCATCTGTGCTAATTAATTGCTTTGTGCATCGCTGAATCAAAAAGTCAGTTAAGACAATTTCAATTGAATACATGAATTAACAGCGGCTGCATTGATCTTGGATTCATGTTAGCCACGAAACAGGAGCTCAAAAAGTTACTCTCTGTGCATCTGTTGAATGAAGATGTTACTACAGGTTCATAACACAGTGAGGACAGAGACCAGATTTTCTTCAGACCGAGAGGAAAACAGCACCTTGCCCAACCCGGACTATCCAAGAGACTACAAAAACATACTGGTCCAACAGCTACCTCTGATCTGCGTGCAAAATGACCTGGAAACAGTGGGAAAATATGATTCTTTACTCCGGCATAGAACCTGTCTGTCTGCAATTGTTTACCTAGTGTCAGTCTCAGCTCACAAGAGATTATCAATCAATATTGGTTACAATAGATAATAATCAAGACTTCTATCTTGTGCCTCAATACCAATGTAATTTTGCCAAAGTGAAGGAGTAGAAAAAAATAATTGAGGCTGTAGTTTATTTATAGTGTACATACATTGATTCTGAGTCCCTTTTTGAGCTGCTCAAAAAGTTACTCAGAGAGTTTGTTGATTATGAGATGTTGCAGTAATAAGGATTTGAGAATTATGTGGTGTAAATCTTCACATAGATGTATGTAATCTATCTCTACGATCACCCTCAGACCCTCGATCTCATCCGCCGCTGCTCCTTTCTCACCAGGCTTCTTCTGTGGTCCTGCTGACCTCTACCTCCATCTTCCACATGTCTTGCCCCCTCTACCTAGGAGAATGGCTAAGGGACTGAATAGGGGACAACAATCTGGGGGGGGGTATAACAAGGCCCCCTGAGAGCGGTAAGGGCAGTGAATTTTCACTCGCTACAGTCGACACCTACCCCACAATACCCGCCATTCGTACCTCCTTGCCCTTCCCACCTCCTTGCCCTCCCTCCCCTCCCCTCCCTGTGGGCGCCTTTGGTCATCTGTCATTGTATTCTCGGGCCTGTATCTGTTGGGGCTCCATATTTTGGATAAGTTTGTTGAGAGAAGGGCACACATCGTAGTCCTTTGGTTACTGCGCCCGTTACCCGGTAGCCTGTGTTATTATGTAACCATCACGGATTGCTGCACTAACAAGCCCTTAGCGAGACGTGTCTCGATGTGTCTTTTCCCGGCCGCTGACTCAAAGAACGAAACAGGCAGCACTCGGGAATCAAACCAGAACTCGATGAACTAGACAATAAAGGCGAGAAGTTGGAATCAGACGATTTGATAGATGGAAGCATTGAAGTGAGAAGCAGCCAACACGAAGTAGTGTCCGTTGTCAGAGTAAGAGGAAGTCCGCCAGCCTAGCCCCTGAGTCTGCCTGGCTACTCCGTCGCGCTTAGTCGTACCATCAGGTCTGAGTTGAAGACACCTCGTCAATCGCCTGGCCACTGGTAGTTAGTTCCCTGGCACAATCTAGATTAGCTCCTGGTGCCACTCTCCCTCATTTCCGAAGTTCAACTTTGACTGCCTACCCAGCAGATCAAATGTCTCCCACGATTTCCCCGGCCACTTTTGGAATCAAAGCACATTGTCCCGGACAGACTACACTGGTCTTATCCCCTCAAACTCACATACACGTGCTGAAGCAAAATACTTAAAGCTAGAGTTGTGATTACTGCTGTTTGCGGAACTTAGGGCGCGGATGGTTTTTTCCCCAAAAGGGATGTTTTCGATATATCACTCATTGCAGCGTCAGTTCTGTCCCGATTGACCTGAAAGTGGAACCAACCGATTCGGACTGTGAATCCGCAGCCGCCTCGGTCTCGAGAATGGCTGATTTCAATTCACAGTGTTTTCATCCATCATTAACCCCCGTATTTACTATAACATTTATAGTAATGTTCTGGTCGGATTTCAGGAGCCCGTTTTCCGCGGAGGTCAGTTGGGATGTTGTCATCCAAGCGCACAGGACGCTTGAAGGGCTCGGAACATGACATGGTCCCTCCTGGAGGTGACCCAACAGGATAAGTTACATTGATGACACTCTTCGAGGTATCTGAGGGCACTGGTCGTGTTCTGCTTCCTCAAAACACCTGGTGCGTGTGCTTACATGTAATACCATTCATCTTATCAATAATCAGGGCCTCAAAAACCTTCAAGTGTATTACTAGAAATGTTATACTAAATACAACCGGAAACGGTGAATCATAACATTGGAGATCGAAATAAAACATTTCAATCAGCCTTGCACCTGCGGATTCACCGTAGAAATCGATTGGGTCTATTCCCAGAGTGAACGGACCAAAACCCAAGGCGCACGAAGCGATATACGGAAAAGGATCAAAAATGTCCCTTTTTGGAAAAAAAACCGTGCGCGCCCTAAGTTCCGCAAAGAGCAGTAAATATAAATTAGATCTTACGGTTTTTGAGTTGTGTTGTGATTTCATTGCTTCGCTTCTTGAAATCTTGAGTCTTTGATTACACGGCTCCTTACCAGTGCACCGTTACATCTTGTGCTCCCCATGACGGGTGATGAGACAATTGTACAAAGATAAGATTTGTGGATTGAGACTATAAAGAACATTAGCCTGAGCAATCTAGCGGTTACTTGCCCCAACGAAACAACACCCGCCCGAGTGTATAAGCTAGAAGCAACCCATACATCTGTTGAGCCCTAGCTCCGGATAAGAGAAAGATACTCCCGTTCTACATTGAACTAGATGTGGCTCCAAAAGAAAGAAATACTAGTTCCAACACACACTCTTCGTGGGTAACTCCCCCGCCGAGGTTGACTAGAAATTCTGTCAGCCTACGTTTGAACGCTCAAATTAGCCCGCCAGCATCTTCTCGCGCTGCCCTTGCAAGAGAGTCAGTAGCTGTTGCCACTAGATAACGAGCACAGGCCTACCAAGCCTCGCAGCTGCCAACTGCAAACCAAGGGTTGTCAAGCCTTACTCCGCCCATACAACCGATTTTGTTGTTGCCGCTAGGTACAACACAAGTTACGCCCAAATTAGTGACAAACCAGAATCAAAACACATACACCAACCACACTCTTATTAGAACAATGGCTGACGGAAAGAAGAAAGTACCTGAGTCGTACGAGCGGAATGCAGCTTGTTTCGATGATAAGAAAACAGAAGAGCTTCCCGAGTCCTTAGAACACATGGAGTGGATAATGGAACTTGAGAAAACCCCGGACGGCAAAAAAATGCCTTTGTTGTGTGTTATGCCCTCCGGCGGCCTGCAGAAGAATGGTGCCACTTCAATTCCTATTAGGAGAGCTACGAGAAATTCAAAGCTGAGATTCTCGAGAGCTACCCAACAGCATTGGAATCTCTGACCCAGACAAATTGATGAAGCTTAGTAGAGGGTCGAACTTGGAGGCATCTAGGCTGCTGAAGTCAAAATTAATCAGCAACCCGGAGGCCACACCCTACTTTCTTTAAAAGCTTGCATCTTTGTTCCGTGATAAAATTCTGGACAATCTGGATAGGGCACAACCTCCCACCAATGCTTCCGCAGCCGGTGCAAACCCAGCGGTTAATGTTGACGAGGACCGAACATATACCTTGAAAGACGTAATGGATGAAGCCAAGTGTCTCATGAAACACAGAGACCACCAGGCAGATTTCTTCCAGAAGGGAGCTGGACATGGCGGACATAAGGCTGGCTAAAAATATGATTATATTAGAATATAATCGATTATAATCCTAGGATTACGATTAAGTATGGCGCCGCCATAATTTCAGGCCTTAAAATTATGGAGCATTAGATTACATTACAATATGATTACATTACGGTACTGGGCCCATAATTAATGATAATATTAAGGATTGAACAAGTGGAGGGAGCAACTCAAACTGTCCTAATATGAAGCCACAACGTCATTCAGGCTCCATAGGGTGGCACACAACCTCTGCAGCTAAGTAGGAGGTGTACTGAAATATATTCAAGCATCATTTGGTGTTGTTTATCGCAGTATTTTCACGCGATGCTGGCATGTGACTTACTTCCGGAAGTTTCCGATATCTGATGGCTGGTTCAAAGTTGGTTGAGAGTTGGTTGAAATTTGATTGTGGGCATATAGGCACTTCAGAAACTGACAGACATTGTTACTATGACATCCTCGGCCTGGAGACCCATGGATTGGAGGCAGCGGGCAGGGTTCTGAACATTCAGAGCAGAACTGCTCTTGTGGGCGTCAATAAGCACACTCTTTCAACTTCGGGAAGAGGGGACCATACCAGGGAACTACTGGAGGAAATGTATTCTGAAAATGTCGATTAAATACGATTAAATATGATTATCTTACCATTACAATACATTACGATACGGGTACAATTAAATATCCGCTGAAACCTTGAGATTATATTACGATTACAGTACATTATGGCTGGAGACACGCTTTCACACCGTCCACGGCCAGCTCCCTCCCCCGCCCGATCAGGATCGTCCCACCCGCAACGACACCATAACATTTCTGAACACCTTCAAGATGCCGGAGGCTATCTCGCGAACCGCGACCCCCTTCGGCGTCTAGCGCATCCGCCCGCACGCTCGCTCGCCCAACATCCGCCCCAGACCCGCACAACCGACAGAGACCCCCTGCCGCCGCTCGTCTCCCTGTTCCTTCTACTTACATCACTTACCTTACATTAACAGAGCCCACCCTCACGGGGTGCCTATACCTCTACTCTACGTGATTGGCCGCCTATACTACTCACCAGGCCTTTACAGCTCCCTTTTTAATATGCGTTCCTTCCGGCGCGCACGTCCGTGGCGGCCTAGACTTGGCTCGTCGGACACAATTTCGCAGACAACCCATATTGGTACCATATAGATACGAGACGATTAGATTTCTCCCTAGTATAGAAGTATACCTACCATACTGTACGCAGTCCGGGGTACAATAAACTGATTACAAAAAAAAAAAAAAATGGCTGGAGACCATATTTAATCATAATGTTCCAGCCTTAGGCGGACAGAAAGAAGTCTGTCGCCAAGACCGGTGAAGAAAGAAGTATTGGAGAAAGAAAGCCATGATATGCTAGCGGACATAAAGCTGTCAGTTGTACGTATGATTGACCGGCTGGACGACGGGGGAGAAGGAGAATGGGATGCCGTTCTGGCTCCCTTAGCTGCACCATCTGGCATGGTGTTGCTGGTTTCATCTTTCATATCCTACTGTTGCAGTACCTAAGTAAAGGCACACAATATAGGATAAATTCTTTCAGCAGAATACACAATGCAAAGAACCTGAAGTCTAGTGGCGGTGCGTCTTTGAGATTTCTGTGCTCATCTAAACCACAATAATGCACACCCAAGAGCTAGACAATGGTTTAGGGTAATCACAGCTCCCTACCAGTTCTATGTACTTATTCTTGAGTTGATGATGTTTCATCGTGGAACAAAAAAAAACAGGTCCGTACTTACTAAAAGGAATCTTGTGGTGCAAGACAATGGTTTAGGGTAATCACAGCTCCCTACCAGTTCCATGTACCTATTCTTGCCGCATATGTACGAATTACACATCCTACATATGCATAAAACAAAATATATATATATATATATATATATTACTTGGAGTTGATATCTAGATCCAAAAATGACCAGATTTCAAAAAAAGCTGACCAATCTTGAGATAGAGAGCACATATTATGAACCAGTCAGCCCGCAGGATTGAAAAAAAAATAGCACAGACTCGGGTTGCGGTAGAACATTGGTAAAGACATTTGCTACCAGTGTCTGTTGTGTGCAGCGTTACATTTAATTTATTAGAATGCACAAAACAGGGCCCACAACAATGGTATTACTGTAGCAATCTGTATGACTGGAACGTAACACATAATGGTGGGGTCATTTCGTTTCAGTTTTTCTACTCCGTAACGTATACACACCGATCCCGGCTGACAGCAGAATTCAATGGCCGGCCATTGGATTCTGCATATGTGACGGACTCCAACCGCGAGGCCATAGAGATTTGGCAGTCCCCATCAAACCCGTCGTAATTCAAAGAGAAATGTGCCAAACAGTGGCGGGAGATCAACAGAGGTATCAACCGCATCAAGTGATGGCGATCAAACCCATTGGAATCCACCAGATCTGCAGCCCATAGAATTCCGCTTGTTTCAGTGAGTGTTGTGTTATTTGGAATAGGACCCCCCCTTTGTGCCCATCGGTCGCCTTGGAACTTATCTCGGACTTCAGGTGGTGCCGTAGTTGAGAACAAGTCCATACTGTACCAATCTGTATGAGTGAAACACTTTTTGGACTGTGACTGAAATGATGACAGTGAAACGAGAAACACTTGGCCCGTTACGCGTTACATGCCCAAAATAGTGAAACCGGGCCGGAGTCCGGCCATTTTTTTCGCCACATACATGGCTGCTGCACCCAAAGCATCGACGGGCCCGCCTCAAGCACTGGTCCCTCGAATAAACTACCTTGAAGACCTCCTCAGCACTTGCCGCTCTCGGTCCCCGTTGACCCAGAAGACTCCACGTACAGATTCTATTTGGACGAGGATTGTGTCGCCGATGCTGGCAGTCTTTCCAGAGGCTGAGCGGGCTTTGGAGATCTCATTTGGAACATGGAAGAGTGACACAGTGGTTAAGTTCAGCGTGCGGGGCGCACGAACGGCGGCACTAGGTCCCTTTTTGAAGGGTGCCGTTAAGCGGATGACTGCGAGCGAAAGGAAGAGTTTTGAGGAGGCTTGGATGGACGGGCTTGTCCAGGCTGCAAAAGACAGTGGGGTAGTCATTCCCCGAGAGCTCCGCGGGTGCGAGAGCGCGAATCTGAACAGCGGGAGCAGCCACCCACCAAAAAAAACCGGGTCGACGTACCGGACGTACCTATCGTTGTCGAGAGCGACGATGACATGCCCCCGTCCATCCTCCCACCCCTCGGCCGTGCTGTGACGCAAACACTTGCCCCCAACACTCCCATTCCCTCGACATCTGCTGTCAGTCTTGCATCTAACACTCAGGCGAAACTGGCGACGATGGGCTGGCAGAAATGGCTCCTGGGAGCCAATGAGACCCACCTCAAGAAGGCGGCCAAGGCTCACCACAAGAGCGCTGCGGAGACTCTGAAAAAGAAGGAGCGGGAATTCAAGGTGAAGAGGGAAAGAGAACACATCTTGGCAGCGGAGAGACAGCGACGTTTCTGTGAGAGGAAAAATATGGAGAAGGAAGAGGAAGGACAGCTGTCTGATGGTGGGAATGCCAACGTCGTCCTCATGCGCGGGCGGATGCCACGGCTGCCACGGAGGGGCAGCAGATGGATGTGGCTGAGACCTCGCGTGCTGCGGCCCAGAGTTGGCGGCAGGGATGGAAGGGGACGAAGGGCGGAGCAGTCCAAAAGAAAGCAGCAACAACAAACTGGTTTCACCCGTTCCTGTGGGGGCCAATCAAAGAGGAGATGCGACACAGCGACTGGAGCCCATCACTTGCCACCAAAAGGCTCCACACTCAGTCGCCGCTGTCCAAGACCCTCGGGAAGGGGACCATTTCGAGGTGGAGAGTGACCGGCGAGAAGAAGTGGACAGAATCCACGACGGACCGAATTAGCAGCGGCAAGGCCATCAGTGCTTCGGGGTGCACCGGGATTCTGTCACCGTACCCCGAGATCACGGTGAACGTCAAGGAGACCCTCCAGGGTCTTCGAGCAGCTGGCGCCATCGTCAATGTCTCAATTGTGAGGGGCTTGTTAATTGCGCAGATAACCAAAGACAAGCCGGAGTTGCTCACCCGATTTAAGGTTTGTTCAGACCTTCTTCGCCAGCGTCACTGATTGGACTCCGCGGAAGGCGACTCGGCAGGCGCGCCATATTCCTGCAGATGTTCCTACCCTGCTGAAGAGGACATTTTTCCGTCTCCATTACGCGATGTTGACGGGCGGAATCCCCCTGGAGATATGAATTCACAACTCGTGTCTGGTGTTTTTTTTTTCTCACACTTTTCCAGCTTGCTGTGAATGCGGACGAAGTGTCCACACTTTCCATGACAGCAGAGCGAAACAGGTAGATGTTGTGGCCAAAGACGAGAAGCGTGCATACACAATGATGCTTGCTTCGACGCCTGCCGGCGGTTTTCTGCCGATTCAATCGGTCTGGTCAGGCAAGACAGCTGGATCCCTGCCAGATGCCGAGGCAGATGGGTATCAAGCTGCCAAAGATCGAGGGTTTATCTTTTCCTCGGCCAAAAGCAAGAAAAAGACGAGCCATTTTTCAACCTTCTCGGCGATGGAAGAGTGGGTGCGCGATATCATCGCGCCGTGGCATGCCCAATTCCTTGAAACTTACCCACAGTACGACGACGATCAGCTCATGATTGTCTACATCGACATCTATCCTGTCCACATCGGCGAAGAGTTTTGCACCCACGTTTTCGAGAAGTATCCTTACATTATCTTGATTTTTGTGCCCGGTGGGGCTTGTTGCAGCCGGCTGACGTTGGCCTTCAGCGCGTTTCGAAGCATATTTTGAAGCAGAATTCATTGGATTATCTCGTTGGCATATTCCAGATGCAGTCGGCGAACGGAGTCGCCCCGAAGGACATTGAATTTCCCTCCTCTCTTCCTGTGCTTCGCAACACCACTGTCCGTGGTCTTGTCAAGCTTTATGATTTCTTCCAGACCCCGGAGGGCTGAAAGATTGTGCAAGATGTGCGTGTTCCATGGATTTGTCATCTTAACACCGACTCAACAATTGTGTAGGCGTGGCGGAAGTGTGAAATTCTTGGCACTCAATGCAATCTTTCCGTCGAGTGCCTGACTGGGAAGGAGTCCGAAAAGGCACTGCGCCAATTCCTCTGTGAGGACACCCAGCTTGCGACGGAGATTGCAAACCGCTGCGGTGCGACACATCTTGCTGAGGTTCTGACAGCCCCCGCAACCGACGCGACAGCGGACATCAACGACGACGAATCAGTGGCCGACTTCCACTCGCACGATGACTCTGATGTTAGTCTTAACACAGTTCTTCAAGACTCTTTGGGCATCACTGTTGATGCGCATGTGCCAGGCAATTCAGCCTCTCTCGCTGTCGCGCATGCGTGTCGAGCAGAAGGAACCCAAGGCTTAATTGCTGACGACAACGGGGAGGATGTTTGGGCTTACACCGACGAGGGTCTTCGTTGGGACGAGGTAGACGCGTCCGGGGATGATTAAGGGCTAAATGAACAAGTGGAGGTACCGTAGAACACTACAAAATAGAGTATGCTCCCTAAAACCGTGAAAAAAAAAATGATTTTTTCGGTACATTGGAAGTAACGCTTCTAACGGTGAAACGGGCCCCCGGTTACCTGTTACATGCCCCTCAAATTGAAACGAAACAGGGCGCCCGTTACACGTTACGTTTCACTGAATCTTGAAAATAGGACCCAGTTTGGATTGCAACACGTACAACAGCCCTGAACCAGTATGAACCATTCTGGCTGAACTCAAACAGAAATAATTTACGTTGGATTTTGTTGCAAGGTGTCGTATTTGAACTGTGTGGTGTTTCCTGTCTTGGGCGGGCCCACAATGTCTCCGTGTTATGTGACTCTCACCAAATTAAATGGCAATGTCAGCAGTCTGGTCACTGTTGAACCGAATCCCAGAAAGCTGTGTGCGCCCTAATGAATGTGATGTTCAAAAGGTTGACCACTCTCCAGATGTCATCAAAGAATTACAAGGATATGTACTTCGACGCCGCGGACGTGTGCTTTAGCCTTAGAAACCACGACCATTCAAATTTGCCCATGCTCGTTAGCCGCGCCGCAGCTGCTCAGACGGGGATTTTCCCCCTACGCGCCGCTGCAGCCCAGTCTTGTGATCGACTTGCGAGTCCTGGAGTCTGCCATGCGCCTCTTCCTGAACATGCCACCAACACGGCGTTGACGAGGACTTTGGAAGGTTTTTTGGACAGCATGGGATACAAGCTGGATAACCGGGTAAGTTTCTCTCTGACAGCGATTCGGAACAGCTTTGGAGTGGTACACCAGCATGCGCCACTTGACAACGGCGAGGATAAGCAGGATAATCGACGCGGTGAGGAACCTCCTCCCTGAAAACTTCGCCTCGCAGGAGGGCACGGTCGCATCAGACGCATCCGCCTCGACGTCGAGCCGGTCTACACCGCGCCCGTCTACACCGTCTACGCCGCTGCGATCGTCGCCACTGAAACGCAAACTGCCTTCGTCATCGGCGACTTCGCCGCCCGATTCGTCGCCTCCTTCCTCTCCGTCGAAGCGCGCCTGCACCGGCGCACCCTCTTTGTCTCCCTCTCCGTCGCCACCGCCAACGCCAAAGGCGGACTATCCATTCCCTGAGCCGGAAGAAAGAAGTCGACCGAGCGACTATCTGCGAGCGCGGCCGGCGTGCTTCGGGGGGAAATAGGAGGATCCGGCTATAATCTTAGCCATAATCCTCTCCGGCGACGCGTGCTTCACACAGAGACGGAACAAGAGCAAAGGGCACCGAGACCCTCCCGTGCGGCATCCTGCGACGGTGTTTGTGGCGGAGGACGTCACGAAAAGCATGGAGATGTTCGTCGAGTCCGTAGGTCCTTTGCAGCCAGCGCCCCGAAAGAAGAGCACGGTAGTCGAAGTCGATGAGGAGGACCACTTCGAGGATCCGCACATGCCAGTGCCCATGTCGGTGCTGGACGACTGCGGCTGGGTGCTTGGCTAGCCAGACGTTGGGCTTATTGTCAAGAGATGCGGTGGGAGGCCCAGGCAATGCTACTTAAGTGTGAGCAGCCGCGCAGCCTGTTGGAGGCAGAGTACAAGAAGCAGGTGGCGGCGCAGACAAATCCGCTCCCAAGTAAGTTGTGCCCTTTGTGCTGTGAGTCTATGGGAGCTGATATGTTCGCAGAACGGTCGGAAAACGCGGGGAAACTGGCCGTCAAAGAGGTGCTGCGCCGACGGAAAGCGTTGATCGTCTTGAAGGAGCGGGTTAAAAGCTTGGAAGAGGTGATTTTGGATGTCATGTCCGATAATGTGGATGTGGAGGTGGCGGCCGGGGACTTGGCGGAGGCCAAGGCGAAACATGCCAAATCCCAGGCGTCGCTCAAGCTGAAGGAGGCAGCTCTAGGTGTAAACCACCGGCATATACTTAAGAATCTCACAGCCCCCGTTGTGGCTGAAGAGCGAGGCGGTTCGCGACGGGATCAAGGCCATGCTGCAGCTGGACCGGTGCCTCGAGGAAGAGCCACGCCTCTTCCACGAGTGCCAGGCCTTGCGGTACTGGCTGTCGGAAGAGTGGGATGCGGTCGCACTTGCGAAAAATGTGGCAAGGGAAGACGAAGGTATGCGGGTGTTGTCGATGCTGAGCGCCACTCGCTGACAACATCCTCTACAGGAAACACCAGCCTCGAGCACCAGCTCGCCTTGCGGCAGCAGGAACTGTGTCAGTTATGTGCGACGTGGGAGTCCACCATGCGCCCCATCCCTTTCAAGAAGGACGGGTTACCGGCTTGGGGCTCTTATGAGGCAGAACTGCTGGCCGTGCGGATTGAAGATGTAGTGGCAAAGACAGGCACGCGGGAGGAGGAGGAGGAGGAGGAAGTGGAAGTGGATTCGGACGACGACAACTTGCCCATGGACAAAATCGAGGTGTTCCAAAGGGCTGAAGTATATGCAGAGGGGCGGACTGCCCGGGACGAGGCGAGGCGAGCTTGAGGGCTTGAGGGATGGGAGCCGCCGACTCTGGTGCTCGCCGTCGTTGTAACCCAATTGTGACCCTAGTTAGAGATCCCTGCTGGCAGAGGGACCATGGAGCCTTTGGATGCATGCTCAGGCCTCCAGGGGGCAGTAGGGGGGTTCCCTCGTAGTTCTCGGACTTCACATGTTTGTAGTAGAAAGCAAAGATAAGATCATATTATGTAATAGGACGCGTGACTACAACACGTGTTGTAAAAAGGTAAACATGTATACATAATGGCCACTGGCCGCGGAACAGAATAATATATAGGCGTCACAGTGCCCCACACGCGGAAAGTGTCTGTTATCACTTGAAAAAGGGTGCGGCATACGGGTGTTTGTCATCCTTGTCCTCGCCCTCATTGCCCCACCCCGTCACCACCACTTGGGCTTGAGGGCCATTGCATGCGCATGGCAGACCGAGTTTGGTTCTTTTTGATTTTTTTTTTTCAGTGTGCGTGTCGAGGCAAGGCAATCAGACACACCTTGTTCATATCCTCGTCATTCAGTAGGTGCCGTAATGCTACATGATGCCCATAGCCTTGCTCACCCTCGCCCGAGCTGCGCTCGGCTCGAGTTCGCCGGGTAAAGACTACTGTCCAAGAAATGATTTTTCCGAGACATTGCTTTTTGCTCACCCTCGGCCGAGCTTCGCTCGGCTCGAGTTCGCCGGGCAAGGTGCCGAAAGCAGAAGACTGAAAAATTGTTGAACGTTGAACTTGCGTTGAACCAAATGATTTAATGAGCACGGCTAAGTGTAAGGCCGGGATGACTAAAGATGACTAAAAAGTAGGGGAATGGTCAGACAAAACAGTAAAGTACCCGCATTGAGCGTCAAAAACACACGATAATTCCCTTATTAGGGTTAATCTCCAACACGTTTGAACAACATCATCGCTGCGAAAAACACCTACTCTGGCGCTAAAGCTGTGCATAACCAAGTTAAAAATAATTTTTTAAACTCGGAACTTCGCCCTCCTCCATGTTCATGTCTTCGATCCAGGCCTCTTTGGCGCACGGAGTAGTCGATTCCGGAAGGTTCGAAGGACCTGCGACAGGCGGCACTAAAGGACCAGCCACTGGCTGTGTTGACGGCTGTGAGGGCCCTGCCTGTGCCTGTGCAGCAGCACTCTGCTCGTGAGCCTCCGCGAGCTCACGCAGGATGGCGTTAGCTCGCCGCGTCTCTTGTTCCATCATCCTGATTGTCCATATGACGTGGGATTAGGCCTCTCCGAGGCGGGTGCTGAACCTTTAGGTTGTGAGTAGTCCGGAGCTGTAACCAACATGGAGACATTTTTCTGGACAATTTTGTCGTAATTGCGAGAGCTTTGTGAACTATATGACTTTGACCGTTGACTTCAGTTACAGAATGACTAACTCTCACGGAGTCTACCTTTAATTTCCATGTGTTTTCGAGCTATGGTCCTGCGTTCGAAATTTGACCAATTCAAACGCCCGTCCAGGTACAAGGATGGGGAGGCTGCCCGAACATTGCGTGAAAGTGGTTGATTTGAACCTTGGACCATGATTATAGTTGTCGGTATGAGTCCCATGGGGTTTCGAGTTGGAGTGTGAATGTCCGTCAATTTCTTCCTTCCTCTGCCGACAGCAGAAACAGCCCAGTGAGAGGGAAACTGGAGTGGGAGGCAAAGTCGAAGTAGTGATCGACCGGGAATCAAAATGACCTGGCGGCGGGGCGAACCGGAGGGTCACTAAGGCCGCGATCAGCCTCAAGGTGTAGACCTACGCACCTGCCTCCGGGCTACCCAATCACAAAAAGGTTCCTGTGGTTACGTGTGGTATTCGCGATGAACGAGCTCAATCTTCGCACAAACCCAAACTTGGCCGCACCACTTCGACTTGTGAATTTTGAGACCGGCTCTTTGAATTTCTGGGTAATTGAGCTAACAAACAAAACTCTTCCAGCTGCTCCTCTTACAGTCGATTTTGCTCACAGCAAGTTGCTATAGCCGCATACATGTCCCAAAACTGTTGCGCGATCGGCGCCGTTCGAGTTTGGTTCAAGTGGTTGAACATGTCGCTTCCTGGTTGCAGTTTGTTTCCCGGTTGATCCCTGTACTGTACGGTGCATCATCTTATCTATTGCATGATCGGATAATCTTTTAACAGAAAGTGTGGCTCTCAATTCAATGCTATTCAATGCTGAGAAGGGCACTGGGTGTATAGTTCAAACCGTGGCGGTTTCAACCTTTCGACCATATTTTGATCTGTCACCACCGGAAATCACCGGATTCCAATATGCCGAGGCCACAAAGCAGAAATGACTCACAGCAGTTACTATCAGAAACACAAAGTTTGACAAAAGCAGAAATGACCGATGTCTAAAACTCGTATTTCAAGCATCGCTCCCTCTGCTGTAAATGAAATGAAATGCAGCTGTCCTGTTGCATTCAGCGCGGAGAGGTATAAACGATGGGCCTAATTTGTGCTGTATTCTTCCCTTTCCAATTTCTCTCTCTCAGTGATGACCAATTACGATGATTCAATGCTGTGTTGGCCGAGACCCAAGTTCCCCAGAGTAGCCAAACCTAAAGGTTCAGCAATCATCTCACATTAGTTTCCAATGCCACTATATGTTATAATCTTCTATTATATATTGTGGACAGTTTTTTCAAACATAAAAATCCTATCCTTGTTGAACTTCTAGGCTGTGCACCTGCCCTGTCGGCTTCTACATATGAGGACAGTTTTTCAAACATAAAAATCAAGATGAAAGGGATATCCTGCAGCACACCATGTCCTTCGGATTCGCCTCCATCCTTGCGCTCCTCCCGTCGCCGGAGCCCCAAGGTGTGCCATCTCCTGTGCTCCTTGAGGTGAGCATCGCCGCCTCCATCTCCTTAAATTGTGTTTCAGTTCTAACCCCTGTCTATCCTCTACCTGCTAGCGTCACAAAACCACTTGCCGGTGTCTCATCAACATTCTGTCAGACTTCCTTGGCGCGATGGTAGGCGGGAACTATGGAGGACCTCCCCAGCCGGAGGACTATCACATGGTCCAGGCGGTGAAGCAAGCAAAGAGTGAGTCGTGGTGATTCGTATTCGGAGCTTGACTGACGATCCATGAAAACAATAAAAAGACTTACTCTGGAGAAGACTCAAGCAAGATGCTAATTGAGCTGCATCACAGTACAGTACCACCCACCGTTCCAGCACTGCCCAGTCGAAGCTTGGGTGGAGAGCAGTATGACAACTTGATTTCAAAAAACTGTTCTAGTGAAGGAAGGAGCAGAAAAAGTACGGTGAACTATGTTTCGAGATTTCTAATAACTTGCATGTCACAACACATCAACATTTGAGTTCAGGTTCATTGCATCCAGTGTTCTTCGGCTCTCTCCGTGATTGTAGAAGCAAAACCTGCCATGATCAATAAAAATAAATCTCATTCTACTTTGATTGTAAGAAAGTTCCTTTGAAAAAAAATGTCAACAACAAAGAAACTCATGTGCAACAGCATTTGTCTAGCTTTTGTGTAGCTTTTACCAGCACTTCCTCTTCATTACCATCCAGTTGGATTCCGTGATTTTCTCATATAAATGAAACATAGATGAAAGTTGAGATCTTATATTGATGTTGCAACCATTTAAGGTTGTTTCACAAGGCATGTGCAGTTCTTTGTATTTTCTGGTTACAGTTTTTTTTTGTGACCTGCCTAGCACTAATTGTTAAAGCTACAATGAATCAGCAATTCTCCCAGTGTCGAAACCCTATCAGATCAATTGTTTTGTTCATTTCTCCTGTTTTGTGGCTAACATGAATCCAAGATCGATCCAGCGGCTGTTAATTCATGTATTCAATTGAAATTGCCTTAACTGACTTTTTGATTCAGCAATGCACAAAGCAATTAATTAGCACAGATGAGCTGAAGTCGTCATTGAAATCTGCGGAAGATATGGAACAAAGTAGATCACTTTTTTTTTTTTTGACTGGCATTGACGGAAACAGCGGAATCCTATATCTAAAAACACAGTGGTCACAGCCACTGAAGTCAGGTGATAAAGTCACGTTTTATCACGTTTTTGGCATGTGCGTTTTCCCCCAGAGGTACGCTCACACACAAAAGTGCAGAAAATTTTGGGGCAACAAGCTGTGGACCCGCCGGCGAGCCTCCGTGCCGAAGGCAGGGGTCCTAAAGGTTGTATGAGACACTACGAAAACATAGGGGTCCAACAGCTACCTCTGATCTGCGTGCACAATGACCTGGAAGCAGTGGAAAAATATGATTTCTTGCTCCGCCATGGAACCTGTCTGAATTGTGGACACCCCATTTCACAGCATGTTTGAACTCAAGCGTCACACTAATGCCAAAGTTAAGGAGTAGGAACTTTCAGTAGGAGACATCCAAAAGGCTGCTGTCACATTTTGTCGCAAGTCTCTGCTCATGTCCTGGTTGATTGCTCTTTACATTAAACTCCGAATGTGTAAGGTTTAAATGTAGGTTGTCCCTCCTGTGTTCCTCCATCAGTTGTGAGTGTAAAAGCAGACACATGTGTTGATTAAGTTCTGTACGGAAGCAAAGCAGCAGATGACCAGTGTGGAAGAGGCAGAGAGCCAGTCTGCCGGGACTGGTGGAGTGAGGTGAAGGAATGGCAGGCTGGTGGAGTCTGTGAGCTGAATGCGACAAAAAACAGAGTCAAAATGTCGCAAAAATGGAAGTCGAGAGCGCGGACGAGAGGATTTGTGCTTCCAACACAGAGATTTGGGCTCAGGCCACACGGCTCACACGGGATGAGTGTAATGCACAGAAAAGTTGGATTGTGCTCCGAGGGTGCTTGTCTATCGTACTAATACGTCCGGTAACTAAACAATTGAGTTGGAGTGAAATTGAACCCAATGGAAATTCCACCTCCTGGCCATCAGGCCATGCCACACCGGATGCAAGCTGTCGGCGCTCGCAGCGGCGCAACAGGCAATCCTTGGGAGCCTCATCTGACCTATAATGTCTGGATGCTTGCATTTTGGCCTAACCACACTATCCCAGAAGGGACAAAATGATTAAATTCACAGACTTTCAAAGATATGAAACAACGAGAAGAACCGGAATCGACAAGTGTCCAAAGGTGGGAGATGAATCCCGACACAATTTGAGAGGAGCATGGTTGAGGATGACTCCACCTCGGAGGCCGGAATGTTTGGCCAAAGCGGGGAGAGAGCGAGATCGACGTAAAGGGCATTAGGGGAAAGAGCGGACACATTGAGATGAACCTCGGGAATCACCTTGGAGTCGACACAACTCGGAAGGGGCGAGGTTGTTTCCGAGTTGCTCAGACTTTTCCCGAGTTCTGGGCAGCAAACTCCGAGGTGAGGCGAGAGAACCAAGCATGAAGCGACTGAGAGCGCTTGTTGCAGTCGGCAGCGACATGGCTCTTACCACCACAGTACATGCAAAGGTTGTTCTTCTCCCAAAACTTGTGCTCTTTTTCTTTGATCTTCCCGTCCTCTCCGAGCTTGGCGGAGTAGGAGGGCTTGGAACTGCAATCTCCGGTCCGAGCCGGAGGCAAGCCGCCACCAGTTCTCGGACCTTTCGAACCCAATGGCTTCGGGCCTGGAAGGAGGAGTGTTTGAGGAAGGGTTGGAAGAAAAAGAGTGATGCTTGTCCTTCCGATCTCCGGAGGGCTTGCCCGACGCTCCGGACTGATGACCGGAGCCGGAGTTTGGAGGAGGAGGATCGTGCTTGCGTTCATGTTTCCATTTGGACTCACGCTTCCAGTACCGGGTGTCAACACGCTGCGCGATCTCCTTGATGACGTAATCCCGATGAGCCATCTTGTCCTCAATGCGATGTGGAAGGCCCGCGTAGAACTGGAAACAGAGCGTGTTGTTACCCCAATTGGTGAGCACCGCAAGCCGATTGAAGGAAATGAGGCAAGAGGTGATGGTGTCAGTGGGCTTGATCTTGCACGACCGGATGGCTTCCTCCGCATCTCCGACCGGGTCCTGCGGACGGAAGTTGTTCTGCAGCCCCTGGATGAACGGTTCAAATTTCCATCCCAGGACTCATCAGTCCCGTCCCTCCCACCATCATCTTGCAGTGCACAATGTGGACCCAGAACCATATCATGAATGCCTTGGCGATCACCATGAACACTGTCCTGCCTGAGGAATTTTGTTTGAGGCAGCGACACATCATGCATGATGAGCTCGCCCCAAAATTGCCTTTGTGTGGGCCATATGCCATACCAGGTGGAGTCCTATCGCCATCATAAGAGTGGCAGGTGAAGAGCAAGAGGTGAGGTACCTGCTCGCTCAAATAAGCCTCTCCAACATGCCCTGAGGGCAATTTGTGTTTTCCCGCTGTACTTAGGTGGTTTGTATGCCGACCGATCCTGGGTCTCTTCGTATGAGCACTGACCAACAATGATACACTCCACAGCCTGTTCACTATTTTCTACTTTACACATCGTATCTCCTGACCACTACCATTGACATCCTCTGTGTATCTTTTCACGTAATAACAACTGCCTTAGTTAAGATTCCCCCCTTTGAATTCTAGCCCCAAGCTAAGAACACTGATACAAGAAGCTCAGTCTGCCTGTCTCTTGACCCTCAGTGCCATGCAAATCTAAAGCTCATTGAACGGGCCAGTAAGTAGGGTAAAGATAGACAGAGAGAAATAAACGGAGCCATTCATTCATTCATAATTCACTATACGTAGTACATGGGAATTATTCTAGCTTTCGTGGTGGGATTTTGGGCACATCGTAGGTGGGTAAACTAAGTGGTGCGGTTCGTGATGGTGCTGTGTGGGAATTGGATGGTTTATGGTGCACGAGAGGTGTCATTAACTGAGTATCAGAGGGTGCGAGGCGATAAGAGATACGTAGAGAGAGAGAGATAAAAAAAAAGAAAAAGAATAAGAGAGAGAAATGAGAGGAATGGGGGGCGGGTCACAACGAATAGCGGGGGAAGCGGCCTGTGTCCCGCACGAAGGCGAGGATAGGCTTGTGGTCGGCGTTGGCGGCTAGTAGGCGGCGCAGGTTGGGGCGTGCGGTCCCGAGCTTGAGCACTAGCTTCAGGCGCTCCCGGTGATAGCGGGGGCATGCGAGGAGGAAGTGGGAGACGGTCTCCGGCACGTAGCAGTTGGGGCAGTCCGGCGAGACGGCGAGGTGGAAGCAAAAGAGAAAGGCGTTGAGGCCGATGTGGGTCGTCCGGAGCTGGGTGAGTATGCTGCTCTGCGGGCGGCTCAGCTCGCTGTACATCTTCGTGATGGAGTTGGATGGAAGGGGGTTGTCGAAGAGGGCGACTCGACGGTAACACGTCGAAGTGGTCCACTCCGCGATCCAGCGTGCCTTGAACTCTTTTGCACCTGCCTCTTGGACTGCCGCCTTGCTCGACGGGAGCGGGGACTCGAAGGGAATGATGCGGGAGGTGAGGGCGGATGAGGCTCCTTGGGCTGCTTCCTTCGCGCGCGCGTCGACCGCCTCGTTCCCTGCGATGCCAATGTGTGCCGGGACCCAGTGAATGCGAATTTTCAGCGAGGGGCGGGCGCGGAGGAGGCGGCGATGGAGGGTGTGGAAGATGGCAAGGAGGTGTTGGCCGGGCTGGGGGCGATGATCGCCGGCTGGCAGTCGGTGAAAATGTCGACGTCGGTGAGGCGCGGGGTGCCCTTGATGATGTCGAGTGCAAGGATGGCGCCGACAATCTCCGACTCGAATACGGTGTGCTCACCCATTGTGCCCAGGTGTTTCGTCCTCGCCGCCCCTTCTCCGTCTGCTCCCCACACGACCGCCGCTCCGCCCACTCCTCCTTCGTATCCCGACCCATCCGTGTACACGCAGCATCCTCCACGCTTCCACACCTCCGCTTCCTCCTTCGCTGCCTTCTCCTTGTCCGGCACGATGCGCGTTGTCAGCGCTCCGTGCGGGGCCCGCTCGGTCGATGACCTCGAGCTCCTCACGAAGGAGGGGGAACGCGGCCATGAGGAGATGGATGGGGGAGCGGTGGAGCCAGGGGACGCGCCTGCAGCGCCTGACGACTCGGTGGAGCGGGTGGGAAGAGGGGAGCGTGGCGAGGCGGACTCCGGCGTTGAAGACCGACTTGTTGAGGCGGATGTGGATGGGAAGGAGGTTCGTGTGGACATCGAGGATGTCGGTGGCCGTGGTCCGCAAATCTCCTGTGATGACCCTGGCTGCGAGGCGTTGTACTTTTCCCAGCGCTTTCGCGATCCATACGGTCCCTCTGCGTCACACGTCCTCATTGCTCGAGACGGGGTTGTACCACACAGGGAGCCCGTACTCCATCCGCGGGACGACGACCGTCTGGAACAGTTGCCGGATGAATGAGTGCGGGAGTCCGAACGTGGGGGAGGAGATGCGCGAGAGCGCTAGCATCGCCTTGGTGCCCCGGCTCTGCGCGAGTTCCACATGGCTGCGGAAAGACAACTTGTTGTCTAGGATGACGCCGAGCAGCTTGACCGTTGTCGACGCCTCGACCGTGATTCCGCAGAAGGTCGCGGGGAGGGGGACGTAATGGGTGGAGTGGCGGCACGGGGGGACGAAGTGGACGAGCTGGAACTTCGGCATGTCGTAGTCGAGCCCAATCTGCTTGGCCTTTGGGCACGCTACTCCCACCATGTGCTGGGTGATGCTGGCGACGTTGTCCGCAATGGAGTAAGACGCCTCGCCGCGGCTTAGGTCGTCAATGTACCCTTCCGTCCTCTCGTCGAGAAGTTGATCGACAAGGATGAGGAAGAGGAGTGCACTGAGGGGGGAGCCTTGGGGTAAGCCATTGGGGACGGCGCACGGAGGGGAGGTGTGGTCGTCGAAGGTGAGGGTAGTGCGGCGGTTGCTGAGGAAGCTGGCGAGGACACTGACGATCTCGTCGGGGACGCCCTTCTCACGGAGGAGGTAAAGGAGGTGGGGATGGCTAACCGAGGGAAATGCCTGCCATATATCCATAAGTAGGAGGCTGAAGACCTTGCCTACTCTCCACGCGTCCTTCACCTTCTGCGTGATTGCGAGGAGCGCGTCGACCGCACTCCTGCCTGGCCGACCGCCATGCTGGTTGGGGGAGAGCAAACCATGCGTCTCCGCGAACGTCGACAGCCACTCCGCCAGCACTGACTCCACGACCTTCCCCAATCCTTCCTCCTCCGCTATCGGGCGGTATGCGCCCGGAACGGTGTAGTCGCTTTTCCCGGGCTTGCGGAGCGTCGCGGTGATGAACACGCGCCACGAGTCTGGAAAGTGACCGAGCCGGAGGCCTGCGAGGAGTATATTGAGGAGGAGGGGGGCAATGGTGGCGCGTGCCGCTCGGATCGCGACGTTGGGAATGCCAGAAGGGCCCGGCGCTTTCCACGGCGACGTCTTCCCAATTGCACGGAGGACATGCTCAACCGTGAAGGTCGGGCACGCGCTTGGGGCTGGGTGGGCGGTCGCAGGCGGAGGAGGGATGTCTGGTGCGGGTGGGAAGAATTTCTGGTGGAAGGCATTCGCCTTCTGGGACGGAGTGGACGCGGTGGTGCCGTCTGCGCAAGTTAGGTCGGGAGTGCGTGGGGATGAAGAGGAGGCGCCCGCCGGGTCCAGCGCGTACTTTGCCGCCTTCCAGAGGTTGCCGCGGGGGAGGGTGGTTATGTATTCCCTCCAGTGGGTCCGTTTTTCCCGGCGGATGGCCCCGTGGTACAGATTCTTGGCCGCGCGCATCTCGTCCCAGCTCGTGTGTGTGCGGTCGTCCTTGACAATGGCACGGTGAGCTCGATTGTATGCTGCGCGCAGGGCTGACAGCGCTGCGGTCCACCATCTGTTCGTGTACGGGGAGGGACGGCTCAACGGGACGTGTACCTCTAGCACAGTTGTGATGCCGAGCGTGAGGGCGTCCATGTAGGCGTCGATCTCGGCCGGCGACGACAGGGGGAGGGTGGGGAGGGGGTTAGCTGCGAGGTGGGCGACGAGAAGCGGCTGGAATTCGTCCCAGTCCGCCACGCGGAAGTTGCGACGCTGAGGGAGGGCGCGGTGGGAGACTCGGAGGTCAAAGGAGACGACAATGGCAGCGTGATCCGAGCCGTGGCCCGGGATTGCGGCGCACTTGATTAGGGAGTCGGCAAGGTAGCCTCTTGATGCGAGAGGCAGGTCAATGGTGGACCACGTCTTGTGAGGTGCGGAGTAGAAGGTGGGAGTCCCCGCCTTGAGCAACAGCACGAGGTCGTGGTCCGCCATGAGATCGATCACGGCAGAGGCGTCGCTGCGGGCGGTGCGGTGAGGGAAGAGGATACCGGACCAGAGCGGGTGGTGCCGATTGAAATCGCCCATGATGAGGAGGGAGTGGTCGGGGGGGAGGTGCCCGAGGGAGCGGATAAATGAGGAAGCGGTGTGGCTGAGATCTGGTACACCGACGGATCACTCCTCAAAGGATCAGCTGGAGGAGCAGTGGTACAGGTCATTGGCGGTACATATCACATCCACGGTGCCACGATCTGGCCAATTTTGTTTGATCCAGTACAACCAGCTCATCCGTCAAGCCATGGATCGGTTGCCAACCCTCTGCATCACAAACCTATGGACCCCAGCACACGTCGGCACTCTTGCACTGTGCTTCCACCCCCGCCTCTCCTTCCTATCTTGCTTACATCGTGCCGCAGCCAAATCAACAAAAGGATCATGCCACTTTGGAACATCGAGTGGAAGCGAGCATCCACTGGTCGCGGACTGCGGACAATTGACCAATCACCCCCGTCACTCATTCTTTGACACCCATACTCATCCTCCGCCTCTCGATACACAATATAACTTGTCTCGCGCCTCCGAACCGACTTCTCGGAGCTTGATGCTCATCGATTCCGCTGCCGACTGCACTCAGCCCGGCTTGCGGTGCGTGCGGAGCAGCATACAAAACCCGTACCCATCTTTTGCTCCATTGCCCTGCGTGGGAGCACCTACGGCCTGCACTCCAACTATCATAGCACAAAGCGGGACTACTAGGCTCTATCAATGCAAATTCCTGAAAGCTCTAATTCAATTCATCGGAGCTACATGCAGATTCAGCTGAGCAGTAATTTGTTAGAATCAGGCAGGCACAGAGAACTGAAGTCAACAGTAAGAACTCTGTGTATTGCCAAAATGCGAAGTAAGTACTTGCCTGAAGTCAACAGTAAAAACTGAGGACTCAGGACTACAACCAGCTACTTATATATGTATCCTACATGTATAGTAAGCAGTATTATGAATGCTCAGTCAGCCTGATCAATAAGCAGGTGATCAGTAAGCTAATCAGTAAGCAGGTGATCAGTAAGCTGATCAATAAGCAGATGATCAGTAAGCAAAGGAAACAGTAAGCAAATGTAAGTAAACATAGGATCAGTCCGGAACAGACAGAATCAAAGGATCAGAGATGCGAGAATGGTAGAGTCCAAACCCACACTGCAACATAATTCTCCCTCTCTCTTTCCCCTCCTCCTTACTTTACTTCCTGCCTAATATGCTACCACGTAAACCTTCCTGATTGCCCCATAGCACTTTACATCCCATCTCAGTTGGGACTCGTTCCACTTGTGTATCTCACCTCAATACCAATGTAATTTTCCCGTGCAAAGTTAAGGGGTAGAAACTTTCAGTGGTCTTCAGACCGAGAGGAAAACAGCACGTTGCCCAACCAGGATGATCAAAGCTCCTACCAAGTTCCTCTATTTTCTGGTCGTAAAACCTATCGACACCCTTCCGCAACGAGTGGTGGCCGTGACTGTCCTCAACGTCCAAATTGTGCTCACGGACGTACTGGCACTGTTAAGACTCAGCAAATAGATACCAGTCTAGGCAATAATCAAGAAGTACCAGGACCGCAATTTTGACCTCCAAATGCGGCGCCTCGGGGAGTTGGTCGCATACGGATACGGTAGCGAGCTCCAAACAGTCTCAATAATCTGTGGATGTTGTGAGAATCCTATTCCACTTCGGGCAGCCCCCAACCAGTACCCTCTAGGGTTATATATGCATTGGTGAATCAAAAGCCCAAGAGGGTCCCAAATAGTGGGGAGCACCCCGACTTCCTCAATCGAGTCTCGGTCGACTGTTTGAACGTGTAACCCAACACGGTGCCAAAAAGGCCCTTGCGTGCATACGACGACGCGCCGAGCTTTTTGTCAGCCTGCTTTCCTGCGACCATGATCTCGCAACCAATGTACGCTCGGCCGGTGCTCATCTTCATCTTCTCCCATTCCCGGGCCGTTTCGTCCAGCTCTTGTCTCACACTGGGCGAAACAGACGAGTGCACCGCCAAGCCGTTGTCGTCAACCAACGCGAAATCGAGATGCGTGGTGGGGATGTACATCTGTGTGTGCGATTAGAAGAGCTGGTGAAAAAAGCAAGGAGTGCTGGCGCACCAACCGCTCGTCGGCCACATTGTCGTCAACGGACTGTTTTGTTGGCCATAAATAACTGAGCAATATGTATCCAGAGCACATACCTCGCAATCTGGTTTTTGTGAGGTTTTTGTGACCGGCGTGTTGAGCATATCGGGCTTGGTGGAAGACGTCTGCAAACTGGCAATTTGTAAAACTGCTTCAGAGTCCGAGTTTGAAGCGACGTTCGGAACTAAAACGGTGGGCTGTGTGTCGAGAGGGAATAAGGTTCGGCAGAGCAGGATGGAAGTGTACTCATGGGAACTTCGCGCGGCCTTCCCGTCATCGCGGACAGAAGTTGGGGCAATGCACACTGTGTTTGCATCGTGAGTCGGATTTATATGCTGACAGACCGCGACGGCGTACTTGATAGGAATGCACAAAGCCCCCTGTGCATACTTCGGTAATGAAGCCGACGGTGCCTTTCTGGATGTCGGGGAGGTTTCGATTGACCTTCGCGACGTCCCCAACTCGGAACTCTCGGCGAACATCGCACATTTGGATCTCCATGGTGGCGTCGGCGTTCTCGATGGGCGGAGAGGGACGGAAAGTGACATGACCGCTTTCGTTCATGCTCTCGATCCTACCGGAGATACCTTGCGCCGTGCCTCCAACCGCCACGACTCGATCGCCGACAAGAAGAGGCCAGACGAATGCCAGTGCGTGCAGTCGCAGGGCAGAAACTGGGATGAAGAGCGCTGGATTTCCAGCCATCTGGAGCGAACTCCTGGTGATGGCTGTCGCACCATCGTAGCGCTCCAAAACCGCGGCGAGGCGGACAAGGTGCTGCCGCTGCGTGTTGATGTCGCGTAGCTGGGTGTTGGTCACAGCTACGATATAGCCAGCTTTCCCGGAGTGCTTGCCCGAGACGACCACGATGCGATCTCCCTCCTGAAGCGCACAACAGGGACCAACGAAAGGGGCGACGAGGGCGTGGTGTGAGCTGCCGTTGAAGAGAGCGCGGTGTTGATCGAAGCGGGCCCACTGCTCCTCGTCGCCAGTGGGAACAACCCCTTCCAGCGTCAGTTGGGACGGTACATAGGAACGCTGCTCAAGCCCCTCGGTAAATGTTCGCTGGCGCCACACCCGATACTTGTTGATCCCCAGTGAGAATGGGGTCGAGCCGGATCGAGGGAGAACGAGCGAGAGAGAGATTCATCAAAATTGATCGAGTCAGAACGAGTGACCAAGAACTTATCTACGTTCTGTCGCTTCTCGAGCGCTTCTCTCTCGATCTCCCTCGCTCGATGCCTAGCACCTTTTATTTACCAATACGAGAAGTCCTGAAAGTTTTGCCATCAATTATCTGACGGCAAAATCTCACACACATCGTCTCTCGTCTGCAGCCAATCTCCCGCTGCAATGTCTCTCTGGGCCTCTCCCGCTGGTCTCTTGGCCTCACCACCGTCTACGAGGGCACCCGACGAACGGGCCGAGCTACTACCACGACCGTCTGACCCCAAAAAAGACTGGTACCACTACGGATGCCGGGGCTGCGAAGAGATACGCGTCAATAAGACTGTCGTCGCAAGTCTTTGTACCCCAGATGAGCTTGCGGAGGAACCATACAAAAGCAGTAAGTGCATTCAACTTTCCGAATTCCATCTCATGAATTCCCAGTGGGAAATACGGCGAGAGTTTGCAAGCATACTCTCGAATGCGACATGTGGTACTACCGTGCCTATTCCAAGAAATTGGAGCAGACACTTCACCGGGTACGGGGGGAGCGTGACTTCGTAACCGAGAACCTCCGGAAAACACAGAACACGCTCTTCGAGCTGCGGCACCACGCTTCCTACGTTGGAGGCAAGCTTCTTCTCTACGCGGGATTGGGGAGTGGGCTGCCCCTGCAGCGACAACTGCAGATTCTTGGCAAGAAGCTTATGGAGCAGGTGGGCTTGGGAGGTACGGGGGAGAATAGTGTGGACATCGGCGATTATGATACTTCTATGTCTTTCTCGATCCTCGCTACTTGATTTATTTTTTGTTGAAACGGTGTCAATTTGTCTGTGTACTGGCTAATAATTCAGACCAAAATGTTGGTGAACAGTTTCGCAGTGTAGGAAGAGGAGATTTATGCATTATATCAGCAGTCCACCTCGAATGCGCCGCTGATGTAATACAAACACAAACACAAACGCAAGTCCTACAAAGCTCTGTTGAACAAATCTATTCTTCTAAGGCCATAAGCTCCTCTAACCCTGCCCTCTCAGAGAGCTTCATCCCAGGCTTCTCCATCAAATGCCAACGGTCTATCTCTGTGCCATCGTGGAACCGTGTCTTGTAACGTTCGTCGGGGGCCATCATCACAGCGGCCTGGATAGACTTCACATCCACAACTCGGATGGCGGCGTCACGGAGGTGTTTAGAGGTCCAGTAAGTGTATGACGATGCTGCCAAGAGTCCGGCATGTGGTGGTCCATAGAGTGATACGACGGCGACTGGTTTTGGCTCGGTATCGACGTTGACACGAAGAAGCATGTAGAAGAGAACTTCCCCGAGGTATGAGCTTCCTTCGACATCAAACTACGCTGAAGTCAGTGTGCGTACATGCAGGGAACACAATAATGTACCTTTATACTTCTTGCAATACGCAATTGTTCCAGGGGCTTCAAGCTCTCCTTCCAACTGGAACGTGCAATCTGTCCATTTGGCAGACGCAACCGCGACCATCGGATTACGGTGGTGGATGTTCGGGTAGTAGATTCACCGTGGCGCCGAAGATATGTGGTGATTGCCATGTGCTCGCATGGCCGACATTCGCGAGAGGTGCTGTCCATCGCGCGAAGGAGAGCATACCCGTTACCGAGATCTTTCGACCCCCGGGGCAACGGATTCTCGGGAGGCTCGATATCCGGGATCATGGCCTTCAACGCGTTGACCTGACAGCGTCGAATGCCTCGCTGGGCCAAATTAGCAAATGCATTGGAGTGTTGTTTGATTTCCTCGCCGAGATTCCCGATTGTGCGCTCCATTCCCCACTGCGAATAGATGATCCCGGGCCCAACGCGAACTGTTTCGGGTGCGAAGTGCCCTGTCGTGTGAATGCTGGGCCGTACAAAGTGAAGACGATCAGCGCGGCGCTGCACATAGAGCCGTTCAAAGTCTTCAGAGAATTCTGTAAGGAGTTTATGCGCAGCAACGACTTCGGCTGGCAAAATCTCTTCCTGCATCAGTATACGAAAACCTCGGACGCATTTGCAGTAGTGCATCCAGTATTCGTCTGGAAGAAGATTGTAAAACAGGCACGGTCCGAGGCCGAAGAAATACAGCAGGAATTCCCAAGCTTTATAGCCGCTGGAAATCTTCTCTGCCGGATTGCGCGGAGGACGGTCAAAGGACCCGGGGATGTACGGTGTTGCTTGTGCGACCAGTTTTCCTTTTGCTCGAGTCAGGGTGTGTTCACGTTGAAAAGAATCGAGTGTCTTACCATGCTCCTTCCATACTTTTGCATCCTTCAGGACAGCCCACGGCCAACTCGCAAGATCGGTACTGTCAGTTCGGTCGCAATCAAACAGCCCGCGCCAGAGGGGAATAAAGAGATCGGTGAGATTGAGAGCGGGAAGATGCATGATATCGAGGCCAAAGAGACTGGGGATGGATAGCCTGCGGTCAGAATGAATTCCGCTAAAAAGCGTCGGCTTGCAGATCCCCGTCTCGAGGCGCCGTTTCTCGTATTGGGTTTTGTTGGGAGATTGTGAGACGAAGAGGAGATTTTTCTCGTAGCGCTTGCTGGCCTCAGCGGATGTAAATCCCTTGAGCAGCGAGTTCAAGTCAACGTCGGGATGGTCGCAGCCCGCAACATTGAAAGAGTGCGGCAATAAGCGAGCCGGGTAGTAATGTGTACCTCCAGGCTTGTGGCGTCCGATGAGAGGGCAGTACAAACGGCAAGAATACTTGCCATGATGGCCAACACAACCGTTTAAAGCAGCCATCCCTGGCCCATCGGCACTCGCAAGTGCGAGGAAAATCCTGGACACAAAAAGTCGAAGTTTCTCGGCGTCCCAGATTTTAAGACCCTCCTTTTGGAGAGCGGCGACGTGATGTAAGCCAGAGTAGATAAAGCTGTCGGTATTTTTGGGCTTCTGCGGACCGGTGATAAATCCACCAGGAAGAATGTGACGCTTCTTGTACCGCAACTCGGGCGGAAGATCCAGGATTACCCAGATATAGATCCAGCAATCAGAGGCTTTGTTACGATAGAGCTGAGCGCCGTCGATAGAGAATATGAGAACCATATCATCTAGGGTTATCTTCCCTTCCCTGACGGCGTCGATATAATCCATACCATCAAAGAAGTCGCGATAAGGTGAGGTACGCTTTCCATTTTGTTGTCGCAATTCCTCGAGAACAGCTTCGGTGCATCGTTGCCGGTAACGCATATTATGAGCGCTAGCTGGAGTTCTCCAAAGCGCCTGAAGCTGCGGCCCCAGGGGAATGGTGTGGAACTGCTTGCGGGGAACTTTCGCCGCTCGGTTAGGTTCATATCTGGATTCACCGCACGTTGGACAGCCCTCGAGACGCGCAAACGGTCCGGTGAATCCGACACATGAGTTGATGCACATGTCGTGCACAATGGAAGTAACACCACTGAGCTCCGACACAAGGCTTTTGACACGGTGGTAAGTCAAGATGTCGTCCTCTGGATGCCGGCGCAGGATCGCAAGGCGAACACTGTTATATGTTTCCTCGGACGCATTGCTGACGGAAAGGAATATGTCGAGAGAAAGCCGATGATCTGGGCTATCTATGGTCAAGGGTGTTTGGGGGGGATCGCGCAACCGCTCCAGGAGTTCTGGCGGGAGTTCCTCGTCTTCGTTATCGAGTGAAGCGGCTCTCAAACATTCGATAAATTTGTTGGCAATGCGTATGTCATCCATTTGTGGAAGAGACCCTTCTGTATCAGTGGCAGCTGCCGGAGATGTACGGTCGCTGTCGCCTGGTGGAGGAGGTGGAAGAGGACGATCCGGGATTTCATCGTTACGGCGGGGAGGGAATTCGAGATTTGGAGGGTCTTCCTCCGGCGGATTGTCTGGGGGAGCCGGATCCAGCACAACTGGTGGTGGAAGAATAGGAGATGCCAAAGCACCAAGGTTGTTTGGAGTCGCTGGCGAGGTAGCGACTGGATCATCGACATCGATTGGAGGGCTGAACTAGAAGAGGTTCGGTGAGTACACATAATTCACGCAGAAAGTAACAAACATACCGAACGAGGACTTGGAGGAGCAGTATCCGGAATCGGAGTCCTGCGGATGCGCTTTTCATACCGGATAGCATCATCATCGATATCGCCTGAGTTTGCATTGGTGCTGCCAGAACTCTGGTCCACTTGAGAAGACAGTCTGGCATGCGTCTCCTGAGAGCCTTGAGAGTGGCTTATACTGGTCAAGGCAGTCTTAAATTGTGCAGATACAGCAGCACCGTCTTCGCGCATATGGCTGTTGCGGGTGGACACTCCCCGAGATTTTCCGGGACCGTTTGGACCACCGCATCGTTTGATGCAGTAGCATTGAACCCGGGTCGGAAGGGTTGGAAGGGTTGGAGGTAACTCCTCCGGTGGAATGTCCATCGACACGCCGGGGTCGCGTTTGACGCGCAACGAGATGGCGTTTAGAAAGTGTGACTTTTGTCATGTGATCTGTGACCTTTCATTTTTTTTCCATCCTCTTCTTCTCTTCCGTCGACGTCGTGCATGGACGACTCGTTCTTGTCGGGGTCCTCGAGCCCGGCGAACTCCTCCTTCTATGGTGACTTCTCCTCCAATGAGATCCATCGGCCTTCCCACCTCAATATGGATTGGGCGCGTCCGGCAAGCCCAGCGCATTCCTCTGGCATGTCACTGTCCCACCGGTCCGCCAGCTCCTTCTCAATGGAAATGCGTCTCAACACCCTGGAGAGAGAAAATCTCAAGCTGCAGGCTGAGAATAACGCATACAAGTGCGTGTTTCTGCTCCGAGTTTTGATCCACCTGACATTCGGGATTGCAGAGCAGCCTATCATGAACTCGTGCAGGCCGTGCCCGCTCTTCTGAATGTTACCTCCAACCCCTTCGGTTTGCCAGTCCCGGACGCAGATCAGGCGGGCAACCGGGTGACGACAACACTGCCGCTGGCCCCTCTTTCGCAGGACGACTATCCTCTTGTCCAGTTCTGGCTCCGCTCGGACTTTATGAAGCCGGACGGTATCTCGACCACCCTCCCCGCGAATCCCCGCGGTGGAACGTTGGCATCGCAAGGTGTCAACGTGAGCGGCAGGTATATCGACGATGACAACGGCAACATGGTGGATGGCTTTCGATTCACCGCCATGAAAAAGCTGGCGGCAGGGATCTGGTTCTCGCTGCTGGACAAAGATCGGGCACCGGCGAAATGGGGTCAGGCTTCCATCGACGTCTCCACCATATACCACAATGAGATGTGTCAACGATTTCCCGAGTTACGCTACTGCGCTGACAATTGGAAGTCCCAGCAGATCGCAACCGCCAACTACCCATCTTGGTACAAGACGCACGGACCAGCACCCGTCGAGCAGAAGCAGAAGCGCAAGAAGGGAGTCGTACCCGAGCCGCGCAAGAAGGTTAAGCTGGATGACGAGGGCCTTCTGGTATGTTTTCCTATCCTTAAAACTGCCGCTATTGTACTCACAATATCTTCTTTTTAATCAGTCTCTTAACCCTCTGTACGTCGCTCCTCTTTTTTTCAAGGTCTCGTTTTGACCTTGTGCTCGATAGATGGGACCCGACTCAGCCGGCGGCTTCTAATGGCGCCGTTGTGGAAGTCATGGAAGCAGCGATCCCCGACAGCATGACATCGTGAGTGTCACCTGTCGTCTTTTCCCTCTATATCTTATCTTTGATTATAGTATCAGTGAAGATTTGGCTAGTGAGAACACGCCAGCAGACTCGGCTGTAAGTACCGTCACCCCACCTGTACCATTCGCCGCCGCCCCTGTCCCTACAGCTTCGCCGTCGACCCCACCCTCGGCGGCGGTGTCTAATCCTGTGACTGATGGGCTGGCCCACGCCGCCCTCATCCAATCAGCCTTCCCACCGAAGTTACCGGAGCCCCCCACGATTCCGGTACCCGCTCCACCTGCCGCATCCCTGGCGTCGCCGGTGACGGCTTTGACAGCGCCTTCCACTGGCGGTGTCTCTAAAAAAGAGCCCAGAATGACGGCGGGAAATACCCTAACACCGCGGTACGCATGTTGTCCGAGTATCTGCAAAATACTTCTAATGATGGTACAGGAATTTGTGCTCAAAGGAATGGATCAACACGAAGCACGGTTCGCGCTCGGAGTTTGCAGCTTACTGGACCAGTATCGTTGGCACCGACGAGGAGAAGGTATGTATTTTGGTATCAGTACTGCTTCCCCACAGCTGACTACCTTGTATTAGCGATGGAACAAAGTCGCCGCGGAAGCCAAAGCCAGCGCTACATTGAATGTGCGTACTTTGACTCTATCTGACATGTATCTTCTGACGTGTCGTTCTCAGTCGGTGTTGGCAACTGCGTGACATCCAGCACGGGGGACGAGGGGGTACCTAACCCCTTGCGAGTCGCGCGCGCGCCCGGTGTATCTGTGGGATTCTGGGAGCGGAGTGGCTGCGGGGGTCGGGGAGGCATTCGGGTAACTTCATGTCCAGATAAGGCAATTGTTTTCAATATATGCGCCTCGTTCTGCCTCGATCTATGTGAACCGAAAGAATTGCAAATATAACGTGTACATAGTTTCACTCGATGTGCCTCGATATTGAAACGAGGGAGATCGAGACATGCTTGAAATTAGCGAGGGAGATCGAGACTCTCTCTGTCGCTCGTTCTCCCTCGATCCGGCTCGACCCCATTCTCACTGGGGTTGATCTTCTGCACCTTGTTTCCAGCGGCCACACATTTATTGCTGTCGAAGAGGCGCGCAGGCGGGCGGTCCGGTGTCTGTGACAGTAGTTCATACACCACGCGGGGAACGAAAAGGTAGTTCGATTCGTCCTCGACGAATACGAGATCGCCCTGATAGAGCGAGCTGCCGGAACGAACGCGCGCCCAGCGTCCCACTAGAGACGTGATTTGTGTCAAATTAAGTGTCGATACGTGATCCTCGACATCGATGGGGACCAGCTTCCGCGAGAGCATGGCGTAGGCACCGACATACTTGGCCATCGCCCGCTCAAGGGCGGCGAGATCGTCGGTTTCTACGTAGACGGCAACGGTCTCGAATCTGGGGCGTTTCCTCCCCGCTGCACCACGTTCACGAAAAAAAATGCTCTTGACCCCGGTGCATCTGTACAGATACTGCAGCAGCTGCAACTCGCTTCCTCGGGGGACGCCGAATCGATAGAGGTCGGGGTCGCTGGTGTGGGGAAGACGGGAGACGATGTCATGAGGCGATGAATCGGTGTTCTCGACCACGGTGCGATTTCGACGGGCCATCTCGTCGAAATGAGCGGCAAGGGCCTCAGCTCTCTCCACCTCGCTTGCCTGCGAGGTGAAACCGTCCTCATCGTCACTGTCATCGACGACGACGATGGGCTCATCGTCAACGGGGTTGTCGTCAATGAAATCCGCCATGGGAACACCGTCATTGTCGCCGTCGTCTTCCTCATCCGTGTCGTCCTCGGCCTCGAGGTCCAAGAAGGTTTTTGCAAAAGCCTTGAGGGATTTGTCCTCTGGGGGCTGAGCTCATTGTCAGCATGCTGCTCGCAAAACTGGAGAACAAAGTTTAGCCGTACTTCGATGCGGCGACGCTTAGCGGTGGGTCGGGATGAGCGGTGGGGCGATGGTGCTCGGCGGGCGCCTGGCTTCGCGGTAGATGTCTACATATGGCGGTCAGCCCGTATCCTACCATTTTAGCAGAAATACAGACCGCGTCGCTGCGGTCTGCGTCGCTGATATCGTCCTCGTCCTCACTCATTGGCATAAAAAGGGGTGTTTTAGCTTGCGGCGAGTCAGCTTCAAATGTTGGGGTTGGGGCGCGAGAGCCCAGCATTGGTTCTGGCTGGTAAGGCGCAAACGGGGTCGGGGAGCGCGACAGGATGTCGGGCAAGATGATGCGCCCGCCCAGGGTCGGAGTCGGCGCACGAGAGAGCTCGTCATGGAGCGATTCAATCACATGGGCGATGTGGTAGTCGCGCGCGTCCGCGCGCCGGAAAATTGCCTCTGTTGAGTCCTCGTCATCTGGCAGTGCCATCAGCGCCGGACACGGACCCCGCCCTGGGTTCTCACCCATCCCGCTGTCCTCCCTGCTATCCTCCGTGACCTCGTCGGCGATATCGTCGATGTACTTCATGTCGGCCTGTGAATAGGTGAGTGCGCTGCTCTGATTTCGTGCCCGACCGCCAATTGCGCCGCCGTCCGCCTACTCGACGATGACGGCACTGACTCGCGTTTTTTTCGCGTTTTTTTCACTCGGATGGCGTCCTTGGGACTGCCCGGACGTCGGCGAGGCATATTTTCATTCGATTTTAATCTACTAACCACGGGACGTCGATACTTACAAGGGCGGGTGGACTTGATGAGCGTTCTTGGAAGGAGGAAAATAGGCGCCCGTCCAAACACGGCCTTGCTTTGATTTGTGATCAGACGGCATGGTCGATGCCGTCTGATCGCACGTCAAGATGGTCCCGTGTTTGGCTGGGCGCCTCTTTTGGCTCTTGGTCTGGACCGTCATGGTCGAGATCGGGCAGCGGCGGGAACGGCGGGGGTGGGCGCTCTGCAGCGCTTGAGTAGCTAGTGTACACAATGCAATTGTAAGAGCAACGCCGTCGTAAAAGTGACAGAAATAAGGACTTACAGACAGAATCAAGGGGTAGCCGTGTCAAAACTTCTGGACCAAGACTATCAAAAACCTCCTTGTCGGGACCCCGAATACCTGACCGACCACCACCAGTCGGCAATCATCCGGTCCGACGATCCGTCAGCTCGATGCGGTTATGAGTGCACCAACTGTACAAGCAGATTGCTAATGGACACATTTAAAGCGCTTTCAGAAGCTTCCTGACCAGTCCAACCTATAGATACATAGGTTAAGATCATTGTTTGCAATTTTTCCATGGGGAAAGTTACAAACACGAGGAGTATGGTAATTTTTAGGCGGGCTGCAGGGTCCGTGGCCGAAGAAAAAAATGTAACAAATGCCCGACTAGAGTTTGCGTTGAGCCTTGGTTGAGCCGTTCATTTTCTGCGGCTCACGCTGATGTCTTCACACGGATGACAGCTGTCGAGAGCTGCCGGTCCTCACAAGAACTCGCAAAAGCACACTGAAAACCTTCTCGGGGGTCTATCTTTTTTGGTATTCAAGATCAGGTAGATCAACTGAGCAACCTCCGCTGTTCAAAACCAGTCAAACCAGTTGAAATGGAGGAGATATTAAAAACTTTGTCGAAATGGGTGTTAAAACTGATTTGACAGGACCCCGAGAACCTGATCCACTCCCACCAGTGGGTAGTCATGTTCCGGAATTACGGTTTCCGACACCCCTTGGACAGAATAGTGAACCTAACCTCTCACATAACGCGGAGGGTGACTAACCGAATCTACAGTCGCCTCTGCCTAAACCGAACATTCAATGAACTCAATGAAAACGCACGAAGGGAAGGCATACCTCGAAGATACACCACGGGCGTAGATTGCGCGTGGACAGTGCCGCCCAGGTGCCTGCCTTGAACGGACCGATGCATGGCAACCGATACGACAGCGGAAAGGGGTATCGTGGCTTCGGACGCCCTCCACGGCGAGGTCTGGTCATCGACGGACGTGCACTGCGACTTAGAACAAAAGTGGGTCGGAAGTGGGTATGTTAGCGGATTCTTTTATGCGGTACGCCGAATTAATGTACGTACAGCACCGCTGGGATGTTTCCCCGAACGCGCTCGCCCGTTTTTGCTCGCTGGAAGACATTTGCGTGGTGCCCCACGGCGGGAGTCGACTTTTCGCAACTTGGAAAAACGCACGTATGTCAGTGAAATCTTGACGCAGATGCTTAAACTAACAGACGTACAGCACCGTTGGGATGTCCCCCCGAGCGCGCTGGCTGGTGTTTGCTCGCTGGAAGACATTTGCGTGGTCTGCGAAGCCAGGGGTTGATTTTCGGCGACTTGAAGAAAAAGGTCCGTATGTCAGTGAATTATTGACGGATCCGCTTAAACTAACAGACGTACAGCACCGTTGGGATGTCTCCCCGAACGCCCTCCCCCGTTTTTGCGAGCTGAACGACAATCGCGTGGTCTCCGAAGCCAGGGGTTGATTTTCGGCAACTTGGAGAAAAAGGTACATATGTCAGACGGATCCGCTTATACTAACAGACGTACAGCAGCGCAAATAACCCAGGTCGAAGCGCATGGCACGTTGATAAGCCGTGTATCGGGTTTAGGCCTGTTTCACGCGTTTTTCGCGTTTTCTGTTCTTTTTAACGCGCGTCTCAAGCATAATATCATATCTGATATTATGCTTAGAGCCTACTCTTAATGGGGACTATAATAAGTCCACCCGCAGGGGCTAGTCAGAAAAATCATACTGAATTAGCGCTGTTGTACGGGTTACAATTAAAACTGGGTCAACTTACAGACGCTCAGGTTGTACAAGAGAGCTCCCTTATTCATAACGTACCTAGTGGGCATCTGGGGGATTTATCGGTTATATCTTGAGGACACCGGACACTTGATTAAAACCTTCGTTTGCATCTCTTTGCATCGACATGGGACACGCGATGGACCACGTGACCGGCCCAGTACTTGCCCGAGATCATGTTCCGAATAAGCCGATACGGAATTATCCGGACATGATCGCATCAAATCGCGATCGACTCTCAAAACGGGGAGATTAAGGTTCCAATCCAGGAACTTGATCTTCCAAGCTCTTCACCAAGGAGTGCGGGGTACTCAGTGGAAGCTACGAACATGTAGAATCCATTTCTGAGTATCTTATTCACGGGCACGGCCCTATTCAGAACCCAGGGACTAATCTCGACTTCCAGCACCACCCGAAGTCCGAGATAAGTCCCAAGGCAACTAATGGACATTCAGGAGTTTCATTAATCTTTCTTATTTCAACTGTGACTGCTTGGCTACCGATATGACTCGTTTTTCTATTTATTTTAAACACATGTATACCCGATCGTCTGTCACACCCCTACTCCGTTTATCCGCAATCTTGTAATTCTCTCTGTGTAAGTGTTATAGTGTACAGTATAAAATAGCGAGAGCACTGGCATGTACGGGACGGAATCCCACCCCGGTTATTGAGGCGCCACCCAGTTACGGCCCTCCTTAACGCACGGTTCGGATCTGGACTTGTCACTCAGGGCTACTCTATTCAGAATAGTGCCGTTCCAAGTTATAATATAAATCTCTGCACGCCCCTGGCGATACTCCTGGACTCCCGACTGATTGTGAATTGTATTGAACCTGTGGCTTGTGAATTGGCTTGTGGTATAGCCTTTGATTTGGGATTTGGCTTGTGGTATAGCCTTGGGACTTGGAATTGTGACTGGCTTGTTGTATAGCCTTGGATTGGATACGTTTGGGATTTTGGCATATAGCTTTGGACGCTTTACAATCCACTCTGTGAATAGGGTGCTATAACTTCGGTTACCAAGCCTTACTTCACTCAGACCACACGCGCGCTGCACACGTCTAAGACAGCAACCCCTTAATTACCTGCTCCCCTCATTACAATACGGACTTGGCAGTTTCAACTTTGTTGTATCTTTGTCTTCATTCATATCTAAACCGTCGAATCTTGATTCCATCCGCTTCTCCTGTGCACCCCTTTCAACGTTGGAAGGCCTTCGACGTCGAGCGCGCGGTCGCCCTCGACGCGAGCGCGGCCTCGCTATTGACACAAGGGGTCTGGACCTGGATGCCACCTGGAAAGAAGTGTGTACTTCGTTGGATTATTAACACATTTGCTTCAACTAAAGGACGTACAGCCACGCATGGGACCCTGCCCTGGATAGGCCGTTCGCCCCCTTGGTTGGGCAGCTGCGCTCCGCGGGGGTCTTACCGCAGGCTCTGCAGAGGTGCTACGCCGGAGGGAGCTGGGCGGCTGGAGTGATATTCGAGCAGGAGTCACGGGGGACGTTGAGCGTTGAAGCAGAGGGGCACTCACGCGCAAACAGCAATCGTCGCGATTGTTTTCCCAGAATGGTAATCGGTCCAAGCGTAAGTTCTTGATTCCTGTAAACAACGTTGATTACGGCACGGCACTAACCACCACCTTTCTTACGCCAGTAATGGGGTACCGTCCCAAGCTCCCAAAAACTCCAAGAGATTCTCCGTCCTACTCGCCGAGTCGTGGGCCTCCATTGCCTCACTACAATCAACGGGACTTGCCCCGCCGCCCGCTGGTGTACCTCGCGAATGGACGGACACTGGCCCAACCTCACTTGCCACCACTTCCAGGACAAGTGGGGTTTGCAGGAGACAGGCCCCAAGACCGACGACCAAGGCCGCGCGCGGGGCCACACTTTGTTCCCGAGGTGGACGATATATCCAGGGACTTCGGCCCCATTTATTTTGACCACCAAATTTCGGATGCCACGAAGGAAAGGTGTCACGCCCGCAAGAGGGAGAATCAGAGTACGCGATGGCTGCAGACTGTCATCCCGCTCCTCGTACCCGTGTACCTGGAAGTCGTGGCGGCGACGGATAACTTGCGCACCCTGGACACCATCTATGACCAGGAGTCCGTGTGTAGCTGCAGCCCGGAGGAACTGCTTGGCCGGGGGAAGGTTAAATGCATAAAGGTTTCCTTGCTGCGCTGGGATGGTATGTCGAAAATGTGGATATGTACTTCGACGCCGCTGATGTGTGCTTTTAGCCTTAGAAACCACGACCATTCAAATCTGCCCGTGCTCGTTAGCCGCGCCACAGCTGCTCAGGGGGGGATTTTTCCCCTGTGCGCCGCTGCAGCCCAGTCTTGCGATCGACTTGCGAGTCTTGGAGTTCGTCATGCGCCTCTTCCTGAACATGCCACCAAACAACACGGCGTTGACAAGGACTCTGGAAGGTTTTTTGGACAGCATGGGATGCAAGCTGGACAACCGGGTAAGTTTCTTGCACGACGCGCAGCTTCAAGACTGACTGAAGCCTTTGATGCAGGATGCGCTCCGACGGTGATTCGGAACAGCCTTAGAGTGGTACACCAGCATGCGCCACTTGACAACGGCGAGGATCAGCAGGATAATCGACGTGGTGAGGAACCTCCTCCCTGAAAACTTCGCCTCGCAGGAGGGCACGGTCGCATCAGACGCATCCGCCTCGACGTCGAGCCGGTCTACACCGCGCCCGTCTACACCGTCTACGCCGCTGCGATCGTCGCCACTGAAACGCAAACTGCCTTCGTCATCGGCGACTTCGCCGCCCGATTCGTCGCCTCCTTCCTCTCCGTCGAAGCGCGCCTGCACCGGCGCACCCTCTTTGTCTCCCTCTCCGTCGCCACCGCCAACGCCAAAGGCGGACTATCCATTCCCGGAGCCGGAAGAAAGAAGTCGACCGAGCGACTATCTGCGAGCCCGATGCCCGGCGTGCTTCGGGGGGAAATGGGAGGATCCGGCAATGATCTTGGCGATAATCCTCTCCGGCGACGCGTGCTTCACACAGAGACGGAACAAGAGCAAAGGGCACCGAGACCCTCCCGTGCGGCATCCCGCGACGGTGTTTGTGGCCGAGGACGTCACGAAAAGCATGGAGACGTTCGTCGAGTCTGTGCGTCCTTCGCAGCCAGCGCCCAGAAAGAAGAGCACGGTAGTCGACGACGATGAGGAGGACCATTTGGAGGATCCGCACATGCCAGAGCCACCAATCGGTGCTGGACGACTGCGAGGCCTCGTTCTCCGCCGCCGACGAAAGGCGGACGAAGAGTAGCACCCAATTCTTCGACGATACCGGGCTGATGGGACTCAATTGTCGACACGACCATGTACTGTTTTTGGCCAACATGAAGACCGCGGGCAAGAAGCAGTTCAATATGTACGCGCTGCTTATGACGCTTTTCCTCCATCTACCCCGCAGCTTCGTGGTCGGCTTCCTGTACGACATCGCCTGTCAGTTGGAACGGTCTATGGGAGCTGATACGTTGGCAGAACGGACCAAAAACGCGGGGAAACTGGCCGTCGAAGAGGTAGTGCGCCGACGGAAAGCGTTAATCGTCTTGAAGGAGCGGGTTAAAAGCTTGGAAGAGGTGATTTTGGATGTCATGTCCGATAATGTGGATGTGGAGGTGGCAGCCGGGGACTTGGCGGAGGCCAAGGCGAAACGTGCCAAATCCCAGGCGTCGCTCAAGCTGAAGGAGGCAGCTCTAGGTGTAAACCACCGGCATATACTTAAGAATCTCACAGCCCCCGTTGTGGCTGAAGAGCGAGGCGGTTCGCGACGGGATCAAGGCCATGCTGCAGCTGGACCGGTGCCTCGAGGAAGAGCCACGCCTCTTCCACGAGTGCCAGGCCTTGCGGTACTGGCTGTCGGAAGAGTGGGATGCGGTCGCACTTGCGAAAAATGTGGCAAGGGAAGACGAAGGTATGCGGGTGTTGTCGGTGTTGAGTGCCACTCGCTGACAACGTCCTCTACAGGAAACGCCGGCCTCGAGCACCAGCTCGCCTTGCGGCAGCAGGAACTGTGTCAGTTATGTGCGACGCGGGAGTCCGCCATGCGCCCCATCCCTTTCAAGAAGGACGGGTTACCGGCTTGGGGCCCTCCTGACGCAGAGCTGCTGGCCGTGCGGATTGAAGATGTAGTGGCGAAGACAGGCACGCGGGGGGAGGAGGATGACGAAGTGGATTGGGACGACGACGAGGACGACGACTTGCCTATCGACGAAATCGAGGCGTTTCAAAGGGCTGAAGTATACGCAGAGGTGCGGACTGGCCGGGACGATTGGGGGACTCTAACGGACGACGACGAGGACTGGTTCGCGACATAGATAGATAACATTTCGTAGCAATTAAATACAGGTCGTATACAAGTCGTATACTAGAGTTGTTCGGTGGAGGAATCATTTGTGAGGACATACATATGTCGTAGACTGAGTGGCTAGGGTGGCACAGAACAGGGAGGCGCCCATTGTTCAATGAAATAGGAAAGAGTGCAATGGGGAATGAGCTGAAGGTGGCCAGAGAAATTGAGGCCACCGGAAGACAATGGGCGCTCAGATTACCGTTTTCAGCAAGGAATAGAGATTGGTGGGTGGCACGGTGTCGGTACCAAAACTATTTAAGCTGAATGCCTTGACAGACGAATCACCTACGCTGCCCTCTTGCCCATGGCGCCCATCCGAACCACTTCTCACGTTGCCCGACCGCTGCCGCTCGAGCGAACCTTCGTCGGTGGCTTAAACCGTGTGTTGGCGGAAACCGCAGCCAAGACCCACTTCGACATCAACGCGACAGACCCCAGCAACCCGAGGCACGTACACCTATACACGCTCAAGGAACTGGACGATCATGTCCGTCGGGGCAGCGACCCTGACGTGGGACTCGACTGTCTTTTCTGTTGGCTACCCATCTCGGCGTGGGGTTGTGGCGAGTACCTTCGTAAGGGCGGCCTCCTCATCGCGAAATCGCTTGTGTGCAAGGCATGCTGGCGGTTTTGTTGGGAGAACAACCGTCTTGATTATCTCGACCTCGAGACGAACCTAGTCTCTCCGCCAAAGGTATGTGCGTTGGCTCCCAATTGGATACATTCGACTCACAAATTATTCAGTGCACATGTCCGCCTGGATCGAAGGCATGCCAGGATATCCTTACAGGCTGTGAACTACACGATGGTGCGTTGCGCTGTCTTTATTTTCTTGTCCTACAACTTAATTGATATGACATGCAGTCCGTGCCATGACGCACGCGGCGCGGGGCGTCTTCACTTTGGTCCGCCCGATGAATCGGGAGGAGATCGGCGAGGAGCTCGCAAAGCGCTCGGACAAGCGTCTCCGGGACTTCAATAACGCTTCGGATGCTCGGTATGAGGAGACCAACGCGAAGTACGAGACCGCGCTCCAGTGGGAGCAGGACTTCAAGACGACCCGGGTGGCCGACTTCCGCATGCCCCCGCCTTCCCCCCCTCCTACGGTCGTCATTCGAGCCCCTCACCCTTATGTGCCACCCCCTCCCCGACGCAACGCACCGATGTTCCCTTCCACTTACGACTACGCGGCTGCGGCGCGTCAACGCGCCGCCAACCAGAAGGAAGACCTTATAGCTAAGGCGTGGTATAGCTATCCAGATTAAAACAACCGTTGCTGTAGACATTTATTTACAATTACAACGATTAGGAATACAATACATGACACCGATTAGGAATACGATACATGACAATTACCTTGGAATTGGATGTTTGCGAAGTATAGAGACAAAATGTACATTTCACTTACTATTAGATGTTGCAGTGTCTTCGAAAGAAAAAACTTACAGACCAAGTCGCGCAGTGATAAGACTTCGAATCCTTAGTTAGGCGTGGTACTGGATTTGTGTATGTACTTGGACTACTAATTAATAAATGTATGGACCGAGTGGTGTAGTGGTTGCACTCCTGCTAATTATTGATGACCTTTCTAAATCTTCTGCAGGTGCCGTGGGTTCAAATCCCATCTCGGTCATGGTATCGGTTGAAACATTTTTTAACTTCGCTGCCGAGAATAGTAGGAATAGTAGTTTGATAAATGTGATCCTCTGTGTTGACTGAGTGGTGTACTGGTAACATTCGTGCTGGTTGTGGACACTATCCTCAATCGTTTACTGCGTGGGTTGTGGGTTCGAATCCCACCTCAGTCATAGGTTGTAGCTGTATTACCCTGTTTTTTTCTGTTGCTTTGGTCAATCGTCAAGGCAGTAGTTTGTTGGGGGTACGACGTAACATAACAAACATAGTGCCTTTGTGATTATGACTTTTGTGAACAGAAAATTGTGAAAAAAAAAAAAAGGCATCAGGAGCTGGGGGTGCCCACTACCTACAATTGGGGGTGCCCATGTACCCTGTAAATAATAGAGCTAGGTGGGCGTCCCCACACCACCGTCGTCGGGGGCCCCCGTGTGGTGCATGTAAATCATCCCAGCTGTGGGGGCACCCAGCCATATCTGGGGACGCCCATGCTGGACTGGGGATGCCCAAGCTTCAGAAGCCTGAATTCTGGGGACGCCCCCGTAGAGATCCGGGCACACCCAGGTATCGGCGCGGGGATGCCCATATGACATATGGACACACGGTGGGGGCACCCAACAATAGGCCTGGGGATACCCGCTGTTAGTCCTGGGAAGGTCCATATTATCTCTGGGGCTGCCCTGATAGTCGCGATTGGGGAGCCCCAGCAGAGGAATTTTGAGCACATCTTTAGGAGATGTTGGGGTAGGTGTAGACTCCAGCTATTATCATTGTATGTTCAACTTCGCTATGAGCCTAAAACTAGTATGTATAGCTAATCACTGCTATACAAGTATAGCTAGCTGACTAGCACTCAAGAACAAGATATTGAGATATGATGAAATTTATCTTCTGTACCTGTCTGGAGCAAATGCTGATATTATCAACTTTGTCTTCCGATATGTGCAGTGAAGTCCGTTCCAATATCACAGCAGTGAGTGCTTCTGTAACAGATTTCTTGCATTATGGAAATGAGTCCTGATATAATAAAAGTTTTGTTCTGCTGTGCAGGGGTGCATATATAATGCTGCTAACTAACCAACCATGCAGAAGTATAGCTGATATTATTGGGACAAGGCGACTCAAACAATAATTTTTTTTCCCGCTCTGTGGGACTGTACATATATATATACTGCGGGTCAAAGAGTGCAGAAACGAATGCTGCCAGCCAATCGACTGTGCAGAATGGATAGCTGATATTATGAAATTTTTCTTCCACTGCGCGGAGCTATATAGATATACTGCTGCTCAGAGAGCCCAGACACCAATCCTGGCCCCAACCAATCGTGCACAGATATAGCTGATATCATGAAATTTTTCTTCCGCTGCGCGGGGCTGGATTGAGGGCGCGCAAGCGCCCCGGAAAGAGGTGTGACACGTGACATTTTTGGGCCTACCCATACCACAAGAAAGCCAGCATCTGGGAGCCCCCAAGGACCCAAAAAGCATAAAGGGTGGGAACACCCACCCGTGGGCGCCTGGGGGCGCTCCCCACTATTTGGGACCCTCTTGGGCTTTTGATTCACCAATGCATATATAACCCTAGAGGGTACTGGTTGGGGGCTGCCCAAAGTGCCTATTCATCACATACATACCTCTTGATATGACCCTTTTGCTGAACATAACAAGATTGTAGGTCTTGTCAGCAGACTTTGCATCAGACTATTTTTCCTGAAAAGCCAGATATATGATAGGAGGAGGTCACTTCAACTCATTGGTTTGTACAGTTTATCACCGGTCAATGGAACAAACATTTTCAAATGTCGATTCTCAGCAGACCTCAAAGCTGAACAGCACATCTGAGTACATAGAACGACCTGAAAGGTTGCAGTCCCATTTCAATGAAACAGTCACAGAATCATTGTTCCGATCAAATTACTCATGTGTCACAACTTCACGTCACAAACACACATGGTGTCAAGGTCGAGGAAACTCCTTCCAGTTTATGTGCATTCTCACATTTTGGTGATTTTATCTATTAGTCCTGCACAATGTGGCCTCGTGTCAATATGCAATACACATGGCTGAAGTCTGTGCTGAAGCACTGCTTCCTCCTTTGGTTACCGATAAAATTGACAGGCTAGTGGCATTATAATAATTTCTGTTCTTGTACCTAAAAAAAGCACAGACCCAATATTTTGGTGCACACTACATGGAACATTCATAAAAACATTTACTACCTTGACATGCATGATTCTTTTTTAAGTGAGAATCCCAAATTTGTGTATACAAGTGTACATAAGGGAATCAACCAATTGTGGGTAGGTATACAAGCATACACAGCCTGCTATGTACTAATTCATCATAGCATCAGGAAGATCAATATGCACAAGAGGTGAAAATGAATTTTGTATCAAAAATCCCAAATTTGTGTACACAAGCAGACAAAAGTGAATAAAGAGCTTTGTTGTATAAGAGAGCAAAGAAGCTTTTGCTCTCCATATAATGTAGACATGACAACCGTCCAGCATCCACTAGCTGCTCTATGAGAGGATTGTGCTCGATAACAAGAGGATAAATGCTCTGAATGTTTTAGCTTCTGTGTATAAGCAGTGTCCACACAAGGTATCTATGGAGCTTTCCTTCTTCTACATGTATAGCATGAGCAGCCTGCACCTGAGGATGAAGTGTTAGAGGCACAAAGAAATGTGATGTTGCATCTCCCATTGTTGGTGGCAGGTGCTGACGTGGTGGCCAACATCACTCCAATTTCAAGGGTAGGAGCGGAAATTATTTGAATCTTGGTGTAAGGGAACAACACTTGGGGGAACAACACTTGGTGAATGGTGACGGAAATTGGTTGTGACACTGATAGGACTCTGGGATGGTGGTGGGTGGAGAAAAGATAAAAGGCAAAGCTAAATCAAGGGGCCGGCTTTCTATTTTTCAACATGATTCATTGTAGTTTTAACGTGCTGTGAATATATACGCAAAAACACATGTACATATAATTATTTTTCAGCTTTATATTAGCATGATGTATAGCAATCAGAGGTCATTGCACACTCCAGTCATGAATCCTGATCCAACTTTGCACGACATCTGTTCCACCATCCTTCGTAATGCTAATGAATATTGGAACGCAAGGAACATAAGGTACAGGTGTTGTATAGGTTCCGAGCAAGGTCCTCTGTAATTTCACGAGCCTTTAAAAGTTCCTGTTCTGTTCGAGATCATTCACGAGCAAAGGGTAGCTCCGAAATCCCTCCTACGAGAGCAGACCAACACAAGCCCACAGAGTCTTCATATCCGGGTACTCGCTGAATGGCTCGGTGTTCAAGTTCCGTTTACTTTGATGTTCACGGCGTATCTGCTCTTAGTCAATGTTCATGGTCACGGAGGACACGAGGATCCAATAAAAGGTTGGTGACGAGTGTCCTCCTCATTTCTAGATGGACTCTATTGATCTGATGTTTTCCAAGTCCGTAGCGTAGCACGAGTCCCTGCTAGTGCTATAATGAATTAGTACATAGCAGGCTGTGTAGGGTCTGTGTTTTTTTTGAGGTACAGGAAAAGAAATTATAATGCTACTAGCCTGTCAATTTTATCGGTAACCAAAGGAGGAAGCAGTGCTTCAGTACAGACCTCAGCCATGTGTATTGCATATTGACACCAGACCACATTGTGCAAGACTAATACATAAAATCACCAAAATGTGAGGATGCACATAAACTGGAAGCACTCAAAGTCCGTTTGATTGATCTTCTTTTCTGATCATCTCCAAGTCTGATTATAATACCTGTCAATTATGTTATGATGGATATATATTTCTACTGACTTCGTGCGAGCTGGCTCAAGGACTCAAGTCCAATGTCGGCCCATCCACCAATGTGCTTTCACTTTTTCCATCCTTAGATCTGTTAATCATCAATATGCTTCATCGTAACTCATGAAAAAAAGTGGTTAACTTACATATTGTTAGGATTGGATGTAAGCTCTTGAAAAAACACTTCTTTCTAACTACAACAAGAGAAACCAAATGTCTGTCATGTAATTAAGGGAAAATGTGCCAAAGTTGTACGTGTGTTGTGAGCAAGTCGTGAGAGCTTGTAAGCAAAATATTACATGTACATACTTCATTTCTAAAGAAACACTTATTTCTGTTCCTAAACACTGGATCATTTGCCACTGGTGAACAGTCAGTATCTTTTAAAGATGGCCACCCATAAAAGAAAGTATAACCTGCAGAGGCGAGGTGAAGGCATACCACTTGAGTTTAGGTCTGGCTTTCAATAATCATCGCTGAGGCAGACACTTGCGGCACCGCATTCGTGTTGGCAGGATTGTTCATGGCATTAGGATGTTTGGCAACATGGTGGGGGAAGATAAAATAGTACATTTGTCATAATATTTACAGAAAACAATATCTTGTTGCTGCATCTTTTTATGCTTCCATGGAGTGAGACTTGGTCTTGTATTATCACATCAGCAAAATAAAAAGACTGTGAAGGAACAAGACAGGCTGGTTCGTTAGTTTGTAACTGTGTGGAACGTATGTATCTACATATATATATCCGAAAGGGCTACACTGCTGCTGGTGGTGTTTCTCGCTCACGGAGAAGGAGGCAGGGGAAGGGGAAGGAATGGCTCTAGTGCCTATACGCGAGGATATATATACTCTTGCCTAGCATTTCATGTATATTTGTTTCATCTGCATTATACATAAAAAAAATGCAGTAAGGTTCCTTCTGTTATATGTGGTGTTCATAAAACCGAACAATTTCAGCAACCTATTTGTAGTAATGAATCTGTGTGCTACAATTTTCTGTTTCTAGCATTTACATTATAATAAAATAGTATGCTCTCTACAAGGAGTAGAAACTTTCAGTGAGAGAAATCCAAAAGGCCGTTGTCCCTAATTGCATGCACCTTGAGTCCAAAATAGTACATTTGTCATAATATTTACAGAAAACAATATCTTGTTGCTGCATCTTTTTATGCTTCGATGGAATGAGACTTGGTCTTGTATTATCACATGAGCAAAACAAAAAGATTGTGAAGGCAATCTTGAGGTCTGAGAATACTCAGGAGTCCTAACCAAAGGAATCCAAAGATCGGTAAAAATTTGCCACTGATACAAAGTAACACACCTGACGACAGACGACGGCCTTTTGGATTAAGTTTCTACCTCTTAACTGTGCACAGGAAAAAATTACATTGGTATTGAGGTGAGATACACAGGTGGAACAAATCTATGCGCACATGGAACAAATCTATGTATGTATATGTAGGATGTGTAATTCGTACATATGCAGCGAGAATAAGACATAGAACTGGTAGGGAGCTGCAATTAGATTCATAAAACCGGGATACAAAGCATCTCCTTTGACGTACTTCCCCTGCATTCATAATTCTCTCCTTTTATTGCTTAACAACAAGTAAACAGTCCCATTTGTCTATGTGTTGAAGCGAAATGTTATGATCCACTCATTTTTTTTTTTCACTGTTTCAAAGGCTGCTTGCCCCAGAAAAGGTTACAATTCTTTGTAGAAAATAACTGGATTTCTTGGAAGCAATTATGTGTTGTCCCTACAATGATACCACTTGACGTAACTGACATCATCAAGGTTTCGGAACTGTTGTATCTATTATACAAAAGACGTGGATTTGACTCGAGACAAACATCAATCAGGCGGCTGTGCTGATGCCCAGCGCACGGATTCGGGTGCCCGCCGATACGCAACGCTGCGTGGCGTGCGGCCATCAGGAGCGCACAGGGCTTTTCTCGGGACGGCTTCGCCCGGGCTCCATTTGCTCGAACAAAGGGATAGTGAACGGTAGCATCGGTGTTACCATTACACCACGCGCCCGATGGAAAGGGGCACGGTCAGTAGATGTACACGCACACTGTGTTCAGCGGTTCAGAAAAAAATAAAAAAATGTTAATCGCTTCAATGCGAGACATGACTGAGGTGGGATTTGAACCCACAACATCACCATAAAAGATTCAGACGAGATTTCAATCTTTGGCGACAATGTAACCATTACACCACTCAGTCGATACAGATCATTAATGACAAACGTGACACATTGGGTAGGCATGCGGTACTTCGAAAGAAAAAGAGATTGTGATTCTAAACGTGTAGTTCTACGAAAAAAGTCTATGTTTTCAGCTTAAGGCTGAGGTGGGAATGGAACCCACAACCGCCGCGAATTACGGGTAAAGAGAGCATGTATATTTCGCGGATGTGTAACCACTACACAACTCAGTCTATGCCAATCCTCCACCCAACCATTTCACATTCAGAAAGTATGGAGTACTGTTTTTTTTAAAAAAAACCTCCGAAGTCACGATTCTAACCAACATGTACTTTTACGAACATAAACATCAACTCTTTATCTATTCCAGTCCAAAAACCTCACGGTATTGTCCCAGGTCTAAAATTAAGGTTAGTAAAGCCAATGATAGATAAACTGTGCAACGCACGGGGGATGCGGAACCACGCCTCTGAGTGTTCACCGTCGGATGCGTGTTCTAAGGAAAGCATGAGCAATGAGAAGAGGAAAAAAGCGAAAGCAGGACTTACAGAAATTACGCTCAGGGTGGCAATGCATGTACACATGCCCGGTTGCGCCAACAGCACATAGGCAAAAGGACTAGCACTAGTAGCTGCAATAACTGTTCAGTGGGAAAGAAGAGCAAAGGAGATAGAAGGATACACATACCATGCTCAGCTCGGCTAGTCTCCACGCGTTCCCGAACAGTCTGAACCGACGCATGCGATCTTCCCTTCTTCGTGCGACGCTGCCCGTAATGCCGATCAAATGGTGAGGGAGGAAGTTTGGGCAGTGTCTTCAGAGAGCCGTGTGCAAAAGTCATGGTTAGAGATAATTTTCAACCTTGGATTTGAGGCGTACCTTTATACCCTCTCAAAGCCACCCACAGTGGCCACAACTCCTTTCATCCAACAATGGCCACACATTGTCCTTCGTTTCCGGCAACTACAGAAGCATTAGTGTTGGCCACCCATCAGATAACTTTGGAACTCACCTTGTCATCATTGTGTCATTTCCTAAACAAGACACATTTTTTACGCACTCTTGGTAAGCTCTCCATAGAGAGCCGCAAGCCCGGGGGTCCACGACAAGGAGGTGTGTGGGGCTGCGAACCCCTCCCCCGGGAACTATTTACGTTCTACGTTTCTTCTCTGACAAAGTGAATCCAGCATCACGATATCTGTCGAAAATGATACAACTATATCTAACTTCGATCGCAGAGAACAATGTATTCGACGTAGAGCGTATTGTGCGAGAAAACCGTACGAAAAAAAGAACAAGACATAAAAACAGATAGCTAAACCGAGACCTTCAAGCATATGTCCTGAACTCCTCCTCCGCAGCCGCACTCTCTGCCAGTTCCTCCGCAGCCTTCCTGGCCTTGCGCGCTTGGCGACGCTCTTCGAGGCTAATCACATAGGGTGTCTCTCTCTTCACTAACCTGAGGGCGCCTAAGCAAGGAGTACGTGAGCCACGAGCCGCAGAGAAAGAGAAAAGACATACGGCTCGGCGGGGGGCGCAAGGCGGGAATTGGACACTCTCGGGTGCTGACGCATGTCTGCCAAGACTTGACGGCGGTGTCCAGAGCGTTGTAGCCGGTGCCCCGCCAGCGCTTGCCCGCCGGTGGCAACGATCACTCGGGGAATGCCCGGTGGCACACAGCGGATGGCAGGAACTGAACAAGAACAGGTGTGAGTATTGCGCTCCAGCGGACAACGCGAGTGACTTACCAACGTGCAAGGCGCAACCAGAGTCTGTCTTCTCGCCGGCGATGGCATCCGCGGGACAGGTGCACGGCTGTAGTAGAACAAGTGTCGGCGAAGGCAGGAGTGTACGGTGAAAGCAACGTACTGGGGCAGGGCCCACTGCCGACCCCCAATTAAAGCCGTGGTGTTTGAAGCAGCCATTGCAGATCTGGCAGGACCGGGCGAGTTCACCGTCCATCGCCGAATATTCGCCCCAGGCCCAGCGCATTTCGACAGCTGTGAGGCCGATGGTCCCCACGGTGGCATGGCCGGCTCATCAACACCGAAGTGAGGCAGGTATCGGTCCCACGTCGCACACAACTTGACGAGCTTGTCCAGCTGGAGTTGCAGATGGTATCGGTTGACCGCCGACTCTGAAAAGCAGTGAGTATAACTCTGCACAAGATATAGACGACACACCTGCTTGATCAAAAGCTTGCGTAGCAATGTCCCACTCCTCTGCGAACCATGTCCACAGGGCCACCTTCTCGCGGCGCAATCGCGCATCCTCTTCGTCGCAGCGATCCAACTCCAGCAGCGCCTTGATGCCCGCCCGAACTTTCTCGTCACTCAGCCAGGCCGGTGGCTCATCGTCGTTGTCCACGCTATCATCCAAGTCCGCGTCCTGGAAGATGATATCGTCGAAGTCCAGCTGCCAGAGTCCCTTGGCCGGGATTTGCAGCGGTGCGATCGCGCCGTGGGGTGCCTTCCTGATGAGCTTGGTAATCTCAGTACATAGCTTGTTGTAGTCGGCAGCAATTTTGCTAATGGTGGGCTCTCGGTGTTTGACAGCAGACGCCGTGTGCGCATGAAGTTTGGCATCTGGATACGGTTGTCAGTTTCGTCGTCGTCGTCTCAGAGCTCGATACTCACCGTTCATGAGCCGTCGGTAGGCGCGCTCGACGACATCCATCTTGAACTTCCGCGCCCGTAAACGCTCCCGCAGCCGTAGCTTCAGATCTCGGGGGTTCATACGGACACGCAGGTACTCGCTTCCCGCGAGGTTCGCCAGCTCCTCGGCATCGGAGACCCCAAAGCGGCCTCCTTTCTCCGTAGCGTACTCTCCAGCTTGTCGAGCGCATCCCGCGCCGTCTGCAGGTCCAGCTGAAGAATCGCCGCCTCTGGCTCCTCTCTCTCCACGGCGCGCAGAAATTTCTGCTCAGCCTCACGAACGATGGCTTTGCGGGTCTTTATTGCCGCCCGTAAAAGCATCACAGCATTCACCGCTTGCTCGCCGCGCTTTTTCGAGCGTCCTATCATCGAGCGATGTTAGTCGGGTGCAGCAATGTAAGAAAATGGTGCACGTACGTGGCAACGGGCTGGTTTGCGCCATGACTTGCTCCTTCCAATGCGCGCGCAAGTCCGGGATCAGGATGCCCGACTCCCGAAACACCTTGGTCGCATCTGCACGCTTGGCGGTGCTGTGTGCATGGCGCCGACGAACCCACTCCCCAAGCCGTAAAAGGCTCGTCTCGTCTGTGTGCTCGATCTGAGCGTTGAGAGTGTACAGGCGATTGTGGTACTGGAACAAAGATATCATTAGAAAAACATTTCGGTGGCAACGATGAAGACTTACGCCAACGATGCGCAGATGGGTGATTAAGTGCGAAATCGACTTCCAAAAGTGTTCACCCCCTCCCCGCTCGAGAACCCAAACCCCACGCGTTTCCGAGAGTGGTAGAGCAGCTGGCACGTCCAGTCGTGCCCGAACGCGTGGAAGACTGAGACCGCGAATGCGATTCGGTCCAGCCAGCGGGAGAGGAATCCCCACTTTAGACAATTCCGCTCCAGCATGCAGGCGATGTCATAGAGGAGGCCTACGCGGAGCTTGGGCGGAAGGTGCTGGAAGAGGGTTTCTACAAGAAGAAGGACATTGAATTGCTTCTCGCCTGCGCTGTGCATGTTCACCACCCAGAGCACGTGGTCGCGGCGGCACACCAGTGCCATGAGCGAGGTGTCATCGAAGGACTCCGTTCTCGCCTTCTCGTGTTTTTCATCGGCCGCCTTGAACGAGGCCTCGCAACCGTCGAGAACGGAACAAGGCAGCGGGAGCTTATCATGCTCATAGCCATCCTCCTCCTCCTCCTCCTCGACGCGATGCACTCTGGGTCGCTTAGTCATTTTTTTCGGTGCCGTCCGACGGACCTCGTCCACGTAAGCCTCCATTCGCGCCGCAACGTCCTCGGGGACAAAGCGTGTATTGGGGTGAAACCTGGGGGGGTCGCGGGGACACTTTTTGTGCTTTTGCGTGAAGCAGGCGTCGAGGCATGCAACAAAATCAGCGCTGGATTTGATGTCAGCGTCGAGCATCGTGCAATGGGCAACAGGACTTACACTTCGGACGGATCGTAAACCAAGTAACCGAAGCACACCGGACAGCGGCGACGCAGGTACTCGCTTGGTCGTGTGCGAGGTGGCAGTTCAGGGAAAGGGACTTGAGGATGCTCGGCAGTGTCGCGCTTGCGCTTTCTCGAGGACCATGTCGGGGTAGGAGAACCATCTGAGGACGAAGACGAGGACGAAGACGAGGGCAAGGAGCTGGACCTCTGACAGCGTCTCGTCTGCGGAGAAGATGGGGTAGGCGTGCTCGACGATCCTCCCGTCCTCGAGCTAGACCGCTGTGGTTGCCGCCCTCAGGGTGTGGCGGGCAGCGGTGCGGGGATCACGTCGTCGCGTATGGTCTCGATAAGTCGATCGTATCGTTGCGTTAAGAGCTTGCGCAAATGGGTGTACCACATGAGGCAATTGCCAAAACGCCGTCGCAACGAGTTCTGCGAGCATAGCGTCAGATGGAGCTGCAAACCGGAGAAGTGGGGGCGTACCTGATGCTTGAGCTGGAACCCCATGGCCGCCAGCGCCCGCTCCAATGCAATCGTGAGCGCAGTGTTATTCGGTGAGATCTGCAGGAACAGATTCATCGTGAACTCCAAAACGCGCAAATCCACCGCGAGCGAGGGCAGGATTGGCGCACATCCAAACGCGCCCAGCTGGATTAGCTGTATCGCCGCCGACAAACATTGGCAGACCTGCAGTTCCACGTCTTCGATGCCTGGGAGCAGTTAGCGTTGGTGAATGAGCAAACGGCATATGCACGTACTGGAGAAGCGCACAATAGCGACTTTGTGAAGCTTCGTAGTAGTGCAGTGGCAAGTGCTTGATGGCGGCATTCGACCATCCAGCTCGCGAAGGGATTTGGTGTCGTAGAGCAGGGTCGCGTAGTGAGGCAGGAGAGCGGGAAGCACCTCCTGCTGCCACAGCTGCCATTGCGCGGCTTTCTTGCGACGATGCCGACCGGGATCTGGGGGCGATGTGCCACGGACAGGCGTTATGTCGGGATCCTGTGATGCACCCGCCGCAAATTCTTCTGCCACCCGGTCTGCCTCAGAAGTTTGGGGCGTTCGGGACGGGGATCCATCCACGGCCTGGTAGCTGAATGCAGACTGGCCGAGGAGAGGAGAAAGGCACGGTTGTATGAGGGTTTTGCCATTGTAGAGTAGAACGTCGGGACGTCGGGCAATATGTCGTGGGATTTTTCGACGATGGTGGACAGCGCGGGGACCGGGGAGCAGGTCGTACGACACGGGCGACGACGCCGCCGTGACACCGTGCTGCTTCTTGCTGAGTTTGAGCATACTGGAGGAGGTCAAGCAAGTCAGTCCGTAAGTTACGCCAGTATTTGGACGCGACTGACCAGAATTTCTCTTTTGTTCACCAAATAGGTTGCTCGGCTATGGTGGCCACCGCGACCTGGCCATTGTTGCAAAGCGCACATCGATTACCGGCCCACATCGACTACTTCTATTCATGCAATATTGTACACTACACGGGTGTACGCGTTGGTGGCAGAAAAGCGTGACAAGACATTAATCCCAGGGTCAGGTACAGCCGTCCTGCATGCCTCTCACCTGACGCCCGCTCATTCCAGCAGTCCGCGTATTAAGTATCATTATATTTCTACTTTACACTATTTCTACGTTAGGGATGGTGGTGGTCAAGAGCAAGAGCAAATAGGCACCCAAGACAAACAACCCCCAAACTTAATCGAGCAAGTTCCGGACCAAAGGTTTAACCGGAATTCGACGGCCACGTGTGGAGTTGGAGACGTGTCGAGGCGTCGCGTGCAATTTTATTTAAATATTATTATGGAAACCAAACTGTAACTTACGTGTTTATGGCTAAAAAAATTGGATGCATTATTGCAGTTTGCATATGAATTGGCACAAGTGCCGTTTTGGGACAATTTTGATGCCGTCCAGTAAATGATTTTTCCTGGGCTCAGTTCTGCACAGATTTTGGAAATTCAATATGCTAAAATCCTTATTTCATGAGGCGCATCGACTGACACCATAATGGGAATCTAATATGGCCGTTTGACAGAGCCAGTTTCCGCCCGTATCGGGTTGGCGTGCGATTTTACCCGCTGTCAAAAACAAAAATCCGGCCAACTCAAAAGGTAAGAAAGATGCATATACCTATCAGCTACACCTTCCCAAGATTTGGGATGATTTGGCCACCAATTGAGGTCACCGCGACGCGACGAAGCACGCAGATCAATCATGGTAACCCGAGTAACGCGTCACGGACAGCGCGTTCTTCTCTTCCTCCCCCATGACCAAGGGCAAGCCTATCTCGGAGGACCTCCGATGGACCATCGTCCGTATGCATAGCCTGGGTATCAGCCTCGCCAAGATCAGTGTTTACACGGATGTCAGCAAGAGGCAAATCTACCGAATCATCAATCGGTTTTTGACGACGGGAAAAGTACTGACCGCGGCGCAACGGAAAAAGACGGGAAGGACTCGACACCTGACCACCGCAGACGTTGCAGTAGGTGCTACATATTCGTACAGCGGCCCCTAATTTTTCGCAGTATCTGCAAGGTTGTCTAGACCAGAGTTGCGACAAGTATTTAGAGGAATTGCAGCTCGGGCTTGCGGAAACCTGCGGAAGGGTTGTCTCTCAGTCTACCATATGGCGGGCACTAAAGCGGAGCGGTTATACGATGATGAAGGTGAACTATATCCTTCCTTCTTGTCAGGAAAGCAAACCTTGATGTGTCCAGCTTACACGCGTCGCAATCGAGCGAAGTGTTGCAAAAAGAGCAAAATACAAATTCCACATGGGATTATACTATCAACCGTATCAGCTTGTTTGCGTAGATGAGAGCTCGTGCGACCGCCGCACATCGTACCGAGGGAAAGCATGGGCAATCAAAGGGCAGCGCGCTGTCAGAAAAGCCTTCTTCATCCGAGGAAAACGGTGCGCAAACATTTTCTGTCGCCGTCTTGCGCTGATAGTTGTTCGGAAGCTATTCTGTTCTTCCTGCAATCTCGCTGGATGGCATTCTCCATGTCAGCATCCTGGAGGGCTCATTCACAACCGACACTTTCACGGATTTTATCGACGGCTTACTCGATAAAATGAATCCTTTCCCCGGCCCGAACTCGGTAATCGTGATGGACAATTGTCGCATTCACAAAGCAGAGGCGATACGGCAGATGATTGAAGAACGGTGCGCTTTTCTTCAACATAGAATACTTGATCCTCCGCTGAGTCTTTTTCACGCAGCGGCATGCGATGTGTGTACCTCCCGCCCTACTCCCCCGACTATAACCCCATGGAGCCGGGATTCTCAAAAATGAAAGCTACCATTCGCCGGGACGGGCAGCAATATAGGGCAGCTACAGAGTCGGAAGATGAGAAGATCGCAACATTGACACAACTGCACAACGCCGTCTACTCTATCACTCCAGAGGACGCACGGGGCTGGTTTCATCATTCTGGTTACTTTTGATACAATATATCTATAAGACGTGCAAGCTGTCTGTGAGGAGAGAGCAAGAAAAGCTGAGGCTACAAGAAGGAACAGATACAGCGGGTACAAGAAAAACCTGACGAAACATTGAAAACAGCGTAAACATTTACTTTGCATCCCACGCCGCCCTTTCTTCACGATTGATCTTGCGTAACATCTTGCAATCCTGACGCGCGTACTTCAAAATCACCTGCGCGGTCCCCTCCGGCATATCATTACAGATCCTCTGCAACACTTCCACCCCTTTGTCAGCCAGATCAACGAGCTGTGAGATACGTTTGTATCCCGCCGACTCGAGACGTGTGCCAAACGACGTGAATTGGTGGCCGTCCTCTCCGCGATCGCCCATATCGAGCTCGAGCACCCAATCAGAGATCTTTGGGTACAGCGTTGGGGGATAATCGTCGTGGGATTCGGTGCTTGCGCCGTGCCGCAGTGTAGACGCGCGGGGCTGTTGTTCGGTGACCGCAACAGGAGCGGGAGCGGCCATTGGAGGCGGGGGTGCATAGTAAGGAGGGTAGAATGGTGGGGGATGGCCGCCAGGCGGATACGAATAATGGGGGTAAGGACCGGATTCTGGAATGGGCTGAGAGCGCCGGGCCACCGGTTTTGCTTTGGAACCATCCAGATTGAGATTGAGGGCCTCCGGAGGCATGGTCTTGGACTCGTGGGCACCTTGAGCCTATAATAATACTCAGTAAACCATCGGGATCGCGAACACGGCACGCACCATGAGGAGACTCCACAGGCTGAGTTTTTGAGTCGATAGAGCGACATGCTCGCCGTCTTTCGCAACGAAGCAGAACCCTGTATGCGTCTGACACTTGTGTTGGTCCTCGAGTTCACGAAGACAGTCGGCGCCAGATTTGCGCTTGGGATCCCCATCCTCCCCGTCGCTGTCGCTCTGATCGCGTTTCTTCGATGATTGCTAAACAGGCTCGGTCAAGTGTCAAGAGAATAGAAAGGTGAATGCAGACCTTATTTTTACCCTTACCCTTGGCGTCAGCCTTTTTCTCGCCCTTAGCCTGCTTTTCTGTCAAATCCTGGATTTCAACTATGAGTTCACCCTTCGCACGGGCCTTCTGACGTGCAACGAGTTCGGCCTTGGCATTTTCAAACATCTTTTCCATCTGCTTCTCAGTCTCTAACTTGCGTGGTAGCGTGCGTACTTTCCAGGTGCTGAAACGATATGCGATCTTGAGGTCCCAGACACGGACATCCATACCGTCCGCAATCGTACGGAAGAACTCGGTGGAGGTGGTCGAAGACGTGATGCTGAGCTCGTCCGCCGCACCATCCACTGGAACGAGAAATTTCAATTCGAATTCTGGTGGAGAAGTAACGTTTTATTGACGAGATCATTGGGCCAGGTGGGGCGTACCTTCCTCCTCCTCCTCCTCGTCTTCCAGCACGTCTTCCATCTCCTCATCCTCGTCATTGCTATCCTCCTGCTCCGATTCGATCGCTTTTGATTTGCCAGATTTAGACTTGCCGTCTCGTCCGAGCAAGCCCTCCGTCGCAATTTGTACTTCGTCGTCGTCGTCCAACGGGGGCAAGGATGACGGAGTAGAGGATTCGGATTCCAGTGTTGTGCCCGGGACAACGTCGGAGTCTGTCGAGGTTACTGTAGTGGAGCGGCTCGAGGATCGCGCATTGGTACTCGTGGCTGCTGGCGCTGGTGCTGGTGGCGACTCGTCAACCTTCTTCTTCTTGGCTTTAGGAGGCCTCCCTCTCGGTTTCTTCTCTAGAACAACGTCTTCCGAGGGCGGGTTACGCTTGCGCTTTGCTGGCATGGATGACCGATGGTGGGGGGAGGAAGAGAAGAACGCGCTGTCCGTGACGCGTTACTCGGGTTACCATGATTGATCCGCGTGCTTCGTCGCGTCGCGGTGACCTCAATTGGTGGCCAAATCATCCCAAATCTTGGGAAGGTGTAGCTGATAGGTATATGCATCTTTCTTACCTTTTGAGTTGGCCGGATTTTTGTTTTTGACAGCGGGTAAAATCGCACGCCAACCCGATACGGGCGGAAACTGGCTCTGTCAAACGGCCATATTAGATTCCCGTTATGGTGTCAGTCGATGCGCCTCATAAAATAAGGATTTTAGCATATTGAATTTCCAAAATCTGTGCAGAACTGAGCCCAGGAAAAATCATTTACTGGACGGCATCAAAATTGTCCCAAAACGGCACTTGTGCCAATTCATATGCAAACTGCAATAAAAAGTTGATACATCGAATACACGGATAATTCTATTCAGAAACCCAGGTTTTCGCAACCTTTATTTGGAAACCGGGTTGCAGCGAGGAACCCTCCCGATGCCGTCAACGCTGCCGAAACTGCCGATCCATCGGCATCCGCGGCACAATGTTATTCTGTACGATGTACATGCTCAAGTGCTCAGAATCCATAGACGATGGACCCAGATGGCATACACACAAGCCCAACAGCCTTCTATCTCTCTTTTGGGCGCAGCAGCCACATGTTTCCACTGGCTGCAATCACTTCCACAAACAGTCTGGCATATCAGTTTGTTTCACGATGGCCCATGCATATACCATGTAGGTGGTGCTCCTGGCACTGTGTTTGACCCTTAGGTCACCCTTAAGAATCCCATACCTACCCCAATGGCAGTTCAACACGGTCATCACAAATGTTCAAACTTCGGCACCACTCGGCAGGTCGGCTTGGAGCGTATGGCATCGGAAAGGCATCAGAAGTGAGGCCAAACGGTACTCATGAATCAATAGAGGCTCAGTATGGGTATTGAAAGCTTTTCAATGGATGAATAAACGAGTTGAGCTCCGCCGGCATGCATGCCGGTGTCGATTACGCCGCCACCGGCCAATTTTGCCGTAACTGGGTTTCTGGATAGGTTCGGAGCAAGCCCGCGCAGCTCCGGCCCGGCAAGCCGGGCGCCTTCGCAGAAGGGGCTTGCTTCAAACACCGGCAAACACTGGACGTACTTTTTCCTTTACCATGACTTCAATTTTGCCTCAAATGCTTAGGTCTCATCGGGAGTCTCTAGCCAGGACCCTAGGCTACCCTCCTACGGCTTTTGCCTGTCCAACGACCTCTTCGAGATCGCTCCATACAGCCACTTCCTTGACCAAAAGACCTTTTCGGAGATCCCTTGCTCCTTGTCTAGGGAATAGGTAGATCCCCATAGTCATGTAGTAGATTATTTTGATAGGCATCCTGCCCATGTCCATGAATATTTTCAGGGATTTCTGGAACACTGGTGGCATGTCCCAGCGCTGTGGAGGGCGCGATCTCCTTTATGTGACGGATGTGACATTCGTCACGGAGCGCGTTCTCATGCGTACATGCCTCCACCACCTGTGTCGGTGATGCTTTTCGATTACTTGAGGACCTCTTTAACCATAAGAACCTCGAAACCTAACACTATCTTGTCTTTTCTTTGGTCGTTTTCTTGGATAAAGTTTGAATCTTCTGTCCATCTGCAATCTGGCTGTTCCTCTTCAAAGGCACCATCTACCACCATGCCAATGGCTACGAAACGGCTCGGGATGTCTAAGGACTACATCAGCACAACACAATTTGGTCCCGGCCATCTTTGTGGGCGTGGCATAAGTGTTTTCCGGAATCTGTCTGTATGTCGATTTTTAAACCTACTCGGCGGTGGATAGGGATGTTTCGTGGCGAGGAGCATCCGTGAGGGGTAGAATATGGGTTGCCAACATATGGGACATTTTTGAGCCCATGGTTGTGTATAGGGAATATTTTACTGTGCTCGATGCGCCGGCCACAAGCGTGGGAATGTAAGTGATGGCGCCTTTTTCTGAGACAAAGTGCAACAGAACTCCGGCACAAGGGCTCGGAGGCTCTTGGCGAGTAACGGGTCATCAATTTAGATATGCAAGCAATGTTTCCCAAAGAGCACCCTTTTTTATGTCCCTAACTAAATATCTATGAGGTGATTCAAAAAACAGGTGGTTTAAGGCACTTTTCGAAGGCTTCAATCTCGATGAATCCGAGAGTAAATATTATGGTCCCAAGAGCCATCCTGTAGGCCGGCTAATGATCTAAAACTTTCACCTTTTAACCCAGATGGAAGGAGCCCGCGATGTGTCCACAGAGGCCGATTTCTAGGTCCTCTGTTTGACGGAGTTTGCAGCAAGCCCCTTCTGACGAAGGCGTGTTTGGTCTATTTGTTCGGTATTTGTCTCGCTTTGTTCTCGCTCGGCATCGCGCGGCTTCGTCAGAACGGGGCTTGGAACGAACCTAGTTTCTGGATAACTTTTGCTTGGGGTTTCCGAGAATTTTCCTTATATGGAAGGGTTTCCGCCTGCAACCGGGTTTCTCAATAGAATTATCCCGAATACACCACGTGTTGCGACAATCTTAGCGTTTTTTGAAATACATAGAGCGAAGTCGGGGGAAAAAAATGTGCGCCCTGCATCTCCCTCTAGTCAAACTGCAACAATCTCAGGTCCAAAGCCATGGGCCAATTCAGGCAAGGTGAGTCCATAGCGGCCACGGTAGGACATGTCGGAGGTGACATCAGGCCCGATTATCACGACACGCGTCTGGAACTTGGTGAGTGGGATTCCCTCGTCGTTGACTCGGCGAGGTTTGATGCAGTTGACAGCGATCATATGCTTCGTGTAGTTCCTGCCGCAACCGAAGACCTGCACCTTTGCGTCCTTGTCCGTCACCAGGGCGCCAAGCAGAAGATAGCAGCATGTGTCCTCCAACGACAGTATCGTCGACGAGATTCTGCCCGGTAAACGCTTCAGCCCGTGCAACTCCACATCGACGCGCTTCTTGGCCAACACGTCAATGTAGAGCCATTTGCCCTGGCTTTCCAATTCGGGGTCCTCACCCCGACCCCAGCCGCCGCTCTCGTCTATGACGTGTTCGAGAACCTCGGGGGCATATGGCGGGGTGACCTCTCGCTGGGCTTCGAGTTTTTCCTTGCCCTCCCGGAGTATTCGCTGGATTCCTGCGACACCCATGACTCGCGCCTTGGTCAGTTCGATGCGGGTCCTGGAAACTTGTCAACTCCCCATTTAAGACAAAGGAGAAAGCGGCCACGCACTCGCGGTGGTAGAGAAATTTGACATCGACGTCAAATCGGGCGAGACTGGCCTCCTTCTGAACGGTGACCATGATATCTTGTTGGTCCCACCACTGCTCTGTCTGCTTGCGTCGTTTTCCCTGCAGCTGCTTGACCCGTTCCTGGGAGTCATAATCCGCGACAACGGTCCCCCGGACACCTTTCATCGGATGCTTTTCCCCACTTGAACTTCGAATCCCTCATACCTTGACCGGTATACATCAGTTCGGCTTGGAGAGTTTTCTGACGCTGCTCGCGTTCTTGCAGTGAGTTGGCGTTCTTCCAACGCTGCATCTCGACCTGGTGACGATCGACGAGGGTTTGTTTGGCCGGTGGGCAGCGCATGGGATCCATACTGTCTCAGCGTGTCCTGCATCGTTGGCTCCGCAGCGACGAAAGGGGCCCTTGGATTGTCACCGGTGGAACTGCTGAGGCCCGTTCCAGCTGCCCCGTGCGCATCTGGGGAACCGATTCCCATCTGGAGGGGCCCTGGAATCCTCTGTATTCCACCGTCATCCCGGATAGATCGTCGGCAAAATCGATGTCGGCGGCGCGGACCACCAGCTTTTTCCCAACATCTCAGCACAGGTGTATATGAGGTCAGTTAGCACTCACAGTATTGGGTTGATCAGCTTCATCATCGAAGGCTGTTTCGTCGGTATCTGGCGAACAACCCTAATAGTCTCCATCAGTGCAAGTTTGCGAGCAATGCTTGAAGGTACTTATGCAGTACAGTTCCAGACTACCACCTCTGAACAACGCAACGACGAAGCCGCACCGACCTTGATGTTCAGCCCTTCTCACTCGCACTATGTCTCCGAGCTGGATGTCGCGACACAGGTATCCGATGTTGACCGTGAAGCTCTGGCGACCATCGGTCCATTTGCTGGGGAGGGTTGCGCCGACGACCGGGTAATCCGTGGGGACCGCGACCGTGACAATATCCTGCTCAATATTTTCCACGCACCCAGTCGCCCCCCCCCAATATAAGAGGCCATGCACCACCTTCACGCGGTCGTGAATGCGGAGGTCATAGCAGACATCCAGGCCGTGACGTTTGAGTTCTCCGACTCTCACATACGCCCCGGCGTTGTCCTTCTTCACCCGTGCGGTGCCGTCGTAATGAGGCACGACTTTGGCGTACTCCATCCGCCGTCCTTTTACTAGTATGTCGCGCATCGCTGAGATGTACCCCACGTTACCATCCTGCTCGCCTCCGACAACTACAACTCGGTCTCCTTCCACCAAAGCCAGACTTGGCCCATCAAACACAATTTTTTGAAGCGCGGAGAGGCGGCTGTCGGCAAACGGGGAGCCCGTGGGCAGTACTCGAGGGTACGTCCTACACTGAATTGGCGAGGTAAATTTGATTGTTTTGAATTTGTTGTCGGGAATGGTGTAGAGAGTGCAGGTCGATAAGACAAACACTACCCGTTTCGCCCTGGACCCAGACTTGGGATGAACCCAGGTGCCAGGTTTGACCATTTTGTATTCTGTCGAGATCCTGCTCATATTCTTGCCCAAGCAGATCGTAGTGGGCAGCCAGGGCGCGCGCATTTCGGTCTTCTGCCGCAAGATTGTCCCCTGAGCGCCACAGGTTTGGCGGACGCACAGGGTCCTCAGTGAGCTCGTCATCGCAGAGGAAATCTACAATATCGGTCAGCACAACGCGAACTCGACAAAAAAGGGGAAAATAAAACCTTTGTCCGACATGGTTTCCTCCAGGTCCTCGTCCTCATCCTCATCCTCATCCTGGTCCTTGTCAGAATCTTCCGCATCTATTTCGAGGAACGCTTTGACGCGCGCCCGTCTCTGGCCAGTCGCGCTCGGCTCTCCCTCGATGTGTCTGCACTTTTTGGGGTGCTCAGCGGGCGGGCTCGGTGAACCGGGTGTTGCCAAAGACGGCTGGGGGGAGGATGGCGTCAACTCTCAATGGCTTGGAGCTGGTGTATTCTCATTCTGTACAAAGGTCATTGACATTATATAGTGTACTTGTAGAATTACACATACGTCAAAGAAAAGGTGGGGCGGGGGTGTGGATGGTCTCGCAGACTTGCAGCGGCTGCCTCCTTGGCCCGGCGAGTGTTCCCATTCGTACGATATATTCCAGAGCGGGGTGTAGTGTCGCTGATCGTACGGTGTGGGGCCGCGTGAGCTTGGATCATGCAAAAAGAGCGGTGTCGGGTCGCGCAGGCGCTGAAAAGCGACGGGAGGTATGTCAAGCTGCGGCTGGGGGCGTTGGTCTGTCGGGGAAGAAGCGCGCTCCACGGGGCTGGGTGCTCGCGAGTCATTCCGTTCTGCTTGGGAGCGCGTCGCGGCGCCAGCATCCAGCAGAGGGGAGGGAATACAATATGGGGCTGCTTCCTGCAGTCGCGCCGCCTCGATTGCCTGCATATTGAAGTCCTGCTCATCCTGTCAGCGCAGCCGCAATTTTTCGGAATTGGAGTCGTCATCTTCCTCGTCGCTGGGGTCACACACTACGAAAGGTGAGCAATTCATCATCATAGGAAACATGTGGTGCACTGTCTGCGTCGCGGTCGACCTCGGCACTGTCGTCGATGTACACCAATTTCGACGGGTACTGGTCCTCCTCGTCGTCGCTGGGGTCGTCCACTGCGCAAAGTAAGCAAGGTGTTGGGCTGAGGACGCTGTCGCTCACTCGTCGCGTCGGTTTCGTCGATGGCAGCGCGCTCTTTGATGGACTCCGATCTGCAATGGCGGTATCAGTATCCACGAAACCGAGTGACCGCGACGAGGCCATTTTTTTTTTTTCGCGTTCTGCTCGTGGATTGGGCATTCTGACATTGTTATGGGTATTCACCCTCATTCAACTTTTATTATTCGAGCCGTACGCTACTACTGTACTACCAGAATGCACACTTATCGGCGGGACATGACGGATTGAGACGAAAGGCGAAAAATTCCCACTGGTCACGCGTTACCGTCCTTGACGTGTCTGATCCCAAATTGTTCATCCGGGATCAGACCGGACAGCAGGGGGCCGGTGACAGCAACACAGCCTTTCGTCTCTTGCTCTTGACTGCCATGTCGCATGGTGGTGAGTGAGGGTGGGCAACACCGACGACGAGCACAACGAGGGCCGCGGGTGGGCAGATAGATAGTAAACAGCGGCGACAAAGAGTTCCGCCCATTGTAGTTATCCGCAATATAGAGGGAGCGCCAAAACACCAGAAGAAAAAAAAAATCAAAAATAATCGCCCAAGCTCAGACATTCAGAGGCGCAAGGTGGCATATCACCAAAAAGCCCCAAGAATGACAGAAGAGCGCGTGCTGCCCAAGAAATTGAAGGACGCACGTGTTGCGGGTCGCACGCGCGTTTTTGGTTGCAGCAGGGGGGAGTTTGATGCGGGAGGCGGGATTTTGATGGTGAGGCGCACAAGGTCCAGACAAAGCAGATTGAGCTGAATACAGATTGAAACAGGTTAACGACGGTTGGGTGCTCGGACAGCCGGAGGCGGGATCTCGGAACCAAAGGGCCGACGACATGACGGGCGTGCAAAGGGTGTTTTCTGCGTGTGTACTCCTCCGTCTTATACCGTGCTGACACTGACAGCATTGTGCAGTGACAACCGAATGGAGACGCACGGGCCACCGTCCTACACCAAGACCAACTTCCCATTTCAGGACGCGAATGGACGTTCGTGCCACCATCACCCATTTTAGAGACACTGGTAAAGCGCTCGAGGCCACTCAACGCACACAGGCTAAATAGCTTCACCTTTCAGCCCCCGTCCGCTTTTGCCCCCCACACCCAAACTTTAAGGTCGAGCCAATCCTGCTCCCATACTCGCGACAACGAAAACTCTCAAAAGCCATTACAAAATAAAACTATGAAGACACGATCTAAAAGTAAAGCTTCCACCGCCGCACCACCAGAGGTGTCCATACCCAAGGTTTGTTTTCTCGACACTGCAGATGCACCATTTACTTATTTTGTTTTCCCAGCGGCGAGCCGCGAATAAAAAGACTTCGAAAGACCACACTTCGCAAGCAGATCCCGTTGCGCCGGTCCAAAAAAAAAACCGGAAGAAGGCCCCGAAAAGCGATACTGCGGCCCCCGCCCCACGTGGTCGGTGGCATGGCCGTGCTCGCCGGTGATGCACCCGCCATCCTCACCCCCGAAGACCAGTACTTGTTTGCTGACAGGACGGTCCTGGTGTACGACGACAATGTGGACGTGGACGAGGACTTGGAGAACTGGATCGGCAACGGCCAGGCTCCTGCCACTGCACCCGCCATTTGTCCGCTTATGCGCATCAAGGACTTGAAGGACTGGATCAATACCAGCCAGTCTGCTCCTATCTCCCCCGCCCCTCGTCGGTGTTGCTCCTCACGTTCTCCGACCCCCACAGCTTCCCACCGCTCTCCGTCTCGCGGGCGTTCCCCTACCCCGCGTACTTTGACGAATGGCCCGCACACTCCTGCTAGCCCTCGTGCACGTTTACCGACCCCCGCAGCTGCGGAACGCACACCGTCTCGTGGGTGTTCCCCCACTCCGCGTACTACCACTCCGCGTACTACCACTCCGCGTACTCCTGCTCGTGCCCTTCGCTCTCCGTCGCCCAAGCGTCCCCGCTCCAAGTTGTCCGCGTGCGCGCTCACGCTCAGCATCAGCACGCCCCATCCGCACGCGCCTCCCCGCTCTCCACCCAAACCTCTTAGCTCGTCGTCTTCGTGCTCGCTCGTGCTCGCCCGTGCGTTCACCGCCAGCGCCACCGTCTCATGGTCCTAGGCTCCGCACGTGGAAGCCTGTTGAACACGAGCCTCCGTCGCCAGGGACACGGTCGGATCGGCCCCCCAGCAGTGACGAATATGGGGATGAGCTCCGTCGGGAGTAGCGAATCAAAGAGAGGGACCTGGCGCGTGGTGATCAGCCTCGCCGCAGTGTGGAAGATGAGGACGAGGAAGATTTCGAGCGGGAGATTCAGCGCGGCGAATTGGATGATGACGAGGAGCCGGGGCCGAGTACGAGCAACAAGGGGTCGAAGAACAAAGCAGCGCCGGGCGCAAAGCAGAAGCGGGGCTCAACGACCGCGGAGAAAGGGAAGGAGACAGGAAAAGACAAAGGCAAAGGGAAGGCGAAGAAGCCCCACGACACCGACACCGACAATAGCGACGACGATGATGGTGCGGCAGCCAGGCGTGCAGCGAAAGGAAAGGCGAAGGCGAGAGAGAAGGCGAAGGTGAAGAAGGCTTCCCCCCTCGCCGACGATGATGAAGATGACGACGACGGTGGCGAGGGCGACGATAGCGAGTCGAAGTCGAAGTCGGGCGCCGTCTCGGAAGAGATCCGACAGCACCTCACCCAGCTCAACGACAAGTACGAGGCGGACGTGGCTGCCATTGCCCGCGAGATTGGCAAGCCCGTCACCCTCCTCCATCAAATACTTCGGGACCTCATCAAGACTCCACGAGCGCTGTCCGCATGGAACGTGTGGCAGAGGTGGTTCTCCGAGTCTCATCCCAACGACGAACATCGTAAGTCGTTTTCTTACACAGTGGTAGTTTTAGGACTGACACCATAATGGCAGTGGGCAGCACTGCTTATACCGACAAGTCGCGGGCAGCATTTTTACAGGCCCTGCACGATGTAGAGGGTTACCCCGACTTCGAGGATGAAAAGCCCCCAACCACCAAGGAGTCATTCGAGCGCCTGCCGTGGTTGCTCGAATGGGATCACAACCTCACAGAGCAAGTGGTCCTTATGTTCCGTGAGGACGGTAAGCTCAAGCCGAAGCTTAAGAAAGAATTGGTGCCCGTTCTCCAAATTGTGCGCGATCCCATTTTCACTTCGCCATTTCGGTGCTAATCTTTTCTCTCTACTTAGGCTGAAAAGCTGCGCAAGACCTTTGGTGTTCAGCTGTGGGGCTTCGTGATCTACCCCAAGGGTGACGCGAGTTTCATGTGGGGGAGTGGCCACGACTTCAAAGAAATGCGGGTGACGCACCTGATTTCACTGACCGACATCTGCAAAAACCAAGAGCATATCTTTGGGTGCGTCTTACTTTTGTTTTCGCTGGACATCACCGTGACGACCATTTTCTTTCAGGTCAATCGACTTGCGGAAGCGGGGGCTTGCACCTCAGGCGCTGCCAGCCATCGAAGAAGCAGCGGGTAGTGGCGGGAAACGAGACCAATATCGCAGCCAGTTGGGGACGATACTGGGCTCACAGCTATGTGAGTTCTGCCTTCGTCGTCCCGGCTGTTATTGATACTAACGACTGGTAGGGGGCTATTGCAAAGCAAATGGGACACTCACGGGCCACGATGTCGACCCGTCGAAGTACCAGATGAAGTGGAGTACGAAGTTCGTCGATGCCGCCTTCGAAAACCAAGTGCGGCTCATCAACCATCCGGCCGCTCTGAAGGACGCAGGCCAGATAATCGGTACCGGCGGCTTCAAACTCAAAGATATCACGGTACCCCTCTTCGATGTGTTCATGCCGGATTTGTTAATTGCCAACCGACCTCGGGATCCCGATGACATGGAGCTCGACAATGAGGTGATGAAGATTGTCCGTTGGATGGACGGTACGTGCTGGAATCTTGACCAAAATAAAAGTTCTGACATTGGCGCAGAGGAAAGGGCCTTGCCACTAGACGATCAACGCGACATTCCCCTCGTGGTAGGGCCCGACAACGCCGCGCTGCTCTGCGTCAAATCGAGCAGCGCGTACAGCCACCGTATGGAGGAGACGAGGCGGAAGGCCACGAAGGCAGCGCAGAAAGCAGCGAGGAAGGAGGCCAGAAAAGCGGACAAATTGAAGAATCCATGACACCGTCCCGCCTCCCGCTCCCTGTCCGCTGCCGGCGCTCGGCGCTCCCGCTCATCCTTTTCTCGCTCTGCCTCACCTCGGACTCGACCTCACTGTCCATCGCGCTCGCGCTCGCCTCGGCGTCCCTCTCCATCGCCCTCCCGCTCACCGCCCCGACGTCGTTCGCGATCGCGCTTGCCCTCGCGCCGACGACGGGTACACCACTCACCCTCCGCTGCCTATAGGCGTCATAAATCGACTCTCAAATCCCCCAGACTCACGCCGCGCACGCGGACACCCGAACGTGCCGCTCCTCGGGCTGGGCCATCCCAGAAGCCGCACAAGTCGTCGCACGCAGACGACCGCGAGGGGGGGCCCCGCCTCGAGTTCACGCATGTCGGGAAAGGTGGAGCGCTGACGGTGGTGCTGCAGGATGGTCGTGACCGCAGCGGCAAACACAAGGCGGCTGAGCGGGAGGCGCCACGGAGGCACAAGGACAATGATCGTGTCCATAGCACCAAGTGCAAGGCGGCGGACAACGGGGAAGGCGATGACCGTGAGTCGAAACGCGCCAAACGTAAGGAGGAGGAGGGGTGACGCAGCGCCAGGGCGGAGCAAGACCGGGGTGGCCCAGCTCCGCCTGATTGCTTGAAGATGGCCTTGACCTTCGCGAACGCGCGGTCATTCTACGCAACGGGCTTGGCACCCATGGCGCACTCGTAGCGGGTGGATCGTGCAACTTTGTTATGGAGCACTGACTGCAGGCAACAAGTGGACGACTCTCCCCGATAACTTCACGCCGATCTTAGCCACGGAGGAGGACCGGGGGCGTTACCAGAGGAACATAGAGGAGTTCGCTCTTTATGAATACGGACGATGAAGTATAGTTTATTCAAAATATGTTTTATGTATCTCTATGCCATATGTGTCTCCTATGCACTCTGTATCACGACCGCGTTGTAGCCAGTAGCACGGTGACAATGTGTATACATCGCCCGTAATATGAGCAGATTTCAAAGTAGGGCTGTGGGTGGCATGGAAAGGGGCAGCCGTCGAAGGTGCGTTATCAATTGCATTCTACATAAGATAAGAAGAGGCTCGATGGCCACAGAAAAAGTGGCAGACAACGCGGCCACACATCGTGAGGAGCTACCCTTTGTGGTGGATAATGGCCACAACATAGTGGCAGACAACGCGACCCCACGTCGTGGAGGAGTGGCCTGGCAAGCCTCAGCACGCGGTCCAGGAGTTGCCATTTCCAGTGGATAATGTGGGTGGCACAGTCTGTGTCCAGGATATTAAAGCTGACTGGATTTTCCTCAGCACACATCAATTCTCTCCCGTACACGATGGGCCGAACTCGCACCTCTCGCACCCCCCTTAGCCTGGAAGGCACGCCCGTGGGCATCATGAATCGCCTCGCCGCAGAATCTCGCACCAAGACTCGATACGACATCAACGCCGTCGACTGTGATGCGCCCAGAATGGCTTACGCTTACACAGCGGATGAGCTCGAAGCCCATTCCCAAAACTGCGGCGGCCCTCCGATCGGAACGCTCTGCCTGTCTTGTCGCCTCCCTATCCCTCAGTGGGGTTGCGGTGAGTCCATCCTTGACCATGGCGTCCTGGTCGCCGTTTCTGCCACTTGCAAAGCATGCTGGCAGTATTCTCCGAGCAACAGCTGCCTGGATGACTTCGAAGCCATCCTAAAACCCAATGTGCGCTGCTCTATATCATTGAGAGCTCAAGCTAATCCAATTTTCCAGTGAACATGTCCTCCCGGCTCTATGGTGTGCGCTGTTATCCTTACGGGTTGCGAGTTGCACAAAGGTGCGTGGTCGTTTTCATCTCTCGTGTGTGGTTATTGATGCACATCACATAGTCCCTGCTATGCGCCCCGCCCCTCACGGCGAAGTCCGTCTGCTGTGCCCGAAGAATCACCAGGAGCTCACCACCGAACTCGAGGAGCTCGAGGAGAAGCGCTGTCGCGAGGCCGATGCCGCCTTGGCCCTCCACGGCTTCACCACGGCCGCATACACCGAAGCGTGTATCATATGGGTGGACGTCTTGGCTTCGTCCGTTGATCTGAGCAGGACTCGTGTGGCCGACTTCCGCATGCCACAGCGCTCACCACTGCCTTCGCCCCCTATCGCCATTCGCCCTGCTTACGTCCGCCCTGTGCGTGTCTTCGCACCGAAGATTCCGGCGGGCTATGACTTTGCGGCTGCCGCACATCAGCGCGCCCAGCGCGCCAACGTTGGGGCTGACGCAGGGGACACTAATTGAGGTGCTGCGCTCAGTAGAGCCTGGTTTACACCGCAGCTTTTTTGTATTCCTTTAACGTAGCCTACATACTTTTGGACATCTATAGACTTCACTGATTTTCTTCACGATGTCTTGAATGAATTATTTTATTTTATTTGTTGGGTGTGGTATTGACGCCATGTCTCGCTGTGTAACGTTCCACCCGACACCGGCTTTTATTTGACAACTTAGCTAGTTCCTCACTCCAACCATATTTGATAACTTACATCAGGTAACTCTTTTTTTTTTTTTGTGGCATCGCCGGGTGGAGTACTGACTCAATGTGTAGGGTATGTGCCAATGTGTTACTACTGGTTGCGGGAATTGGGACTCGCACCGGAAAGTGTGATGTCACACATGACATGTAACGCCCCACCTCCCAAGTGGGATCAATCTTAAATTTTTCAAAAGTGTCCTTGCCAGAGCGGTTACACCTCCTCTATTTCTTGTTTTTGAGAGATCACGCATTCGATCCAGCCGAAACACAGTTTTTTTTAGCTCCACGCAGTGGGCCCCGCGGCGAGCGTAAGCACCACGCAGTGGGCCCAGCGGCGAGCGTGAGCCCCGCGCCAGCGGTTTTCCACCCCAGCAACATTAACCACAAGAAATACATGTAAATTCAACTTGCACTCGTAATTCTCGAGCTGCCCTACGCCAAGCCACAGAAAAATTCTCACTCCATCGAGCGGATGCTCCACGCAGTGGTGCTCCGCAAAATTCGATGGGGTGGCAATTTATCTGTGGGTCAAGTGGGGCAGCAAGAGAATGGAGGGAAAAAATTGAATATTACATTAAAAAAGGCCCTGCGCCAGCAGCAGCGAAGAGGCAGTGCCAGCGAAAACGGCCCCGCGCCAGCGGAAGGGGCAGCGCAGCGAAGAAGAGGGGGTCTGGGGGAAGCATTCCCCCAGTCCAACCGGAAAGCGTGACATGTGACATCACACTTTCCGGTGCGGGTTGCCCCTCCCTGGTTGCGTCGTGTAATGGTTACACATCTACTGATAATGAACGGCGACATGATTTTGTTGTAGATGAAGTGGGTTCGAATCCCGCCGCAGCCTTGGAAGCAGACGCTCTTACTTTTTTTTTTTTGCTCTCGTCAAGGCTTAGCGTGTTGAAATTGATATCAGGCAACTACAGGTTTTTTTGTACATTGCCTGGTAGAGTACTGACTGAATGTGTAGGTATGTGCTAACCAGAGGGTATCGGTTGTGTAGTGTAAGGGTAACACCTCTGTTTGTATTGAAGGTGATATGATCTTGCCGCAGATGATGTGGGTTCGAATCCCGCCGCAACCATGGAAGCAGAGGCTCTTACTTTTCGTGGTTTCACCAGGGATGTCTTTTTCCCCTATGTTTTTTTAAAACCTCTGTGTCTATTTGACTCCAGTAAGTTGGGGGCTAGCATCAGTGCATATCATGGCTGAGTGAGTTGTGTAATGGTAACACCGCTGTGCTAATTTCCGGAGTACAGTATAGATTACCGCAGATGACGTGGGTTCGAATCCCATCTCAGCCATTGCAAAGAAGGTAAAACATTTTTTTTTTCTCACGTCGGTGAAGTTGAGTTAGAAGTGTCACGTTTTGCTTTTGTCAAAGTTAACTGGGGTGTAACATAGTAGACTCGTAACCAGTCTGCATTTTACAGCAAATCTGTAGTGCAAGCACTATGCCGTAGGCAGACTGGTACAACTCGGGCTAAGCGAAAGGGCTGAGCCCGGAGTTTGAAATTATTTCTTCTTGGCTAGATTCAATCATTTCCACCCGAATCCATAAGGTTCAAAGGGAGAATATAGTCCAAGGTATCCTTTCTTCACTTTTGCTGGTTCAGATTTACATCGGATGCCATGGTTGTTGAGTACCGCACCCCCAATTTACAAGGGAAATGATGGCGCTGCGCAGCCACCGTTTGATGCCGCGGATCGGCACTGCTTAGAAATTCAAACTCCGGGCGCAGTCCTTTGGGTTGTCCCGAGTTGTACCAGTCTGCCTACGGCAAAGTGCTTGCACTAAGATATACCGTGGCAGACTGGTCACGAGTCTAGTAACATAGACTACAAGTAGATTATGTCTTTGTATGCCTCGATCAATATCATTGGTTCCACTAAGATGGATTTCACTTTGGAAATAAGTGTTTGTCTTGGTGTTTTTGGTTTGCAGTAAAACAATAAGATATGGGATGTCCCAGCGAATACCACAGAAGGGACTGGGATAGCCCATATGTGAATCAAAACATGGGAGGGACATCCCATGCTTATGTGCAGAAGGTAATGGGATGTCCTACAGTGAAAGGTAAAAATAACTGGGACCTCCCACTGCACATCTGGGATGTCCCTTGAGTTAGAGTAGAAATTGAATGGGATGTCCCACGTAACTTGGTGGGACATCCCGTCCTTGACCAGAAAAATGGATGGGCTCTCCCACCTTTTCCCTGCATTTTGGAGGGACATCCCAGCGAATGGAAGGGACATCCCAACAAGTGGAAGGGATGTCCTGCCTGTATCAGGCCAGGTGTGTGGGACATCCCTCGTCTGTGTGGGCCAGCCCACTGCAACCTGGGACATCCCAGACTTGGAGAATGGGACAGCCCATGGACCTGTGACACTGTCACACTTTTTTTTTGTGCAGGGATTTGATTAAATCGCAGCTGCAAGTACCAGTGATATCATCCACCACCAGCAGCCTGAACGTGCTACCGTCACCCAGTCCCGTCGGCGGTGACTTGAATGTGCTACCGTGGCCCAGTCCCGCCAGCGGCAGCCTTAACATGCTACCGTTGCCTAATCCCGCTGGCGGCGACCTGAACGTGCTACTATCGCCCAACCCGCTGGCAGTGGCCTGAACGTGCTACCATCACCCAATCTCGCTGGCAGCAACCTGAACATGCTACCGTCACCTAATCCCGCCGGCGGCAGCCTGAACCTGCTACTGTCACCCAGTCCCACCGGCAGCGACCTGGACATGCTACCATGGCCCAGTCCCCGCCGGCAGCGGCTGGATGTGCTACGAGTGCACCACCATTCACCTGATCCCCACCGGCGGCGGCGTGGACGTGCTGGCAGCGGCTGAATGTGCAGCCTAGCTGCACCAGCCTGGATGCAACATCTGGCAGCCAATACCTAGCGATACAAGCCACCCATACCGCTGCTATTTCGGTGCAATTCCGCCCCAAAAGCTGCTTTTTTTCCGGCCGCAGGCGCACAATAGCCAGCACTGGACGCACTGCAGCTGTGCACATACGGTCTGCACAAAATTCACCCAAAATGCAGCTTTTTCCCGGCCGCGGGCGCCCCGAACCGCACCTTTATAGCAGGCCAGGTGTCTGGGGTCCTGCTGCAAATTTGGGCAATGGGCCATCCCTGCAAGTCTTTTGCGCCCGCCTGCAGCGGGTGGGATGTCCCACAAATAATCGGTGAGAGAAGGCCCACACCACTTTTGCTATTTGGTCGGGGTGTCCCACATTATGTGGGATACCCACTCAAAAACACCCCCCTAGAGCCGGTCATTCTCCATGTAACAACTGCCCCTAGGGGGGTCAGTTTTGGGTAGTCTGAGGTGGTCAGGAACATGTTGACAGTATGTGTCAGTTCTGTGTTGGAGCTGTTTGCATATCGGTGCACAAGGTCCTGAGGACTCCAACGTACAAGGGCAGGTGAGAACTACACCGCGTCCACAGAAATCCGACGAAGTATGGAAAAAGAATGGGGCTTGAAGGTTATCTCTGTCAACACACCTGAGTGGCATTCCTGGATGGTTGATGCTATGCGCCTGACCGTCGTGGGTTGTTGATGAATTTTACTGCAGAATTAGCCAATTATTTCTTCAGCTACAACCGTTACTGATCTATGGCTGCACCGTCGTGAAATTCCAGCTCAACCGCGTCATCCTAGAGCCTTTGGGCATCTCGGCCAACTGCTCTTTTTGTGGGCTGGCAGGACAGACATTCCTATTGGTTGCACTTGACATCACAATTTTATGGGTATTGCAACGAAGCGCGCTGGCACCGCGTAGGCCCGTCCTCCGCCGGATGAGAGAGGATGCCACCTCCATAGCTGAAGCCTGATCAAGGATGCTGATACGCGTGGCGGGGAGGGGCAACCGATGGGCGGAGGACACATGGTAGAGAACGAGGGCAAGCCGTTCAGGGTCCTCTGCGCGGTCGTCGGGCTGATCACGGTCAAGGGAGCGTGCGGCAGAGGTGGTGTCATGGTGGGACATGGGCAAATCAGGAAGACATGAAGGCTTTTGCCAAACAGTTGCAATCCATTCTCATTCTTACGCCTTTGGCTCTCCTGCCCCCTGTACTGTCTACATGGAACCAACGCTTCCTCACGGCACTTTGGATGGTCTCTATCGATGTTTGCCTCCCTGGCACCCCGACAACCCGGCAGACACTCAGGGTGGAGCGACCAAGCTTTACCTTGCGACAGGGCCCACGCTGCGGGAGAAGGCTGGGGATACAATTCTTGGTGAGTTGATGTGCATGCGGGAGCTAAAATCTATGGAACTAATTGTTCCCCAGGAACAGCGCAAACTCAGTCATCTCTGGCGCTCGCAGAGCCACCGCACCTGCCTACAAAAATTGGCGTGATCTCGTGATTGCCACTGCGCGCTCCGCCAAATCGTCCGCATCACTGTGTTTCCCTCAAGCCAAGGTCGCCCAGCGGTCCCTCGCATTGTCCCCATCGTCTCCCTCCCCAAAAGGCATAACATCTTGCAGCACCTCCAACACACCAACCGCAGCGGCGCCCTCAGGGGGGACATCGCGGAGCCAGCACACCTCGGTGGCGACATCTGTCATTGGGTCACTCTCCGCATCGCTCTCCACCTTGACGCTGTCAGAGACATCCACCATGGTTTTTCGTGCCCGCCACGCAGCACCGCCCAGCCTTCGCAGCTATGGCCTGAGGTGGGGCGAGGACTCAGGCTTGGTGTGCGGGTCGCTGGAGGAGGCTGATCGATTGTACGGGGAGCTTGACCTGGCTGGGTAGGCGCCGCATATGTTGACGACGGGCTCTTTCATCGACGCGGCGTGCTTCGCGGAGGGCTTCTCGCTGACAGTGATGGGGGAGGAGGCTGGACGTCGTGTTCGCTGGATTGCCACGCAGCAGGACGCGCATCAGGAGCAGCTGGCAGAAGAGCGGTGGCGACGGGAGCACGAGAAGCAGGATCGAGCCTGACAACGGTGGGTGGTGAAGGAGGCGTATGAGCTGTGTCAATGGGAGGAGGTCGCCCGTCTGCGGCAGCGCGTCGTGCGGCTGGAGGCGCAGGCGGCAGGAGGCGAGTGGGAGGGGTCGTTGTCATCTTTCGAATCACTTGATGAAGAGGCGTTGGAGCTGGAGGAGGCAAGTTACTCGAGGTACAACACCGACGACATTGTGTCGGAGGTGGAGTCATGGAAGGAGAACCCCAAGCAGTGGCGCATGATGGGTGCTGCTTGGGGCGGGCTGGTCTACCGCAGGGATGACAAGTACGCGCACTTGCACCGAGCTGTGCAGTGAATTTTGCCATGGCTTCTCTGGTGTCCTCTTTTTGTTTTGTTTTGTTTTGAGAATCTCTAACGGACATCTTGTGTATTTGCTACATTGTGTACTCGCTACCTGGTCCTTAGTTCTTGTACTGGCAGCTTCAAATTTGATTTTTTTTTTGGGCTCTACGTTCTCTTGACCTAGGGTGTGGGAAAATCAACAAAGACCCGATTGGGAATAATCTTTATTGACTTGACTCTGGTCACCGCACTTCTACGGCAGTACTGTCGCGTCTTCTGCTGTTAAAATCCACGGCACCGTCACACAATGGCCAAGAAAAGCTGTTGAACGTGTCGCCGCCAAGCGCAAGCGCGACAGAAAAGCCGAGCAAGGGCAGAAGTAGGGTCAAGACGGCTGGGTCGTTGGCCGAAAGCTCGTGTTCATGGAGCGGTACAAACAAGATTGGCTCGATGCTGCAGATGATCCTGACAACTTCTACACCATGCAAGCCAAACATTTCATTGTGAAGGCGGGGTGGGATCCTCAGTTCTCCAAGCATGGTGAGGGCAGTTTGGACTTTGAGAGCGAAACCCCTGGTCCTACGGAGGGTGATTTAAAAGTGTTCGTCTCACCGACGGACGACACTGAGGAAAAGGGTGTCTACCTTCGGGAGCTGCGGATGGTGGGTTTTGTTTTTCCCCTCAATCCTGGCTTGAGAGATGTTTACTGAGGCTTCTATGTAGAAAATCGGACAGTGGTACCAGTACCACTACAGGAAGATCCTAGCAGCCGATGAGCTCGAGGTGGGTGTGGACGCGCTGCTTGCCGGGTTCGGGGGTCACGACCCCATCAAAAAAATGACTACTCCACCACTCGAATGTGTACTACGAGTCGCGCATCCTGCCAGCCTTCGATGCGGAGATGGCGATGTTGATGCAAAAGCTCAAGGACAGCCTTCTGCAGGAGAAGCCCAGCGACGTCGCCATGCGGAATCGTGTTACCAGGGAGCAGTGGGCGCTTGGAGATGAGGTGTTCCGTCAGTGCATCCAGCTGGAGATTGAGGCCAAACACGCCAAGGATATGGCTGACTACGAGGCGGCTGTCGAGGGGGAGAACAACAGTGCCGACTCGCGCACCCCTAAAGAGTTTCACAAGTAAGTGGTTGTGTGCATACAATGTAAAACCATGCTAACACAACGGTGTACAGGCTGCTCACGAATGCCGCGGCAACATTGGATCCTCTTGCCGACTCGTTGTCGAGGCGCTACGGTATGGCGGTGATGATACTGTTGGCGAGCCCCATCCCAGACAAGGGTGGATCTATTGAGGTTTTAAGGCAAGTAAATCACCATTGGCAATGCGACTTGGCGACTTGTACTGACGGATCCAGCTCAAATGCTGGGAGGACAAGAGGCCGCATGCCAAAATCGTGGCCGCAGATGGACCCAGCAGGGTTCAATGGAGTGGTAATGAGTATGTCGCGATTCGTGACGCTGATGTTTTGTAAGTACAAGTCAATCTTCTAGGCGCTGGCAGCGATTGACAGTGGTTAGCCCAAGAGCAATGCAATGTACGGGATGTCCAGTGCCTTGCTCCGAATGGACGACATGGACTGTGAGGGCAACGCAGGCAGCGACGAGGACAGTGACGAGGAAGACGAGGAAGACGACGACGAGGAGCAGCTGGCAGTCATGGTCGAGAAGGGGAAGGGGAAGGAGAAGGGGAGAGGGAAGGAGAAGGGGAAGGAGAAGGTGGCGAAGAAGACAGGGGAGAAGGTGAAGGACAAGGTGAAATCAGCGCCCAGACCCAGGGGAAAGGAGAACCCCAAAGGGAAAGGAAGAAGTTCGCCAGCCCGGCAAAGACCTCAGCCAAGACAATGCCGCCACGCCCCAAGCCGAAGGCCGCATACAAGGGTGCCGCCAACGGGAACGTGGTGCCTCATGATGGCGGCGCTGCCCCTCCCAATGACAGCGGCGCAATCCCACCCCCTCTTTTGAATGACGGCGGCGCGATCCCGCCCCCTCCTGCGAACGACAGTGGCACGATCCCGCCCGAAGACGGTGGCGCTGCCCCTCCCAACGACGGCGGCACCATCCCTCCTGCAAACGACCCTGGCACGATCCCGCCCCCTCCTCCTCCTCCTCCTCCGAGCAATGATGGCAACGAGGGGGATGCGGAGAAAGAGAGAAAAGATATGCCGCCCTCACCGTGGCCCCTCATCGGGGCTCGCTGGGCACCAGAACTGAGACGTGTCTACCCTTGGTGGGAGGCGGAGGCTGCTCGCTTTGGTGACGGGTGAGAGGAGTGCGTCTGGGTGTTCGTATGTTTCGAGGAGGCCTCGGAGTTTCCGGCAGAGCGCGTGCGCATGCCCGTGACTCCGGCTCGAAACAAGGTCGGGATAGACTCATGGATAAACTTGGGACGGAAGTCGTGGCCACCGACCATAACAGCGACGCCGGAGCAATACGGCAAGTGGTTCTGGAGCTGGTGGTGGGGCATGCAGCCCAAGGCCCGTCTCATCGAAGATGGGGTGATGTCGCGAGCCGGCGACATCGTGTGGGACGGGATTCACGACTTGTCAGGGAAGAACGGGCTGCTCCAAGTCATCATAGTCTTGATGTGGTGGGGAATCAAAGCCCACTCCGATGGTGCATCTGCCGCGGATGCGATGGACTGACAGCTGGCAATGGAGGACGTCCGCTGGGTGTTGGATGAGATGGTGAAAGAGGGGAAGCTGTCGAAGTAACAGGCTCCTACCCACCTGCACGTTACGGGGTTGGGGGCAATCCTAGTAAGTACTTAGCGGTCTTTTAGGCGGATTCTGAGCAGCATAATACAAAATGACAAATCAATGACAACTGCTCCCGAACTTCAAACGCCCCCAACCCCTCCACGGCGGCTGGCATTTAACAACTGTAAACAACATTGTACCCCAGTCAATGGGTAGGGGAGCCGGGTTACTGGCTATATGAGGGAGTATTCGGTGGGCCTTCTAGCGATAAGCACCGCCGCAATACCACACTCGAAGGAGCGGAAGGGGAGGAGGGATTTGGGAAAGGAGGTGAAAAGAGGGGTGGGTTGTGAGAAGACACTTGTTGTTGCCAAGCCAAAGTAGCACTGGTATTAGACGAGGTAGAATCTAATGTACACATAGATTCTACTGGGTATCTGTACGTCCTGTAATATGTTCGATCCGATCCAGGGGAAAGTCCCTATCTCCTACATATAGGGGAAGGTGTGAATAGAGTTGCTGAGGGGTTATAGATCTCCAGGGGCTTTGGAGAAGTTGGAACAGGGTTCCTGTCCTCCTGTATGTCGTTTGAGATCCGTTTGTCGGAGGGGTTTCGGGTTTTGAGGATAACCCGGGGGGCTGATGTAACCCCGGTGTAGTGGCGAAGAGAAAGGGAAAAAAGGGCCGTATGAGGTGAATCATGACAGGCAGCGGGGGCACAATCGTAAAGTGATTGCATCGGGCGCAAGTAGCCCATCAAGTCATGATGGGAGCGGGCGGCAGGAAAAATTACTGCTTATAGTAGGTGCTGTATAACAGAGGTAAATAGCGGCTTTTTCCGAGCCCAAATACGGTATTTCTTTTGGCAGCACACAGCGGGGGGGTTATGTTGTGGGTCAAATCACGATGTAGAAGGGAGGGTTGCCCGGTGTGTGGACAGAGAGGTGCTGGTTGTGCGGGGAATATAGAGTGCAAGCGTGCCGGAGGATGCCGTGTGCCCGAGAGGAGGAATCTGGAGGAAGAGTGGAATAAAATGAAGACTTACAGCTATTTGCGGAACTTAGGGCGTGGAACAATTTTTTCCGAAAAATGTTGATTTTGGCATAACGGCTGTATAAGGCTCAAATCTTAAGCAATCTCTTAGTTGTTTCGAACCATTCCACTCTGCCATGCATTCCGCACCTGCAAACGATTGGTGATAATTACATAATATAGACCATATGTGGGAGTTGGTCTGTTTTCATGCATAACAGTTCCTGTGTGAGCTGAAATGGTGTGAATCTTCTAATATCCTAGCATATAACATTTGGGATGATTACACAGATGCAAGGATGCTTAGAATGTTTATCTCATGTCTGATTCGTTCTGATTCCTGCCATCAGATGTTGAGCAATTTCACCTGAGCGTGCCACAAAGGTACTGGGTGTAGTAGCCAAAATCTGGGCAGCCTTGCAGGTGCGGAATACATGTGGCTTGGCCATGTCAAATTTCTGGATCATTCGGGGCCTTGACGCGAACATGGCAGGCAAAATGCGGTGAAATATGCTAACTCAAACAGCACAGATCCAGGTGCCTCAAATCGAAAATCTAAAGCGCCTTGCATCTGCGGAATCTCAAGGGGAAGAGGATGCGCCAAGAATAATTGTATTTCATTGAGATTGGAGGCCACAGCGAGCGAAATGGTGAAAACGATCAAAAATGTCCCTTTTTGGAAAAAAATCTGGCCGTGCCCTAAGTTCCGCAAATAGCTGTAAAGGAATGTGAACTTAGCTCAGGCTTGGAGAGACTGGGAGTCGTGCAGGAAAAGAACTTGAAAACTCGATGGTGGTGGTTGGAAGCAAGAGGTGAAACCCTGTACGTGACAGTGTGACAACTGTAAATATGATTAAGGTCCAATATAACTAAAGTGTCCATGGTATAAGTGCCTCCGCTAGAGCAAAACCCTTGCCGTCGAACCAACCGGGAGCTACGCAAATACGGAATAGGGAGAGCACATTGCGCCGCTCAACGGTGACTCATGGGTGCCCAATCCAGAGTCGGCTCGATCCCCGGCGCAGTCCGAGAAGGCCGAAAGGTTGGAAATCCACTCGTCGCGTTGGCGTACGTACGTAGAAAATGTCTGTGACTCAATAAGTAAGTGAATAAATGTATTCTGTGCAGAAGCGTTCGAACCGATGTGAATGGATGTGTGCAACGCTCGAGGAAATTAGAGGTGGAGTAGATGCTGAGGAATGATGCTCGGTTCAATTCGGTGGATGAGACAACCGGCGCGCGCGGAGCAAAACTCAACACGGCCCAAATCGTACTTGTTGGACTTGTAAAATGTCTGAAGAGGCCAACGGAGAGCCAGCTACTGGGCACTTCCACAACGATTTACCGTGATTTGGCTGGGTTAGCACAGGACTGGCCACAAACTGTGCTGTATTTTGAATTAAAATGACGCATCACATCTGATAAGGCGTGAAACAGAGAGCAAATCGAGGGGTGCGTGGAAACACTTGACTCCTACCACCATGGCAAGCACCAGTCGTCGAGGCAGTCGTCGAGCTCGAGCTCGAGGTGGCGGCAATTTCAACGCTCCAGTTCATCGCAACCCCACCCGGACCCGGCAGCCTACACGTCGTGCAGACGCACCCATCACCTATGCACCCCAAGCGCATGTGGGCAGCGAAATCGATGTGTCGGCGTCAGACTCGGATGACTCGTCTCACCAATTTTCCCTGCCTCAGCAACTGCTTACGCTGGATAGCCGCGACAGCTCTGTCGAGCTTCTGGATGGGCCCCCACAGAGGACTGCTACGGACAACAGTGAGATACATCCCTTTCGAATATGTGTCGCTCCACCTAATTTCTGTTGCCAGATGAGGATTTGGGCATGGCCTCAGATACCACGGGTGAGCGTTGCAGCATAGTCTGGCAGGCATTTTTTTTTTCCAGACCCAAGTAAAAGGCGAGGAATCTCTGCTGTTGGCTGTTACAAGACCGTAAGTCCCCGTTTTGCACCACAATACCATCTAACCCACGCACCCAGGGTCCCCGATCGTCATTTCTCCTGGCAATGAAGGTCCGTCTAAATTTTCTCCGCCGATATGGGACTAACCGTGGCAAAGAAATCACCCCAGCCTGTGCGGAGGTTCGGTTCATGATTTGTGTTGATGGTGTGAACCGATCCTGTTTTCCATCCCATAGACACTGACAACCTGCAGGGGCTGGGTGTTCATACGAAGACAAAGTCACCATGCTCATAACCGAGATTCGCCGGCTACAGAGCATCAGTGCGGGTGAGCCCTCATCCCCGCCGGCTGAGCCTTTGGCCAGTACCACTGTTCCCGGAGCTTCCAATGACACCGTCGGTGAGTATGCATCTGAGATGCCGCACACTGCTTCCGACCTGGCTGTAGATATCATACCTTCAGTCATCGATGCGGATGATCTGTACGTCAGTCCGCCACACAACTTGCTCGAATATCCAATCACTCACCGTCCTGCTCAGCGGACGCACTGTATCTTGTTTGCCTGAACACCGTGCAGGTTTCTCGCACGTTTGTGGAGCAGCGTCGTACAGCACCACCCGATTGCACTCTACTTGAGCTAAAAAGCTTACTGGGTGATAAATGTAGATCACATACACCGCTGCGGCATGATTGACCTGGTAGCTGTCGAGGAGGGTGGTGCGCGCCTGCGATGGTGGGATAGGGGTTACAAGCAACAGTGAATGGCCGATCCTGCAAGCCTCTGCATTGTCGGTGCTTCGGAGCTCAAGCTCGGACCGCCATCCAAGCTCACGGAAACGGTAGTTGTGGTTCATATAATCCCCTTGCACCTCGATCGGATAGTGGGAAGTTCCGATGAGGAGATGTGCTCGGTCGCTTGCAGGGATCTCTCCCACCATCCTCTTCAGCAGGCGCCCGGTCTTGTATCTGTCGTTGCACACACGCTCAATTGCGACTAACAGTGCTTACCTAGGAAACCGAGACGGCATTGAATGAAGCCCCTCAAGCCATGCCCACTGCCAACTTTGTTGCGGCTCCCACGGTGGCGGCCCAGGCACCCGCTGCAGCACTCTCAGCACAGGCTGGCCTTCAGCCGGGTGTAACGGAATATCTCCGTGACAAATACCAAGACAGGCTCGCCAGGATTGAGCGTGTCCGGGCCCTGCGCTGCGGAGCCGCCTACTGCCATTGTACCGAGGAGAAGAACTTCGCCTCCATCTGCACCTCTCTCGGCCTTCGCCTCTCCGACCGTATCTTTCATCTTGTCACTGTTCCAGAGGGCCTTGTGATCTCCTACAACGTCAATCCACGCTGTCACCGCTGTCTTCAGTCTTTTGCCTCCGCTTCCATGAACCAAACAGACAGCCTTCTTCAATCAATCAATCAATCAATCAATATTCAATTAGGGTGCGCGCGGGCCCCTGGGGGCCCATGTAGCACCATGCAAGGTACATGGATGTGTCTCTAGCGTGCAGTAGTGGTAAGGTATCCAGAAGAGGCAGGCTGAGGGGAGGGTTGGACTTGGGAGCGTGCTGTAAACGAGGTGTATGTAACGATTGTATGTACTTGTGACGAGTCTTGGCAAATCGTAGCTGAGATGGATTCGAGAGAGGAAAGGAAAGAAAAAAGAGATAAGAGAGAGAGGGGGGGGGCGTACTACAGCGCGTAGCGAGGGAAGCGAGCCGTCTCGCGCACGAAGCGGAGGACAGGCTTGTGATCCGACTTGGCTGCGAGTAGGCCGCGGAGGGAGAGGCGCGCCGTTCCAAGTTTGAGAATTAGGGTGAGACGCTCTCGGCGGTAGCGGGGGCAGAGGAGGAGGAAGTGGCCGACGGTTTCGGGGACGAGGCACAGCGGGCAGTCGGGGGAGGGGGCAAGGTGGAAGCGGTAAAGGAAGGTGTTGAGGGCGAAGTGCGCCGAGCGCATCTGTGTGAGGACGCTGCACTGCGGCCGGCTCAGGTCGTCGTACATCCGCATCGTCGCGTTGGATGGGCGGGCGCAGTCGAAGATGGACAGCCGGCGGTAGCGGGGAGAGGTAGACCATTCTTCGAGCCAGCGTGCCTTGAATGCCTTCATCCCGGCTTCCAGGACGGCTGCCTTGCTCGCAGGGAGGGGGTGTTCGAAGGGGATGATGCGCATGGAGAGGGCAGAGGATGCACCTTGTGCTGCCTCCTTCGCGCGCTTGTCGACCGCCTCGTTGCCCGCGATCCCGATGTGCGCCGGCACCCAGTGAAAGCGGATCTTCAGGGTCCGGCGGGCTCGGAGTAGGCGGCGATGGAGCGAGTGGAAGAGGGAGAGGAGATACTGGCCGGGCTGAGGGCGAGGAGCTGCGAGGGCGGAGATGGCGGGCTGGCAGTCCGTAAAGACGTCAGCGTCGGTGAGCCGTGGGGTGGATTTGATAATGTCGAGCGCGAGGATGGCGCCGACGACCTCCGACTCAAAGACGGTGTGCGCGTTCTGCTCACCGAGATGCTTCATCCGGACCAGCCCCTCTCCCCCGTTGCCCCATGCGACTGCCGCTGCTCCCACTCCGCCCTCGAACCCAGACCCGTCCGTGTACACCCTGAATCCGCCTCTTCTCGCGACCTGCTCCTCCTCCGCCTTCGCCGCGTCTTTGTCCGGCGCGATCCTCGTCGTCAACGCGCCTGGGGGCGCCCGCTCGATCACCTTGTGGGGGTCGATGAGCTCGATGGGGTCGTTGAGGAGGGGGAAGGCGGCGTGGAGGTGGTGGATGGGGGAACGGTGGAAGCGAGGGATCCTCCTGCAGCGGTTGAAGACGTGCTGGAGGGGATGCGAAGGGGGCAGTGTGGCGAGGCGGACTGCCGCGTTGAAGACCGAACGGTTGAGGCGGATGTGGATCGGCAGGAGGTTCGCGTGAAAGTCGAGGGTGTCGGTCGCGGTGGTGCCCAGCGCGCCTGTGATGAGCTTGGCGGCTTGGCGCTGCACTTTGCCCAACGCCTTTGCAATCCATACCCTGCCTTTCCTGCGCGCGTCGGTGTTGGCCGAGACAGGGTTATACCACACAGGGAGCGCGTACTCCATGCGGGGGATAACGACCGTCTGGAAGAGTTGGCGGGTATACGAGTGGGGGAGGCCGAAGGTGGGGGAGGAAATGCGGGAGAGGGCGAGGACCGCCTTAGTTCCCCGGCTCTGCGCGAGCTCCACATGGTTGCGGAAGGTGAGCTTGTGGTCAAGAACAACCCCGAGCAGCTTCGCAGTGTCGGAGGCCTCGACGGTGACGCCGCCGAATGTCGCTGGCAACGGAGCGTAGTGCGTAGCGTGCTTTCGAGGAGGGACGAAGTGCATGAGTTGAAACTTCGTGAGGTCGAACTGCAGGCCAATACGGGCAGCACGCGGGCAGGTGTCTTTCTCCATATGTTGGACAATTGTGTGGACGTTGTGGGCGACCGTGTACGACTCTTCTGCTCGACTGAGGTCGTCGATGTACGCGCCTGTCTTCTTATCGATGAGCTCGTCGATGAAAATGAGGAAGAGGAGGGCACTAAGGGGAGAGCCTTGAGGGAGGCCGTTCGGGACGGGACATGGTGGGGAGCAATGGTCGTCGAAGGTGAGGGTGGTGCGGCGGTTGCTAAGGAAACTCCCGATGAGGTCGACAACTTCCGCGGGGACGCGCTTGGTCCGAAGGAGGTAGAGGAGATGGGCATGGCTCACAGACGGGAAGGCCTGCGAGATGTCCATCAGGAGGAGGGTCAAGACCTTCCCCCCTCTCCACGCGTCCTTGACCTTTTGAGTCAGCGCGAGCAGCGCGTCGACCGCGCTCCGGCCCGGGCGTCCGCCGTACTGGTTTGGCGAGAGCAGGCCATGCGTCTCGGCGAAGCCAGAGAGCCAGTCCGCCAGCACCGACTCCAGAACCTTCCCGAGACTCTCCTCCTCCGCGATCGGCCGGTACGCGCCGGGAACCGTGTAGTCGCTCTTGCCGGGCTTGCGGAGCGTGGCTGTGATGAAAATCCGCCACCAGCTGGGGAAGTAGCCAGCGCGCAAGCCCGCCGAGAGGACATTGAGGAGGAGAGGGGCGAGGGTGGAGCGGGCGGCCCGTATGGCGACGTTGGGGATGCCCGTCGGTCCCGGCGCCTTCCACGGCGACGTTTTCCCAATAGCGCGGAGGACATGCTCGACCGTGAAGGTGGGGCACGCACTCGGAGCTGGATGGGCGGTCGCGGGCGGAGGAGGAATGTCGGGGGCAGGGGGGAAGCACTTCGCGTGAAACATCTCCGCTTTCTCCGTGGGCGTGGACGCGATGGTACCGTCGCTGCCAACGAGGTCGGGAGTGCGGGGGGAAGACGACGAGGAGCCCGTGGGATCGAGGGCGTACTTCGCCGCCTTCCAAATGTTTCCGCGAGGGAGGTCGGAGATGTACTCCCTCCAGTGCGAGCGCTTTTCCTTGCGGATGGCGCTGTGGTACACGTTCTTCGCAGCGCGCATCACCTCCCAGCTGGGGTCGTCGCGGTCATCCTTGACGATAGCTCGGTGCGCTTTGTTGTAGGCGGCACGGAGCTCCGTTAGGGCGCGGCACCACCAGCGGTTGGTGAAGGGCGAGGGGTGACTGAGCGGGACCTGCTTCTCGATGATGGTCATAATTCCTCGCGTGAGTGCCTCCGTATACTCGTCGATTTTCGCAGAGGTGGAGAGGGGGAGAGTGGGCAGGGGGTGCGCGGCGAAGTGGGTGATCAGGGCGGGCTCGAACTCGCTCCAGTCGGCGGCACGGTAGTTGCGACGGAGGGGGAGCGGGCGATGGGTGACGGAGAGGTCGAACGAGGCACAGACTGCCGAGTGATCGGAGCCGTGCCCGGGTACGACCGTGCACTTGATGAGTGAGTCGGCTAAGAACCCGCGGGAGACGAAGAGGAGGTCGATGGTCGAGGTGGTTTTATGTGGGGCGGAGTAGAAGGTGGGCGTGCTGGCCTTGACAAGCTGGATGAGGGAGTGGTCCGACATCAGGTCGAGGACGGCGGACGCGTCGCTTCTAGCGGTACGGTGGGGGTAGAGAACACCGGACCACAACGGATGGTGGCGGTTGAAGTCGCCGGAGAGGAGGAGGGCGTGGTCGGGGGGGAGTTGCCCGAGGGAGCGGATGAAGGTGGATGCATCGCGAATGGGGGTGTCGTCGGAGTCGGGGGGGTTATAGATGGAGAAAATATGTATAGTACGGGTGTCTAAGGTAAGAGTGATTGACGTTATAAATGAGGACTTTATACGGTTTTGTTTGTAGCTAGAGGACGGTATAGTTTTATTAACGTATAGTAAAGTATCGGGGGAATTAGTTTTGAATGTAGGTAAGATTCGGTCCCAGTGGGGTGAAGAGAGAGAAGGAAATTTATTAAGGTCGGGGGGAGGTTCTTGTATACTAAGAATATCGTAATCGGAGGGATTCGTGGAGTTGAGAAGGGAAATAAGTACGTCGTAACACTTGTGGGAATTGAGGGAAAGGATTCGGAAGCCATCGACGGTGTAGGTATGGGTTGTAACGTTCATTTAGGGGAAGGAGGGGGGGAGGGGGCAGGGGCGGGTGTCTCGAAGAAGAACGGGGAGGAGCGGTCGTCATGAAGGGAGGAGTACGGATCGAAGTTAGGATCGAAGAAGATCCTACCTTGGAGCCGTTCCTTCTGGAGCGTGCTTTCCTTCTGTCGCACCGGGCATTCTTTGTGGTACGCTGGGTGCTTGCCGTTGCAGTTCGCGCATCGAGGGGAGAAGTGGTCGCACCGCTTATCCGCGGAGCACTTCTGGGAACTCGTCGTACACGGACAGCTTGAGGAACGGTGCGGACCCGCGCAGCGCGCGCACTTGGGGGTGGGGGCTTTGCAGCGGAACTGGGTGTGACCCGGGGCTTGGCAGTTAAAGCAGAAAGTGGCGGGTTCTTCGAAACGATGGGGGTAGCAGATGGTAGACTCGATCGCGAGGCCCTGGCAGATGCTCTGGTCGGCGGACAGTGGGTCGGAGATGGTGATGACGAGCGACGAGGCCTTCTTCTTTGGGTCCCGGGCCGCCTTGGGGTTGATCCACTCCATGGCAGTGATGACGGAAGGGTCGCGGAAAGACGAGCGATTCTTAGCGTAGAGGTCGATCGAGGCGGTGGGGGATTTGGGGTTGAAGGTCGTCGGAACGCTATCCAGCACTATCTGGCACCGCGGAAGGAGGAGAGAGCCTTTCCGCGCAAGCTTCGGGACCCAGTGAGCCGCCGTCTGGCGCAGGAGGGAGGCCGCCTGGTCAGAGTCGACAGCGACGAGGAGCCGCGACTTGGGGAGGACCTTGACACCTCTGATGGTCACTCCTCTCAACTTCTCGATCCCAGCGGCCGCGAGTGCGCCCTCGACCTGGAGCTTTATCTCAGGGAGGGGCAGGGCGAGGACGCCGTCGCCCTCGTCAAGAACGACGGTGACCTCACGCGTCTTGGGCTTAGTGTTGGCCGCCTTGGACGCGTGCAGGGCGGGAGGAGGGAGTGAAGAGGAGGACGGCGGGGGAGATGCTGTCGCGGAGGCGTAGGAGACGCGTGGCGCCGACGCACCGAGTTCTGCAAGTAGCTCCGACTTGAATTGCTTGAACGAGGCCTCGATGCGGTCACCGGCGTCGAGGAGGCGGTCGAGCGAGTCCAGCGCGTCCAGGCAAGATTTGTAGTCGTTAAGGGTCGGTTTCTTGTTTTTGGCTTTGTTCAGCGCGAGGATGTCCCGAACGGCGGCGATGAGGGTGCGAGGGCAGTTGGAGGAGGGGTCCGCGAGGTCAGGGAGGTCGGAGGAGGACGGCGAGGGCGAGGGAAGCGTGTTCGTGGGCTCTTGACGCGCCAGCGGGGCATTGCCCGATTCGGACATGATGGACGTCAAGAGCGAAAAAGACCAAAGCCTTCTTAATCAGTAGGTAGACATGGTATATAGGCTAATGACAAGGCAAGTAAAAATAAATGAAACAGATAGTTATCTTGAACCCTTTTACACCGTTGCATTGGGGTAATCTTGAACCAATTCTTCTTGAGACACCGAGAAAACTTGCACAAGGAGTGCTCAAGCACTATCGGACCGAACCCTACTCTTGCCTGCGGATCTTGAGGCAGTCGCTCCTTCATTCATTAATACAGAGCCCGGACAGCCTTCAACACGACTTGCTGGTCGGCTTTGGCTATGGTGCCCCCTGGGCTTACACAGTGCCGGGGAATCAACTTCAACTCTTCCAGCGCTGCAGCGGCACCTTCATGTACCAAATAACATAGGCAATGTCATCAATGGTGGGCTCTGCTACCGCGCCGCTATATGAGAAGTCCGCCGTCAGAAGATATCCGGCAAAGTGTTTCGGGTCTCTGAAGTATTTCCAGGCATCCAAGAATGGAATCTGGGTACGATCTGGCGTGAACTGCTTTGCCCATAGAAATCGGGTGACATGAGTGTCACCGACCACGGAGTAGGTATGGACATTGGGCAGAGAGTGCACAATGTCTGAGGAGGTGAACCGCCGAAGTCGGTCCCAACGCAGTCGGATGCGCAGATGCACAATGCTTTGCAGGTGATCGAGTGTTTGTTCAAACTCATCCGCATCAGTGGTATTGATATGCCAGCTGAGATGGGTCGACTGCTGGTGAGCTGCGGCGCATGGGCGAGAAGTTTGGATACCCATGGGCCCGCGCGATCTCTGGAGCAGAGGGACCCAAACACGATGTTGCCCACTACAACAGAGAGACTGCGGAGTGTGCTGGGTGGGGAGACAGGAGGAGGGAGCAGTTTGTTGTCCACCAAAGACAATAGTTTCAGTCACAGTTTCGGATGTTGCCGAAACTATTGTTTTCAGTGCGGCGGGCCGGCCGGTTTCAGGAGTCCGAAAAACAATAGTTTCGGTAACAGCCGAAATTGTGACCAATACCATTGTCCTCAGTGGACAATAAACTGCTCCTGAAACTCAAAGTTTCAGGAGCAGTTTCTGGAGAACGGAAATGGCGCTCGAAACGGTAAGTTTCGGATCACCAGATACTGATTCCAAAACTAATCATTTCAGAAACCTCTTCAGGCGGCCAGAAACTCTGCCTTTCAGGTACAGTTTTCATGCTACTAATACTGTTACCGATACTAAGCGTTTAAGATACATCTTCAGGGACCCCAAAATTTGCCTTTTTCTGGAGTGCTACGCTCGCTCAGCTGCACTATTGGCGTGACCTATCCGTTCCCGGTATCCCTCTCCGACAAGCGGGCAACAAGGACACCAAAACATCCTCGTTGACGCTCGTTGTCAACGGCGCAGCGAAAAATCAGCGTCTAGCATTCTGCATCTCTATATCTCTACGGAATCTCTCAGAGTACGCTCCCGGACTCGCAGCATACTTGTCAGCCGCATACGAACATATCACCGCACCTTTTCGTGGCAATATCTTCTGTGCGGCTCACGGCTGCCATACCCGGATGGTCTGTGCATCGGCGTCCACTGGCAATTCGTGAGCGTGCCTTTGTCAGCTCACGAATCCGAGTGCGCAACGGCGCACCGATCCCCCTGTCTTCATCCTTATTCCTACATCCATGGAGGACAGCAAGAACAAGAACAAGAACAAGAGCGAACCCATGCGCTGTAATTGCTCCACGACCTGCGGGAAACTCATCGCCAAACGTACTAGAAATGTGCATTACATTACAGTGCATTACAGCAAAATTCTCGACACTGGCCAAAAGCAATCCATCCGCCTCAAACGACCAAAACTGGGCCCTTCACCCGACATCCCTCTCATGTGTCCTGATCCTCATTGTGATGAGCTTGCGCCCAAGTCGCCCTCTACTGCTCTCGTCTCTCTATTCGCTCAAAAGTTTCAGCTGGTGCAAGCCCACGGCCACTGGCTGCCATCAACCAAAGCGTCGGATATCTTTACTCATCGGTAAAGAAAAAGGTATGTACCAATCCATGGCGCTGGAGCAATGCTGGCCGACCCGCATCGATTTCCTCAAATTACCGACACGACGAATCTCCTCAATAGGCAAAGAAATTCGTCAGCTGGTCCTTGACAGCGACTTCTGAATCGCCTGTCTGGAATACATTTCTCGACAAGATTGACTACCGCTTTTGCCAGCTGTGCCGGACTTCAGCAGATCTCGCGGACGGATACTAGGGTTGCAGCTGGTAAGTCCTCGTTGACTACTTCCCTCGTTGAGATGGAATATGATGCTTTGCAGCCCGACAGGGTGTGTTATAACATCCGATGTGCTTAGGCAGATGCTCCCGCAAAATCTCGGGGATATCGAAGACAACCTATTCGCAACACTTGAGCCCCTCATCGACCAACCTCACCCCTGGGATCAGTTTGAGAACGGCTCTAAACTCCTTCTTTCGGTCCCAAAATTCCTATCCCCGACGTGGCAGCAACCCTTATTACTCAAGACATGGAGTGCAGCGAGAACAACGCAGTGAACATCCTCGACGACACCCGTCGCTGTGGTGATGTAGTCCATCCTCACGTCGTAGAAAAGGTCGAAGTCTTGGGAACCGTCGTCGCAAACGAGATCAAGAAACCTCAGCAAGTCAACCTCATTGTAAGCTCATATTCCACTCGTACCAATAATCGTACTCTAACGCACCAGTTCTCTTCTGTTCTCCAATTGCCAAAGCAGAAAATTGTAACGCTCGAGGATTTTACTCCTGTAGGATTTACGTTGAACTCGATCTACTCACTTTCCCGCAGCCAAAAGACATGAAGCCGAGGGCAAGCCAACAGCGGATAATGCTATTTTCATACATGAAGGGTTTGTGATTAGAGACGGGGCTTCATATATGCAGGCCTCTAATTAGAGATGCGGTTTCATATATGAACTCACAGGTACTCACATATATGGTAGTAAATCCGACCGCCGCTCCGCTCACTATCGGCGGCGCTGTCGTGGCGGAGGCGCGCTTTTCTGCCCCTTTAGGCAATTCTGCCGCTTGCCTGCACTCACCCCTGCTACTGACGGTGCGATCCCTACCCACATCAGTGCCACTTCGCCGAGATTTGGGCCTGTCCGCTGCATGTGGTGTGCGTGGTGGCAGTTGGAAACTAGGTGATGCGGGTGATGCGGGTCAATGTTTGGCAATATTATGATCTAACCTCTATGCTCTCTCCCTCGCCAGCCTTCGCGCTTGTTCCGTTCCCGCTGCCTCTTGCACCCGCGCGACACCTCTGCTGCATGCTGTGTACTTCCAAAACTCCCTTGGGCTCTCTCGCTTGCGTTTGCAGCCGAGTAGCGGACGCTACACGGCTTTTCCCGCCACCACCCGTTCCCGCTCGCGCCGCCGCCGCCGCTCCCGCCAGCGCCTAGGCGACCACTGCGCGAGAATCCTCGATGTTGTAAGTCCTGTGTGGTGCCGCTCGCTTGGCTCCGCGCCCTGTACTGCACCCTCTGCGCGCCTTTTACTATCGCCACCCGCCCCGGCGGCGGCCCCGCTTCCGTGCCAATTTGACCGGGTTACAGGGTGCCCTGGACCTCCTAGAACCATGTGATGTTGAAACCTTGCCCCTCAACCCTCGTGGCCCACACGGTATCTCTTTGACTGATACCGCCCCCTCCACTTTTTCTCCCCCTGCGCGGTTCACTGTTGGGAATCCGCTCACGGCGCGTCCTGTGCCTGGTTCTCCCCTCAATTGGTGGCGTGTATTTGCTGTTCCTGCTGTTGTATGCTACGCAGCAGCGCAGTTCTCGCCTCCCTGCCCGCCCCGCCGCTCGCGCCTGCCCAGTGCCCACGCCCTCCCCGCGCCCGCCGGACCGCAACTAATCAGAGAGCGTGCATGCTGGGCGCACGTTCTTCCATTCGATCAGCGTAGTCTGCGCGCGCGCTGTTGCGAGGGATGTGCACCATGCAGTAGCACCATTCCTTAGTGATGCCCCGCCTTCCGTGCTGCGCCCCCCTTAGTGTTGCCGCCGGCTGGCTACGGCTGGCTCGGTTCGGCTAAGCCGCCCGAGCCGTTGGAGCCTGGCAACCGCTGACTTCAAACTGATGGTTCCCAATGCAAGGGACATCATTTGGGTCTCTGAAGTCGCAAATCTTGCAGTTGGGTTGGTGATAGTTCTTGCTCAAATCAATCGGCTCGGAACCGGCTAGCCGCCGGAAGCGGCAACACTAGCCCCCCTACCGACACCGCTCTTGTAGTGAGCGATCTCGCCCGTGCTGCTGCTATCTACCGGCCGCTGCATACGCGGCACGGAACCCTGGCTCGTTTGCGCTGTTTAGGCGCCCGGGCGCTTATTGGTTCGGCATCCCGCTTCTGTGTCTACAGGCTTGCCTGCTTCCTCCAGCTGCCTCAATCACGAGCTATGTCACAGTTTGTATCCTATCTATCTTGTATCATAATCACTTGCTTCGTTCTGTGGCTCCTTATACTGTTTTGAGTTCAGGTATATGATTTTGTCGCTCTTTTTATTTTCACCACCCACAGCACCGTCATTGACGGTTGGGATTGAACAGTACGGTGTTTGGATACTCAGACAGGATGAGCTGCGAGGAAAAATACCCTCGAACGACAGATTCAACTCTGTGACTGTGTGCAGACCGCCGAAACTCGTTCAAACTCGACAAAACCGAGGTATCTTTCCACTTTTCCGGGACGACAAGTGCCTAGGTATCAAGCTAAAACCATCAGACAGGTATTTTAGAGTCCCTAGCGACACTGTAAAAAAGTTTCTTCATAATATTCGGTCAGGGACGTGAACATTGTCCAAGGATTTCCCATGGACTTGTATTCGCACACTGCAACTCAACTGCAACTGGTCAAAATGTGAACTTTGATGAAAATATCTGTATAGCTTCAAACTTTCGAGCACATATTGAACTATGAATGAGTCCTTTGTGTTCTGCGATGCCAGAACACCGAGAATCAACTCCCAAGTCGTGGATTTTGACGAGTTAAAGAGGTGGCTAATTTTCAACCACTTACCGACTACATTTTGATGCAACACAACAAATTGGTTCGATGCCCCTAACCTTGCTGCTTCAGATTTACCGCAGGGGCGATGTTCATGCCACAGAGGAATAAAACATCGGTGGCTAAATTTGATCGGACACCAACGGGCGCAAATTGATAACCCATCAATTGCCGTCTTTGCTCTCTTCCCTCACGTCCACTGCCCGTATCTCTTCCGTCCCCGCCAGAACGACCCAGGATTCGGCGGACGCCCTCCCCGCATGCGACATATGGACCTCACGCCTTATGAAGATCCTCTGTCCTCCTGTGTCGACGCAGCGACGACGACGCTAGACGTGTACCCTCCGTGGGTACTACATCCGGGTTTCGTCGGCCACAAACACCTAGAATTTCGGTCCTGCTGTATCGAGGCAGAACCAATGGGATTTTGAAGGATCTTGGCACATAATTTCATTGGATATTGGGTGCGTCGCAGCTCGATGGTAGTTTTTCAGATGATTTACCCTTTTAAACAGCTTTGTGTCTTGCTCGACAAATCATGGTGCGTACCCCACTCGGGTGCATGTCGTACCACCCAACCACGGACTGTATTTGGATGGCCGCTGCGCACGGCCTTGCGCACGACCTCATGCTTCATTGTTCCACTCTCCAGCCCCTTGCATGGCTGCGCGAGCTCTGCCGCCGCCTGGTTGTGGCCTCGATCTCCATGCGCGCTCTGTATGCGTACTGGCGGCCCTGTCAACACCATTAGTAGTAGATTTGCGGCAACCCTGCGCCATCTATCTGGGTGCAGGGCAGCTTGGGTGACTGGAGGCGGAGACTGGGCAGTTAGCCCCATTCTCAACCCCCCTCTTCTCCTATCGCACGTATCCGTCGAATGGCAAGGGAGCCAGAATTATCTTCTGGGCTTTTTTGCCACGCAGCCCAACGCAGTCCGTCAAGGACAGTCTCCCTCCCGTGTGTGCACCGTACTGCTACGTGACGGTTCCTGCGTTTGGGCCCGGCCGCTACCGTGACGCTGCATATGGTGCAGGCCATCGCCGCGTCGTCCGCCGCGTTGACCTGGGCCATGCGCTGGTGTGGATACATACATTGACGGACTACGGCGTGACATTCCGAAAGACGAGCGGCGGCGGCTCACGGTCTGCGCGCGTGCGAGCGTCGACACGGGGCGAATTACGCAGGGGTGCACGGTGCGAATGAAGCGTGTCGGTTCCGACTCGGAGAGGAGACGGAGCACGGAGGCGGGATACTGGGCGTGGCGATGGGGAGGAGGCAGATTCAGGTGCGTACTTTTTAATGCTGGCCGGGACCGTGCATGCTTCGAGGCGGGTCGCACAGGCGGATATCGGGGACTGCCTGGCCAGTGGCATGGGATCGTACAATGTGCGCTCACTTTGGCGGGCGGAGACGGCTACGGCACTGCGGGGAGCGCAGCACTCGCGCGCGCCGAGCAGCATGTCCGTAGCGGGTGCCGATGCAGACGCGTCTATGCCACCGCGCGAGGTGTGGATGCTACGCGGCCGTGCTGCTGTTTGTCGCCGGCGATGTGCGCACTACTGGTACTGTTGTAGATTTAGCCGAGCTACTGATTAAGCTTTGACACTTGCGCTGTTAGGCGACTGGGTTAAAACTCGTAAGGAGCCTACTGCTAACTACTACAGCTTATATACCTATTAGAATTGTATCTAGAATATTCTACTTGAGTCCAAGTCCTTCACTCTGCTGACTGATGAACCTCGGGCTGACTGATGTCGGCCGGTCGCATCACTAATCATTGATGCGCTTAGCGATCAACCTCCAACAGGTACTGCTGTAAAGCGTTTTTTAATACAAAAATGATGATTTTCCTATCTGGGATGTTAGTAAGCGGCCCAAAGCAGTAACCTCGTCCTCGTCGTCGCGGACGACGCCGACGCCCTCCTGCTCGCCGCCAACACTCGCCTACCCCAAATGGAACCATTTGTGAGCTCATATAAAACCGGATCTCTAATTAGAGGCCTGCATATATGAAGGCTGATCTCTAATTACAGACCCTTCATATATGAACCCGCCACGATGTGGTCAAGCCAAAGGTGAGAAGCTGTCAACATGTTGCCGATGTTTTTACTGATCATTCACAGGCGCCAGTAAAGACTACTAAATCAACGGTATGCCTGACTGGGCATCTCTTTTGATATAATTGATGTTGTGCCCTTAGCTTTACCTTAGCCTGAGATAAACGCAACTCTGTCTAAGGTAATGTGGAGGATTTCAATTAGACTTGCAGACCACTAGCGTTCCATATATGTACTCCTGAAATCCACCAGTGCGGGAAAAGAAATTAACAAGTAAAAATCGAGTTCAACAGTCTTGAAGAACCGTGGCAAGGAGAAGAAAGTGGCCATGAGAGTTGAACCGACACCCAAGTCTGCTCGAGATGCGAAGACTAAAGTTAATGGTGAGGCATTTATTGCATGTTCGGGAACTCGCAGATATCAAGGTGGATTCTTAGATTTATTGTATTTATGCTTGATCGTGCTTGATGTCTTCCCTGGTGCCTCCCTGTTTTTTTCTCTGGCTCGATACCTGATTTCAACCTCCTCGGACTTCCTCTCTTATTTGTAATACCTCCCCTGTATCCTGTACCCGTTTCTGTGTGTATGAATTTCAAGTGCTTTGGCGTGCATATAATACATGGGGGTCCTATGAAAAGCCCTGAAAATATTTGGGCCTCATCTTGCATTCAATAAGTGGATTAAAGACCCGGTGCAGTGTCAAAATACGCCGTGTAGAATATTTGAGGACCAACTGTTGCGTTTTCGGAAGGTCACGTGTCATTGTTTGTTGATGCCTACGTTGGGCGCTTCTTCCTTCCTCCCACCACAATCGCGCCGTCTCCCCGTTGCACCTTGCCCGGACCTCGATGTCCCAATACGACCCTGCTGCCCTTCCATGACCGTTGTCACTCACTTGATGGCCTTACATGTCCTCGCGGTCGTGTCCGGACAACTTCATGGGCAACGACAAGATCGACGCGTAAGTCACTTTTCGTCGCGTTCTGTGCCTTATCATTGGTCTAATCGACTCAACTAGGACTTCAATATGCCCCGGAAGTGGTCTAGCCAGTACCCAGCTTCGAAAATAGGCAATGTGATACTGTCTCGATGCGTACGCATTCAGATCTTGGATATAGGAGCTTCAGTAACCTAACAGGTGAATCCAGACCGCCTTTTTACCATGCATGATCAACTCGGAGGCGTTTCGGGAACGTACTACGATGGAAGGGGCCGTCGACTCAATGTCGGATCGTTCACGAAGTGAGTTACCATCCCATTTATGTTCCTCCTCTCCACAATATGCACCCCCATCCCCCCTCTGTTGCCTTGTGTCACTGCTGTGGGACTGCGCTCATCCTCGGCCGTGTCTCCGTCTCGCACCGTTTTCTCCCCTTTCTCCTTTCCCGGGCTACACGAGAACTGACGCATTGCAGTTCCCCAACCGATCCTGCTCTCGGACTGGACCCCGAGACCTGTTTATCTCGTTATCTAAATATCCTCCACTGTACCATCATGGAGGCGCATCCGTACATAGTGCAATTCTTGCTTCCTTGGCGAGTGAACGGCGGCCGTGAGTTCCGCTGCAGGGATCGCGGCGTTACTCAATCCGTCACGGAGCCGTGGTCCATTCGTCCTCGTCCCTCTCGATTACCGGTCGCATAGACGCTGACCTCGCCACAGGCAACAGAATCTTCGCCTCTCCCACTGCTTCTCGCGTAGCGTGGTGAGCGCCATCGTGTTTCGCGAGGTCGTGTCATTTTTCCATTTCTTCTCCACTGCCTCCCTCTATGTCTCCCCCATTATTCCCTTCTCCCTTGAGAGCTCCGGCGCTTCTCTCCTTCCCTCCTTCCGTATCACGTTCTTCCTCTGAAGTTCGACACCTCCTCCTTGCTTCCATGAGGAGTCACTGATCGGTATTGAAGGCATTGCGGACAACGATTACACTCCAAGAAGGGCTCGTAACGAACGTGCGTGTTCCTCCGGACGCCTGATCGATACTAGCATTTTCCCAGAATCCTCAGTTATGTCGCCTGCACTCGGCGCTGATTTGTCGCTCCCCTTTTTTCGCTGACGTGCGTCTCTTTCCCTCTTTTCTTCATTGGCTGCCACCCACCTTGTCTCCCCCATTCCTCTTCTCCGACTGTCCAACGTCCGCTCTTCTTCCCCCATCGAGGGAGCTCCCGCATCTCTCTCTTTTTCCTCTGACGCCCTTTTTCTTCCATGGCGTCCCTCCTCTCGATCATAAAACTGACGCGCTTGTTTGCAGAGTCGGTTCACTTGGGCCATTGGTACGTCGTCCGTTGGACGATTCAATGTTCCGGCATGATCTAACGTGCGTTTGCAGCCTCAAACCCGTCTCAAGTTGTATCGCCCCAGATATTTCGACGTTCTGAGCTTGAGTCTCCGCCTGGCCGACCCCAATTTTTCCTCATATTGCGGTCTTGAATTCGCATGTGGGTCAGGTACGTGTAGTCCTTGCTTTTTAGTGCCGTCAATCTAACGAGTTCATTTGCGCATATTCCTGGCGGCGATTTGTTGTTTGGCTCGCGTGATACGCCGTACGTGTATGTGGCTCAATCTCTTTTGGGCGCAAACTTCTGACTTGTGATTTGCAGTTTCGGATCGAGAATCCACTTGCGCCTATGTTTGGTACGTCTCACATTCGTCTCGCTCGGGGTATATAGTTCTATGTTTTATTTACCTTGTGAATTATGAATTATTTTGTGCTTTCACAAAGACCTGCTGAGGAGTGCCGGAAGTCACTCCTGGGCAGTGCTTTGAGCACTCGGGGGGCGGCGATTTTCGGCCAAAAAGAATTCCAAGGGAGGTAGGTCGGTCACTCTTTTGAAGGTCTTGACCACCTCCCTTGGAGGTCTTTTGGGGTACTCCTAAGGAGTTCTTTTGCTTTACAGTGTCTAGATACCGGTTAGTAAGACCGGGATCATTTTTTGTTCCCCCCTGGGCGGGATCAATTGCACAGTTGAGAGGAAACCGGTTTCTGGTTTCCGGTTTCCTCAGAGTCTCATTTTGCACAAGGAGAAGTCGTGAAGGTCGTGAAATTCAACGAGAGAACGCAGAGAGGTAGAACTTAGAAGTACGACAGAAAGAAAACTACTTGAGGTCCTCCATCAGGGAGTTCACCAACGCCTCAGTGAGCTCATCACCGACGTTCAATGCGCGAATCGCCTGGTCCCATTTAGCCCAGTGTTCGCCCCTAAGGCCTTATTCCATGGTTCGGCGGCGGCGAAGGCCTTTCCTTCATAAGGCCTTCAGATGTCTGCGGCGAGGAAGCAGTGTACGAAGGGGGATGGGGGCGCGGGCTAAATGGGCCCCGTAGTGCGGGTGCTAGGGATTTAAATTAGTGGTTGACGAGGGTAATCTTGTAGAAGCATACCACGCTGCATGGCAGCTAGCTGATCTTGAAGGCCGCCACAGAATGCTTGAAGCTCGCGATGCTGTTCCTCGTATCCCAGCACGCGGGCGTTCGCAGAGGCCAGTTGCAAAGACAATTTGTTGGCCTCGTGCTGCGCTGCAATGAGTTCCGCCATTGTGGATTGGTGATACTTGAGTCGTTGATCGAGGTGCTCGGAAAGAAGCTTGACCTCGCTCTCGAGCAGGGAAATCTGCTCGAGAGCGCCGATCAGCGCCTCTGCGTCGCGGGACAGTGGCTCCTCCGAGCCATAGAGTGTTGATTCCGGCGATTCGGAGCGGGCAGTCTCGCCGACAATGGCACCTGCAGGACGCCCGCGGAAGAGGTAATGAGAAGAAGAGGCTGGCGTGGGGCGAGGAATCATGAGATTGACAGGAATATTGTTGGCCCGAACTCGACCGCTTCGCGTAGGGAGATGCCATCCGATGAGTCGGGCATCTGTTCCCCAATCGCGTGCAGTCGGCACGGCTACAGACTCGATGAAGGACTGGACGAGTTGCGCAATTGGCTGCTGAACTTCCGGGTGGCGCCTGAGGAATGCGGGCGGGAGATAAACCGAGGCACGCAAAAAGTCGGGCTGAGGCGGGGTACCAGGGACAGTGGTGCCAGGGGCATGCAGAATCATTGTCGTCGAGCCGAATGTGCGATCCAACATCGTAGTCTACATTATAGATATAAGCCAGGAATGATATCAGTGGATAACACTTACCAGGTCCCAGATTGACTTCTTGACGGCCTCACGGAAATCCCGGCGTGTGTCGTAGCCCGCGTCGTCCGAAGGTAGAGACTCGCGGAGTCTAAAAAACTCCGGGAAGAAGCCGGCTTGCTCAGGGACATGCTGGTTATCGTCGCTGGCACCATGCGCGATCCAGGCGATGTCAGCGGCCAAAAAACGCTCCCTGTACGTGTTCCAGATGCTGGGGTCTTCCGCGTAAATGCCAAGGCGGCGCCGAAGCTCAAAGAGGCCCAAGGGATGGAACTGTAAGCCGTGAAAGGGAAGGGGATTAGCGGAGGGTGTTCCGTTGAATGTCGGCGGCTGGATGGGAGGCTCTCTGATGCCTGGGGCACCCCAATCGTGCACGAAAGGTGGAGCAGCAGCTGGGGAAGGGCACGGGGAGGGGGCAGCCATAGACGATGGAGATGGTGGTTGATAAGAAAGAGTCGACGAGTTCTCACAGATTAAGCGAGTTGAGAAGGGAGTTGATGTCCTTCCAAAACAGGAAGACACAGTCACGGTTTCGTTCTGCAACTAAAATCCTGCAGTCTACAGCTATGTGAGACATATTGAACCAAGGAATCTTTTTAATTTTATTTTACACTTTGTCGCCGCCACAGTATGGCTGGAGTAGTGTAACAGTATTATTTTCTACACTTCTCGTGGTGTTCTAGACAAATTGACACAACTTTGAGTGAATTCCAGCATTTCTACACAGCCTAGCGTCTCGTTGAAAAGCATTGAATCTGAGCCCAACCCGTAGTGCTGCGCGACTCGGGGTGATGCTCGGAACAATAGAACGTGTGATACGTGCATAATGAAGGCGGCTCATGTCCGCTGCATGTCCGTATAATAATAGTGATTAAGCAATAGACCTAAAATATTATCCTTGTCGGACGAGTTGCTCGGCCTCTGCTCGCCTCACACTGCGCTATACAACCTGCAGAAGTTTATGCACTGGGGCACGCCACGTAGACGCGTCGCTAATCAATACCGTGCCCCGCGCGTTGGTCGGGCCTGCTTTGTCGGCGTTGCAATTTCTGGCCAGTTGCCCTGGCCCCTGGCTCACTCCCGGTTCGAGTTCATGGCTGTTTCACTTCCGCTTTGGTTGCACTACTTCGAATTATAATAATGGCACACAAGTTCGAGTCTTGCTAGTGCCCCGAACTTGCAGGTCCTGGATCAATCCTGGCGCCTCACATCTCCGGACTCTGCTTGGAACATTGATGCATGTCCTGGTACCTCTTTCCAGCAGTGTTCGCCCTAAGGCTTAAGGCCTTAAAGCTCTTAAGGCTTATTAACCCCTTAAGCTAAGCCTTAAGGATTCTCAGGATTTTTTCGGGCCTTGATTAAGGCTTTAACCCCTCGCCCGAGATAGCCGAGCGCCGACAGAGCATGGAATGGACCCATGTTCAAGCTGAAAAAACCACACAGCAGACATGATTATGAACCAAGGGTGTAGATGCATGTATATACTGGCCAGGATTGATCTCAAAACTTGATCAGTGACGGATGGTGGTAGGTCTCCCGTCTTACTGACCGTGGGCAATTATTGCTTAAGGCCTTAGCTGAAGGCCTTAACGTTAAGCCTTAGCCCTTAATAAGGCTTAACGATTTTTGAAACCTCAATTAAGGCCTTAAGGGCGAACACTGCTTTCCAGACCTCGCAGCGGCTGGCTTTGTAGCTAGCTGGCGATTCGCATTTCGGTGATTGAAAGGGAAATGGGAGGAGCAAATACTAGAGTCTGGGAGGTATTTGATTTGTCTGAGGTTTTCGTTAAGCGAAGATATTGCACTCATGGACCGCGCCGCTGGACTTCATGAGCAGGCACAATCGGGTGGAGAGATGTAGGCTGATGGAAGAGAAGAGACACGTCGACAGCGTCAGACACGATGTCGAACCAGCTCAGTCGTTATAGCACGAAAGTCACGAAAAGTCTCCCATCATTTCGCCAGCAAGCCCAAGCCTCCAGCTCCGTCGCATCAGAGCTATTCTATGCGGAGCCTGCGCGGAGTCTCTGGGGAGAATTAAACGCTCTCCAGACCTGCGACAACACTAGACGAATTTGTGTAATAAGCACCACACATTGGCGACAACGGCGACAAGCGGCATCAGTTCTGATTGTTCCGATTTCTGGAGTGTCTGGAAGGAGTATTGCATTTTCTATAGCAACGACGCGGGAGGAGGAGGTATTTTTAGTATGTGGGACCGCGTCACTGCGTCAGTATCACTCCCACAACTGGAACAGCCAGTCTACTACGTATGACATCGTAACCCTAGTAGGCAAGAGTTACCCGTCAATACATAGAGCACACGCACTACCAGGAGGGGGGCGGAAAGTCTAGGCAGCGTAAGATATCCTAATCTCGTCAAGGGGGCACCGGCATTCAAACCGGCGACTAAGGGTCGGGTAGGTAGTCCGGCCGTCAGGCCGGAAAAAATTGTTTTTGACCCCCCAACATATGGCCAAGGGATGGTCCCGGGAAGCAAACGAAACCGTTCTGAGCCCTCAGCATCAGCCTAGATTCCTTCTCCGAGTGTACAGAATGAGGACATCGATTTGGTTCCCAAAGCGGTTGAAATGTGGTCTTGTTTGCCATTGGTTCCAACATCGGTCACACAAGATTTGGCGGTAAATTGCACTTCTGCATACATTTCTAGTGGTGCAAATCAAAGGTAATGTGCCTGCGAAGGTATATGTGGCAGCTCGCAGTAATGTAACCGCCCGGCAACTCGAACATGTGGGAAATTACTATATATGGACCGTGGGAATGCTTACGTTAGGTAGGTAGGTAGTCCCGCCGTCAGGTCGGAAAAAACAAAATCGGCCTAAGGTTTTTTTTCAGAATGCCGGTTCCCCCTTGAATCTCGTCCCCAGATGTTATGGCGGTGGCTCGCTCGCCGGGCGGAAATCTAACCGGGGATGTTCAAATGTTGAGTTGGAAGAATTTGATGAGAAAACGTACCAGAGATCACCCCACTGTACCCCACTCTGATTTCGCATCAAACTCTGCCAAGTTAACATCTGGACATCCCCGTTTGGGTGCTTGGATTCCTGGATTCTGCCCCGCGAGCGCAGCTGCCCTATATCGTCTGGGAACGAGACTAAATATATCCCCGGCCTGGCTCGGACAAGAGCGGGCTCAAACTTGTCGCCATGAGGCATTTGATTCGGGGACAGCATTTGTGATGTTGAAATCCATGGCAACATGACAATGACACAGGATATCATCTGATGCAACGGCGCTCTAGAACAACTATAAGTTTAACATCCCAAATCCCCAGTCCAATCCAGGCTCCAGCAGTCCCTTCTCATGGCCGTCTTCTCGAAATTATGGACCCCAAGACTTCACCCATGGGGCAAGGACTCTGCACTATGGAAATCTGAACCTATCTGTGCGGCGTTCGTCACGGCGGCTCAAAGCAAATCGCATCACTCTGTCGAGCAGATGTTTCAGACCTTGCTACTCCAGCTTCGAAGCGCACACTGGGTATGTGTATTTGCGCGCTGTTGGTTTCTTTGACAGCTCATGATCAGCTCGAACTGATTTCCGAGTGGATATCATATTGTCTCGGTGGAGAATTGGTTAACCCCAACAACCTGAAATTACAAGAAATACAGGGCCGAGTTTTCCTCGAGGTTCTCTGGCTGCGATTCAACCACAACGAGAAAGACATCGACGCGGAAAAGATGGCCTTGGACTCTCTACTTGCTGCTCAGATGAAGTCCTTCCGCGCCTACGTAAGTGTTACCCTGTCATATAGGGTTATGTCTCACTCATGATGTAGACTACTCCACCGCCGGAAGTCTCTTTTTTTCACGACGTTCAAGCGGGAGACGAGGAATCCTACTTGACGGACTTGGGTGAAGGAGATGCAGACCCAACTTTTGAAGACAATATTGTTCCGAAACCGCGCCCGACCGGGAATCAGAGCAAGAAGACGTCCAAGGCCTTTGTTCTCCCAGTAAAACGTGATGCGATTCTCAAACAGTGCGCCCGGTGGCTGTCGGAGATCAAGGATTTCTTTTACGCCACAAATCAGAGCTCGATGGCAAGTGCCCGTCTATTTTTCTCAGCAAAATACCGACCTTGTGGCCTATAGGAACTGTACCGTGACAAAACCGCTGTGGTCAACTCTCTGTGTCAGATGCGCAAAATTACCCGTTCTCAGCGCCTGCTCCGTGCGTGGTCCTCATCTTTCGTGGTAAAATTATCGAGCCCTGTTCTATGATTTTTGTCGGAGTCCTGATTGAGACTTTTATCTATTTACAGGAGTCGGGACTCGCCCGAATTATGCAAGGAGTCACCCGCCCCGGGAATCTTTTAGAAACCTCGCATCCCGATGTCGAAGCTAGCTTTCGATACCACGACTGGCGCCATTGCTATGGCGCTATCCTTGACGCTTTTATTACGCCAGAAATGGTTGCAGCTGTGAACGAGGAAGTACTCAATCCCGTAGGCGATTTATAAATCGAAACCACCTGTGCTCAATAGTTTATAGGACAAAACCCCAAGTACTCCGAATCGCCGTTTCGAGCCAATGGAGTTATTGAGCTTTATCAGCTCGCATCCCGAGATGCACCCGTGGGGCTCCAACTTGATGGCTGTCTATATGTTTGCTTCCGCTGATTGTTTCGAAGCAAACTGGTACGAATGGATGGCTCCGTGTCTAGAGAATCTCAAATTTCCGGTGCGACACAATTTGTTGGATCTTCTCGCCTCTCATCATCAGTTGTAGCTGGATTCTTGGGAACCTCGCGTCATGTACCGTACTCTTATGGCCCATCCGGTCATGATTGATATGGGTTTCCCAGCTCTTGAGCACTTTCACCACAAACTCCGTGCCATAATTCGGCTCACCCATGAACATCGGCATTGGCTAAAGGAGATAAAACACTCAATATTTCGGCCGCGTGAATTTGAGGCCACGCCGGGCGTCTCTACTTTGTCCCCTCGACCGCCCACCTCACCAAATAGAAAACGCAAGGACAAGCGACCAGAGAAGACACACTCGGGCCCATCCGTAAAGAAACAAGTGCTTGGCAAGCCTACCAGAATGATACCACCGCTTGCAGATGATATTCGCGGTAGCGGAGTGTGCAATTTGTGCAAACACCTGGGCGAAGACGAGAAGTGCCGCCGAACGGTGTGGGTTACGGAACGTGATGTGGAATATCTCAGGGGTTGCGTGTTGACATGTGCTCCACCTGGCGACGAACTTCCGCCAAGACCTGGATCGGTGAGTGCGGCCTATTTTCGTGCTCGCGACCTGACATGTAGTATCAGGGCAAATGTCCCAAAATTCTCCGCCCAGCCGACTTGCAATTTGAGCTGCGTGTAATCACGTACCGTGAGGACGTCTATAATCGGTGTGGGAAAGATATCACCAAGTTTGTGCTGCGGGAGACGAAGGAATGTGTAAGTTGTTTCGCTCATCTCTCTTGCCCTCACTACTCATCAAAGTTTAGGTCGGAGGTGCACGGTTTCGAGCACTTTCTACCGAAGTTTTTTCCCAGCTTCAAAACAGTCACCGCTTAATTTCAGTCTGTGCATTGAAACGCCGCGCGTCAATGGAGGCCTATGCGTATGGCACCATGAGTGGACGTGGCTCGCGGCAAGCTACTGGTGGCTGGACAGGCGACACATACGCGCCTTATGCCGTACATCAAGGCAACACCATTGAAGATTTTGAAGCGTTGTTCCGTCAGGGGATGGTAGGCAATATGTATTGGCATATATATACTTTGTTCTTACTGGTCATTTCAGGACGCTGACACATTGGTCACGGCGGGGTGTAGCATTTATCCACCCTTGCGCGCAAAAATTGCAAAGTCCACCAACAAATCTGGACTTAGCCGTTTTGGTACGCTCGGGGGAACTTCGTTCTATTGCACCAATTATATGAGCACCATCCACGATGACGAGGACGACGGCGAGGATGCGGAACATGATGCGGTTATGAGTGCACCAACTGTACAAGTAGATTGCTAATGGACACATTTAAAGCGCTTTCAGAAGCTTACTGACCAGTCCAACCTATAGATACATAGGTTAAGATCATTGTTTGCAATTTTTCCATGGGGAAAGTTACAAACACGAGGAGTATGGTAATTTTTAGGCGGGCTGCAGGGTCCGTGGCCGAAGAAAAAAATGTAACAAATGCCCGAAGCGTGTAAGGACTGATTTCAGCGAGGTTTTTGACCTACTGAGTACAAGCAATAGGACCTACCTAGAGTTTGCGTTGAGCCTTGGTTGAGCCGTTCATTTTCTGCGGCTCACGCTGATGTCTTCACACGGATGACAGCTGCCGAGAGCTGCCGGTCCTCACAAGAACTCGCAAAAGCACACTGAAAACTTTCTCGGGGGGTCTATCTTTTTTGGTATTCAAGATCAGGTAGATCAACTGAGCAACCTCCGCTGTTCAAAACCAGTCAAACCAGTTGAAATGGAGGAGATATTAAAAACTTTGTCGAAATGGGTGTTAAAACTGATTTGACAGGACCCCGAGAACCTGATCCACTCCCACCAGTGGGTAGTCATGTTCCGGAATTATGGTTTCCGACACCCCTTGGACAGAATAGTGAAAAAATTTGGGCAAAAGCCATGTCGGTCAGCGGAGGTGCGGACCTCTCACATAACGCGGAGGGTGACTAACCGAATCTACAGTCGCCTCTGCCTAAACCGAACATTCAATGAACTCAATGAAAACGCACGAAGGGAAGGCATACCTCGAAGATACACCACGGGCGTAGATTGCGCGTGGACAGTGCCGCCCAGGTGCCTGCCTTGAACGGACCGATGCATGGCAACCGATACGACAGCGGAAAGGGGTATCGTGGCTTCGGACGCCCTCCACGGCGAGGTCTGGTCATCGACGGGCGTGCACTGCGACTTAGAACAAAAGTGGGTCGGAAGTGGGTATGTTAGCGGATTCTTTTATGCGGTACGCCGAATTAATGTACGTACAGCACCGCTGGGATGTTTCCCCGAACGCGCTCGCCCGTTTTTGCTCGCTGGAAGACATTTGCGTGGTGCCCCACGGCGGGAGTCGACTTTTCGCAACTTGGAAAAACGCACGTATGTCAGTGAAATCTTGACGCAGATGCTTAAACTAACAGACGTACAGCACCGTTGGGATGTCTCCCCCAGAGTGCTCGCCCGTTTTTCCGAGCTGAACGACAATCGCATGGTCTCCGAAGCCAGGGGTCGATTTTCGGTGACTTGAAGAAAAAGGTCCGTATGTCAGTGAATTATTGACGGATCCGCTTATACTAACAGACGTATAGCACCGTTGGGATGTCTCCCCGAACGCCCCCATCCATTTTTGCGAGCTGAACGACAATCACGTAGTCTCCGAAGCCAGGGATCGATATTTGGTAATTTGGAGAAAAAGGTACGTATGTCAGTGAATTATTGACGGATCCGCTTAGATTAACGGACGTACAGCAGCGCAAATAACCCAGGTCGAAGCGCATGGCACGTTGATAAGCCGTGTATCGGGTTTAGGCCTGTTTCACGCGTTTTTCGCGTTTTCTGTTCTTTTTAACACACGTCTCAAGCATAATATCATATCTGATATTATGCTTAGAGCCTACTCTTAATGGGGACTATAATAAGTCCACCCGCAGGGGCTAGTCAGAAAGATCATACTGAATTAGCACTGTTGTACGGGTTACAATTAAAACTGGGTCAACTTACAGACGCTCAGGTTGTACAAGAGAGCTCCCTTATTCATAACGTACCTAGTGGGCATCTGGGGGATTTATCGGTTATATCTTGAGGACGCCGGACACTTGATTGAAACCTTTGTTTGCATCTCTTTGCATCGAAATGGGACACGTGATGGACCACGTGACCGGCCCAGTACTTGCCCGAGATCATGTTCCGAATAAGCCGATACGGAATTATCCGGACATGATCACATCAAATCGCGATCGACTCTCAAAACGGGGAGATTAAGGTTCCAATCCAGGAACTTGATCTTCCAAGCTCTTCACCAAGGAGTGCGGGGTACTCAGTGGAAGCTACGAACATGTAGAATCCATTTCTGAGTATCTTATTCACGGGCACGGCCCTATTCAGAACCCAGGGACTAATCTCGACTTCCAGCACCACCCGAAGTCCGAGATAAGTCCCAAGGCAACTAATGGACATTCAGGAGTTTCATTAATCTTTCTTATTTCAACTGTGACTGCTGACTTGTTTTTCTATTTATTTTAAACACATGTATACCCGATCGTCTGTCACACCCCTACTCCGTTTATCCGCAATCTTGTAATTCTCTCTGTGTAAGCGTTATAGTGTACAGTATAAAATAGCGAGAGCACTGGCATGTACGGGACGGAATCCCACCCCGGTTATTGAGGCGCCACCCAGTTACGGCCCTCCTTAACGCACGGTGTGGTGGTGGGCGTCGGCCCACACCACATCAGGTTGGCCGAGTTTGGCAGTAGCTTCTGTAGATTAGTCATCATTATGTGCTTGCTTCCTGCCGTATCGATTGCTTTGCTTGCTTTGCCCTCGCGCGGCCTCCCAGCGACTCGGAGCCTCCCCTCCCACTCCATTGTGGTGATTGGAGTGGCCTTCCATCCCACACGCCCTTCGGACCAGATCAATCTTCTGCGATCGCCCTCAAGCTTTTTTCTGCGCGGAGCCTTTTTGCTGGCGTTTTTCCTGCGAGCCTGCGACCTGCGACTCTGTGAAATCAGAGACTACGAGAAGAGAGAACGAGATTTGCGATTTGCGATTTGCGTGTGCGTGTGCGATTGCGATTGCGATTGCGATTTGCGAGAGACGCGAACAGCGTCGTTCTGGGAGGACACCAGCATCTGCAGTACCGGCTCTGCCGTACTCGCGCCTTTGCTACTCGTCTTCCAGGAACCGCCCACTGCGATTTTACCCGACGCGCCGATTTTTTACGCGTTCTGGTTTTTTATCCCTTATCTGATCACCATCACCATTCCCGCGTCTGCGATATACACCCCCGACACGATGTCGGCGCCAATATTCCCAGCCGAGAAGATGGATCCACTACTTGCTTTGCTGATACCGGACGCTGCACGAAAAGAGGGCGGAGCTCGACTGCAGGAATGCCTCCGCAAGGTGTTCGACTTGGCCGCCCGTATAGGACATCAACAATGGGCGACAGAGACAGCTCGCGCACGAGAGGAAGGTTTTGATGCTGGCCGGAAGGAGGGCTTGCGAGAGGCGAGCGCTTCTTTGTCTTGCGCCGATTCCATTTCCGTCGCGACTCAAACCGACACCTGCTCGGACACCCCCATTCCTTCCCCTTGTCCGGTGACGCAGACCGAGCCTCTGAGCTTCCCTATGTCCGACCATTCGTCCCCTCCCCCTTCCCTCCCTCTCCCCGACTCGCGTATTGTGTTAGATGACGAGAAAACCGACCCCGAGCCCGAGATTTGGCACGAGGCGCTCGAGTTACCCCCGGACGACGAACCTTCACCTCCATCCCCTTCGACCTTTACTCGCGACTTCTCGGACTTGCGCACCGGAGTTGCGCTACCTTTTGCGAGTCTGCAGCGGCGTCGCAGGCGTGCAACGCGCAACCCAGCATCGACTCCCCTCAGCCCGCGTCGCTCGCACACTCCTCGAACAATTGTGCTGAAAATCTATGATACAAAACCGAAGGCTACGCGTGTGAAATACCCTATCCTCCCCATTCCCACATTTCGTCCACCCCCACCGGCGTCCGCTTGCGACAGAGCTCCATGTCTAGATTGGGATCGCGATCCACGACTTTGCGATCTTAGTCGGGCACTTACGGCGTTGGGATGGGTTCGGCCAGGATGAGGTTTTGGGTTGATTTTTTGGACGCTACCGTGTTTCTTGGGCATCTGGCGGCGGGGACGCCGCCTTTGCGAGTGGGGGCACATGTGGTGGTGGGCGTCGGCCCACACCACATCAGGTTGGCCGAGTTTGGCAGTAGCTTCTGTAGATTAGTCATCATTCTGTGCTTGCTTCCTGCCGTATCGATCGCTTTGCTTGCTTTGCCCTCGCGCGGCCTCCCAGCGACTCGGAGCCTCCCCTCCCACTCCAACGGTTCGGATCTGGACTTGTCACTCAGGGCTACTCTATTCAGAATAGTGCCGTTCCAAGTTATAATATAAATCTCTGCACGCCCCTGGCGATACTCCTGGACTCCCGACTGATTGTGAATTGTATTGAACCTGTGGCTTGTGAATTGGCTTGTGGTATAGCCTTTGATTTGGGATTTGGCTTGTGGTATAGCCTTGGGACTTGGAATTGTGACTGGCTTGTTGTATAGCCTTGGATTGGATACGTTTGGGATTTTGGCATATAGCTTTGGACGCTTTACAATCCACTCTGTGAATAGGGTGCTATAACTTCGGTTACCAAGCCTTACTTCACTCAGACCACACGCGCGCTGCACACGTCTAAGACAGCAACCCCTTAATTACCTGCTCCCCTCATTACAATACGGACTTGGCAGTTTCAACTTTGTTGTATCTTTGTCTTCATTCATATCTAAACCGTCGAATCTTGATTCCATCCGCTTCTCCTGTGCACCCCTTTCAACGTTGGAAGGCCTTCGACGTCGAGCGCGCGGTCGCCCTCGACGCGAGCGCGGCCGCCCTCGACGCGAGCGCGGCCTCGCTATTGACACAAGAGGTCTGGACCTGGATGCCACCTGGAAAGAAGTGTGTACTTCATTGGATTATTAACACATTTGCTTCAACTAAAGGACGTACAGCCACGCATGGGACCCTGCCCTGGATAGGCCGTTTGCCCCCTTGGTTGGGCAGCTGCGCTCCGCGGGGGTCTTACCGCAGGCTCTGCAGAGGTGCTACGCCGGAGGGAGCTGGGCGGCTGGAGTGATATTTGAGCAGGAGTCACGGGGGACGTTGAGCGTTGAAGCAGAGGGGCACTCACGCGCAAACAGCAATCGTCACGATTGTTTTCCCAGAATGGTAATCGGTCCAAGCGTAAGTTCTTGATTCCTGTAAACAACGTTGATTACGGCACAGCACTAACCACCACCTTTCTTACGCCAGTAATGGGGTACCGTCCCAAGCTCCCAAAAACTCCAAGAGATTCTCCGTCCTACTCGCCGAGTCGTGGGCCTCCATTGCCTCACTACAATCAACGGGACTTGCCCCGCCGCCCGCTGGTGTACCTCGCGAATGGACGGACACTGGCCCAACCTCACTTGCCACCACTTCCAGGACAAGTGGGGTTTGCAGGAGACAGGCCCCAAGACCGACGACCAAGGCCGCGCGCGGGGCCAGACTTTGTTCCCGAGGCGGACGATATATCCAGGGACTTCGGCCCCATTTATTTTGACCACCAAATTTCGGATGCCACGAAGGAAAGGCGTCACGCCCGCAAGAGGGAGAATCAGAGTATGCGATGGCTGCAGACCGTCATCCCGCTCCTTGTACCCGTGTACCTGGAAGTCGTGGCGGCGATGGATAACTTGCGCACCCTGGACACCATCTATGACCAGGAGTCCGTGTGTAGCTGCAGCCCGGAGGAACTGCTTGGCCGGGGGAAGGTTAAATGCATAAAGGTTTCCTTGCTGCGCTGGGATGGTATGTCGAAAATGTGGATATGTACTTCGACGCCGCTGATGTGTGCTTTTAGCCTTAGAAACCACGACCATTCAAATCTGCCCGTGCTCGTTAGCCGCGCCGCAGCTGCTCAGGGGGGGATTTTTCCCCTGTGCGCCGCTGTAGCCCAGTCTTGCGATCGACTTGCGAGTCTTGGAGTTTGTCATGCGCCTCTTCCTGAACATGCCACCAAACAACACAGCGTTGACAAGGACTCTGGAAGGTTTTTTGGACAGCATGGGATACAAGCTGGACAACTGGGTAAGTTTCTTGCACGACGCGCAGCTTCAAGACTGACTGAAGCCTTTGATGCAGGATGCGCTCCGACGGCGATTCGGAACAGCCTTAGAGTGGTACACCAGCATGCGCCACTTGACAACGGCGAGGATCAGCAGGATAATCGACGCAGCGAGGAATCTCCTCCCTGAAAACTGCGCCTCGCAGGAGGGCTCGGTGGCATCAGACGCACCCGCCTCGACGTCGCGCCCGTCGACGCCGCGACCGTCTACACTGCGCTCGTCTACACCGTCTACGCCGCTGCGATCGTCGCCACTGAAGCGCAAACTGCCTTCGTCATCGGCGACTTCGCCGCCCGATTCGTCGCCTCCTTCCTCTCCGTCGAAGCGCGCCCGCACCGGCGCACCCTCTTCGTCTCCCTCTCCGTCGCCACCGCCAACGCCAAAGGCGGACTATCCATTCCCGGAGCCGGAAGAAAGAAGTCGACCGAGCGACTATCTGCGAGCGCGATGCCCGGCGTGCTTCGGGGGGAAATGGGAGGATCCGGCAATGATCTTGGCCATAATCCTCTCCGGCGACGCGTGCTTCACACAGAGACGGAACAAGAGCAAAGGGCACCAAGACCCTCCCGTGCGGCATCCCGCGACGGTGTTTGTGGCCGAGGACGTCACGAAAAGCATGGAGACGTTCATCGAGTCTGTGCGTCCTTCGCAGCCAGCACCCAGAAAGAAGAGCACGGTAGTCGACGACGATGAGGAGGACCATTTGGAGGATCCGCACATGCCAGAGCCACCAATCGGTGCTGGACGACTGCGAGGCCTCGTTCTCCGCCGCCGACGATAGGCGGACAAAGAGTAGCACCCAATTCTTCGACGATACCGGGCTGATGGGACTCAATTGTCGACACGACCATGTACTGTTTTTGGTCAACATGAAGACCGCGGGCGAGAAGCAGTTCAATATGTACGCGCTGCTTATGACGCTTTTCCTCCATCTACCCCGCAGCTTCGTGGTCGGCTTCCTGTACGACATCGCCTGTCAGTTGGAACGGTCTATGGGAGCTGATACGTTGGCAGAACGGACCAAAAACGCGGGGAAACTGGCCGTCGAAGAGGTAGTGCTCCGACGGAAAGCGTTAATCGTCTTGAAGGAGCGGGTTAAAAGCTTGGAAGAGGTGATTTTGGATGTCATGTCCGATAATGTGGATGTGGAGGTGGCGGCCGGGGACTTGGCAGAGGCCAAGGCGAAACTTGCCAAATCCCAGGCGTCGCTCAAGCTGAAGGAGGCAGCTCTGGGTGTAAACGACCGGCAGACACTCAAGAATCTAACAAACAGCCCTTATATACAAGCGCGCATGAACGCACGGGCACTGAAGTGCCAGTTGCGAGAGAAGCTGTGATCCCGGAAGTTCGAGCTGGACCGTGTGGAACGGAATTATCATAGGAAGAAAACGGGTAAGTCTTACTTTTTTAGTGGTCGAATAACTGACGGAAGGAGGATTCCAGAATCCAGATACGAAGCTGAAGACTCATATTGAAGACGCAGTCAAGCGGCGGGACCCGGGCATACAAGAGCTCGTGCGGCATTACAACAAACTCTGCGCGGAGATGGAGCGTCTCATTAAAAATCACAAGGCTCCTCGGAATGCGCTGCCAACGGAACCGATTGCGCCCAAGTCTGTTTGGGGACTGGATGTGGACGACGAAATCTGGCAGGACATTGGGCTCGACGACACGTACGATGAGCAGGAGCCCCCGTTGTGGCTGAAGAGTGAGGCGGTCCGCGACGGGATCAAGGCCATGCTGCAGCTGGACCGGTGCCTTGAGGAAGAGCCACGCCTCTTCCACGAGTGCCGGGCGTTGCGGTACTGGCTATCGGAAGAGTGGGATGCGGTCGCACTTGCCAAAGATGTAGCAAGGGAAGACAAAGGTATGCGGGTGTTGTCGGTGTTGAGTGCCACTCGCTGACAACGTCCTCTACAGGAAACGCCAGCCTCGAGCACCAGCTTGCCTTGCGGCAGCAGGAACTGTGTCAGTTATGTGCGACGTGGGAGTCCGCCATGCGCCCATCCCTTTCAAGAAGGACGGGTTACCGGCTTGGGGCCCTTCTGACGCGGAGCTGCTGGCCGTGCGGATTGAAGATGTAGTGGCGAAGACAGGCACGCGGGGGGAGGAGGATGACGAAGTGGATTCGGACGACGACGAGGACGACGACTTGCCTATCGACGAAATCGAGGCGTTTCAAAGGGCTGAAGTATACGCAGAGGTGCGGACTGGCCGGGACGATTGGGGGACTCTAACGGACGACGACGAGGACTGGTTCGCGACATAGATAGATAACATTTCGTAGCAATTAAATACAGGTCGTATACAAGTCGTATACTAGAGTTGTTCAGTGGAGGAATCATTTGTGAGGACATACATATGTCGTAGACTGAGTGGCTAGGGTGGCACAGAACAGGGAGGCGCCCATTGTTCAATGAAATAGGAAAGAGTGCAATGGGGAATGAGCTGAAGGTGGCCAGAGAAATTCAGGCCACCGGAAGACAATGGGCGCTCAGATTACCGTTTTCAGCGAGGAATAGAGATTGGTGGGTGGCACGGTGTCGGTACCAAAACTATTTAAGCTGAATGCCTTGACAGACGAATCACCTACGCTGCCCTCTTGCCCATGGCGCCCATCCGAACCACTTCTCACGTTGCCCGACCGCTGCCGCTCGAGCGAACCTTCGTCGGTGGCTTAAACCGTGTGTTGGCGGAAACCGCAGCCAAGACCCACTTCGACATCAACACGACAGACCCCAGCAACCCGAGGCACGTACACCTATACACGCTCAAGGAACTGGACGATCATGTCCGTCGGGGCAGCGATCCTGACGTGGGACTCAACTGTCTTTTCTGTTGGCTACCCATCTCGGCGTGGGGTTGTGGCGAGTACCTTCGCAAGGGCGGCCTCCTCATCGCGAAATCGCTTGTGTGCAAGGCATGCTGGCGGTTTTGCTGGGAGAACAACCGTCTTGATTATCTCGACCTCGAGACGAACCTAGCCTCTCCGCCAAAGGTATGTGCGTTGGCTCCCAATTGGATACATTCGACTCACAAATTATTCAGTGCACATGTCCGCCTGGATCGAAGGCATGCCAGGATATCCTTACAGGCTGCGAACTACACGATGGTGCGTTGCGCTGTCTTTATTTTCTTGTCCTACAACTTAATTGATATGACATGCAGTCCATGCCATGACGCACGCGGCGCGGGGCGTCTTCACTTTGGTCCGCCCGATGAATCGGGAGGAGATCGGCGAGGAGCTCGCAAAGCGCTCGGACAAGCATCTCCGGGACTTCAATAACGCTTCGGATGCTCGGTATGAGGAGACCAACGCGAAGTACGAGACTGCGCTCCAGTGGGAGCAGGACTTCAAGACGACCCGGGTGGCCGACTTCCGCATGCCCCCGCCTTCCCCCCCTCCTACGGTCGTCATTCGAGCCCCTCGCCCTTATGTGCCACCCCCTCCCCGACGCAACGCACCGATGTTCCCTTCCACTTACGACTACGCGGCTGCGGCGCGTCAACGCGCCGCCAACCAGAAGGAAGACCTTATAGCTAAGGCGTGGTATAGCTATCCAGATTAAAACAACCGTTGCTGTAGACATTTATTTACAATTACAACGATTAGGAATACGATACATGACAATCTTGGAATTGGATGTTTGCGAAGTATAGAGACAAAATGTACATTTCACTTACTATTAGATGTTGCAGTGTCTTCGAAAGAAAAAACTTACAGACCAAGTCGCGCAGTGATAAGACTTCGAATCCTTAGTTAGGCGTGGTACTGGATTTGTGTATGTACTTGGACTACTAATTAATAAATGTATGGACCGAGTGGTGTAGTGGTTGCACTCCTGCTAATTATTGATGACCTTTCTAAATCTTCTGCAGGTGCCGTGGGTTCAAATCCCATCTCGGTCATGGTATCGGTTGAAACATTTTTTAACTTCGCTGCCGAGAATAGTAGGAATAGTAGTTTGATAAATGTGATCCTCTGTGTTGACTGAGTGGTGTACTGGTAACATTCGTGCTGGTTGTGGACACTATCCTCAATCGTTTACTGCGTGGGTTGTGGGTTCGAATCCCACCTCAGTCATAGGTTGTAGCTGTATTACCCTGTTTTTTTCTGTTGCTTTGGTCAATCGTCAAGGCAGTAGTTTGTTGGGGGTACGACGTAACATAACAAACATAGTGCCTTTGTGATTATGACTTTTGTGAACAGAAAATTGTGAAAAAAAAAAAAAGGCATCAGGAGCTGGGGGTGCCCACTACCTACAATTGGGGGTGCCCATGTACCCTGTAAATAATAGAGCTAGGTGGGCGTCCCCACACCACCGTCGTCGGGGGCCCCCGTGTGGTGCATGTAAATCATCCCAGCTGTGGGGGCACCCAGCCATATCTGGGGACGCCCATGCTGGACTGGGGATGCCCAAGCTTCAGAAGCCTGAATTCTGGGGACGCCCCCGTAGAGATCCGGGCACACCCAGGTATCGGCGCGGGGATGCCCATATGACATATGGACACACGGTGGGGGCACCCAACAATAGGCCTGGGGATACCCGCTGTTAGTCCTGGGAAGGTCCATATTATCTCTGGGGCTGCCCTGATAGTCGCGATTGGGGAGCCCCAGCAGAGGAATTTTGAGCACATCTTTAGGAGATGTTGGGGTAGGTGTAGACTCCAGCTATTATCATTGTATGTTCAACTTCGCTATGAGCCTAAAACTAGTATGTATAGCTAATCACTGCTATACAAGTATAGCTAGCTGACTAGCACTCAAGAACAAGATATTGAGATATGATGAAATTTATCTTCTGTACCTGTCTGGAGCAAATGCTGATATTATCAACTTTGTCTTCCGATATGTGCAGTGAAGTCCGTTCCAATATCACAGCAGTGAGTGCTTCTGTAACAGATTTCTTGCATTATGGAAATGAGTCCTGATATAATAAAAGTTTTGTTCTGCTGTGCAGGGGTGCATATATAATGCTGCTAACTAACCAACCATGCAGAAGTATAGCTGATATTATTGGGACAAGGCGACTCAAACAATAATTTTTTTTCCCGCTCTGTGGGACTGTACATATATATATACTGCGGGTCAAAGAGTGCAGAAACGAATGCTGCCAGCCAATCGACTGTGCAGAATGGATAGCTGATATTATGAAATTTTTCTTCCACTGCGCGGAGCTATATAGATATACTGCTGCTCAGAGAGCCCAGACACCAATCCTGGCCCCAACCAATCGTGCACAGATATAGCTGATATCATGAAATTTTTCTTCCGCTGCGCGGGGCTGGATTGAGGGCGCGCAAGCGCCCCGGAAAGAGGTGTGACACGTGACATTTTTGGGCCTACCCATACCACAAGAAAGCCAGCATCTGGGAGCCCCCAAGGACCCAAAAAGCATAAAGGGTGGGAACACCCACCCGTGGGCGCCTGGGGGCGCTCCCCACTATTTGGGACCCTCTTGGGCTTTTGATTCACCAATGCATATATAACCCTAGAGGGTACTGGTTGGGGGCTGCCCGAAGTGTTTTTCTTTTTGATATCGGATGTTCCGCCTGTCCCAATCGGGCGTAGCCAAGGAGTGATATGGGCATTTTATATACTACCACCATGTACTGGCTTCAGAAGTTCACCCTTTGGCTGGTACCCCCAACACTCGCCGTGCAGCAACGCACCACAGTTATCACAGGAACTGTTTCGCCGCTGCTCTGGATAGATGCACTGTCATTCAAGTACCGAGGCCATCGAAATCGCGCTGTTAAAATGCAGTTTTCCTCCGAATGGCTGGTTTATGAGCTTGGGGATGGAGAGCCGTCTGGGAGATCCGATGTGCGTGCTCGATCCCGCCTACGATACTCATCCAAATGGGACTCACGATATTCAGGGAAATTCGGTCGCCAGAGATCTGGACTCATGCGACGATGGGGGCTCTTCTCTACCGGAAAAGGAAGCTTTTTTGGAAGCGGAGGACGTTACAGACTCCATGCCATGCCTGGCGTAGTCGGTAATTAACTTATTTCCTGCTTGGTCAGCTCACAAAAAATCCTCTTGATCCATGCCCACCACGTCGGAGCGCCAGCTCTTGATTCAAACAGTCCTTGCACACGCTGAGATGGACCTCGACGAGCGCGCAATCAATGAACGGCTCGACGACGATGCCGACATGGACTCGGATCGAGAGCGCGACTCTGACAGCGACTCCGACGACGACACATCTGGCACTTCCTCGACATCGTCGGATTCGGACTCCACAAGCTCCTCGGACTCTTCTGGATCGGACGAGTCAATGCCCTCTTCAGCGGCAGATCTATCTGACGACGATGAAGACGAAGTATATCTGGAGAGAATGAATACTAACGGGGAGCTTCTACAGGTCATCGCGAACACGCGCGTCCTGAATCCGCACAAAGTCGCGAAAGCCTCCCAGCTCCACCTCGTCCTCGTGGAGTTCAAGACCGACGATCCCAAACGGTTTCGGCGAAACCTTCGTGTATCGCCAGAGACCTTCGACGAGCTGGTTTTACGGATCGAAGACCACCCTGTCTTTTCCAATGACTCACGCAACCCACAGACACCCACCTACATCCAGCTCGCTATTGCCCTATACCGCTTCGGTCATGATGGGAATGCTGTGTCAGTTGACAGCATTGCGCAGTGGGCCAGGGTCAGCGTTGGCCTGGTCGTCAAGTGTACGCGGCGCGTCATCGTCGCCTTCTTGGCAATCCACGACGCTGTCATTAGATGGCCAACAGACGCTGAAAAAGAGGAGGCCAAGGACTGGGTCGAGGAAGCATCATGCGAGGATTGGCGGGGAGGATTCTGCATGGTGGATGGCACACTCGTGCCTCTGTTCGAGAAGCCCGGACATCACGGGGAGGTGTACTTCAACCGGAAGAGCAATTACTCGCTCAATGTACAGGTGCGTGTCATAATCTATCAATCCGTTCATGCACTGACCTCTTTCTAAATAGTTGATAACCCTCCCGAATCTACGTATCATCGACTATGTTATCGGCCATTGCGGGAGCGCGCACGACTCGACCGCGTTCTCAGATTCCCGGACGTACAAAGAGCATCACACGTTATTCGAGAAGAATTGTGAGTGGATGTGGGCCGACTCTGCGTACGGCTTGGAGTGGTGGTGTGTAACGCCGTACAAGAAGCCTGCGTCTCTCCGGCCCAACAGCAAGACCTTCAACTATCACTTGTCAAGGGTAAGCAGCCGTCGCCTCCGATAATTGACTGACTTACACACACCTTACATCCCAGGTCCGTGTGAAGTCGGAGCATGCAATGGGCTATATCAAGGACCGCTTCTGCTCTCTCCGCGGCCTTCGTCAGCAGATCGACAACGGTGTAGACCACGAGCGCGCACTGGCATGGATCAAGGCGTGCTTGATCATACATACCGCAATCAGCTTCATCGAGGCGGGGCAGGAGGATCAGGAGTTCATGGATGAGCTTGTGCAGGAGGGGCTTCAGAATCCGCCTCCAGCTCCTGTTGCCGAGGCGCGAGTCTCGTCGAGAACCCGGAAATCGCGTGGACAGAAGAAGCGGACACATTTAAAGGCTAAATTATTCGCTAGTGGTATCGCAGCAGATAGGGAAGATGAATAACAGATGCAGATTCTCGTATTATGAGGTCGGATGTACTGAATCCACTACATGTGTACGTATGTAATATGTATGTATATGTAAATGGATAGACTACCGCTCCTCTGGTAGTTGCCAATTGGCCCAATTGTCCGAAGACGTAGATGCGACAGAAGTCCAGTCCATGTTCTCAAACTCCGGCATGTCACCCATATCGAATGGCGTGTTTCCTCCTTCCCCTGCTCCCAAGCTCCCTCGAGCTCCTTCACTCATCCCGTAGTCGCCGCCCCCGAACCTCGGCATGCTAAGAGACGAGGTGTGATGGAAGTCGACGTGCCTGGGAGACACTGCGGAGTAGTGACTGGACCTGGACCTCGATGGGGACGGGGTGCCGAGATGTAGCACACGGTTGCGGCGGCGTGGGGACTGTGATGTGGCGCGGCGATTCAAGCGGATGTGTTCGTTCTCGGCTTGCGCAAGCTTGAGCTCGTACTTCAGTCGCTTGACCTCCGTTTTCTGCAGCTGCTCCTTGTGCGTGTACCTCCTCTTCTCCGCGAGCCGTGAAGACTCTGCCTCCCGGATGTCGTTCATGCGGTCGATCGCATTTTGAGGCTTCTTCTTGGCTGCCCCCGGCGCATTGGCCTTTGCGAGCCCAAGATCCCGCCCAGAGACTTTGGCCTTGCCCTTGGGTTCTCCTCGGGGCTTCTTGGCGACTGTAGCTGACTGGGTTATCGGAGGCGACAGTGACCGCTTGGATGGCCGGGATGACACCTGTAGTCGTGGTAAGGAAGGCTTCGAGGACACACGGATAAAGCTCACATTGATGACCGATTCAGTGTCGTCTTCGCTGTCCGAAGTATCCTCGTATGGCTTGTCCGAGTTGCGCTCCCGGGCCATCCGAATGGACGTTTCCGACCGGCTGTCTTCATTGTCTGTGTCTTCCTTGGAGGGCTCTCCATCGGCGTCGGCGTCGGCGTCGCTGGCTGCTGCTGACTGGTCAAAAATACCCGCCGCTGCACTGGCATGATCCGTGCCGGGCTCCGAGGACTGTACGCCAATAGGATTGTAGCTGGGCAGCTCGCGCCAAAAGGCATGGAGGTCATCCCACCATGGCCAGTCATCGCGAATCTTGCCTAGACGCTGTAAGTGCTACAACAGCCGGGGTGTAACAGACAAGACTTGCCGATCAGAGACTCGATATTGCTGTCTTCTTTGACGTCGTCGGGATGCAGTCCAGCTCCGGTCGCACCGAGTACTTCGAGGTGGCCCTTGTACTCTTTTTTTAGCCTATAGAGCGTGTGAGTGTGGATGTGGTACTCGAACGAAGCAAGATACCTGTGAAACCGGGTCTCGACTGACACTGCGTACTTGGCAGGGTCATTGACATAGCGGGCCTGCTCTTTAGGATCTTCCTCGAAGATGAACTTGGCCAACTCTGCGTACTGAACAGCCTTGCCGTCCTTCGCAACTGACTTCTTTCGTTGTTCTTTTTTCGCCTCAGCCGTGGAGTCCGAAAAAAGCTTTCTACGGAACTCTGGATTGTCGAGAAGATATCCAACAGCCATATCAGTCCACTGGTCATTACCCTTCCAGTTGACCGACTGCCGCTGCTTTTTTTTGGCCTTCTTGGGGTCCACGAGCTCGACATCGGAGGAGTCGTCATCAGAGTCATTTTTGGAGCGGCGCTTTTTGGGTGGTTTGGTGGCGGGGGCCTTGGGTTTGGTGGCTGCTCGGGCCATGAGGAGAATAAAGAGTAGATAGGGAGTGTGTAGAAAAAGAGTGTAGCCCTGGCGGTGGTACGGGAGTGGAAAAAAATACAGGATTACATAATATGAGTACGGGACGATCCGGGCCTGAGAGCGCGAATTGGGCCGGAGTTGGAGCGCAAAGTTGCGCACTAAAGTTGGGCTATAAGTTGGATGTCAAGTCGTGGTCTTATGCACGACTTGACATCCAACTTCGATTTCGGGCCCAACTTTGTTGCCAACTTGATGTCCAACTTCGCGAAGTTGGAGCCAAAGTTGGACATGAAGTTGGACCCAAAATCCTAACTTTGAAACACCCTAATGACAGTGTCGGCCAAAAAAAAAAAAAAAAAAAAAAAAAGGAGAACAAATGCACCTGGAATTCTGAACTTCCTGGGGTTGGGTGAGCCACAACAACGTCTACGGTGGAGTCCAGCTCTTCCCCTGCTTCCTCAGTGCTGTCGTCGGATTGGGATGCTTCGCCACTCGTGGACTGCTCGATAGGCGCTTGAGCAACCCGAGCCTTTTTTGTCCGGGGTTTATCGGATCTGCAACGTTTTGCTTTCACCTCGGCCCTTGAATCAATGTTCAATGAGTGACGCCGCCTTGTTTTGGATATGCTAACCTTTGCTGGGCCATCTGAACTCGCCGCTTCTCCCGTAGATGTTCAGCACTATAGGGACTTGAATTCAATAAGTTTGGCAGCTGGGATCCGCTGACTTTTTCTGGTAGTACGCTGCTGCAGCCTGTTGTCGGTCTGTAATGTAAATATGTAAGCAGTTTCCAAGTCAAAAGGCGCTCACTTTGAGTCGGTTGGCCAGTCCGCTTGTATCAGTTGCTTGGATCGTGGCATGGGCGTTGTTGAAGGAAAGCAATGATCGGTGGCTGTACTGTGTATGTTGCCGTCCCGCACCAAGAAAACCTGCAACGCACCGCAAACCTACGCAGCTGTATCAATGGTCCTGGGAAGCAGAATGTCAAGACAGAATAACAATTTCGAATGTACCCGTCCCAGTACTCACCGCAAATGGTGTTCCAGTTCGGTCGCTGTCAAACCCGTGAATCGAGAACTCCCCGACTGTCTGCACCGGTCATCGAGTTTATGAGATATGTTTGGATGCGGAATGTGCTTGCTGAAGAGATTTTAAGCTCAGAAAATTTATCTCCCACATAAAGCTGACAGCACTCACCCCAACTGTTGTCCCCGTCTGAGACGCTGCAAAAACCGTCTGTGAACGGTGGCCAAATGATCCAGGCTTACCTTCGCGATCAGCACATGCATTTAGATGCGGAACAATTCTACTGACTCGATTCTGAAATCGGAATAGCAGCATTGAGCATGAGGGTTGAAACATTGATGCAAAGTGGTGTTCCAGTTGAAGCCCCCGGGAAACCCGTCCATCAAGAATGTGAATGTCGCGACCCTCGGGCTGTCGAGTTGAACTGACATATTTAGAATATGCCCCTTCTCATAGATATTGAACTCGGAAGAAGAAGCTCACACACCTAATGTATGAAAAACTCAGCTCACAGGGTGTTGCAGTCAACATCAAAGTGGGAGGTCTGTTTTCCAGCTAACATTTTCAAAGGCGGAAGGATGCTGCCAAGTAGTTGTGGAAGTCAGACACAGGGGGCAGAAGAGCAGGCAGTAGAAATTTGACTGCCGTGGACGCAGTATACCGCGAAATGCCTACATTGGCTCCCACACCTTTGTCTCTCTTTGTCTTGTCAAATTCCGGGGATACCGCACATTTAATGACAGGCCTTCGTCGGCTCGTCGACGGCAAACGCGATCACATGATCATACAAATTCAGCGAGCAACGTCTTTGCGCGTGCACCTGCTTGTTGTTTGACAATTGTTGCCTTCCCAATACACCCTCCTACCCTGGAGAGAATCATATAACAATAATCCAGCTGTTGAACACGATTCAGCTTGCCAGGTTGATACTGCCGAGTACTTACTGGCGGTGTCTGTGTCAAATCAAATCGACCCCAAAACAGTTTGTCAGATGCTCAAAGCACCACTAATCTCATAGCCATTTCGCAGAGAATTTACACGCCGCTAACAATAACATCGCTCTCCCGCTCGAATGAGCAAGATTCTTGAACAGCATGACCATGAAGCCTGGTCGTGCTCATGATGGTTGCACACCCTGTGTAATAGAAACGGGTATTGAGCGAGGTGCGATATCCTTGACGAGAGGGAATATGACTTATATTCAAGTTCAAATACTGGAACCTTTATATAATCAGTCAAAGACAAGCTTTCACCAGAAGTCTCAGATTTAAACCAGAGCGTGTCTTGGTCCAAGGCTGCTAGAGAATGCTAAACGAAGGATGAGCGCTGGAGGCCCGGTAAGAGAATCACGCAGGTAAGCAGTGAGTGAGTGGCTGAGCACGATGTAGTTGGTGGGTAAGAAGAAGATATATCCACATAGGAGGGAGCCTCCTTTTATACAGTACGGAGTATCTACGGTATTCTACGAGGTTCCACAGCTATGAGTCAAATGACTCGGGGCAGTGGCCGAGCCCGAGTTATAGCCAAGGTTCAACTCCGAGATGCCCGAGGCAGTGCGAGCCTGACTCGGAAAGCAGTGTTGAACCGAGGGAATGAAAGTACATTCGAGGCATGTAGGCTAGAAATGGGATAAAGTACCTACAGGCTCCAAAAGTGCCAATATCCATCACACCCTGAGGAAACCTCGACTACCAGGGATTGCAAAATTTGCATCCAACTCCTCCACCGTTCCCAGCTTCTGCTGTGTATCATAATTAGTATTGAGAAAAGTGATTCCTTGATTGTACTGCACTCTACTCGGCCTTGGCTTGAGGTTGGATACCGGTGGATGAATCGCTTTATAGATTTACACTTTGGTGTTTCACCTCCTTCACGGTCTTCACTTCTGACTCTGCACCCTCGCAGTTCATTTTATTTCGTTCAACTCAAGTTCAACTTGAAGTTGGTTCTAAGTTGAAAATCAAACCATCTCGCGAATGTCCATGTAAGAGGAACAGCATTACGTCGGCTATATAATGGCAATGACTCGGTAAGCATACCCCTGCATTTTCCTGGCATCTTACATATGAATCAGTCGCACTCGGGGCTTTACTTTATTGTACCCGTACCCAACTCGCGCGCGACTTGACAGTATCAGGGCTTTCGTTTTCGTTTTCTTTTCCTGAGGCCTTTCAGCTATATTTGCTCCGTTTTGTGGGGCTGCACCCCGAGGTGCACAAGTTCGGATGGTCCCTCGGAGTTCGAAATGAATGATGGGCCGGTCATCAAAAAGAGCGCGCATATCATACACGCGGCAAGGACGCACAAAGATTTCTACAGCGTGTCGCATGCGTCCGCGGCAGTAAGAATCTTACTGCCTGGACTTTTGCCCCCTGTGAGAGAAAGAATCTCGCGCGCCAAAGTTAAGATACACACATAAAGTGCTGTTCCAGGTCAGTGTAAGCACTGAAAGGTCAGAGTCACCGACTCATGCTGTCCAAGGCTGGCTCTGCAGGTTTCGATTCGGATTAGGATTAAAAAGAGAAAGATACGTCCGCATGGCCTGCGTGGCGATATCGAGACCAGAAACGCCGAAATGGTCAGTTCCAGACGCGTGATGTCACGCTGTCACACCCGTGACCAGAAATTGAACCGCGCAAAGAACCGCGCGGAAGATCAGGATCGAGCTCTAATGTGACATGGTAGCTCACGATGAGCTACAAAGACTTTCTGTCAACGTTGGCTTTGCATTTCAGTATTCATCATTCATTCAAAATTGGTGTCCGCCGAACTAACATGTTCCCTACTATAGCTGTCCCTGCAGAGTGGATTCAAGGGACATATTACTATTACAAAAAAATCTGGGACGCTACCTGTCAGTCATCACAAAGTTGCGCTACAATTTGTGTTCCTTGTGGGATGAAATAG